>CM076583.1:493026422-493740671 GCA_034641835.2 Pinus albicaulis
TCTCCCTTAAGTTCAGGGATATCAGTACGAATTTCGGAGAAATTTGCAGGTTGTACAACTACATAATATTAAAAACACATGCTTATGTTAAAATTGAGGCATAAATAAAATTTCATGCTTTACCAATGTAAATCATGCTTTAAAATTGAATCTAATGACATAAAAATTGTCTGTAGACTAAATTTTTAATTCAAGCATATTCAATTATTCTTTCGAACTTTATGATAAAACTATTAATTCATAACTCCTGTGGGTAAGTTATGAATATTTTATCGTAATTAATTACATAAATATAACAAAAATTCCTATGGGATAAAATTTATTATATTTAATATAATTAATTACAATTCATATCTAAACTTTCTTTATGTGATCCTAATTAATTATAATATATAATTTTATTTGATTAGAGATGTTGTGGCTATTCTCTAATCAATTAAAATTATATGGATCACTAGACATTATTTTCATAAAAATTAACTGATAAATTTGCATGAATAAAACTACAATATTCATGCATAACATTTAACCATAGGTCTCGTATACTCATTCATAATAACATGTTTTAATTAAAGCTTAATAATTAATTCATGTAAACTAAATACGAGCTTATTTTCCACATTGCATATAATTAAACTAAATAAATATTATATGCATAAAAATCGATCAGACATATTTCCAAATAAATGTTTTAATTCAAAAAAATTTAAAAATAAAACATTTAGCCAAACGATGTCTATAATTATCAAGGCAAAGATAAAACCTGGCTCCGGTACCAAATGTTAGTTTTTAATAACTAAATAAAAATTATTTAATGCGGAATAAAAAACTGTAATGCCCAGTAATGTAAGCTGAAGCTAAATATCGATTCTAAAAACTTAAAAGAATCTAAAAATAAAAGCTTTAAAATGCCCAGTAAAAACATAAATACCTCCAGCCATTGATGGTAAATCTCCAGAAGCAAGAATCCCTTCACACAACAATAATCTATGTTCTCAAAAACTCTTCAATACAAGAAAACGAAAACGGTCTTTAGCTTCCCTTTTGCGGTTATGACTTTCCTTCTCTGCATCCAGATGGAGATGTAAACGAATTCCCAAAACCTCGATTCCACTTATGGATCAACTTATAATATCATTGTGAAGCGCATGTTGAATTTTAGTTTAAAACATAATATCACTCCAACATTGATACAATGTTTCCCCGAAAGCACAAACAAAATGCCTAAGCATGCTCCCGTAAGCATATTTGTTAAAACCACTCATCCACAAATCAGAGGTCAATACTCATTACGGAAACATTGCCACGATGTTTCACAAACTTCACACATGCAGAAAGAAAAGAATACAGGAAATCTGAAGGCACTTCCAAGCTCTACTCACTCTAGCTAGATGGTGTAAAACTGAAGGGAATTGAGTTAGTAAGCTTGGGGACCAAACATAAATCTTTATAGCCAAGCTTCCATCAAGCTTCTATGGGCTATGTGTCAATTGTTCCACTGATCATGGTAGAGAACTGCAGTGGAAGTAATGGACCACTTCAGAAGCTCCCAACAAGAAATTAATGAACTGCAGTTGATTTCCATAATTTAAGGAAATTACTGCAGTTAGTTTCCATAAATTAAGGAAATCACTGCAGTTGGTTTCCAGAATTTACTGTAGTTGTTTCCAAAAATAACTCCAGTTGGGAGAAGGAGCGTAACACAGGAGTCAAATAATTTTTTGCCTGTTTATATTTTCTAAATTACATAATTGTACAAAAATTTGGGGAAGAGAAAAAGAAAAAGATAAAGAAGTCGATCTGTTGTGACTATTCGACTTTTGATTCAAAAATTTTACTGAGCGGTCAATTGCTGAATATTATATTTAGGGAATAGGAGTCAAACAATTTCATGTTTGTTTATATTCTCCAAATTACATAATTGTACAAAAATTTGGGGAAAACAAAAAGACAAAGATAAGGAAGTCAATCTGTTGTGACTGTTCGACTTTTGATTGTAAATTTTTACTGAGCGGTCAATTTGTGCCAGCACACCTCTATGCCAAAAGTAATTCAATAAGCGTAATTAACAAAACTTAGATATCTGAGATTAAACATTACCACAAAGTTAAACTTTTTGTCAAAAATTACAAGATCTCCACCTGAGTTCATATAAATGATGAGTTTCGTCTGATGTACTGCAAGATATCAATATAATATGGAAACATTTTAACATAGGCATGCACAAATATTTTTTTGTGAAAGAACAGAGTTTTGGTGTATGTGAGAGTACAACCCCAGCGTTATCTTGGGAAAGGGCGGGTGGAGTCATGATCAACTACTGTGAGATTAGTAGTTGGAGGGGCTTCTTGTGCGAGAGTACTGGAGTGCAGTGAAGGAAAAGAGAAGAATAGGGCATGTGGCGTGCACGCGAATCCATTGGTCGACGCAATGAATGTGGAACATGTGACTGCAATGAAGGACCCTCACAATCTCCGACTCCTTGTAATCGCTCAAGCAAATCGAGCAACACTTTTTATCCTTCGCTTCATCTAATTCGTTGCCATCTGCAGATTTGAAGGATTGGAAAACTTTCTTGGAATATAACATCTCGGGGAGTGAATCCAAGGTCTCCTCATCAATCCCAATTACAAAGCCGTCGTAGTTCAAGCGGGCTATATGAAGGGCGATGGCGCGATGGTTAGCCCAGCTTAGTGGATCGAGGAACGGAACATGGGAGCGATAGCGTAAGAAGATATACGAAAATGACAAGATGATGGCTATTACAATCACAGTTCCCAAACACAATGTCGGGAGACAGTTTAAACGAGTTTAAACGAGAATTAAAGGTGGAGTAAACCAGACACGAAAATCCTTGTACAGGACAAACCAGGTGTTAAATTTTTATGGGAGGGAATGACGAAAATGGAGCGAAGAGATTGGCTGTGGCCTGGGCTGAACAGTGTTTGCCAACTCTATAAAGAAAACGCCTTTCGTTGTAGTCATCTCTATTCTCTGCGACCTCCAATGTTCACAAGAACAAACACCAATGCACTATTCAAAATCCAACAATCATGAATCTCTCAGTCTATTTAGATTGGATACAATTTAACTCAGACACTCTCTGTTTCAGTTTTAGAAATAATATACTACAGGGACCTTCAGGAGATTTGTATATCTTTACGAAGACATGATCAGTCTATCCAATGCAACTAGTCATCTCTATTCCCTGTGACCCCCACGGTTCACAAGAACGAACACAAGTGCACTATTCAAAATTCAACATTCATGAATCTCTTGGTCCAACAAACACAGAAAATCAATGTTATAGAAGCAGAGTCCAGCATGTTAAGGAACATGGTCTTCAACCTTGGCAAAGACCTCATTCCACTCTCAAACTAAGGGATATCAATAAACTATTAAACTCTATAGAAGAAAAAGTCAAGGAGGAGGAGACAGTCCACCAACTGAAATATGACAGGGAAATGGAACAGCAGAATTCCCTCCCCTCCAATGTAGGCCAGGAGGAGGATTTCAACCATCGTGTGGTTCACTAATCTCTTATGTTTCCAAAGTAATTAGAATACAAAGTATCTTTGTTAAGTTTACTGTAAAGATTAGCTAGGATGTACTATTTATGGACATTCACAAACCTCTTTGTGGCTCAACAGAGCCACCAATTTTGTATAAAAACTCCATATCAGTACTTTTGGTATGCTATAGTGTTTAGCTCCGCTACAGCAATGTTCATCTATTATTTTTCAGTTTCAGTTTTAAATAACAAACAAACAAACAAACAAAAAAGAAAGACCAAATCGTGAATTGAAAAAACGCGCAAACCTCTCCTTATATAAAAGGGAGCCTGTATTGTAGTCAGTGAACTTGTCAACAATACAAATCAGGGTATAAAACCGTTTATCTTTTTTCACAAACACTTACAGAAAGGTCTTGGAATGCAGCACATTCAAATTTCAGGGGAGACTTAAAATGATAGGTAAGGATATTAGAATTTTTATATTTTCATTATAATTTTCCCCCACTCTGGATAAATATAATTCATCTATTCATTCAGGGATGAGTAAGACCATGAAAGAAAAAATAAGACCAAATGGTGAATTTTTACTGCCATTGGTCTGGGTTTCAAGTCTCTTTGGTGTTCAATGAATTCGTACCGGTTCATCTATTCATTCAAGGACTAAATGGTGAACTGGTAGAAGGCATTGGTCTTGGGTTCAAGCCTCTCCCGTGTTAAATGAATGTGCACTGGGTTAAAGATATTTATCAGTCTTTATGAATGACTACTGGGTTAAAGATGTTTATGTCTTTTATGAATGAACAAATGAGATGAAATAATTGATCGATAAAAAACATTGCTCTTGCTCAGGAGAGGTGCAAGGTTAAAATCTCTGCCAAGTTAAGTAATTTTGGGTTGGGTAATATAGCATTAGGTTCATCACTCGATGACCAACTAAAACCTATGAAATTAAACTATTTGAAAGATTTAAAACTCCGAATAAGCGATATTGTTCAGTTTTCTCTTTACCCGACTCTGATCTGCCCGGGGTGCGTATCTGGATACAGCTTTGTTCAAGATTTGGAGCTTAACGTCGCAGGGCATTCAAAACTGAGGAAGAAAGCGCTACAACGCACTGAAGAGAGCCGGATGGTACAAAGCTGTCATAGTTCAAGCGGGCTGTATGAAGGGCCATGGCGCGATGGTTAGCCCAGCTTATAGGATCGAGTAACTGAACACTGGAGCGATAGTGTAAAAAGAGATAAGAAAAATGACAAGATGGTGGCTATTACAATGACAGTTACCAAACACACTGCCGTGAGACGGTTTAAACGAGAATTAAAGGTGGAGTAAACGACACAAGAAAAACCTTGTACAGAAAAACACGTGTTTGATAGGAATGAATCCAACTTTTTAACATTTCTTTCACTAAAAATACAATGCTATGGAATTGATGCTAACATACTGCAGTAATTGCCCTGGTGTCTTTGAAAGCATCACATTCCAAAATGAAATGTTTTTCTAATTCTACTGCCCCAGAAGTGCAAAAAGTACATACCCTTTCCTCCCAAACTTCTTTAGGTCTCTTCCACCGCCCTATTTCACACCGAAGTTGATGTGAGTTAGTTCTTAATTGAGCAATAAGAACCTTTGCTCTCCACGGAATGTTAGCTCCAATATATTCTTTTTGTTGGAGATCACAAGTGGGGTTGAATTCCTGAACATAATACTTCTTCTTTCTACCCAACACTTTTCCCCATATACCCTTACGGAACTTCTCCAGCACAAATTTTTTTAACTCCTTGCTATTTGTGGGACATGTATTCAGGCAAATATTCCATTTTTGCATCCATTTGTTGTTTTTGTCTCATCCACTATTTCTTTCAGCCATCTACCTCCTTCCATTTGCTCAATTCTTTTTAGATACCTTATAAGACGCACCATGGCAATTGCTTCGATGGGAGCTGTCCCTGTTTCACTCAACATAATTTCATAGGGAACCGAACTTTTTATTTTGAACTTGCTCATGATCAAGCGTTTTTGAATTTTTTCAATTTGTTTCCATTTTGAAACTGGGATGCTTCTAGCCCACAATTCACACCCATATAATAGCACTGGACAAACTAGGAGTCCAAAAAGTACTTTGATCGTGTTCCAATCCCATAACTCTGTCTCTCTACATCTATTTTGAAGTGCATATAGTGCTTTCCACCCTCCTAAAATTCTTTTCTTTCTGCAATCTTCCCAATTAAGCTTGTTGTTGAAATCGATCCCGATGTACTTGTATTCATTTACTTCTTCAAAATGTTGCCTTCAAAGAAGAACGTATGTTGGCTTTGCTTTCTTTTATTAGAGAAAATCATTATTTAGGTCTCATTGGTATTGACTTGCATCCCCACTGCTTTACAAAAATGCTCAAGGGCATATTGGTGCATCTGCAATCCATGGGCCGATTTAGCAACTAACACAAGATCATTGGCATATAGAAGAAGCTTTATCACAAACTCCCCCAATCGAACACCATCCCCACTTTGCAAATTTAGCCACTCTTCCAGTTTGTCAATATATAAACCAAAAAGGTAGGGGATAAAGGGCAACCTTGCTTGACTCCGATGTCACTTCTAAAACTTTTTGAAATGCTTGCTGAAGGTATAATTTTGACTTGCAACTCTTCATAAAGCCTATGGACAACAACTCTATATTGTAAAGGAATTTCGAGTTCTTCCATTCTACGCCACAACTTTTCTCTAGGGACCATGTCAAATGCTTTTTTGAAGTCGACAAAGCAGTAAAATATTTCTTCTTTGCTCCCCCAAACCTTTTCAACAATGTGTCTCAGCGTGATACCATGATCTACTGTAGAATGCTTCGGCCTAAAACCTGTTTGTCGTTTTTCCCTCTTTTCTTTTACTTCTGCCCACTTACTGATTCTATTTTCTACCATACCACTGAAAATCTTTGCAAACAAAAGATTGATCATAATGGTTTTATAGTTGGAAGGATTATTAATGTCTTCACTTTTAAAAAGGGGAGTTGCTAGACTAGTTGTCCAATCCCTTGGGAATCCTTGTTGAATGACGTTGGAGTGAGGAGATTCGCTCGGCTAAAGAGTCCATCAAGAAAACGCTTTTTGGTGTAACTAGCAATTGCAGCTCAAGGTGCAAAGTGCTCAATGGACAATCAAATACAATGGAGGTGAGTTTAATTTTAATTCAATTGTTGTGAATTCTCAAGTGAAAGATAGTAGTTTATAATTGGTGTGGAAAGTGTGAGAGTTTCCTCAAAGGCTATTAAGGAGGGTTTAAAAGATTTCTCAACATTGGAATTTGATTGATTTGTTGTGACGGGAGGAAGAGGATTTGTGCCTCATCACCTTGTTCGGAAACTTCTTGAATCCGCTGACTCCAGTGATATGCTTGGTATTTTCAACATTAGTGATTTGATTCATTGGCAATCGAAATTTTGTTCAAACAACTAAACTCATGTGTTGTTGATCGAACCACAGGATAAGACTCATGTCATGCAAGAAGTCTGCAAGCTAGCCATGACCACTGGATGTGATATGCATATTATATATTTGACATATTGATCCAACTCAAAGTGCACGAGCAAGATTCCAAAATTCATTCAAGCAATACTACAAAATCTTCAGATGCTTATGTGTGACTTCGCGTTCATTCCTAAGAAGGTCCACAACACTAGGTGCAATAAACATATCCATAAAGGTTTCATCAGTCACAGAAAATAGCTCCACTCCCAGTGCCACCACTAATTTGTCTCAAAAAGGAGTCAGGAAGCCAGCATTTAGGATGTTGTATTTGCACCGCTGCTACATGTAGAGCTTCAATGAACTTGATTTCACATTTCTCAAGATTGCTTCAATGCCAAGCTTCAAGGCGCAATTGAACCAAAAATATGACCACCACCAACCAGAGAAGAGAAATCCATAGAAAATCTAGAGAAAACCCCAATCAAAGAAGAGAAGGATGCGACAAACATAAGCAACATGCACGGTTTTTTAAAGATTCATCGGCCGTATATCAAACTTGTCGACTCGATGAAACCTTTGAAAAATTAAGACGACTTGCCAACAAAATTAATAACTCATAATCTCCAACAATCCAATCGAAACCAATAAACCAATTTAATGTAAGCGTTATTTCTAACAGGATAATACAAAAAAATATTAAGTATACGATCATTTCATTGGTAAAAAGTTAAAACACAAACGATCACTAAGTACTCATAAGTCAAATTCGCTTCCACCAATTAAGACTCTAGGGTAGTGAGTTTGGCTCATCACCGGATTAACTTGGCCCATTTTATTGGCCAAGATGGATGTGACCAACAAATCCAGGTCAAACCTGCCAAGTTTTGCAACACATTAAAATGTTGAAGGTCCCTCACCCTGAAGGGAGTTGATGTTATTTCTTACCAGTGATATTCTTCTACGACCCTGGAACAGTCATCGCGTTGAATGGTTTGAAGGTGAAAATGAAAAGGCAGGTAGCGCTACCGATGGACCTTGCTCCTGCATGTTGAGATCAACAGCTCATATTTCATCACAATACGAAAACATTTTTTTGTTACTTTTGAAAATAGCAAAAGTACTCTGTTACTTTTGAAGCTCATGTTCACTGTAACATAGTATTCTTTTGTAACATTTCTCATATGTGTGCCCCATTAACACACACGACTCCATGACAACAACACATCCTCTCCATGTCCCAGCTAGAATATTCTAAAACTCACAACACTACTTTCTATGTGTTATAATTTCCATAAAATGATCTTTTTGACTCCTTCCTCTGAACTTACTCCTCCATAGAAAAAACAGCAACATCGTCAGAAATTAATTGATATTTGTAACACCCTTTCACAAATGAGACTATCAAAACCTTCTTTCAACTTGGTCACAAAGCTGCATCTGCTCAGCTACATCGTGAAGTCGCTTTGAAGCCATTGATGGCAAAAATGTGTAGGGTAGCATTACTGGTTGTTGCGATGTTTGCATTCGACAAACCATGAAAGGGGGCTTGCCATGCGATTGAGTATTAACACATTTATGTACAAAGGAATTTGTTTGAGTTTGTTACGTTCAATACCTTACATATGGACCATTCCTCCATCTCCTAATTTCCTAGCCTGAAAAATTGTTTGATGCCATTCTTTTGAATTGTCATCTTTGATATCAAATCCATGTCATGCAATGTATCCATTGAAAAGAAGTTGGATGTCCATCTTTCTTGGGTGCTTGCATTTGATTGGTGAAGAATCCCTTTGTCATTTTAGATGTGGTTGATACACATGTGGGAAGGCATGCCAAAGGCATGGGTCCCTTTTTATCTATTGTACTGGGAGGTAGCAGGTTGTATGTAATAAAGTGGCAATTAGCCAAAATATCTCCACAGAGATTTGGGTTACCAACAAATGCATCTGGGTTGGAAGACCTGAATTGGAAGTGGACCAGAGAGATTGTTGTATGACACATTGAAAATCTCAAGGGTCGTGGCATTTCCAAATTTAGGAGATATAATGCATATCAAAGCGTTTGGAGATAGATCCAACATGGCTAAAGCAGGCATTGCAGCAAGTTCAAAAGGAATGGCCCAACTCAGTTCATTTTGTTTTGAGTCCAATCTGACCAGTTTCTCACATATTCTAACGCTTCTCGGAATTGTCTCTGAAAAATGATTCTCAGACAAGTCCATAACTGAAAGGCTATAACAACCTCCAAAATATGTTGGAATTTTACCAACTAGATTGTTGTTGGAGGCATGGAAATTCTCCAAACTGGCCATTTTTTAAATATTTCCTGGAAGACTTCCTTCAAACTCATTATAGGAGAGATCCAAAAATGAAACCTTTGAGGACAAGCTGAGAATCTGTCATAGAAGTGGGTAAATTTACTTTCCCTTCAAATGGAGAGAAGCATACTACTTTTGGTAGGATACTTTCTATACTTCAATTTTATAGCTCTTCTGGTCAATTTTAGCAGTGGAGGACAGGTTGCATTGCTCCTATCTTACAAATGGTCCTTATGTGGTTTTTGCTAAACGGTTAAGCATGTTATGTGGAGAGGCAAAGTTACCAGGGACCTTTTTATGGTAAAAGGGTTGCTGCTGAATATACCATTTTATTTGTTACCTGTATCTGATGATATCTTTTCTTGGGACAAGTTGATGGTCCAACAACCATGAGAACTGATCTGATCATATTGAAAGGCCTAGATGACCAGTTACACTCAGAAGTTTCTTTAAGAATGCAGTAAATCACAGTGAAAACAAAGTTAGCCCTCACCAATGTTAATTTCTTCAGGTCCAAACCAATGTCAATTTACATATTCAAAATCTTATTGATTTCCCAATAATTTGACATAGAAACTTTGAGGAAGCCCATAAACGTCATATTTTGGAGGTCTAGGGAGAGGGTCTGAGAGGAGACCTGCTACTAGCATATTTACTCAAAACTAAACAAATATTGAACTTGGAGATGGAAGCATTCCACTACTTAATAAATAGATCTTAAGTAAGCACCATCATTCTCAATTTGGTTTGGGAGATATACATATTTCTCAATTTAGATTGGAAGATCTACATTGGACGGTCACAAATTTTCGATCATCAAGGTTTTTCTTTTTATGATTTCAATGGACCTACTAATACAACAAGATCAAGAATAAATTCAACAAGGTGATACACTAGTTATATTGGTGGAGGTGGAGTGTGGGAAGGAACATATCATAAAAACCTTTAAGTTGTGTAAAATTCGTACAAAATAATTTGTGAATCACTATAGACGAATCACTCAAACAACCCTTCTCCCGTGCCCTATTTTCTTCCAGGAAAAGCATAAGCTCAATTGGTACAAAAGAAGTTTATATTTCAATGGCATAAGAAAAATGAATGAAAATTTGAAAACTAACTTGCTCGTTATATAAAAAACAAATGAAACCTTAAAGGGGTCTTGGTTCGACTGTAAGGCGGGGTTTCTTCATGCCAATGTAGATTCAAGGGTCATTTCGCTTGCTTAAGCAGGCCAGTGGATGGGACCAAGTGTTAAGTCTTGGGTGAAATCTGGTGAATAAATATTAAATAGATTAAGAGTTGTTGTAAAACAATAACATCGTCAAGAAAAGAAGAAAGAGAGAGACAAATGCAATCAAAATCAGAACATCAACGGGAGAAATGAACACAATAGCCAAGAAAATTGATACAGATGGTTTACCTTATCTTCCAAGTCTGTATGTAAGAATGTTAGACATGAACCCAACCTTGATGGAAATTTTGGTGAACTTTGGACTGAATGGTAACGGAGAGTACTTCTTGTAGTCCAAAGCATATCCTATAGCATCAAGGCCCTTTATAAAGAAACCCTTGTCTACTTTTCCTTTGGGTATCAAATCCTCCATTGAAGCCAGTAGTTCATGCCTTCCAGGGTCATCAGGAAACTTTGGCTCTCTTCCTTCAACAACTGCATCCAAGGCGCTGACAAAATGATTCGCTATAAGGAGAGAAGATTGACTGTCACAAGCACCATTGTGAACTCTTATCACAACAATCTTCCGTGGCCCTGAAGATGAGTCCTTGTAAAAATGAAATTCTAGGACACCAAGAGGAGGAGCTGCCATCTTGTTCTCGTTGAGGAATGGATCATTGAGCTCGCTTCGCATAATCTGATGCAATGAAAGGCTCAACGAATGTTTCTCATCATTATGGGGAAGCTATAAAACCCTTGGAATGTCCATAGATGGATCCACAGTGGGCCATGAATTCTCCCAAACAATGATATCAAATGGGATACTGCTGAGAAATCGGTGACAACTTTTACCTGAAAACAACAGGAAGTGCCGAGATCGATTCCCGGGGTCTCTTCGTCCGTCTAGAATGCCTAGATCGTGAAATTCAAATGAATGATTGATCCCCTGGGTCTCTAACGACGAGTTCAATTCGACATTGGTTACCTGAACGACCATTTACATTGTCGGCACTACTATCCATGATTAAATTTGGGTTAACCCAGTCGGATTTGGAGGCAAAAAAATAATTTTTACAGCGCTTTCCATTTACGCGTGTCGGATTTTAATTAGCTAGAATGATGAAAATGAAAGATTCTTATTGGATGGGGTGGGGTGAACAGCGAAATGAAATGAAATGATATTTTAACTTCCACGAGACTAAAAATAGTCTATGGGACTATGAGTTCCATGTGTTTCGCCTTTTGCATTTCAATCCTTTTCTTATTCAAATTGATGATGATTTGGCCCAACCTTCCAACAATCCCATCGCTGAAAATACAATGCTAAGAAACCGACGCTAACATATTCCCATAACTTTCTCTGATGTCTTTGAACGCGTCACATTCCAAAGTGAAAATTTGTTAGAGAAAATCATTATTTTAGTCTTGCTAGTATTGACTTGCATCCCCACTTATCTACAAAAATGCTCAAGGGAATATAAGTGCATCTGCAATCCATGGGCCGATTTAGAAATCAACACAAGATCATCAGCATATAAAAGAAGCTTTATCACAAACACCCCCAACCGAACACCATCCCCACCTTGCAAATTTAGCCACTCTTCCAATTTATCAATATATAAACCAAAAAGAGTAGGGGATATAGGTTAACCTTGCTTGACTCTGATGTCACTTCTAAAGCTTTCTGAAATACCCATTGAGGTTCTAATTTTGACTTTCACCTCTTCATAAATTCTATGGATAGAAACTCTATAATGCAAAGGAATTTCAAGTTCTTCCATTCTACGCCACAACTTATCTCCAAGGACTATGTGAAATGCCTTTTGAAGTCAATAAAACATCATAATACTTCTTCTTTATCCCCCCAAACCTTTTAAATAATGTGTCTCAACATGATGCCATGATCCACTTAAAATGATTCGGCCTAAAACCCACTTGTCCTTTTGCCCTCTTTTCTTTTACTTCTGCCCACTTATTGATTCTATTTTCTACCATCCTGTCGAAAAGCTTTGTAAACAAAGGATTGATCATAATGGTTCTATAATTGGAAGGATTATTATTGTCTCCACTTTCAAAAAGGGGTATTGCTAGGTTAGTTATCTAGTCTCTCGGGAATCCTTGTTGAATATTTCCATGATGTGCAGTGCAAGAGTGTTCATTCCCCATTTTAGATACTTTGCTTGAAGTTCAACCAAGTCTTTTTCCTTTCCTATTTTCAGCTTCTTAATTCTAATCTCCACCTCCTATAACGTGAAGAGCTTTGTAGTTGTGTTGAGCCCTGACGGAGGCTCATCCTCTGATTCTTTCTCATAGAGTTGTCTTGCATATTCAAACCATTGATTGGTTGTAATATTATTTTCGATTTGCTTCTTCCTTGGTTGAAGTTCCTGCCATAATAGCTTTGGTTTATTCTTGCCTAGATATATTAACTCTTCTCGCTTTGTTTGCATGAACTCGTCTTTTTTCCTTTTTAGTATCTGCTTATATAACTTTACATTCACCTTCTCCTTGTCTGTCTTTTTCAAGGTTCTCCTTGCCATTTTGCATTCCTCATCAAACCAAGCATTTATAGGAAAAAAAATTGATTATGATTTCCTATTTTTTGCTCTTTTGCACTTCTCAAGTGCCCTTTGAATTATATTTGTTAACTCATGATTGTTGAAGCTTTGGAACCAGTTTTCTCCTTCTGAATTAATCTCTCCAACATTGTCTCGAAGATAGTACAATTTTATTGTGTTAAAAGAATTTTTCTCCTTGGTAGTGATTTCCGAGAGCATTGGGTTTTTCTCCTATGATGCCTTTCTTCTAACCATGATAACTTTATATAATTTGGGTTATGGTCTGATTTTAAGTCCCAATTATGCTCTCCAATCTTAACTTTGTCTATCTTTTCTATCAAGCTTTGTGAACAAATCACATAATCAACAACACTTGCCCCATTGTATGTGTTGCAAGTGAAGTTCCCAGACCTTTTCCATCTGCCTAGACCATTTCAAATAATTAAGTTGAAAGCATTACACAGTGTAAGCAACTCCTCTCCAAAATGATTGCTAACTTTGTTATCTTCTAAACATCTCACCCATTGGGGATTCTCCTCTTCAGTGATCCAAATAGGATTATGATCCTCTTTGCAACAAAGAATACTAGCTTGTTGATTTGTTGTTCTAGCATTAAAATCGCCCACTAAAAGCACTTCTCCCTGTTGAGAGTACACGGCAATATCTTGCTTTAAAGTTACATACGTATCCTTGTTGTCTAGCCCCTTATTTTTGTAATTTTTTGAGACTTGAGGGGAAAAATAACATGTTGCAATTCTTATGTGATTCTCACCCCAAGTCAACAAAGAAAACGACTTCAACGTAATTAAAAGTTATATAATTATTTGGTAGTCTACTCATAGAAATGGTAAGATTAAAAATAAATAAAATCACATTTTTAACCACTCATAACTCTTCCACCACTCTTTAACCTCCAACTTTTTCAATTCCTGGATGTTCAAGAAGCATTCTACAGTTTATATTATACTAAGATGGATAATAAGCATTGTAACTTTTGTATTATACGAAGATGGATGTGAATTATGAGAAAGATACATGTTTGACACCCACTACTTTCATTTGACATGTAAAGACTAAAATCATTTATATTTTTGTTGTCTCTAATTTATTTCTATGACATGGTGTACCCTTCCATGACATAAACTCCATCACAAAGTCATGCCTAGAGAATCATATCATTGTATTGATGTACCCACCATTGTGAGTGTCAATTAATGTAAGCTTTCAAGGGAAGTTTTGACAACTTGTATTTTTTAATTCCTAATTTAATTGAAGTGTTGACTGCACTTTTTTATCCTTGACGATATGATAATTGGCATGATGCTTAATATCCATATGTAATGTATTCAAATCCTCCAATCACCATACTGTCATTTCCTTTTTTTTATTTTTGCCTTCGCTCCTCACTTTGCAAAGAACCAAAACTATTACTCATGGGTTATGGGTGTAAAGTATAATGGCATTACAAACTTATTAACAAGATTCACTACAAATGTATGTTTGAATGACAATTTTAAAGAGTAAACATTAAACATTGACAAAACCGAAGGAAATCATGCTATATCTTTTTCTTTATGTTCATATAATATTCCCTCTCTAAAGGAATATAACATATTAACAAATCTAACATGGTCATAACACTACTATCTAATATTTTCTTATTATTCGAGAACATCCATTGGCCTCTCAACCACTTGGTATGTAGTTCATGGCACCCACATTGTGGCAATAGATACTTACGAAAAAAGCACATAACTAATATTTCAATGTAAATCTCTCAATAATATGCTAATCTTGTATAGGTTTGGTGAAGCTCATCGTAAACAAAATGCATAGTTTTTCTCTGTTTCACACAAAACAATGCTACTAATTTTGTTTGGGAAAAACACTATTAAGATCAATGATAACTTGTATGTCCCTCTCAAGGATCAGGTTGTTATAAGTTTCAGTGAATCAGAGGCAACATTGCAAAGAAATCCAAACCCCACACATTGCCTAGTTCTTAGCATGCAATTGTATGGGATATATATGGTAGGGTTAACACATTATACTCTTGTTCCTTCATTTTGGTGGTGCCCTGATTGAATGGCGATTAACATGGTTCCTTGGGTAATAATGCAAAGAAATTAGTGGAGCATGTAACTTGTACAAGTTTACTAGTTGCGGGGATTATAAATAGTTTTACATTTAGCGCCTATGATTTTTGCTATGTCATTCCCATCTCTACTGCACTAATGTCCATCCTTTCCTTCATGTCATGCTTATCAATCATTGGATTCTTTTAGTCCTCATGAGGCCTTGTTCAGGACACAGGGGGCATCCTATTATCTGATGCACTTGTGTAGAGTCTATGTCCAGAGAGAGCATAGGCATTCCACTGTGCAGCCATCCCTACAACATGGAAATTGTTGAAACTCCCAAAAGCTAAGGTCAAGCGTGAACAAAATTTGGTCACGAAGGAGGAGAATATGGCTACAACAATAGAATTTATCCTTAATATTGATAATCAGTCCCACTCGCGACACAAAATACTTCCACACCCTTGAATTGTATTGGGACACCAAGATGTTGACAACACATGCTCTAGTAGGTCATGAAGTTGAGCATATGAATTTGAAGGTTCGTCTGGACATAATGGAGAAACGAGATGGCTTCTTCTAGCTCTCTACATGTGGCTGACAAAAAAAACGAGGTATTTTAGTCACATAAGTTGGTATAGACTCCAAGGATAAACCCATCGACATTTTAGACGACACTCCTACACGCTCAACTCATCTTCAGGTTTAATTTGTAGAATGTTGGTAAGTTCTAGTTTCTTTTCGTTGTTATGGATTTGCTAAGGTATATTAATTTAGAGAGCCTTGGTTTCCATAAATGTCAAGACCTATCCCTTGTTGTTATCAATGTGTATATGTACTACATGGCAAGCTTTAGAATTTTAGATTTTAGGTCTAATTTAACTCTGCCTACTGTAGTCAAGCTCTCTTAGATAAATATTTTTTTTATGGCAAACATGCATATAAAAATATCTATGCTTGGTACTAGTTCACACTTTATATTAGTTTATATTTTTTGTTAACATAAATGTTTTCCTACCAACAACTTAAAAAAAAAAAACAAAAACGATATGTTCCTAAATCTATATGAATCTACACAAAATGGACCTTATCAACATCACAAAACCTAAAATTGGGATTACAATAGTAAAAATTGTGGTCTTCTATTATTCAATTTTTTGCATCATTAATTATTTGCTATTTTCATTTTCCTTTCCCCAATTTTGTGAGTCTTTATCTATGACACTCTTTCACTTTATCCTTCTTCTTTCTAGAAACATTAGCATTATTGTGATAATACTTTAACTGTCAAATATTTGAAAATGCACCTTACATCTCTTTCCCTTTGCTTTAATGCAAGTCGAGGAGCAATGAGATGTATCATTTACAACCTCAATGCACGGAGCAACAATTTTGATGTTTTGTTGAGATTCTTATGCAAGATATGGAGAATGTAACATAATTCATGTTATCATGGGATTTGTGCAATACAGATACTCTAAATCCATATTTCATGCATTTTTTGGATGGTTTGGGAGATAAAGTGAATAATCAATGTCCTCATTAAGAATAACATACCTAGTAAAATTAATGAGTGATTTCCTTTCACCTTGTATTCATATTGACTTCACGAATTATAGAGGTCTTATCCTACATAATAAGAAAATGGATGAAATCATACTAGATTTTCATGTTCCTAGAGCATTATAAAGCAAGAAGACTTTTTTCATGGCTCTTATAATGTTTTGTTAGAATTACCACACTTCAATAAATGTCTCGAGGTCTATGACAATTTATTCATTTCTAATGAGAATTACAACAAACATGACTCCTAGGTTAAGTATGATTGTTATATGCTTGATATACTAATCTAAGATGGAGTGCTCAATCATCTTATGGATACATAAAACAAATACTCTTTGTTGTGACCTTGTGCCTAGAGATTTACATTTTCATTTTTAATACTTAGAACTTTCTTCAAATAAAATAAGTATGGATCAACATTAATGATATTTATTTTTGCTCACTTATTATACCTGCCGCAAGTAGTGTATAATGCATTAAGTTTTGCATTGACTTGATATTAATCTCTTTTTGACCAATTCTTTTTAAAACTATGATATAGTTTAACTTAATAAATTAATTTGTATTATTATTTAATAACACTTAAATTTATTTTTCTCTCAACTAATTGGTTCAATTTTTCACTTCATATTTCCTCATGATGGCTTTTGTTCCGATGGTACTACTACGATTTTACTACACTCACGTGATAACCATACGACGAATGGTATTATTATTTAATATCATGGCAACATGGTGAGGAGAGTGATAATTATAACTTCATTGGATTCACCCAACATTGACAAAATCTATGAATACACATGCAAATACTTCAAGTTCAAATGTTTAAAGTGAATTCCATCATGTGGAGAATGACAAGTATCCACCCTCATACAAATCTATAGCAAGCACTAATTTAAAAATATAACTTATGTGTATATAGATAACTAATAAGAATAGCATACAATATATTTTTTTTTTCATTAATTTGAGATATCTAGCACTAATTTAAAAATGTAACTCATGTGGATATAAATAGCCAAGAATAGTATACAATATTTTTTATTTTCATTTTTAATTGATGAAACATTTTTAATTCTAAGAGTTCAACTTTGTTTTTTTACTTTCACAAAATATATAACTATTAATCAATGTGTTTACACTGAATCTTCAAACCTAATAAAGTAGATATGTGCTTATATTTTTATTAAGTATGTGGTTTATAATAAATATTTATTAGATCAATATAGCAAGAATCAAATCTAGATAAATAAAATAATAATAATTTCTTTTAATTAATAAAACCAAACTCATATGATAATTATTCTTCTTAACCATTAAAATTAAATCAAATTGATCATTCATATATATATATATATATATATATATATATATATATTTGTTATAAAAATATTTACTTAAAGTACACATTGAAATAACTTTTTAGGTATTAATAAATTTATAGATAGCATATGCATTTAAGAAATTACATATCCAACCATTAATACATAACTTAATTAACATAGGAAATACGAAAACCGGTAACTTGATAAACAAACCAACTTCACAATGCAACTATATCCAAAGTTATTAGGACTACATTCAATGGTAGCACGAACAAAGATAATAAATAATAAATGCATCAAAGGCTACTACATTTTCTTACTCGTAGTTTGCAATATGGGATATATGCAATTTTAATTCTTCATTGTTTTTTTATTTCAATTTAACTATATTTAAACTAAGCAACATGTACTAGCAACTATGTAAAAACTCGAAAGTCAATATTTTATTTAGAATAATTTTACTTTGAGATGTGTACTTAATCAACTTTTGTAATTTGAAATATAAGGATTTTTGCAACTTTTCATCATAGAAGAGTTAATGAAAATATATCCTTCAACTTGAAATAAAAAGTAGCCCTTCAATTTTGAACTTTAATCCCAACCCAAATTATATATATATATTAAAATTAACAATTAAATTAATGAGAATGAGATAGTATTATATGAATATTTTAATGACTTGTCTTTTTCTTAAAAGTTTATATGTTTTCCAAAACATAACTAAAGTAAGAGGTAGCTCTTAAATAATTTTCATAAAATAAAAACTCATATTCTTTATTTTTTATTATTAAAGAATGTCTTCTATCCTATAAGAAGACATTTTTTCTTTATTAAAGATTAAAAACTTAATTCTTCAAAGTTAGGTGCCTAGCAATCACATAACGGACGTAACAAATGGCGATAAACCCTCCACATAGGTGGACAGATGCATTGCATACAGGACCTCAAAGTCCCCTCCTACATCCTTGCACACCACAAGTGGTGTGCATGTTAGCATGCAGGAGGAATATACAATGCATGAGCTTGGTAATGATGAGGTACAAGCTAGTTCAATGTTGTAGTAGGTCATGGGCACTAACGACATTACTCAACATTATGGAAAGGATTGGAAAACAAGGAGAATAAAGCGATGGTTCAAATCACAATATTACCTACCTTCAATGATTATATAGCTTAATAAAGTTATAGAAAATGGATTAAGGGAGACTAGTGAGGATTTTTACTAGCAGTAACTTGCATTCACTTCTCTCCCTACATTCATCGTGTAGACTATTGCTAATGCCTTATATTTTTTAGCATTAAAACATCCATTTGGCTCTATGGAGGAAAGGAAAATCCATTTGTAACCCTTCTCCCTGGTGCACTAAGGGAAAAAATGATGTGATAGACATTGAGCATACATTCTGTCGCTCCACTTCTCTAGGTCAACAACATTTAGTGTAGTAAATTCAGGAAGGTGTTTGAGGGTTCAAACTTCCCAAGACAAGACCCAGACTAAGGTAGGGGTTCTCCCTTTTTTTGTAAACTCCAACTTTACTTGTAATAGAGAAACAAAGTACTAGATAATATTGGAGTTATATTGGCACACAAATAATTTTGTGGTCCAGACTCAAGACTAGGATAGGAAGGACATCTACACATGCATGGAGTTGTTAACAAATAAAAACATATCAGTCATCACCCTGGTTTCATGGTTGGTCAAGAAATTGCATATTTTAGTCCTCGTGAGGCCTTGCACAGGACGCAGGGGGAATCCTATTATATGATGCACCTGTGTAGAGTCTATGGCCAGAGAGAGCATAGGCATTCCACTGTGCAGCCACCCCTACAACATGGAAATTTTTGAAACTCTTAGAAGCTAAGGTCAAGCGTGAACAAAATTTGGTCACCAAGGAGAATATTATGACAACAACAATAGAATTTCTCCTTGATATTGGTAATCAATCCCACTCGCGACATAAAATACTTCCACACCCTTGAACTGTATTGGGACACCAAGATGTTGATAACACATGCTCTAGCAGGTCAGGAAGTTGGGCATATGAATTTGAAGGTTCGTTTGGACATAATGGAGAAACGAGACGACTTCTTCTAGCTCTCTACAAGTGGTTGACAAAAAAAACAAGGGATTTTAGTCACATAAGTTAGTATAGACTCGAAGGATAACCCCATTGACATTTTAGATGACACTCCTACACGCTCAACTCATCTTCAGGTTTAATTTGTAGAATTTTGGTAAGTTCTAGTTTCTTTTTGTTGTTATGGATTTGCTAAGGTATATTAATTTAGAGAGCCCTGGTTTCCATAAATGGAAAGACCTATCCCTTGCTATTATCAATGTGCATATGTACTACATGGCAAGCTTCATAATTTTATATTTTAGGTCTAGTTTAACTCCGCCTAGAGTAGTTAAGCTCTCTTAGATAAATAGTTTTCTATGGCAAACATGAATATAAAAATATCTATGCTTGGTACTAGATCACACTTTGTATTAGTTTATATTTTTTTGTTAACACAAATGTTTTCTTACCAACAACTTAAAAAAAACAAAAACTACATGTTCGTGAATCTATATGAATCTACACAAAATGGACCTTATCAACATCACAAAACCTAAAATTGGGATTACAATATTAAACATTGTGGTCTTCTATAATTCAATTTTTTGCATCGTTAATTATTTGTTATTTTAATTCTGCTTTCCCCAAATTTTTTTTTCTTTAACTATGACACTCTTTCACTTTATCCTTCTTCTTTCCAGAAACATTTGCATTATTTTGATAATACTTTTAAGTGTCAAATATTTGAAAATGCACCTTACATCTCTTTCCCTTTGCTTTAATGCAAGCCAGGGAGCAATGAGATGTATCATTTACAACCTCAATGCTTGGAGCAACAATTTTGATGTTTTGCTGGGATTCTTATGCAAGATATGGAGAATGTAACATAATTCATGTTATCATGGGATTTGTGCAATACAAATACTCTAAATTCATATCTCATGCATTTTTTGGATGGTTTGGGAGATAAAGTGAATAATCAATGTCCTCATTAAGAATAACATACTTAGTAATCTTGATGAGTAATTTCCTTTCACTTTGTATTCATATTGACTTTACGAATTATAAATGTCTTATCCTACATAATAAGAAAATGGATGAAATCATACTAGATTTACATGTTCCTAGAGCGCTATAAAGCAAGAAGACTTTCTTCATGGCTCTTATAGTGTTTTGTTAGAATTACCACACTTCAATAAATGTCTCGAGGTCTATGAAAAAATATTCATTTCTAATGAGAATTACAACAAACACAACTCCTAGGTTAAGTATGATTGTTATATGCTTGAGATACCATCTTAGATGGAGTGCTCAATCATCGTATGGATACATAAAACAAATACTCTTTGTTATGAACTTGTTCCTAAAGCTTTACATTTTCATTTTTAATACTTGGAACTTTCTTCGAATAAAATAAGTATGGATCAACATTAATGATATTTATTTTTGCTAACTTATTATACCTGCCATAGGCAGTGTTTAACACATCACGTTTAGCATTGAATTCATATTAATTTGTTTTTGACCAACTTTATTTTAAAACTATGATATAGTTTAACTTAATAAATTAAATTGTATTATTATTTAATAACACTGAAATTTATTTTTCTCTCATCTAATTGGTTCAATTTGTTCACATCATATTTCCTCATGATGGCTTTTGTTGCGATGGTACTACTATGATGTTACTACACTCACATGATAATCATATGACAGATGGTATTGTTATTTAATATCATGGAAACATGGTGAAGAGAGTGATAATTATAACTTCATTGGATTCACCCTATATTGACAGTGTTATCACTCTCACCAACTTCTCAAGGCTGGCAGTAGGATTGGAGAAAGGTAACCACAAACCAACTTTTGGCCAGGTAGCTAGCCCTACCCGGACCAGATAGGGCTCTCTCTATGTCACTTTGCAGTACAAGGGATGACTGTTTTAGGCTAGTTATGATTCTCGATAGATTAAGTTTTTTTTTTTGGAGTTTTGTTGGATAGGAATGACAGTTAGAAGATTAGGTCTAGGGTATTGATCTGATTTCAAAGGAGAGGTAAGGGTGAGGCCAGGTAAGTAAGCTAAGAATAATGATTAATTTTCCATTGTGTATAGAGTGAAATGAGAAGGAATCAGAATGAGCATTAAACTGAATTCATTCATCAAAAGAGTAAGACAATTTCATGAAAATTTTATGAAAAACAGAGCATGGAAAGCATGTTTTCTGTCAATAAACTGATAAGACTTAGCATAAAGAAGCATATATGTGGAATATGAGTAACATAACATTCAACATCATGAGTTTACAGAGAAAAATAAATGCTCAGAGGCATACCACTGGAGTCTCAACACTATGTCTGCAACACTGTCCTTGATTTCATTAGTAAAAGCTTGTACAATAGCTCCACTACAAATAACAACTATCTAAACTCTACAATGACAAAAGAGAGTCTACTTATATAAAATATAGATCATGACACCTCACCAGGTCGAAATCCCATCTCAAATGGATCATAAATGCAAGAGATGAGTCATTTCCTAGTTTCTAGGGAGGTTAGAAACCATTCCTTGAAATTTAGCTACAAACTAGGAGTGTTTGTCCCTTACATTAATTGCACATTCCATCATAATAGGAAGAAAAAACCAACCTAATAACTCTAATTACAACTCATAGCCTCGAATTTGTGACCATTTCTGAGCTTGACAGTTGTACTGAAGGAATCCAATGCTAATCTGTGACAATTCTGATTGAAGAAAAAACAAATTGTAGAAGCATAACAGAAATTTGGAGGCACTTTGGGAAGTCCAAATTCACTTTTAAAAAAATGGTCAGCTAGACATGTGTGTCTAGTTTCAAAAACATCTTGAATTTTGAAAAATGGACCACCGGAAGGCCTCCAAAAGTTCATTCTCCCAAGGTTTCTCTAGTGTGTTCCAGAAGCATAATAGTGTGTTCCAGAAGCATAACAAAGCCCTTTGAGAGGGATTTTGGAGGTATTCCTAGAGTAGTTTGAGGCTTCAAGTAGTATGGTTGGAAATATTAGGATGTATGATACAAAATGGAGTCCTCAAGCACTGCACACCCCTGTTCCAAACCCATGAAAAGTTGATTTGAAGACTACTAGTCCATAATTGTCGAAAATGACTTGGAGCAAGTGTATTGCTAGATTTTATCTCAAAAAATAACACCTGTGCGTAAAATGAAGGAGGTTTTTATTCTTTGGCCTATTATTGACAAAAAAATCTTTCCCTTTTCTAAGATTCATCTCTATTACTTTAGAAAGTGATTTTGAATACAAACTGTCCCTGTGATAGTAAGGTAAGTGAGTGAGATGAAATGGGGGTGATAGGGTTGACTAAATTTTTTGATAAAAATCCAGTGGATAGGGTAGTGTCTTGAATTCACAATGAAAGTGGAATGAGGAGGAATAGATAAGTTTAGGGTGGTCAAAACCTCAAAACACATGAAATTCCCAATTTAGGTTGTGAGAATAACTAGTGTAAAATGTTTTTTAGGTTAAGAAGGTGAAACAAGGGCTATGAAGCTAAGTAAATTTTTTGATAAATATTGAGGAGGATTATGGAATCTTAGCTCCACGGTGCAAGTGGAATGAGGGAAAATGGATGAGTGTAAGATGGTCAAAACCATAAAACACAGTCAACCCCTATTTTGACTGTTTTTACTGAGTTGAAAAGCTAGAATGAGGGTTTTTATGGTGTAAAACATATTATGGATGGTAGTGTAAGTGTAGGGTTTAGTTCAAATAGGGTAGGTTAGGGTTTGGGGTGAATAAGGTAGGGTTTGACAAAACAATTTTTTATATGGGGACAATGGAGAGATGGAGAAGACATTAAATGGCATAAAAAGAATATAAATCTTCAACATGTGACCCAAACAACAACATGGAGGATTGCTTACCTTGCATGGAGGCTACACCAAATAATGGATCACAAGCTCTAAGATTTTTGGAGGGTTTCAAGCTTCAACAACACTGGAGACTTGTCACACACAAAAGCGCAACAACTGGAAAATGTCACCACATAAACATAACAAGTATTATTTCTTTCACTACAGGAGCGTAACAACTATGATTTTCTTCACTACAGGCGCATAACAATGAAGTTTTTGCACTCTACAGGAGCATAACACTGCTTGGAAGAAGCGTAACAAAGGAGGTTTTGAAGGGTTCCAACGCTACAGGAGCGTAACAAGAGTGCTCATCAATATCCAATAGCGTAACAAAAGTGATTTTGAAGGATTTCAAGTGGATTTTAGTGGGATTTAAGCTTTTAACTTTGGATTTTGGGCACTATGGAGGGCTAATGAAGTGAAGAGCAACTCTCTCACTCACATGCAAGGGTATAATGAATAAAATGAGGGCTTCTTTGGCTTTTATAAGCTTGTGAGATGACCTTTACCACCTTTTCCTTTTGACACTTGACAATGGCTCTTTTTAACCCTTTTTGCAACTTGGAAGGTGACATGCTTCCCCTTCAAATGACATAAGAAAGCATAATTCTTTGGCAATGACCTTTTGCTTTTGTTTTTTTCATTATTTGACACTTGAAGTGATTTGATGGACTTTTGAATGAAATACGAGGATACAGTTTTCCTTTACATGAGACAAAAGTTATCCCTTTCACGAGACAGCAAAACTACTTTCTAAACACTTTGAAATCTTTCACCTTTTGGATTTGACCCTTTTCAAAACAAGATGAGGTGTGTTTAAAAATTGGAAATGAGTCCTTTGTCTTAGACCGAGATAGTAGGTCAAACTTGACCTCCTTTGAAGCTCTGACAGTCAAAATGACTCTTTGGATCCTTTCATAAGAGAGAGTGGGATAAAGTTCTTCAATTTTCATGAAACAATGAGACAAAGATGAGATGTTTGAAACTTTTTCTTGAAATTTGAGCCATATGAAACAAGAGAGATGGCTTTATTTGAACTTCATAAACATTCCTGCTCCTTCACTAGGGTTTTATGGATGAAGTGGAGGGTCACTGCCTTATTTTTAGTGAAAATTTGATGATTTTTCCAAAGGCAGGGTTGAACCTAGACTTGACCTAAATGAAATGAAATGACATAACCCTAGACCTCTTGAATAATGATGATGGAGATGGTGACCTTGACAATGATGATGATAAATGAAATGAAGGAGCAACAAACATGATTTAGACCTCTTTAGTGACCAAAATTATTTTCTGAGGACATGTTCGAAAAAGTAAAAGATTTTGACCTATGAATTTGTGGAAAACAACTGAAAGAGTTATTTGATCACTGACATACATGAGCTAACAGACATAATCTATGAAATACACATGCAAATACTTCAAGTTCAAAAGTTTAAAGTGAATTCTGTCGTGTAGAGAATGACAACTATCCACCCTCATTCAAATCTATATGAAGCACTAATTTAAAAATGCAACTTATGTGTATATAGTTAACTAATAAAAATAACATACAATATTTTTATTATTATTATTTTTATTTTTAATTTTTAAATTTTAAATTTTAATTTTTTTAATTTTTTTTAAATTTGATATATTAAGCACTAATTTAAAAATGTAACTTATGTGGATATTGATAACCGAGAATAGTATACAATATTTTTTATTTTCATGTTTAATTAATGAAACATTTTTAATTCTAAGAGTTCAACTTTGTTTTTTCACTTTCATAAAATATATAACTATTAATCAACGTGTTTACACTGAATCTTCAAGCCTAATAAAGTGGACACGTGCTTACATTTTTATTAAATATATGGTTTATAATATATATTTATTAGATCAATATAGCAAAAATTAAATCTAGATAAAGAAAATAAAAATCATTTCTTTTAATTAATAAAACCAAACTCAATTAATTATGTATATGATAATCATTCTTCTTAACCACTAAAATCAAATCATATATATATATATATATAGTAGACATTGAAATAATTTTTTAGGTATTAATAAATTTATAAATAGCATATGCATTTAGGAAATTGCATATCTAACCATTAATACATAACGTATTTAACATAGGAAATGCATAGAAAATGCTAAAACCGGTAACTTGAGAAACAAAACAAGTTCACAATGCAACTATACCGAAAATTATTACGCTACATTCAATGGTAGTATGAACAAAGAAAATAAATAATGAATGCATTAAAGGCTACTACATTTTCTTACCAATTGTTTGCTATATGGGATATATGCAATTTTAATTTTTTATTGTTTTTTATTTCAATTTAACTATATTTAAACTAAGCAACATGTACTAGCTACTATATAAAACCTCGAAAGTCAATATTTTATTTAGAATAATTTTACTTTGAAATGTGTGCTTTATTAACTTTTGTAAATTGAAATATAAGGAATTTTGCGACTTTTCATCATATAAGAGTTGATGAATATAGATCCTTCAACTTGAAATAAAAAGTAGCCCTTCAAATTTGAACTTTAATCCCATATATATATATATATGGGATTAAAGTTCAAATTTGAAGGGCTACTTTTTATTTCAAGTTGAAGGATCTATTTTCATCAACTCTTATATGATGAAAAGTCGCAAAATTCAACAATTAAATTAATGAGAATGAGATAGTATTATATGAATATTTATTTATTTATTTATTTAACTGAAACGGGTATGGATTTTATTAGTAGAGAACTCTGAATGGCCGTAGCCTTACATATTTCAGTGCAATTCTTTTACATATTCCGTTTCCAGCAATTTTCGAATTTCATGGAATACAGATTGTTTCTGGATCTCCGCCATTTGTGCTTAGATCTCCTTGGGCCAAGAGGCAGCCTTTGTTGGCATAGAAGTCTGCCTCTTTGTTTGATTCTCTAAGAATGTGATAGAATTTGAAGAAAGTGAAGTCTTGGAGAAGATATCTCAGCCTTTGCAGATTCTTATTTAAACCAGCTTCATTGAATTGGCCTTGCGTATGTATTATTTTGATCAGGATTTCTGAGTCTCCGAATGCTTGCATCTCCCGATGTCCTTTTTCTTTGGCTATTTGGAAAACTTTTAACAGGCTAAGGATTTCTGCTTGATTGTTAGTTCGCTTTCCTGGACCCCAACTGAAGGTTTCTATGATGCTTCCATCAGAAGAGTATATGAGTCCTCCAGCTCCTGCTGTCCCAGGGTTGCCTTTAGAGGCACCATCAAAAAAAGTTGTTGTTATTTCTTGCTTCCTCCACCAATTCTGAAAAGCTTCATCGTTTTCTCTTAGCCTCCACTCAAGATTTCTGAGGGGTTTTTTTGTGTTGTGTATCCGTTGGATAAATGCTTGAATGCCAAGCCAATTCTTTTCCTCTTGCTGCATCGAATTGTCCTCTTTGATTTTCTGAGAATTCAAAATTTCTAGAAGGATTCCTTTTGCGTTTGCTGCTACCATGTTGGGGGTCCAAGTTACATTGTTAAATATCTGCTCATTTCTAGCTAGCCATAGCTTCCAACACACTAGCTTGGGGAGAGTGATCCAGATTGTGGCCCATGATGAGTTTAGGGAAAGCAACGGGTATCGCTCTTTCCATGAGAGGAATAAGTCCACAACTGAAGTTTTAGAGGGGATTACAACCTTTAATCCTTGAAGAGTATGGGTCCAAACTTTGTTTGCATATGGACATTCAACAAATAAATGATCCATGGTTTCCATGGCTTCTTTGCAAAGTGTGCACCTATGCGGACCTGCCATGTTTCTTTTCATAAGGTTTTCACTCGTCAGGATCTTTCTATGCATTAGAGTCTAGAAGAAGAAGTTTACCTTAGGCAATGCCATCGGATCCCATACCTCTTTCCAAAATTTTGTTGGATGAATTCGGACTCTGTGTGTTTGCATCAATTCATATCCTTTGGCTGAGGTGTATGTTCCTGTAGGTCCCCATCCCCATTTATCCTTTTATGATTTATGCACAGGGGCAGCCTCTCAAAGTTCCTGTTTGAGCATTTCTAATTTCTACATTAGGTGAGCTGGGATATCTCTGAATTCCCAATCAATCCAGAGCCCAGACTCGTTCCACTTTGAGATGTCGTAGAGCGTCTTGTCCCCTCTGTTTTCTAAATACGCACATATCTCATGCAGGCTGTCTTGTGTGGCTAATGGCGAATGTCCCATTATACTATCAGTCAGCAGCTTGACGTGTTTCCCATTCCCTAGGATACGATATAGATTCCAGGTGAAAAAACGCTGCCCTTTAATACATAACTGCCATAACAGCGAGCTCTTTTTGCTGTTTGCAATCTGCAAGTTTCTCAGATTTACATTTGGTAGGTATTTATGCCTCAAAGCTGTGCTGACGAGATGATTGGGGTCATTGTGGAGTTTCCAGATTATTTTGCATCCCAGTGATACATTGGCAGAGTCAGGATCTCAAATTTGAAGGCCTCCTTCCTTCAAAGTTTGCTTTGCTATCTCCCATTTCACTAGATGAAATTTTCTCTAGTTTCCTTTGCCTCCTTGCCACAAAAAATCCCTGATGATTTTATTAATCTATCTTGAAATCGACTTGGGAGCCATCAGGTATGACGCTTAATAAATTGGCATATATGACAACATTGATTTTATAAGGGTTAATTTGCCTCCATGAGTTAGCCATTGGCCACCCCATGCAACGATTTTCCCTCTGATTTTTGTGATTACTCCTTCGCACAGATTGACTCTGTTTGTGCCTAGTGTTAGTGGCAATCCAAGATAGTTGATTTTTTCTCATTTTGCATATCCATTAAACCCCAAGTTGTTTGCTATGTTTTGAGTTTCTTCCTCCTCTGTATTCCAGCTATAAACTGCACTTTTCCTTTCACTGATTAGAGCTCCAGATGCTTTTCAATATGCTTGAAGAGTATTTTTGAATGCAGAGCCTATTATAGATGAAGCTCCACCTAGCATGGGGGAGTCATCCGAAAACAGTGCATGGTTTATTGCTTTAAGGTCCTTTGTTATTTTTAAACCTGGGGCTGTTCCTGTTATCATATACAGCTCCAACTTTCTGCTCAACGTGTCTGCCATTAAGATGTAGAGGAAAGGAGAAAGGGGACATCCTTGTCTCAACCCCCTCGTGGCTTGGAAGAAATCAGCTGGCCTCCCATTTACCAAACGTGTTATCCATGGACTACTGGTGCATGCTTGGATCATATTTACAAACTCTTGATCAAATCCAAAGGAGATTAGAACTTGATATAGATAGGACAACTTGACTCTGTCGAAGGCATTAACCATGTCTAACTTGATTAGCATACCTTTCTCCTTTCTGAGATTGCTGGAGTGCATGACTTCCTGGACTTGGATTACATTGTCTAGGATATGTCTCCCATTGATGAAGCCCCCTTGCGAATCTGATATGAGTTTGCTCAACAGTGGCTTTATTATTTTTGCAAGAAGTTTTGCAATAATTTTATATGAGGCATTGCACAAAGAGATTGGTCTGAACCTATCAAAGGAGGAGGGGTTTGTCTCTTTCGGGATTAAAGCGAGGAATGTTGAGTTGGTACTACCCCCCATTTTTTCTTTCTTCAAGAATCCTTTTATCATTCTAATTAGATATGTTTTTATTATATCCCAACATATCCTGTAGAAGTGAATAGTGAACCCATCTGGCCCAGGGGCTTTGTCTGGATTCATGGACCAAATTATATTGCTGATTTCTTCTTCATTTGTTTGCTTCAATAATGTTGTATTGTCCTCTGTGGTGACCAATGCCGGAATGTTCTTTAGGAATTTTTTTTTATCTTCTTCACAGTCCTCTTTCTCTTTGCTGTAAAGATGATGGAAATGTGATACTGCAACAGATTTTATCTGTTCTATTCCTTTGCAAAGCCTCCCATCAGAGGAAGTGATCTCTGAGATGTGATTCCTGGAGAGTCTAGCTCTACATTATCGATGAAAGTATGATGTGTTCCTATCTCCAGCTTCCAGCCAGAGACTCCGGGACTTTAGTCTCCAAAACTCTTCTTCATTTATGAAGGAGAGGAATGTTTTGCATTGGGCTACTTGCTCCTTTTCTAATTCTGTTTGGTTTATATCAATTGTGTCCATTTCACTTTGCAATATTTCCAAATGTCGCACTGCCTCGATTCTTTGGTCTTTGGGTGTATTTGTTGGAAGTTTACTCCATTCCTTGAGTGCCTTTTTTGTTAATTTTAATTTTTGTTCCCATACATAATTGGGAGAGCCATTGACTGAGGTGTTCCATGCCATTCGGACCGTCTCTTCAAAGCCGCTCTTTCTATTCCACAGTGGGCTAAATCTGAATGGGATTGGCCCCAAATTCTCTTCCTCCTCATGCAATAGCCAGATGGGCTTATGATCCGAGGTGAGCTTTGGAAGGATGGCTGATGAGATAAGCTTCCGTTCCATCAACATTGTGCTTTGGACCAAGAACCTGTCCAGTCTGGCGGATATATGGTCTTCCCCTGTCCTGTTATTTGTCCAGGTATAGAGCCCTTTTATTGGTTTAAAGTCCAATAAATCCCATTGTTGTATCATGTATTCTACTACCTGGATCATCTGATCCTTGCTGTTCTTTCTCCCTCTCTTTTCTTTTTCATTCATTACTAAATTTAGATCTCCAGCTATGATTATATTGTTTGGAGAATTCAGTTGCAAAAGCTCATTTAATGTTTTCCAATAGTCTTTATTTTCAGAATACAATACCGGTACATATAAATTGAATAGTGCAATGGTTAACTTACTTGATATATGCTTCAGCTCTGTGAAACACCAGTGTTGTGTGTTGTGTGAATTGACAAGCCTGAAGTGATCTTCCTTCCACAAGGTTGTTATTCCACCTGAGGAGCCTCTTGCGTTTATTGGTTTTCCTGTGTACTTCTGCCATTTCTTTTTGTTGATCTCTAAAAGGACTTCCCCTTCAATTTTTGTCTCTTGGAGCATTAGGACGTCTGCAGGTTCCACTTTCATAAGATCTTTAACCACTTCTATTTTCATAGGGTTCCCGAGCCCTCTGTAATTCCAAGAGACGATTCTCATTACTTACTACTCGGGGAAGTTGGATCTCCTCCTTTTGGCAGCCTTGTCCTTGTGTTTCTGCCAATTGAAATTTCTATAGTAGGTTGACTTCCTTGAGTCTTTTGTCTTTCCACTTCTTTCTCCCTCACTTCTCTACGAGACTTTCTTCCTACTCTTTTGGCAGGCCTTTCTATGATCTCGTCCTCCGAGGAGCTTGGTGAATCATACGCTTTCTTTCTTGCTGCATCGGTGTATGAGGGAGAGGGAGCTACTTTGGGGGTTTGCCCTTGCTCCTCTCCTCCTTTCCCGTTAGGGGAGGATCTTGATTGATTGTTGTTGTTCCTGTTTTCTTCTGGAGTTTTTATGGCCTTGCTGGACTCTTCATTTTGATCTCCTAATTTCGAGGTGGGGATGTTGTTCCTGTTTTCTTCCAGAGTTAATATGGCCTTGCTGGACTTTGCATTTTGATCTCCTGATTTCGAGGTGGGGATGGAGGTCCCATATTTTTGTTCTTGCCCCTTTGGTTCGGGGTTATTTCCCTTTGGAATTCTTTTAGTTTTAAGTTTTTTTTGTCCATGCTTTCTGCACTGTGGTCCATTGTTCTGCTTTCGAGTTCTCGCTCTCCTCTTCTTCCTTTTTTTTGCAGTGTCTTGCGAAGTGGCCATAGCCGTGACAATGCCGACATTTTAAGGGTAACTGCTTATAATCTAGCTCCTGGATGTGCGTCCATTCAACTGCTGTAAGTTTGATTGCCTCTGGTAACCCTTCCTCCAGATCAACCTCCACACAGATCCGTGCGCAGGAGTATTGATCTTTTCGAACAACTTGATCGATATACCTTCCCAGCGAGTTGCCAATAGCCTGTAGACATTTTTGATTCCAGCAATGTAATGGGAGATGAGGTAGACAGACCCAAACTGGAACAACAGACGTAACGTCCTGGGTTGGGTCAAAGTCAGGGGTCCATTTGTTCAAGTATAAACCCTGAGGCCCCATGAAGTAAGGACCGTTTCTGAAAATGAGGTTTTTATCGTCCGAGCTTTCAAACATGAACACATAGAATTCTTTTCCAACAAAATGGCTCTTGATTCCTTCAGATATGAGCGACGTCCAGTTTCTCTGCACCCATGCTTCAACGGATTTGGGAGAGGGCCAGAGCCCGGTAAATTGTCCGACGAGCCCTCTGTCAGCTAGATTGACTGCGGATCTGCAAGTCTCTGCTATTGGCAGTTCAACGATTGGGATGCAGTCCAGCTTTTTAACGAACTTATGTTATGCCTTAGATATTGGTCTTTTGTGAGAGCCAGTGATGAGCTTCTTGAATGCAATCAGTTCGGGCAAGGGAGGGGCAGGTTCGACACCCCCGCCGGCCTCCATTGGATCTGAACCCAGAGAGCAGAGAGCGAAGGCAGCGCAACTAGGTCAAGCGCAGCGCAGCGAAAAAAAGATGTATTATATGAATATTTTAATGACTTGTCTTTTTCTTAAAAGTTTATAGGTAAGAGGTAATTCCTAAATAAAAAATGACAATAAACCCTCCACATGGGTGGACACATGCATCGCATACAGGACCTCAAGGTCCCATCTTGCATCCTTACACACCACAAGTGGCACGAATGTTAGCATGCAAGAGGACTATACAATACATGAGCTTGGTAATGATGAGGTACAAGCTAGTTCAATGTTGCAGTAGCTCATGGGCACTAACGAAATACTCAACATTATGGAAAGGATTGGAAAACAATGGAGAATAGAGCGATGGTTCAGATAACAATCTTACCTGCCTTCAATGATTATATAGCTTTATAAAGTTATAGAAAAGGGATTAAGGGAGACTAGTGAGGATTTTTACCAACATTAAATTGCATTCACTTCTCTCCATGCATTCATCGTGTCGACTATTGTTAATGCCTTATAGTTTTGAGCGTAAAAACATCCATTTGGCTCTATAGAGGAAAGGAAAATCCATTTGTAACCCTTCTTCCTAATGCACTAAGGGAAAAAATTATGTGATAGACATTGAGCATACATTATGTTGCTCCACTTCTCTAGGCCAACAACATTGAGTGAAGTAAATTGAGGAAGGTGTTTGAGGGTTCAAACTCCCCAAGTCATGACCCAGAATAAGGTAGGGGTTATCCCTTTTGTTGTAAATGCCAACTCTACTTGTAATAGAGAAACAAAGTACTAGATACTACATGAGCTATATTGGCACACAAATAATTTTGTTGTCCAAACTCAAGACTAGGATAGCAAGGACATCCACACAAGCATGGAGTTGTTAAAGAAAAAAAACATATTAGTGATCACCTTGGTTTCATGGTTGGTCAAGAAATGGCATGGAACAATAGTTGCAAAAGTACCCAAAGCATCCAAGTGTACTGCCATTGTGCTTCAATCATCTTCGGAGAAGGCAAGTCACACTGCCACTCTTTGATGTTAGCTTTGGTGGTTTTATTTTTAGGCATTCTATTTACCATGGTGAAGACCATCATCGTGATAGTTAAAGGGCCCTTCAGGCTTGGTTTCCTTCATGGTAAGTCTAGAGGAGTCATAACAATTTGGTTTTGTATAAGTAGACCTGGTTTCCCACTATGGACAGGAATAACTTTGTTTTTCTCAAACCTACTTTCCCATATTGGACATGTCTCGTTGTTTTGATGTTTTCTTTGTCTTCTTGCTTTAGTTTAATTGTCAAGTGTTTAGCCCAACATGTTAAACCATTTTGGAAAATGGTTGATTGGTTAGATATCATATCCTATTATGTATCTATTTTGACATTCTAATTAAAAATAAAAATAAAAATAAAAAAATAAAATAAAATAAAAACTAACTTCCCAAAAAAAAAATTAAAAACTTAAAGATAATTATTTACTAGTGTTGATCAAATTGTTAACTCACATTTAAAATTTTTAGGGTTAAAATAGACCTATATTAAATTAAGTTATATTTATAGAATGTTGGAGTTGTAATGGCACATGAAGACTTTTGTGGTCGGGGCTTAAGACCAGGATAGGCAAGACATCCACATGTGCATGAGTTGTTGAGAAGCAAAACGAGTTCTTAATCACATTGGTTTCATGGCTGGTCAAGGAATGGTGTAAAAGAATAGCTACAAAATTTCTCAGGTCATCTGAATGTACCTCCATTGTGCTACAGTCATCCTTAGAGGAGGAAAGTCATACCATCCCTTTTTGATGTTAGATTTAATGGTTTTTTTTAGGCTTTTGATTTACCATGGTAAAGAACTTCATTATGAAAGAAAAGACCCTTCATGCATGGTTTCCTTCTATGGCAGGTCTAGAGGAGTCTTAACAATTTGGTTTTATCTAAGTAGACCTAGTTTTGCACTATGGGCACGAATGACTTTGTTTTTCCCAAACCTAGTTTCCCATTTGTTACATGTCATTTTGTCACCATTAGGAAAATGATTGCCAATCTGGATCTCTTGTTTTTCGTTGAAGTGTTTCAAATCAATCCCTATAATGTTGGAAGAAAAACAATCCCAAAGACAACAAGAATCTTGAGTTATCTTTCTTAAATACCTATTTTCAAGCATTGTCGCACTTTTCCTAGTCATTACCTGTGCAAACACAGTTATGGTTGTTATGACCTGCACAATCCTACACTTTGTTCTCCATTGAAAGGTGCAACAACCTCTTAACGTACATAAAAATAAAAAGCAATTTCTAGAAGCCTTTTTGGGTGAATATTTCCCAACTAGAGGGCCTCGAGCTCCTACCTATTGGGGCTTAATCCCAGGACTTATTGATCAAACTCCTTCTCTTTGTGAGACCCTAATCCCTCTCTTCATGGATCTCATCCCTTAAGATGAGGATCTCAAACCTCTTCCTCTTGGCCTATAAATTCAACATAGAGCAGAGGAAAAGGTGCGAACGTTGGATGTAAACTTATGTTACTAATTTGAGGCTCGAAGCTTGTCACTTAAGGGAGGATTGGAGACTATTGAGGGAGGATTGGAGACTATTGGAAGGAGTTTTGCCAACATCAAGGCTAGGTTGTATCTCTCCTTTTCATTCAATTATAATACAAAATATTATTTCTTTCTGAGTATATTTTCTATTTAATCCGATATATTGAATGTTTAATTTCATTGTCCATTGGTTATGATATTAGGTATTAGTCTCCTTGATCACTATTATAGGTCATATTGAATCATTTATATATCACGTGCCTTTGATCTTGTGTTTTTTAGTGTATTTGCAGCTCTGGATTTTGAACATTGGGAAGTTGCATCAAACTATATCAAAGATATTCATTAGGAATTTCGTTTAAAAGGTATGGATTTCATACTCCATTACTCATGCTTATGATTCGATATAGTGGACATAGGGAAATATTTACTAGTTTGTTTGTTTGTTACTATATTCAATCATTGATTCTAGGGAGATATTGTCTTGTCTGCAAGACAATTTATCTACCTAACAAATTGGCGACCATACTCGAGAATGTTTTTTCTTCAATGTGCCTTCCACTGCCTTGATTGACTATGTTTATATCTTTGAGAAGTTAAAATTTTAGATTTCTTGCCATATTTTTATTTTTTCTTTGTTTTTCTCAAGTTACGCACTTTTCTTCAGAAATAGAGCGCATGTTCTGCAGTTTTCCCTTAGCAACAAAGCGACACCACATTAGTGCCAATTGCTCACCTACGACACACATAGAAATTTTGAAAATTTAGGGATTTTTAAGCTCTTGTCTATTTTGGTCACTACTCAAATGTTTGTCCAATTCATTAAAAAATATTGGGTGTTAATCACCTTTGAGTGTCATCTCTTTTGATCTTTGGAATTTTCACAAAAATTTCAATTTGAGTTCTTTGCTAATGAAATCTCATATTACATTTGATTTCATTTAGTTGCATAGTTTTTGTGAATTTTCCTTTACTTACCACTTGATTGGTTCTTTCATTTCATTACAGAAATAAGGTACTATTGGGAATAAGTAGTGTTGTTATATTGTTTTTTCGTTGATTTGAAATCATCTTGTGTTTGTTTTGAATAATTCTATTGCATAAATTACATTTGCATGGTCTTATCCTTAGATTACAGTTGCATGGCTTTGCATCAAATTATGCATAGTTTACATTGCATGGTTCAAAATATTTTTGGATTTGTGTTGAAGGTGTGTTTTTTGAATCATTTTTTGTGTTTTGGTGAAATGAAACGTGATGAAGATAAGATCTTTGTGTTTTTTCAAAAGTGAATGAAATTTCCTCCTTCCCATAAATAGGATTTCACCTTATTAAAGAAGTGATAATTTCATATATGTTGCATTATTTTGAAGTTGAAACCATTATACCATTTGATCATCATATATATCAAGTCAATTTAACGAAAAATGCAACATTAAAATCAACCAAACATTAGTGGATCTAGGTTAGAGGACGTGTTCCAGCGTCTATAAATATAGGAGTTGTCGTTAATTATTTGCGTTACATTTTGCGGGTAGTCAGTATTCCACGTACATAAGTGTATAGGATCTTTCTCCACGTAACCTTGGGTGTATTAGATGTCACTCCACCTATGATAAGTATATCAGAATGATTCCTATTGTACAATATGCACTAGACAAAACTAATACATACTGAGCTTCCACACAGTCTCAGGTATATTGGAAGGCCCCCTCTAGGTTGCAAACCTGCCATAGGTAACTAAATCAACCACCTTGTTGTTTGTGATACACCAAATACAAAATTCGGGGATATTTCTTGCATGTACTTAACAGTAGATTGCATTTCACAACATCCTGGTAACCTTTTATACCTAGTATCCCATTTTTACTGCTTTCGTTTATTTTCATTAATACCACTTGTGAATTTAACTATCATAAATTGTTAAAATTCTTAATTAAATTCACTTTTAGTATACCTAGGGTTGAATGATATGGAAACAGTTCCAAAATTTACCAACCAAAGAGCCCCTCTTAACGGGGATTCGAGTCCATTTCCTTACTTTGGAAATGTTGGTCCTCCTTATATGGCTACGTTTTCTCTTCCCGGATTAATGATAGCTTTATCGGTATGGTTGTTTTCGTTGGCTTCAAATATCCAAGTTGCTTCACCTCAACCAAATACTTATCCTCAACCTCAACCAAATTTCTTATCTCATGTTGATCCTTTGCTTTCTTTGTTCATCATGTATTCTTCCCTTTCTTCTTCTTCGCCTGGTGAAAGTTTTAATGCTTGCAACCAGGAGGCTAAGAAGAAGAAGAAAAGGAAGAAGAAGAAGAAAGATAAGAAAGGATTAAATCAATCAACCATGGTTGTGATGGTTGATAATGTGGAAGAAACCTCCAACATGCATCGTAAGCCCAAATACCATTGCAAGCTTTGTAAGGGTGACCACTTCCTTATCAATTATCCTGTTTGTTGAAATTTGCAACAAGAAACAATGAAATTGGAAACCAGAAAGGACAAAAAAAATGCACCCACATTGGTGAGGAAATTCAGATGCACATTGGTGAGGAATTTCTGATGCAAATTGGTGAGGAATTTATGATGCACACTGGTGAGGAAATTCTGGTGCACACTGGTGAGGAATGTGGGGTGTCTAATTTATTTTTCCTTTAAATAATTTGGACAATAAATTGTAATTTCATCTCATAACAACTTGTATCAGTTAACTAAGTCAAGATGACCGAGTTAGCTCAATAAATTCTAGTGGGTCTAATATGAGGCATGTAGAGGGATTATAATATTTTGGGGGTCCAGTTGCAGTTGATGCAATAGTGGGGTGCAGGTGTGAGTGAATTAAGAGTTAAAATCAGTTTAAATAGTTACAAATGAGTGATGAGCTAGTGAGAGGTCCAGTGAATTAAATTAGATTTAATTCACATTGAGTGATCAATCAGATAATTGATAATTAGCTATTAATAGCTACATGCATGTCAGTTATGAGGAAGACCTAGTTGAGACAAAGGTTAAAGGGAACATAGCTATCAGTTGTATTTATAGAAATTTTCCCTTGTGAAATTATAGACTCATTGGGATGCCATGATGGATTGCGCAATAAATGAAGGCTCTTTTTCGTATTTAATAGGGAGATAATTCCTTAGTAATTCCATAAGCAAGGCAAGCTGAAGGAAGGTTGAGAATTGGCTAAGTACTAGATCGATTTTTGCCTATATTAGTGTGAGATAGTTGGCAAAGTGCTAGAGAATCTCATGAGAGATTAAGCATTCTATTGTTTCACGATTCCTTGAATTAATACACAATATAGATAGAGGGGTTTTGAGCAGTTGCTTTCCCCAAGAACATCTTGTGTTGTGCGATTGATTTACTTATTTCACTTACTTGCATGTGATTGAGAGATCGTGTTTTGTATTCCACAAATATTGTAGAAGGATTCAGTATCTTGTTTTAGTACATCATAAGATCAGATTGAATCCATTATTATATTATCCACATGGTATTAGAGCGATATTTCTACATGGTTTCAAAATGCCAAGAATCAAAATAAAAGAGAAGAACAAAGTTTTTGTAGAAATTAGCTGAATAAATCACTTATTCAATGAAGATTAACCCGATCATACATCAATTTCGAATTGCATGCATAACACATAACCTTCTTCCACAATTAATTGTCACATGCGGAAATAATATAGAAGCAATCGCACATCAAATCAATCACACACATTAACTCAGTATGTATGGGGAAAGCCTATAGCTGAAAACCCCGCAGCTATTGTGTATATTATAATGGAGAAATCATGTAACAATCATAGTACAAAAACTCTTCACAAGCTCTCATGCACTACCTCCCATGCTACACACTATCAAGCTAGATCTAGCAAAACTCATGCTCCAACCTTTAGCCACTTGATAGCCAACCTCAATTGCGTATTTCAAAGCTATGGGATGGCCTCTTTATATAGATAAACCACCAGCCTAAACTTTGCAATACTCATAGCTTACTCCACCTATCTATGTGTTGCAAATAGCAACAGTATAGTTACAACTGATAGCTAACTCTACCCTTTCATCTATCTCTTTCACTGGTCTTCACTGAACTGATCATGCACCGTAGTGAACTGAAGTGTTCTTGAGTTGACTAATGAGTTAATATTTAGTAAATTAAATATTATTTAATTTACTCCACTCATATCTAATTGATTAGTTAGTTTAACTAATCCCAACTAGTTCAACTAAAATAAATAGAACACAACTCCACTATTTGTCCCGTTAACTCCTCCAAAACTTCTGCCACTGAAGTCTAACTGAAGTCAACCATGCAAGATGCCATCAAACCCTAGGAACCACGTGATTCCTTGTGTCAGTTGCATGAGCCACCTCCATGACTCAAACTGAAGTGCGCCAAGAGAGTAAACTGCTGTTTATAGTCAAAATATTATTAAGGGTAAATAATATTTGACTTCCATATTTTTAGGAGATCAGTCTAAAAATAGCCCGGGTCCTAAAAATAAGGGTCTCATCTATTTTTACCCACATGTCGCATACTTCAAGAATCTCCAAGTAGAATTCCCAAATTATGCTCCGTATGTCTAAAAATAGACATAGTCTAAAAATAGACTTTGCGCCAGAATTTGGCTGCGGGCCCACTTAGTGAAGGCGACTTCATTTCACTAAGCTCCATCATCTTGCTGCATTCTCAACACTCCCTCTCAGCAAGATATGGATTATCTGCAATCCCTATCCTGCCTCTATGGAATTCGAACTTGCTCCTGGTGAGCGCCTTCGTCAGGATGTCGGCATCCTGATCCTCCGTGGGAACATATGAAAGCATCATGATCCTCCGCCGAACACAATCTCTGATGTGATGGTACCTGATGTCGATATGTTTGGACCTATCATGAAATACTGGATTAGCCGAGAGCTTGATGCAGCTCTGGTTATCACAGTAGATCACAGTAGGCTCCAAATGCAACCTGAACAAACCTGCGAGGATCTTCCTCATCCAAATAGCCTCGCATGCAGCCAAACTTGCTGCCATGTACTCGGCCTCTGCTGAACTGAGTGCCACGGATCTCTCCTTCCTGCTGTACCAGGAAACTGCTGTCGACCCAATGCTGAAAACTCCTCCAGAAGTGCTCTTCCGGTCTGTTGGGCTCCCTGCCCAATCTGCATCAGTGAAACCAGAAAGTTTCACTCCATCCTCCTGTCTGTACCATAGACCATATCCCAATGTGCCTCTGATATAGCGCAATACATGCTTGCCCGCCTTCCAAAAGAGCTTGGTAGGCTTAACCATAGCTTGCGAAAGTTGGTTAACTGCATAGCATATATCGGGTCGTGTATTGACCAGATACATAAGCGACCCCACCAACTGTCGATAGACAGTGGCATCCACTACCTCCGCTGAAGTAGCATCCTCCTTCCTCCAACCACCAGGAAGAGGAGTGTCAACAGGCTTGCAGCCTTGCATGTTGAACCTCTCCAGAATCTCCCGGGCATACTTGCCCCGAGAAACAAACAGTCCTCCACTGCGTTGCCAAATCTCCAATCCCAGGAAATAATGAAGGATGCCTAGGTCCTTCATCTCAAACTCTCGTGCAAGATCCTCCTTGCATGAAAGTATCAACTGCTCGTCGCCAGTCAAAATCAGATCATCTACATATAGTACGATGATCAACAGCTTCCCCTCCACCACAATCTGGTACAGGTTTGGATCCGCCTCACTCTTGGAGAATCCAAGCTCGGTGAAGTAGCTGTCTATCCGAGTGTACCAAGCACGAGGTGCTTGCTTCAGCCCGTACAATGCTCTCTTGAGTCGGCACACATGCGACTCACTGCTGAAGATCTCGAAACCTTCAGGCTGCTCTATGTACACCTCCTCCTCAATGACTCCATTGAGGAACGCAGTCTTCACATCCATCCGATGAATGTGCCACCCCATCTGCGCTGAGAGAGCAAGGATCGTCCGTATGGAAGAGTACCTTGCGACAGGTGCAAAGGTCTCCTCATAATCGATCCCCTCGATCTGTGAGAAGCCACGGCGACAAATCTCGCCTTGTACTTCTCCACACTCCCGTCAGCCGCCTGCTTCACTTTGTAGATCCATCGCGAACCCACCACTGATTTCCCCTCCGGTCTTGGGACAATCTCCCATGCACTGTTCCTGACGATCGAATCATATTCTTCGATCATGGAATCAACCCATGCGGGTTCCTCCACAGCTTCCTCAAAAGAGGATGGCTCTGTCACAACACATTGACTCACAAGAGCCATGTATCCAGTGTACCGATCCGGTGACTGTCTCTGTCTGCGCTGTGCCGTAGGTGGTCCTACAACCTTCTCTGCATCCCGAGCCAGTCGCTCAGCTTCTGTAGTGCGCATGCGCCCTCTGATGGTTGGCGCTGCCTGGGTGGTTTCTTCCACCTCCTGAACCTCCTCTTGTGGCTGATCCACATCCGGAAGCTCCTCCTTAGGAACTAACAGCTCCTCATCTGCATGCAAGTGTAGCTCCCTCTCAAGCGAACACTGCATGGCTTTCTCCTCCTGAAATTTTATATCCCGTCGCACACCAGTCTTGCGACTGTCTGGCACATACACCCGATAGTTGTGAGGTGTATCAGTGTACCCCACAAATATTCCAACTTCAGCAGTTGGATCCAGCTTCCTTCTTGCATCCTTCGTCACATGCATGTGGACAGGAGATCCGAAAATCCGCAAATGGGAAATATCAGGCCTCTTGCCAGAATAAGCCTCCTCTGGTGTACTCATGCCAAGAACCTTGTGAGGACAACGGTTCTGCACATACACTGCTGTATTGCATGCCTCAGCCCACAAGTGAAGGGGTAGGCCCTGATCATGCAACATCGCCCGCGCAGCACCCACGATCGTTCTGTTCTTCCGCTCAGCCACCCCGTTCTGCTGTGGGTTATGGGGTGCGATGAGCTCTCTCCGAATCCCTTCTGCGCTGCAGAACTCCTTGAATTCAGCCGAGATGAATTCACTACCGTTATCACTCCTTAGAGCAATCACCTTCTTCCCCGACTCCTTCTCGACCAGTGCTTTAAACTCACAGAACTTCGCGAATGTATCGCTCTTCTTCTGCATGAAGAAGATCCAACACTTTCGAGAGAAATCATCAACAAAGATCACATAATACCCGTGCTTTGCTGTCGAAGCAACTGAGAAAGGACCACACACGTCTGTGTGAACTCTCTCAAGGATCGTCGTGGCGCGACTATCCTTCTCGTGAAAGGTGGCTTTCACATACTTCCTTAAAGTACACCCCTTGCACTGATCTGACTGCGCAAGGGTGCCCTTAGGAAGTCCAGTAGAAATCTGCTGCAGAATCTTCAAAGCTCCATGGTGAAGATGGCCCAATCTCCTGTGCCATAGTTCGCCCTCATCATCCCGACTCACCACTTCTCCCGCCTTGCATGCCATAGCTGCGCAGTCATCTACCTGCAACTGATAAAGGTTCTGAGTTCGAACCCCTATCTTCCGGGTCTCTCCAGTGGTCTTACTGCGCAGGAAGGCTTTTCCTTCGCTGAAGACCACATCATACCCCTTATCCTCCAACATCGCTACTGAAATCAGGTTCTTCTTCAATCCAGGTACATGCATGACATCCTTTAATACAAAGGGTTTACCAGACTCCCTCTGAAAGGATATGGTACCGATACCAGTCGCACTGTATCTACCATCATTGCCCATCTCGATGTGCACACCCAAATCTTTGTCCTCCAGATCTGAGAACAACTCTCGATCTCCCGTCATATGAAATGACGCACCGCTGTCCAAGAACCACACCGATCCCAGCATACTTGAAACTAAGCATGCAATCAGTGAAACTTTGACAGCCACCCCCACACTTCCCAGCTCATCTCTGCACTGAGTGAACTTCGTGAGGTATTTGGCGATGCTGTCGCCCTTCTCCATCTTGATGTTCCTGAGCTTATCTTTGAGCACCAGCTTCCTTTGGTCACTCTTACTCTGGAATAGATCCGTCAAAGCTTTCCACATTAAATATGGAGTAGCCTTACCATGAAGGCTGGATACAATATGATCCTTGACGCCCTCCAACAGGATCCTTCGACATTTCGCGATCTTCTCTTGCCATGCATCGACCAAAGCTGCATCAGTGGGCTTTGGGACATCCGCATCCACGAACTCCTTCAGACCATTATCTTCTAACACTGCTTCCATTCGATCCTTCCATGCAACATAGTTCGAACTGCCTTCAAGAGCATATTCGAGTCACAAACCATTGAAAGAAGACATCTTTCAACACCGGCACCAAGAAGAACAACCTTCTGCAAAATTCGAATTCCAACCTCAAAGCTCTATCGCTTCCGATCTATACTTGAAAACAAATTATTTCCAAATCAGAGATTGACTGCAAAGGGCATTCACCATATCTTTCACCTTACAAAGAAGGATGAATATTCCGGAGGCTACCTGGCCCGCATGCAGACTCTGTCCGAGGAAATAAGTTTGCAATCACCGTAATAGACTTCAACAATTAACTTCGCTCCGATACCATGTAGAAATTAGCTGAATAAATCACTTATTCAATGAAGATTAACCCGATCATACATCAATTTCGAATTGCATGCATAACACATAACCTTCTTCCACAATTAATTGTCACATGCGGAAATAATATAGAAGCAATTGCACATCAAATCAATCACACATTAACTCAGTATGTATGGGGAAAGCCTATAGCTGAAAACCCCGCAGCTATTGTGTATATTATAATGGAGAAACCATGTAACAATCATAGTACAAAAACTCTTCACAAGCTCTCATGCACTACCTCCCATGCTACACACTATCAAGCTAGATCTAGCAAATCACTTGCTCCAATCCTTAGCCACTTGATAGCCAACCTTGATTGCGTATTTTAATGCTAGGTGATGGCCTTCTTATATAGATAAACCACCAGCCTTGACTTTGCAATACTCATAGCTTACTCCACCTATCTATGTGTTGCAAATAGCAACAGTATAGTTACAACTGATAGCTAACTCTACCCTTTCATCTATCTCTTTCACTGGTCTTCACTGAACTGATCATGCACTGTAGTGAAATGAAGTGTTCTTGAGTTGACTAATGAGTTAATATTTAGTAAATTAAATATTATTTAATTTACTCCACTCATATCTAGTTGATTAGTTAGTTAACTAATCCCAACTAGTTCAACTAAAACAAACAGAACACAACTCCACTACTTGTCCCGTTAACTCCTCCAAAACTCCTGCCACTGAAGTCTAACTGAAGCTAACCATGCAAGATGCCATCAAACCCTAGGAACCACGTGATTCCTTGTGTCAGTTGCATGAGCCACCTCCATGAATCAAACTGAAGTGCGCCAAGAGAGTAAACTGCTGTTTATAGTCAAAATATTATTAAGGGTAAATAATATTTGACTTCCATATTTTTAGGAGATCAGTCTAAAAATAGTCTGGGTCCTAAAAAATAGGGTCACATCTATTTTTACCGACATGTAGCATCCATCAAGAATCTCCAAGTAGAATTCCCAAATTATGCTCCGTATGTCTAAAAATAGACATAGTCTAAAAATAGACTTTGCGCCAGAATTTGCCTGCGGGCCCACTTAGTGAAGGCGACTTCATTTCACTAAGCTCCATCATCTTGCTGCATTCTCAACAGTTTTGTCTTGAACAGGTTCAAATTTGCAAATTTATTCTCAGGATCCAGCAACAGATCAAGATGTCTTTCAATGGCTTGAGACTCGAATATGCTCTTGAGGAAAATTTGAATTATATAGCATGGAAGGATATGATGGAGGCAATGTTGGAGGATAACGGGTTGAAGTAATTCATAGATACTAATATTCCCAAGCCTGCAGCAGCAGATGCCAAAATTCTTGATGCATGGCAGTAGAAGGTAGCAAAGGCGAGAAGGATATTATTAGAGGGAGTTCAAGATCATATTGTCTCAAGTCTCCATGAGAAGGCGACTCCATATGCTATGTGGAAGGCGTTGATAGATCTGTTTTAGAATAACAGTGACCACATGAAGTTGGCTTTGAAGGACAAGCTCAAAAAGATCAAGATGGAGGAGGGCGAGACAATACCAACATACTTGTCGAAGTTCACTCAATGTCAAGATGAGCTTGGAAGTGTTGGTGTGACTGTAGCCTAAGATGATTTGGTGATCATGGCGCTTTGAGGCCTTCCCAAGAGTTGGCATAGTTACCAGGACTCAGTGAATGGGAGGGAGAAGTTACCAGACTGGGAGCATTTGTGTTCTGACTTGGTAATAGAAGAAATAAGGCAGAGCACTAGAGACGGGACCTACGATAAAGAGAAAGAAGAATATTGTGCATTATTCAGAAATAAAGTCAAGGGAAATAAGTCCCAAGGCGAAGAGGGAATAGATAATTTTCCAATATCAAGTGTTTTCACTGTCATGAACATGGGCACTATGCCTCAAATTGTCCACAAAATAAGGCAATCAAGAAGGAGCTTGCAGTTGCAGTGGGTGAAGCACTAGCTTCACAATTTGAGCTCAATTTTACTCTCATTGCATGCATGGCCAACACTGTAACGGGATGCATGTGGTATCTAGACAGTGGTGCCTCATCCCATATGACGGGGAATATAGATCTCTTCAGTGAATTGGAGGAGAAGGATCTGCAATAGAACATAGATTTTGGAGATGATGAGAGGTATAACGTGATCGGCATAGGTACAATTTTTTTTCAGAGGGATTCTAGCTCCCATTTGAGATTGACAGGTGATTTTTATGTTCCAGAACTAAGGAAGAATCTTGTCTCCGTAGCTGTATTGGAAGACCGTGGTTATGATGTCATGTTTAGAAAAGGAAAGTGTTCCTTAGACACATTGCCACGATACGGGTGAAATAGATCGATGTAAGAGTCAAGAACCTATATGCTCTCAAAGTCGAGATGCATCGAAATATTTTAGGAGCAAAGAAGTGGTTAGTGACTTGGTGGTTGAGAGGGAGAAATTATCTCTCACACATGCAACCTCAGAAGCGACCTCAGAAGGTTGTGGAGCAACCACAATTGGAGAAGCAGATAGGAGACCGAGTTGAAGAGTCCACTCAAGCAGAGACCTCCAGTAGGGGGAAATTTTGAACCAGATGGGCAAAGGGAGTACATGCAGCCATACCTCCAGGTGAGAGGTGGGGTGATGTGCATATATAATCCCAAGAAGAAATTTGGGCAGGGTCCATTGAGATGGTGTGTCTCATGGATCGAACTTGGCTACGAGGAGCCCATAGTACAATAGTAGTAAGAAGGATCGATTAGATTGATTTAGTTAGATGTCAGGATGACAAAAATCAGAGTGAAATATGTCGGATATTGGAGCACTAATCAGAGTTGGTAGTAGTGCAGAGGGCATGAATGCATATGTAAATAGCAGCGTAGAGATTCCAGTAGACAGGTGTAGTAGCTAGCAATAGTCAGAAGACTGATGAAAAATGCATTATACTGACTCAATTGTTCGGAGGCTATTCAGTTTCAGGAGTTGCAGGTGCAAACAACACTAGAGAAGTGTTGCATGCAGGACATTAAAAAGGTACTGGATCGAGATAGACTGAATTCCTTTCTTGTTGAGAGGGAGTGTTGAAATTTGCAACAAGAAACAATGAAATTGACAACTAGAAAAAAACAAAAAAATGCACCCACATTGGTGAGGAAATTCAGATGCACATTGGTGAGGAATTTCTGATGCACACTGGTGAGGAATTTCTGATGCACATTGGTGAGGAAATTCTGATACACACTAGTGAGGAATGTGGGGTGTCTAATTTATTTTTCCCTTAAATAAATTGGGCAATAAATTGTAATTTCATCTCATAACAACTTGTATCAGTTAACTAAGTCAAGATGTTTGAGTTAGCTCAAGAAATTTGAGTTGAGGGTCTACGATGAGGCATGTAGAGGGATTCTAATATTTTGGGGGTCTAGTAGCAGTTGATGCATCGGTGGGGTGTAGGTGTGAGTGAGTTAACTCAAGTAATTGAGTTAAAATCAGGTTAACTAGTTCTAACTGAGTGATGAGCTAGTGAGAGGTCTAGTGAATTAAATTAGATTTAATTCACAATGAGTGATCAATCAGATAACTGATAATTCACTATTAATAGTTGCATGCATGTCAGTTCTGAGGAAGAACCAGTTGAGACAGAGGTTAAAGGGAACATAACTATCAGTTGTATTTATAAAAAAAAGTCCATGTGCAATTATAGAGTCATCAGGATGCCATGATGGATTGCACAATCAAGGAAGGCTATTTTCCCTAGGAATTTCATGAGCAAGGCATGTTGAAGGAAGGCTGAGAATTGGCTAAGTACTACATTGATTTTGCCTATATCAGTGTGAGACAGTTGGCAGAGTGCTGGAGAATCTCATGAGAGATTAAGCATTGTATTATTTCATGATTCCTGGACTTAATACACAATATAGATAGAGGGGTTTTTAGTCGTTTCTTTCCCCGAGAACATCTTGTGTTGTGTGATTGATTTAATTCTTTCTCTGACTTGCATGTGATTGAGCGACCATGTTTTGTAATCCGAAAATATTGTAGAAGGATTCAATATCTTGTTTTAGTACATCACAAGATCAATTGAATCCATTGGTAGCTTTTCTACATGGTATCATAGTGATATTTCTACACTATTATTCCTATGGTCTTGGAAGTATGGTCTGAAGAATCTTATCAACTTAATGTTGATTCATCAACAAGTGATTTTAAGGTTCTAAGGAAAAAGGGTAAAGTTAGGTTTCCTTGTAGGTTATGTAAAGGGAGTCATCAAACTCACCTTCTCCCTCATATAGATGAAGCCTCTAAATTGTTGGAACAACTTACTATTTCTCAACAACAACTTACAACTGGTTACCGTAATCTTTCTCCCAACCTATTGTCAGTTGAAGAAGTGATTGATCCCATTCCATGTATGGTCAATCACACTTCCATTAGAGAGTGAAACCCTATCACTCAGGTTGATGAACCATTGGTTAATCAAGTGGTTGAATCAATTCCATCTTTGGTCGGTCCCACTCTCCCTTTAGAAAGTGAAGTTAATACAACTCATGTTCTTTTTGTTACTTTAGATTCCACAGAAAAGGGGGGATTTTACCCATTTCCATGAAACCCACTCCCAGTACTGAAGTCATTTCCTTTGATTGGAAGAGATTAAAAAAATCTGATGTCTCCCTTTTTGCATCCATTTCCAAATCATTGTGAAGGCTTGTGATAAGAATGTGTGTCCAACTCTTGTAGATAAAGGGGCTTCTATTAGCATTTTATCCTCAACCGCTTGGAAATATTTGGATTCCCCTAAACTTGTGTTTTTTATTCAGAATCTACTGGATTTGAATAAAATAGCTAGTGAGCCTTTAGGGATACTTCCTCAACTTCCTATTATCTTGGAAGGGAAAACACTTGTACTGATGTTATGGTAGCCCAAGGCCCCTTGGATTTCAATTTTCTCCTTGGGCGAGACTATGTCCATGCCATGAAAGTATTTGTGTCCACACTCTTTCATGTGATGTATTTCCCTCATAATGGAAACATTTTTACTATTAACTAGCTTTCGTTTGGTTGCCCTGATATGGCTACCAACCAATGTTTCGTATAGGCAAGTGGTATCAACCCCACCATAGGTTAATTATGTAGGAAGTGTCCCATGCCATCACTTACCGTTAAAAAATAGCCTCTCATTGTATGCTCAACTTATTTTGACTTAGATCTGGTAAGTGACATGATAAACCATTCAATGGGGACATTGGATCTTAATATTCCTACCCTTATTGAGTCCTTTGACATGTATTCCTTCTAGAGGATTGTGCTTCCATCCGATGAAGACCTCTTGGAATCCATGGTAGATGTGTGTCCCTTGGCATGCAATCTGTGACAAGGTTCCATGAGCATAGTTCTTTTTATTTTGTCAAGTTCATTAAAAAATGAAACAAGGTCTGAGCATAGTTATTTTCATTTAAAGTTTGCATAAAAATGAAACCAACGTATGAGACCTGTGAGCATAGTTATTTTTCCTGTTTCAATCTCGCTAAAAAATGAAACAAGGTGATATGAGCATAGTTCTTTTATTGTGTCAAGCTCATTAAAAAATGAAACAAATCCCCCTCTAATTGATTGGAGTCTTTGACTAGATCTCATAAATGCTGAGTTGCGTCTTTCATCTGATCTCGTAAATGAACCTTCATTTCGTCTGCTTATTAGTAACTAGTAGTATATTTAGGAAGGTCAAACAAATATTGGGGGGCATGTTCCCCTGTAGGTTATGCTTGGGGGGCATTAAAACCTATATCAAGCACACTTTTTCTTTTTTTCAAGCTTGTGTAAAAATGAAACCACTCCCAAGCATAGTTTTCCTCTATTTCAAGCTTGTGTACAAATGAAATCACTCTTAATTTGTCCTTGTGATTTCCACTTTTTATCAACCTATTTTTTCCAGAGGAGCCTTGGTTTTTTCATTCCAAGGTCACCATCTACTTGGCCGATCATTCACTTTCACTTGGTGTTTTACCCTTTCCTAACGAAGCGTTGCGATGAGTGGTATTATTAGTTTGCCTCTTGCCCTCTACGTGTTTTGATAAGTTCCATCATGTATGAAACCAATTGCTACCCTTTATACCACTTGTTACTCTATGAGGAGTTCTCTTTCAGCTCTTTTTAGTCTCTCTAAACATGAAATTATTGTTGAATGCACTTGTTTCTTTCGAACTTGTAAATGTAACTAAAAGGACATTTACATGGTATAAGTTTACCTCTTTTACGAACCAAGTAGACTGGTTACGAAAAATGTATACTTTAGTCAATCATGACTAAAAGAGTTCTCTCTTTGTTGTACGGATTAATCAATCTTGCGGACAAGACCGATCTCCCTAGTACCAAAAAGGTAATATAGCAACAAACAACCGAATGAACTAATCTTTCTCTAAGCATATATGATTTACAAACAACACTATAGAGGTGTAAAAGACTTACCGTAGGTCCAGCGCTTGTTTGAAGTCGTTGTTGTCCCTCGTGCACTTGAAGGAGTTATCTTTATAAACCTGCAGTCACAAAAAAGCAAACACTAAATAGCACCTGTAAAGTAAACATCATAAATCATGCTTATCATAGTGATCAAGGAATCCATGAAATAAACAGTTAACTAACAACTTATTGAGAAAAATGAATTCATTTTTATTAACTTTAAAAGAAGGAAAACCTTACAACCTTAGCCTTGATGTTGAACAGGCCTTCCCGGGGTCTGAAGCAGTAATCTCCTCTACTCTGATAAGCTCTACACTCCTCCAACCGAGACAGATAGAGGTATGTGATCTCTCCTCACAAAAATCTCAGTTAAATGAGTCTGAATCCCAACAGCACTTAACCTCAAATAATCTAAAGCTTGAACTCCCCTTGAGGCTACCCAATGCCTCTTTTTATAGTGGAAAAGAGGAGGTTTCAGTTCCAACTATGAAGGGATAGAATCCTCCTTCAAAGGGATAAGCTCCTCACATCAAGGGGTTAGCTCCATAAGGTAAGGGATACATGAACCTCAAAAGAGCGGTTCTGCGACCGCAAGATTCTTTCTAGAGGCTTCTAGAATTTACTGAAAATGAGATTTTTTGCGTTTACTTGCGCCTTTTTAATCTTTACAGGGGTCCACACCCATAACACAGAGAAAGTGCGTTCAGGTACGCATAAGACATGAACATTAGGTGCGGGACCGCAAGCAAGATATAGAGATAGTGCGACACCAAAGTTAAGGAGATTTTTAGAAAAATTTCTCTGATTTTCAAGGCTTGACATGAGGAGCTGATATGTTAGACTTGCAAAGGAGGAAGTATGAGTAATAATGAACTCATACACATAGAAAAATGTCAGGATGACAATTTTCAGTGTAACAGATTGCCCCCTAAAGTGCAAAGTCTGGAATAGATGAAGCTGAAGTCTGTCATATATGAGAGTGTAGTACTTTATCATTTCAAGGATCATCCTGTGGACACCCCAGTCGGAACCTGTAAAAACATTCAATGCAAAATATATATGTATAGATATCATCGTTGAGGTAGGCATTCCCATACTCAGATCAAAACTAACTAGAAACTGATTCAAACTGTTCTGATACAGGAATGATTTTGAATACATCACAGTATAGACATGTGTAGACACAGTATGGACGCAACCATCTGTTTATGAATAGTCCACTGTATAAATGATAACAAAATTCCTTGCAGCCTGGATGGTAGAAACTAGATCCAGGGTCTTGATTTCCACATCTCGAACTAGTATGATTCTATCTAGGTGAATGAATGTGTCGAAGTCGAACATGGTAGAAACCACTTGATTACTAGTCAATGATGTAAACTGTTAACAAGTGTGAGAGTAACCACCAGTAATGTTAATGGCCCTCAAAGTACCCAATACAATCCATGAAATGTGAATGAATGAGCTGAATTCGAACATGTCACGGAATCATTCGATCGAAGGTCAATGATGTAACCTGTCGTCGAAAGTGAGAAACCTGCCATTGAGGCATGCAGATTTCAAGGTACTGATGATTTCTAGATCAACTTCCTAGATAATGAGCTGTCGTCGATAGAAAGTGATCCGTCGTAGGCAAGCCCACAACACGAAATCATAGATCAAGTTTTAAAGAAATATATTGGCAAGAACTGACTCAGGGATGGTCAAAATGGATGACAGATATTTTGCAGATGAATGGTTTATTTGAACTGTCCTCTTGAACACATAACGACACTGCAGAAGGCTTGGTGACAATTGACCCAAAGCTAATACCCAAAAACCGGATGAAGACTTTCAATGTGGTTTGATTAATTGTTAGGCAAAGGATTTCCCAACCCGGGTGAACAAAAAGTGTCGTGTTCAAGAGTGGTTAACTGGATTTTCGAAAAATAAAAATACAACAAACAAGTCCATTTTTCTCTCTTTTTCCCCACCATTTTTGGCAAGTACCTCTTTATTTTTGACAATCTTGAGGAGGATAACATTTGCTTGTTTATAAGCTCATCCTTCGGATGAGTCCAACTTGGTTTAAGATTCGAACCCTAAGAAGGAGTGGTTCGTTCCTGTTTTGAAATTGAACAGGTCCTTTACTGTTAAATTTTAACGAGTCCAGTATAGGAGAAACTCAGTGTTTTTCAATTTTAGGGAGTCAGAAGAAAAACTTAAGAAAACTCCATGGGTGTACTTTTTCGTAAATTTAGTCTCTCGAGCTCGAAAAAGGATAAAATAATGCGAGAGAGAACTCTATTGACTGTAATTAGTCAACATATACCTTTTTGGTAAATAGTCCATTTCAGTCCGTAAAAGGGGTAAGCTTATATTAAAAGGACGATTATTAATTTACTTTAATGAGTTCGAATAATCAAGTGTTCGACAATATTTTCATGTTTAGAGAGTCTGAAAAGGGCTTAAAAGAGGATTCCAAGTTTTCGCTTTTTCGTAATTTTTTTGAAAGATTCCAAAAAAGTGATAAAAGTATGCTCTTTGTTGAAAAACGATCAATTCTCCTGAAAAATCCAATTTCTGCACAAAAACTTGAAACATTACACATACCTGTTTAAGATAAATAAAAATTCTTTAAAAAATAACCTTTTTAAAAGTGAAAAATAAACAAATTAGAAATTCGTTTATTCGAAAAAACTTATAAAAAGGGCTTTTCTAACTTCATTTTTACCATTTGAGTTCAGAGTGAAAAGTAAAAGCTTTTGGGTAAAAAAGTTCCTGTGAAGATTCTGGAAAATCCGTCCAACGAAATCGAGAACCGTCTGCTCCAGGTAATCCACGACCTCCTAATCTTGCATTTCATCCATTTACATTTCATTTTTAGGCTTTAGATTTCATTTTTAAGAGAAAAATATGTTTAAAAAATCACCCATGGGGGTCCGCAGGTGCAACACACGAGCCCTACGGACCCCGAATTTTTCCTACATAGAAAAAAGTCGTGGGTCCGCACTTGTCTCACGGTGCTTGTGCGTTCCTACGCACTATGTATGAGAACAAAGTGCGGACCCCGCGCAATTAAATTTCAAATTAAATTTTCTCAATTGCCGCACAAAATTTTTCAAATTAGATTGTTCTAATATATCTTTTTATGCATTGTAGGAGATACAAGATGCTAATTTGGAGAGAACGTGAGCATGAAGATGTAGATGATGCCGCAATGCTCCATTTCCCTACAATGCAGGCATTAAGAGCACGCGGTTTGTATAAATTCTAGGCCATTCAGGGCATGAGGGCACAGGTAGACCTCCTAACATGGCTGGTGAACAGGTGGAAAGTACAGGACCAGTGTTTCTTTATTGGTGGCCACCGACTCAAAATTGAGCTGGAGGATATTTATTTTTTGACTAGTTTGTCCAAAAGGGGCGAACAAATTTCTCTATTTGGGATTAGGCCAGGTGGCTAGATTGTCGCTAGTCTTCGACAAGAGTTCTGTGATGATCAGGAAGACCCCCGAGACAAACGGATTGACATAAAAACTATCATCCATCCCAAGCTAAAAGTTATTGCATTTACTGTCACCAGACTGTGTGGGAGTGCAGCGTTACATGTGGCTACCAGTTCCCAAATGCGCATTGCTGTAGACTGTTTTCGGGGCACCATTTTCAACTGGTGTGAAGCTGTGTTGGCCAACGTAAAATGCCAACTAAACAGAGCAAAGAATGGAAAGCTAAATAACTTTGGATATGGATCCATTTTAGTCGCCTTTGCTCTAGAGAGGATCCCCATGTTAGCTCCGCAAAGCATTCATGTTGATGCTGGACGACCTCGAGAACCTAGGATGGTTCGTTGGGTTGCATTGATGGCCTGTCATGCTATTGAGGGCGTCGAGGTTGTTCTATTTCCTTCTTCATATTTCCATTGGCTGGAACGCCAAATTTTTGTTATAGAGGATTTTCCATATGTCGAGATAGATTTCTGCGGTGACTGAGAGATGGCTGTCCCAGTAGGGGAACAGTGTGATGAATCAGGTAAAATCATTTTCAACAGTTTCTAAGTTCTAAATTTTTTTATTTTAATCGTCTTGAAACTAATAACCAAAAGTTTTTAAATGCAGATGTGGGCCCACGAAGACCAGCCCATCTCCAGCCTTATGAAAGGAGACAACCAGCTGCAGCCGCACCTGCCCCAGCAGGCCAATCAGCAGAGATCCTGTTTTATTTAGAGCATCACCTAGAGCGCCTGACTCTAGACATTCCAAAGACAGACATAGATGATATTCCACTCAGATTACAGAGATACGTGATTGGTGTCCCAGGACCTTTTAGGAGGTTCCTATGTAGGGTGTTCCGGGCAGTGGTCTCTTATCGTGATCACCGTCAGTGATAGGATGATCATGTCGTAGACTCATATTTTTGACCTTTTGTATTACCATTTTTTCCGATCATAAGGTGTTTCCAACCTATGATCGAAGACAATGTATTTTTTTGAAACACTTCTATACTATGATATATCACTATTTACCGGCTATCTGTGTACATGTTATGAATGTTGTTTAATTTACTGTTTTGATTATTGCAAATGTCGATTTATCATACTAGAAGCAACTGCATCTGCTAATGTATTTAAATGTCTTGGAATATGCTGATATTCAATGTAATCAAATTCACGTTCCAAGATACGAACTCTTAAAAATAACTGCAATAACACTGGATTTCTAATGGCATAAACCTTGTTGAGCTGTAATACAACAAGTTCATAATCCAACCTAACAATCAAAATCCAAATTCCAAATGATATGGATTCAGATAATAACTCAATCACTACACTATACTCTGCAATGTTATTCATTGTTTGACCAAGGCTTACCCCATGCATGGATACTAACTCGTCAAAGGGTGAATAGATAACCCAAGCTGCTGAAGAAATGTTCTGTGTACTACGACAAGCACCATCAACAAAACGAATGTAGGTTTGAAGAGACGTCGACATCTGCAATATGAAGAGTAAAAGTCAGATAAGCAGGGATAGTGATAAAAAACACACTTCAAACTAGGCACACTTTTCTAATCTAAGACACACCAGCAGTAAAGAAATCTAAACTAATAAAAAATCTCCACACCATGTTTAAGCATAATATATCTTCAAATAAAGTCCATTTTTGGGTTTATCTAAAGAGACACCGTCAAAATCTATCAGCTCATAGGCCCCTTTTTCCAGTTGTCACTTAACAATGAAAGGACCATGCCACAGAGGCATGAATTTTCCAGCTCCTCGCTTATCGTTGTCTTGATCATAAACTAAGACTAGGTCTCCTTCTGAAAAATTATGAGGGGTAATACTTCTATCATACTGAGCTTTTATTCGTTTGACATGAGCCTCGTTTGCTATTGCAGCATTTTGTCGATTCTCATCTAACTGAGCCAAGTACAAAAAATGTTTCTTCTCTTCAGACGTAGATGGGAGTAATTATATGGCTAACTTCAAAGACAGAATTTCGCATTCAATCGGCAACACAACTTCCAAACCATAAACCAGTTGAAAGGGAGTGAAACCAGTTGATGTTTTTACTGAGGTTCGATATGCCTAAAGTGCTGAAAATAACATGGAATGCCAATTCGACTTATGAATACTAATAATTCTTCTGATCATAGTGACTAAAACTTTATTGATAGCTTCAACCATACCATTAGCCTACGGATAATACAGAGTGGAACTATCGTGGCGCAGGCCAAGTTGATTTGTCAGTTCAGTCATCATGATATTCCGAAAATGACTTCCATGATCTGTAATAATGGCTTGAGGAACACCGAACCTAGCAATTATGGATTGAATACAAAATTTGTAGCAGTCTTGCCATCTGTCGAAAATGTAGGCATCGCCTTGGCCCACTTAGTAAAATAATCTACTGCTAAGATAATATACGCATGCCCCCCGGCCGAGTGAGGGTTACATGTAATAAAGTCAATACCCCATTTTGCGAAAGGACCGACAACAATTATAAGGTGAAGAGGAGCGGGTGGCGCACGCATATTACGATCAAAGAGTTGACAATTGTGGCATTTCCGGACTGCATAGATACAATCTTTGAATAACGACGGCAAGAAATAACCAGCGCACAATATCTTTTGGGTTGTGGCATACCCAGACATATGACCGCCACATGCTCCATAATGGAAGTCATTTAAAATCTTCTCAGCTTCTTCATGAGTAAGCCAACGTCGGAAAATAGAATCCGATCCACGACGATAGAGTGGATCACCAATAATATTGTATTGTTGGGATTGGAAACATATTTTCCATCGCTGAGATCGTGAGATTTCAGAACGAAAAGATTGGGTTTGGAGATAAACGATAATATCCCCATACCATGGATCAAGAGTACTAATAAGAAATAAGGATTCGTCCATAATGGGCTCCTCCGCCACAATTTCGGTATCAGTAGAGGGGAAATCACACATCAGTTCAGCAAAAACCAAAGATTTCTTTGCCTTGGATTTTTCAAACTCCAAGTCAAATTCCTACATGATAACTATCCATTTGGAATACTTGCCCCCTATCAATTGTTTGGTCAAAATGTACATCATAGGGTTACAGTCAGAAATTACTGTGGTTTTGTGTAATAAGATGTAGTGTCTAAATCTTTGGACAACTTGAACAGCTACCAAGGCCAATTTCTCCACATGTGTGTATTTGATCTCAGTCGAATGCAGATTTCGACTAAGATAGTAAATCACATGTTCAGTGTTGAATTCGTCTTCCTGAACTAAAACCATTCCAATTGTGGAATGAGAGGCGGCAAGGTACAAAACGTAGTCCTGGTTGTAGTTGGGTGGATGCAATAACGGTGCATGGGTCAACGCGTGTTTAAGTGCATCAAAATATCGATCAATGATCTCATCCCAAAATAATGGAATGTTCTGTTTCAGCAACCAGGTAAAACCCTTTGTTAGCTCGGCGTAGTTAGGAATGAACCGCCGTAAAAAGTTCTATTTCCCATGCAAACTTTGGAGTTGGCGCAGAGTCGAAGGAGGAGGTAAATTGACAATAGCTTCGACCTTCGATGGATCAACGTGAATGCCTTATTTCGAAACAACAAATCCCAGTAGGCGACCCTATTCTACACAGGAAACACATTTGTGTGGATTCAGCCTAATTCGATAATGCCTACATCTCATAAAGATAGCTCGTAAATGAGTGAGATGGTCGGCCCTACGCGATGAATGAGCAGGTAAATCATCGAGATAAGGCTGCACAATGTGCTTAATGTCATGAAATGCGTAAGACATAGCCCTTTGAAAATTTTCTCCAGCGTTCTTCAATCCAAAGGGTAGTTTGCAATAAGAAAATGTCCCCCACAGACAAATGAAAGCTGTTTTTGGCTGATCAGCAGGGAGTATGTTTATTTGATTGTAACCGGAAAAACCATCCATAAAGGAAAACATTTCACTGCCGGCACAATCATCAATTATTTGATTGATATAGGTGGTTGGATAATTGTCTTTAGGACAAGCTCGATTAATATCCCTATAATCGATACATACTCGTATCGTTCCTTGTTTTTTAGTAACAAGAACAATATTCGATACCCAATTCGTTAAAGGAATTGGATAAATGAAAACTGCACGAATTAATTTATCAACTTCGGCTTTGATAGCAGCAGCTTTTCTAGGATATATTTGACGTAGACGTTGACGGACAGGTTTGGCATCTGGGTAAGTCTTGATTTCATGTAAGACAATTGACGGATCGATTCCTGGAATTTCTTCATAGGACCAGGCAAACACATCACGAAATTCTTGAAATAGGGCTTTATAAGTTTGAATTTCATCTTCTGTGAAACAAGCACCTATATGAATGTTTTCAATTATTCTTGGCTTTACTGAAATGTCAATTGGAATCGTTCGAGACATATTTTCCAAATCTAACTCAGAATCAGGATTTTGCAATGGATTTTGCGGTTCTTTGACATATTCAGGAGTAAAAATTGAAGCGAAATCATCTTCAAAATGATCCAGCTCAGGTAAAAATGAAGATCGGTGGTGTAGATCTTCCCATGGTAAATCGTCAACAGACAAAAGTTCACGAACCTGCTCATCAGTATGAACAAGATCAGGAAATGTCGTTGTGGCTGAACTAGATATAGAAAGTGATTCCTCATGGATCCCATTCATTAGACCAGTTTCGGTTGAAGAGGGGTCAGAAAGTGACTGTACAGCCTGATATGCAATTTCAAATGGACTCAAAGGCATCATGCCATCAAATGAATCTAACTCGGAGTCGGAAGGTACGACCCAAGGATCATCAAACATAATAGTATCTGATGAAATCAAATGAATAGTTGCGATAGAAGGCGATACGTTAGGAGGAGGAAAGGAAAAAGTTCCTAGTAAACCCGAATCTTTAATAAAACCTACTCCAACATCCTTGTAAGGGATAGTCGCTTTACCAACGTGTTGGATTGTTTCTGTAGAGGCTGGATCGGAAGAAAAATAAGTTAACTGATATATTGTAATGATCCTTCCTTGACGTGGAAATTTTATGAGCCGAAAGACCGAAGAAACAACAGCGGTCATAGCATAAGACCAACTACAACCCAGGAGAAGGTTGAAAACTAGAGGGGCATCAACCACTTCCACATCTAGATTTATGGTTTTACCTTCGACCCATATGGGTAAATCCTGCAAAATACCAAAAGGGTGGAAACCTCGGCCATCAAAAGCCTTTAGAATCGTCGGAGACTGATTGAGTGTAGGAGAACCAAGCGATTTCCAACACTAGATCGACACAATACACGTTGAAGCTCCCTCATCAATCACAGCCCGAAAAATCAGTCTATTTTTTACTAAAACTGGAATTTGGAAAGCCATTTGGTGAGGTAGGCGAGGTGTACTATTCTATAAATCGAAGATTATAAGGTTCGAATCCTGAATATTGACAGCTCCTATGGCAGAAAAAAGTAATTTACGCTGTGCTGGGCATGACTGCAGCACTTCCAAAGCCGACATTGCTGAAGGGGAAACAACTAAGTCTTCAACAATGTTGTAATTCTGAGTAGCTCTCGCATGTGGATTGAAAGCTAATTTACGAAGAACACCTTTAGCAAGCGGTTTGATTATTAAGTCTGGATTTGGTTTCTTGATCTGTAGTGGACCAGAAACAGGAGGAGGTGTAGTTGATGTGTTTGCGCTAGAAGATTCTGCTTCTTTACCATCAACAGGATTCTTAGTACCATAATCTTGCGATCACGTCGCAATCCTGATATGAGACATCATCAAAATAGGTTCTTCTGAGGCATTCGAGGTAGAACCAATAATCTTACTATCTTGAGTTGGAAAAGGATCCTTCAAGACAGTAGGTTGTTGTGAACCTTTAACGAATTTTTCAACCTCTGCTCGATGTGGGAATTCCTTAGTAAAATGATCTTCGTCACAAATGTAACAAGGATAGCGAGGTTTGCGTTTTTCGTCATTGGATTCGTTTTTATCAGTTTTCTCTTTTGAATTCTTTTTCTTTTTATTCTTCCCTTTCTTTTAACCACCAGATTTAGATTTGGCCGTAGATGTCTCTACGACATGAATGTCGGCAGAAATTTCCAGGGAAGATTCTCCTTTCGAGGAATCAGGTAAAGTTATAATAGGAGAAGAATTATTTGAAGATTTATTCTTGCTTTTAGTATTTACTGTACCAATCATACCATCAGTGGCATGAGACCCTGAAGGAGCCGCAACTGTTTGACCTTGTTTTGGAAGATCGAGGATTTTTTCATGTAAAGTACCTGACTGCGTATAAACGAGGTCAAGGTACTGAGCTTGAGAAATTACTTGCTACTCAGTAACAACACTAGCCTTAGCTACGTCTTCAGTGATTTTGGGTAATAATGATTTAACAAACCATTCCGCCAAAATTTGATCCGGAATGTAAACTTTCACCAAACGCCTTCTACATCGCCATTCATGAATATGATCAGAAATATATGTGGACGTGGATTTCTTTAGTGAAGTTAATAGTTCCATGCCATTATCGTATCTGACTGGCAACTGAAAATGAGTCAAGAAGGTAGTTGCTAACTGACTGAAATTATTGAAAGAGCCTCGTGGCAATTCAATGTACCATTTGGCGGCAAGACCAATAAGAGTTCTTTGGAAAAGACGCAAGTGAATTGAATCATCAATTATTGAATTAGAAGCACACCAGAGGTGATAAGTCATCAAGTGATTTGATGGATCCTCTACTGACTTACCTTCGAATTTTGGTATATCACTGGGCAACTTATGCGACCTTGGTGGCCAGTACGGATAATAAAAAATTGGATCATTCGTAAGGCGTGTCAAATCAGGTAAATCCAAAGTTGCAATAAATGGTAACTAACGGTTAGGGTTGTGAAAACCTTGAGTAGCCAAAGCAGTTCCAGGAGGAGGATACCCAGGATAACTGGGAATCGGATTTGCATTAGGAATTGTGTAACCTCCTGGATAACCAGGATTAACCGAACCAAACTGGGGTTATTGAGGCTGTTGATAAGTATAGCCAGGGTACGATTGATATTGATAATTTGGATTTTGTGAAACGGGACTGAATTGAGGCTGTCCCTGGTGCGGTTGATACGTGAATTGCTGTTGACTTGTGAAAACTGTACTTGTACTAGCTTGTCCCGCAGGCATCTGGACCGAAGTCTGAACTGAAGGTCCTGACTGGGGTACAAATACTTGAGGGATTTGCATGGATGCAGGGATAGAAGAACTCAGAGCTACAGATACTCCAGAAACAGGTGTTATAGGTTGAACAGACGTTGCAGCAGTTGCAGCAGTTTGAGGTGGAGTCTGAGGTGTACTAGGCCTAGATTGCTGAACAAAACTAGGTGCAGGAGTTTGAATAGTAGGCTGGACAGGTTGCTGGGTTGGACCAGAAACCAAAGGTTTTCCAGGTTGAGAAGAAAACCGCACATTAGGCTGCATAGGCTGTTGATATTAGGATTGATCCCACACCATATTCATTCCGGGGTATTGTCCCATATAAGGTTGAACGTAAGGACCATAGCTTGGTTGAACGTAGGGTTGATAAGTAAGTGGTAAATTTCTGGCTCCCTGAATAGATGTTTGACTAGAAGGCTATTGGAAACCTTGAATTGGGTACTGAACTTGAGGTTGATAACCCTGAGGTGCATACTGAAGCTGGGGTTGATAAGGACCCTGAGGAGCATATTGAGTTTGGGGTTGACCTTGGGGTATGTACTGTCCTTGAGGTTGATAACCTTGAGGTATGTATTGTCCTTGAGGTTGTCCTCCAAAATAATATGATTCCACAGTTTGTCCTGGGAAAAAGCTACCTTGAGGTTGCCCCCCAGGTGGTAACTGATTGCTTGAAGGTTGCCCCCCAGGCGGTAATTGACTACCCTGAGGTTGACCCCCAGGCGGTAACTGATTTCCCTGAAATTTCCCTCTAGGTGGTAACTGAATGCCTTGAGGTTGAGGATTCAGAATATTACCAGACATCATAAATATTTGCTCTGCGTTCGACGTTTCAATTTTAATTCCATTAAGACTAGATGATAAAACGTTTTCAATCGGTCAAGGAGCTGCTCCAGAGAAAGTACCAGACAGAGCCTGATATCCCGAAGGAACACAAGGACCACCGTGTAAAAATGCTTCCGGTGTCTGGGAAAACATGGATGACTCTCCTGCCATAATAGATGACGGATAGTAACCTCTGGGTGTAGGATGAAATGGAATTCGAGGTGGAGAAAAAGCAAGATCCAGATTCTCTAAAAAGTTTGTCAAGGATAGATACCAAGCGTTAGTTTGCATAGGGCTGTAGAAAATAGATTCACGCTCCCTAAGATTTAAGGACTAAGGGGATTCGGGAAGAGATAACTCTTCGTCTGGACTAGTAAGTTCTTCAATAGAAATAAGGCCAGATGGAAGATCTTCAGTGACAATATTTCTTACCCTAGGTGAACCAAGATCGCTAGAAGTTGGTGTAATAAATCCTGAGGATGTTTCCGAAACAGAAGGTTCAGTTTCAGGTTCAGAGATTTCAGGTTTGTCAGCTAGTTCACTGGAAGGAGAAATACTACCGGTAACTTCAGAAACTGAAATCAGTTCTTGAATGTGTTATGTTATGGGTATTTTATGATCAGGATGGACAACTATAGATGAAGTTCCAATTTCTGTTGATCTAATTCTACCGCTACTAGATTATACTAGAGCATGAAGCCCTTCAAGCTGACTTGGTGTATATTCAGGGGGCTCCACCTGAAGTCTCCGGGATTGTCTTGGTAATTCTGCCACGATTAAATATTAACTAATCACACGCAAACAAAGAAAATTTCAATGAAAACACCTAAAGTCTCTAAAGAAACAAACAGCTAAATCACACGCTTAAAAATCTAAGAGTTCAAACCACACACAAACAATAACTTCTTGTACTAAAAACACTAGTTGGTAATGAAATCCAACTTAGTAGAAATTTAATACAGAAAGGGCAGTTGGAACAGTTACCCCGACAACCTGCTTAATGAAATAGACTGGCACAAGTTTCTTCACAAAACCATCTCATGTGAAGAGAACCCCCTAGAGAGTCTAAGTGAGTCTAGTCGACGTCTGCTCCAGGTACAGTGAGATCTTTCCTTCACCGTCACCTTAGGAAATAATCTTAAACTTATGGACACTAAGGTTACCAACAGTAACAAATACAACTGGGGGAACAGTCTACGATCCGATCCCACGCGCAAGGGCAAAGTAACAAAGCTCAATCCCCTTGAAGGTTCCTCGACATGGTCAATCCGAGGTTTACCAACAAGTGACCCCAGGCTCCTCGACAATGGTTAATCCGAGGTTTACCGTTTGTAATGCGTGCAAAATCTTCTATCTTTCCCAATGAAACATAATTGATTGTCTCAAAGGTTCGGACATGATCTCGTGATTGACTTCTTTAAGAGAAGCTTTCCAGATTGTACCAATTACAATTGGATTTATTTCCTACCGCAAGATTTATCTACTTGTTTGTTTTTACTATCTTGGATAGTTAATTACTCCCTACTCCAAGATACTAGCCTAAGCTATGTTGGTGATAAGAGCCCTAGAAAATAAAAATATTGTTAGATGAATTTTAATTAAGCGTTAATTTTATGAGCTGTTTATTAATTCAATAGGTATGGAAATGAAAATTTTGATGATGTGAAGACTCGACTTCCAAAAACACTAAAAATGCACCTAAAAATGATAATCAACTCGTTTTCTTTCAATGAAATTCTAGCTAAAGAAAGAGTTCAAGAATGCAATTCTTTTAAGAAACAATTCTTTCTTTGAACATAAAGAATAATTGGAAGAAAATATTTTTGTCTTTTCAACAATAACTCAAAATGAGACAAATTATCAAAGCTCACAACAAAATCCTTTCACTTTCAAAAACTTGAAACTACAAAAACAATTTTCCTTCAAAAGAAATCTACAAATTTTAAAAGCACTCAAAACTACAAAACTAATTTTGAGATCTACAAACTTTAAAAAAAATTTAATTGAATAAAAGCTTTAATATTTTTGAAGATTGTTTTACTTAGTTATTCAGTAAACTAAGGATCTATTTTTCCATAATAACAAACAAATCAAAAAACACTCAGATATGTTTTCTTTATAAAAATGAAATTCAAAACCTATACCAAAGTTTTTCGAAGATTTGAAAAGAAACAAGTAGATCTATTTCTCAATAAAGGATAGATTTCACAATCAGGTCAGACTCAGCAAGAAGGCAAAAATACGAATGTAATCTGAGGTATTTCAAATTGCCAATGCTTTGAATCACTCCAAAGACCAAGTGAAAAACAATCCAAAACACAAAACTTCTAGAAAATCATCAAAACACAAATACTGCTGGAATTCATTCACAAAAGGCTTTTGACAAAAACAACGTCAATCTGGGCAGATACTAAAAACTCTAAATCAAAATAAAGATAAACTGAAAAAATAAATTTGGAGTTTTTCAAAATTTTAACAGGGTCCACAGGCTTCCAGAAGTAACAGGTGCAGTCCTGCACTGTTTACTTAACAAAAGTGCGTAACTGCCCGCACCGTGCAAACGAACAAAGTGTGGTCCCTAGAAAAACTAAAGAAAAACTAAAGAAAAACATAAAATATTTCAAAATTTTAAAAAACGGAGAAAACCTAAGCTACCCAGGCAGATATCTATCAATCAAAAACCAGGAAAAACTTTTTCCTCAAATCAAAATAAAAGAGAACCAAAAACAACAAGTTCTTCCCCAGTGGGGTCGCCAATTTGTTGTACGGATTAATCAATCTTGCAGACAAGACTGATCTCCCTAGTACCAAAAAGGTAATCTAGCAACAAACAGCCAAATGAAATAATCTTTCTCTAAGCATATATGATTTACAAACAACACTATAGAGGTGTAAAAGACTTACCATAGGTCCAACATTTGTTCGAAGTCGTTGTTGTCCCTCGTGCACTTGAGGGGTTATCTTTATAAACCTACAGTCACAAACAAGCAAACATTAAATAGCACCTGTATAGTAAAAATCATAAATCATGCTTATCATAGTGATAAAGGAATCCATGAAATAAACAGTTAACTAACAGCTTATTGAGAAAAATGAATTCATTTGTATTAACTTTAAAAGAAGGAAAACCTTACAACCTTAGCCTTGATGTTGAACAAGCCTTCCCGGGGTCCAAAGCAGAAATCTCCTGTACTTTGATAAGCTCTGCACTCCTCCAACCGAGATAGATAGAGTTATGTGATATCTCCTCACAAAAATCTCAGTTAAATGAGTTTGAATCCCAACAGCACTTAACCTCAAATTATCTAAAGCTTGAACTCCCCTTGAGGCTACCCAATGCCTATTTTTATATTGGAAAAGAGGAGGTTTCAGTTCCAACTATGAAGGGATAAAATCCTCCTTCAAAGGGATAAGCTCCTCACATCAAGGGGTTAGCTCCATAAGGTAAGGGATACATGAACCTCAAAAGAGCGGTTCTACCACCACAAGATTCTTTCTAGAGGCTTCTAGAATTTACTGAAAGTGAGATTTTTTGAGTTTACTTGTGCCTTTTTAATATTTACAGGGGTCCGCACCCATAACAGAGAAAGTGCGTTCGTGTATGCAGGAGTCATGAATATTAGGTGCGTGGACTCTGAAAAGATATAGAGAAAGCAAGACACCAAAGTTAAGGAGATTTTTAGGAACTTTTCTCTGATTTTCAAGGCTTGACATGAGGAACTGATATGTTAGACTTGCAAAGGAGGAAGTATGAGTAATAATGAACTCATACACATAGCAGAATGTCAGGATGACAATTTTCAGTGTAAAACTCCTGCATTATTTTACCCTTTTCTAGGCTTGAGAGACTAAATTTATGAAAAAGGAAATTTTGGAGTTTACTCAAGTTTTTCTCTTGACTCCCTAAACATGAAAAACATTGAGCTTCACTTTCTTCGGGCTCATCAAAACTTTACATTGAAATAACTGCATGAGTTTCCTTTTGTGTCTTTTCAAACTCTTTAAATATGAAAATGACATTGAGTTAGCTCTTCACTAGACTCGTAAAATGTAAACAGTGTAGGACTCGTCAATCATGATGAGATAGAACCACTCCTTCCCAAGGTTCGTTAAATATACTCTAAAGGACCCATATGAAGGATGAACTTATATGAAAAGAATATGTTATCCTCCTCAAGCTTGCATAAAAATATAGAGGTACTTGCCAGTAATGGTGACATGTTTATTTTTTTATTGTGAAAAGGAAGTATGTCACTCTTTAACATGACACTCTATTGCCTTTTGTGTTTGGGTTGGAAAATCTATTCGCCTCTCAGTTGATCATACCTCATTGAAAGTATTCATAATGGTTCTTTGAGTCAAATAATGCCAAGTTGAAATTTCATGTCGCTAATATATTCAAGAGAAGCCCAACCTCAGTCAAAATTACCTTGAAAATTATAGCCTTCAATTGCGTCGGCCATCCCTGAGTCAGTCTTGGATTACTCCGAAATTTTTCTCTTTAAAAGTTGACATGAGTTTCATGTCATAGGCACTCCTGCTTATCGACTTCAGTTCATTATCTAGGAAGTTGATCTAGAAAACTCCTTTAGTACCTTGGACCCTGTATGCCTCAATGGCATGTTTCTCACTTTCGATGATAAGTTCTCATTATTGACCTTCGATCAAATGACTCTATGAGTGTTCAACTTCAAGACATTTATTCACACTTCATAGATTGTATTGGACTACATTAAGAACCATTTTCATTATTGGTGGTTTATCTCGTACATGTTAATGGTTCATATCATTGACAAGTAATCAAGTGGTTTCTACCATGTTCGACTTCGAGACATTCACTCGCATGGTTAGATTCTTACTATGGTTTGAAAGATATGAAGACCATGACCCTAAATCTAGTTTCATCCATCCAGGTTACGTTGAGTTTTAAATATTCATGATTGTAAATATATATATCCATATTTGATGTTGTGTCCATACTGCATCTATTATTGACATAGTTGTTTGTACATTTTCGTACTTGTTCTTTGTGATACTTGTACTATGAGTATGGGAATGCATACCTTAGTGATGATTACATGAAGATATTTTATTGTAATCCTTGATTGTTTGTTTCAAGTCTCCAACTAATTGGTCTCTAATATGAAATTTTGCATGATAAAGCGCTGCAGTCCTCAAACACCTTTTCTAACTTTGCACTTTAGGGAGGATCTGTTACACTTCATTTTGTCACCATTAGGAAAATTATTGCCAATCTGAATCTTTCGCTATCTGATGAAGCTTTCCAAAGCAATAACCTATAATGTTGGAAGCAAAAAAATCCCAAAGACAATAATAATTTTGAGTTATCTTGCTTAAAAACCTATTTTTGAGAATTTTCGCACTTTTCCTAGTCACGACTTGCGCAAACACAATTATGATCATTATGGCCTGCGTAATCTTGCACTATGGTCTCCATTAAAAGGTGTTAAAACCTCTTAACGTAGGTAACAGTAAAAAGCAATTTACAAAATCCTTGTTGGTGGGATATTTCCCAACTAGAAGGCCTCAAGCTCCTACCTACTCAGGCTTAATCCCTTGACTCATGGATCAAAATCCCTCTCTTTGTGGCACCCTAATCCCTCTCTTCATGGATCTCATCCCCTACGAAGAGGATCTCAAACCTCTTCCTCTTGGTTTATAAATTCAACACAGACTAGAGGAAAAGGTGTGGAATCTAGATGTAAATTTATGATGTCAATTTGAGGCTGGAAGCTTGTCAATAAAGGGAGGATTGGAGACTATTGGAAGGAGATTTGTCAAAATCAAGGTTAGGTTGTATCTATCCTTTTCGTTCAAGTATAATACAAAATGATATTTATTTCTCACTATATTATTCATTGGATCTCATATATTGAATGTTTAATTTCATTTTCCATTGGTTATGATATTAGTTACTAGTCTCCTTGATCACTAGTATTGGTCATATTGAATCATTTATATATCATGTGCCTTTTATCTTGTGTTTGTTAGTATATTTGCAACTATGGATTCTGAGCATTGGGAATTTTCATCAAACCATAGCAAGGATCTTCATCAGACATTTCATTTGAAAGGTGTGGATTTCATACTCCATTACTCGTGCTTATGATTCAATAGAATGGACCTAGGGAAATATTTACTAGTTTGTTTGTTTGTTACTAGAACCAGTCATTGAGTCTAAGGAGATCTTGTCTTATTCGCAAGACAAGATTTGTCTGCCTAACACCATCTTGGGCATGTTTGGTTGTTTTGACCCTTTCTTTGTCTTCATGCTTTAGTTATTGTTGTGAAGTCTTTAGTCCAACATGTTAGACCATTTGGAATATGTTTGACTAGATAGATTTTGAATCCTATTATGTATCCTATTTTGACATTCTAATTAACAGATATATATTTAAAAAAAAAAACTAATTTTCCAAAAAAATGATTAAAAACTTAAAGTTAATTATTCACTAGTATTGATCAAATTATAGAACACATTTAAAAGTTTTAAGGTTAAAATAGGTTTATATTAAATTAAGATATATTTATAGAATGGGGAGTTGTAATAACACATAAATACTTGCGTGGCTCGTGCTGAAGATCAGGACAGATAAGACATCCACATGTACATGGAGTTGTTGAGAAGCAAAACAGGTTCGTGGTCACCTTGGTTTCATGGTTGGTTAAGAAATGGTGCGGAAGAATAGCTGCAAAAGTTCTCGGGTCACCCCAATGTACCCCCATTATGCTCTAGTCATCCTTATGTTGAATTTTGTAGCTATGGTCGGTCTTCATAATTCATATTTTATCCCTTGATGTATATAATAATGTATATTGGACATGTTCTTCGTGTTGGTTTTTAAAAAGAAAAATGTTGAATTTTGAATTTACAAATTTAGCCCCAAGAAATTCAAGTCGCCCTACCCATTTCACACCCATTTGGCCTCCCAAGACACTATATATGCTTCGTTCTCCTCCAGAAGGACACATTCATATCTCACACAATATGCATATCTATGTTCATCCAAGTGAAGGAAATAAGGAAGAAAATGGCCAAAGTTATCCAACTAATGAACGAGGTCTCTCCTTCTCATTTGACCTCACACGTGTGGCATTTTTGTCTGGTTGAATTCGCACGTGTGACATAATTTGTGGGCATATTTGGGTAGCAAGTTCGAGTTTCTTTAATGTAGGAATAGGCCGAAATTCGGCTCTAGCAGATCACACTAGATTGAGTTTAGTGGGCAAAAGATTGACTTGACAAGTGGGCAGGTTGACCAGGTTTGACCTAGGCTATGTTATTGATCAATTTGACAATGTATTTGACTAGATGTATCTCTGTTAAACTTAATGATTTCTATAAGGAAGAGTTTGCTAGGTTTTTCCCGCATGTGGGTTTTCCTAGGGTGAAATGCTTGTGCCTCTTGTTTGGCTATCTCTTTAAGATCCTACTGCCATTTAGTTTCTACTATTTAGGTCTTCTGTGTAATTACTTTATGATAAATGCGAATGCAAGAAAAGATTAACTAAAGAAATCATTAGCAGTAATTAGCAGTTTAGAGGATCCTATGGAAATTCAACACCTTAGAGGAGGCAAGTCATACCATCCCTCTTTGATGCTATAGCTTTGATGGGTTTTTTTAGGCTTTTAATTTACCATGGTAAAGAACTTCATTATGACAAAAAATACCCTTCAGACTTGGTTTCTTTCATGGCAAGTTTGGAGGAGTCATAACAATTTGGTTTTGTCTAAGCAGACCTAGTTTCCCATTATGGGTAGATAATGACTTTGTTTTTACCAAGTCTATTTTTCCATCTTAGGAATGTATGGTTTTTTTGAGGCTTTTTTTTTCTAACCACTTTCAATATGATTTTTAGGTCTTTAGTCCAGCATGCTATATAATTTTGGAAAATGTCTTATTAGTCAAATATCATACCCTATTATTTATCTTATTTTGACACTTCTATTTAATAGATAAAAAGACTAATCTGCCAAAAACAAATTAAAATTCAATAATAATTATTTATTAATATTCACCCAACTATTATCTCACATTTAAAAGTTTTAAGGTTGACATATATGTATATTAAGTTAATTAAAATATATTTATATTAACTTAATTATAACACAAAAAAAGGTGATTATAGTTGGAGAGATATATACCTATATATCGTTGGTTCTCATGGATAGGTATATAACACTCCTAAATATTATTAAAAGTATTTGTCGAAAGAAGGATTTGAAGGTGTAAAGACTTTTTATTTGTAAATATAAAAATTCAATTAAAATATCAAGTTAAAGTAGTGTTTGGAAAGGTATTTATGTTATTTATTAATCTTTTTGTTATGTTATGTTATTTTTTATTTTTATTTTTTTCTTTTACATGGAGTTGTTTAAATGTAATAATGCACTTAAGGGTTATAATAAGAATTTTTAAATATATCTGTTTAATAATCGTGAATCTTTTATTTTTTATATGGAGTTGTAATAATGTAATATCATCTTTAAAATAAAACATTTCTATCATTAATATTTTCTTTTTATATAAAAAGTTACTAGATATAACAATATTATTTGGGGGCTTAGAGTTAAGAATTTTTTCACTTATGGATATGGGCTATTAACTAAAATACAAGATTATTGTATTAAAAAAAACCACTTAAATTATTAATCTTTTATCTTTGTAGAAAAGTGGGCAACCTTTCTTGAAGGTTAAACTTCCTACATGGGAAAAAGGAACAACAAACAAGGGTTGTGATTTTACTGCCTTTGCATGAATGAAAATGAAAGTATATCACATATATTTAATGGCCTCAAATGGGGTGGATAATTTTTTCAGAGGAGGAGGCGGGGATGATGCCCCCACCATCACCTCATGCAATAGATGGAGTCGTGCATACCACCCTCCATCATACTTATTTACACGGGAATCCCTCATTGTTATTATATCCCCGATGGCTTAACACATTGCAAAATTAATGAAGGTAGGATAGGTTGGTAGGAATTTTTTAGATCATGTTCATTTGTGATATATGATGATAGAAAATGATAACATTGACTTTTGGTTTATAATAATTCTCATCTTTGGTGGATTTTACTCCTCTGCTCTTACATTAGATGAATTTGGCTAGTTCTTCATACCAATATCCTAGCTTCATCTCCTATTCATTTTGTGCTTCATTTTTTTCCCTAGTGGGAGGTCCAGGCCATCAGGGCTTGTAATTGACGCCATTCTTATTGCCATTTAATCCCATTTTGATCCTATACACCCCCCACCCTTTTTCCATTCGTTTATTATGATTATTTCATATTCTTGATGGAAAATCTACTCAAATGAATATGAGGTAAATTGTTACTTAATTATTGTTTTTCCATTGTTTCTAATGAACTGAAGGGATTAACAATTCATTTTCCACTAATGATAGTTTTCTAGACAGGTTTTGTAACCCACATATGTTGAATTTCCATGATCTTGGGTCTAGGTTAGAGTCTTAAAATCACTGACGCAACCAAACCAATGATCTCAACCAAAAATACCTTGCACATTGGAAAATATAAAGCAGTAAATCACACATGCACAAATATACACAATTTTTAACAAAATTGTACAATAATGTACAACCCAATAATGTACAAGTATTATTCATGAATGGATGCACATTGGATGATATGTTTCACCCTCATATCACCTTATATTTATACCATAAACAAGGGCTCCAAAACATCATAATTTAGGGGTTGTTCAACCGTCACATGCCCAAAATAACCTTAGGCCTCCCTTGACACTTATGGTGTCAACCCCAAAATTAACTTCAAAAATTCATATCTCACAAAGGAAAAATTAGAATTCAATGAATCTTGAAGCGTTGGATTCTCCTTTCTTCCCTCTATCATCTCATGCCATCATATGTCCAAACTGCTCCATGGAAATCCCCCAAAACATGATTGGTGCAAAACGCCATGCTTGGGTTCCAAGCCCACAAGTGACTCTTGTGGCACTTTTCCCTCCAATCCCCGAACCCTAGGGCTTGGTGTACCTCCCAAGTTACTAAAAAATAATCACTCCCTCTTACTGAGGGAGGTACTTCGAAGCCTAGGAAGTAACTCACCATCATCATCACTATTCGTAACACTCACCCAACTCTTGGCGCTCACAATCACAACAATCCATGTTCTATGAACTATGCCTCTCTTGGAAGTGTCATTGTCACTACTGGAAGCACCCTGCTTCTTTTTCTTCTCCTGTATTGGTTTCCAATCCATCCGTGATTCCTTCTTGGTATATGTGGAAGCACCCTTGCTTCCCACTGACCACACGCTCTTTTTGGGTTGCAAAGTCTCCCTCTGAACCTGCAAGCTCCTGCTAGAACTTGACTCCCTCTGAGTCTCTGGAACCTGGTCCTTCTTCTCGTAACCTGTACCTGCTCCTCTAAATCTTGTACCTGCACCTGCTCCACCTGCTTCTCATGATCTATAGGCTTGCCCATCAGCCTATATAAACCATGCTCTCTAACTCCAAGCATGATACCAGCGGAGCTAGAGCCTCTAGGATTGAGTCTTTCCTTCCCATCCTGGAACAAGACCTCAAACCCATTCTTGTCGATCATCGAGACATCAATCATTCTATATCTGAGTCTTGGTACAAACAATACATCCTAGACCTGCATCACTCATCTTGACTCCATCCTGAACGACAGAACACTCGATCCTCGGATCTCCAACTGACTCTTGTTTCCAAACACCATGTGCAACTTCGAGTCTCATTCAGATAGAGTCTCAAAAACATTATGTGACCCTGTCATATGTTTCGTCGCACCATTGTTCACGTACCATCCATCCTCTCTGATAGTAACCTGCTATAAATGAGAAATCATAGCAAAATCATCCACTTATAATCTCCTGTTGAGATCATATATCTCAACTGAAGTGGAAACACCAATCACTTGCTTTCCTTTCCCCTTCTTATCATCTCCCTTCTTCTTCATCGGACATCTCGAAGAAAAGTGACCCATCTTGCCACAGTTGAAACACTTTAATTTACTCAAGTCCTTCTTTGGCTTACCATAGACCATGCTCTATAACTCCAAGCACGATACCAGCGGAGCTAGAGCCTCTAGGCTTGAGTATTTCCTTCCCATCCTGGAACAAGACCTTAAACCCATTCTTATCGATCATCGAGACATAAATCATTCTATATCTGAGTCTTGGTACAAACAGTACATCCTAGACTTGCATCACTCATCCTGTCTCCATCCTGAATGGCACAACACCCTATCCTCGGATCTCCAACTGAATCTTGTTGCCCAACACCATGTGCAACTTCGAGTCTCATTCAGATAGAGTCTCAAAAAAATTTTGTGACCCTGTCATATGTTTCGTCGCACCACCGTCCACGTACCATCCATCCTCTTTGATAGTACCCTGCTATAAATGAGAAATCATAGCAAATTCCTCCACTTCCAATCTCGTAGTGAGATCATATATCTCAATTGAAGTGGAAACACCAACGACCTGCTTTCCTTTCCCCTTCTTATCATCTCCCTTCTTCATTGGACATCTCAACGAAAAATGACCCATCTCGCCACAGTTGAAACACTTGAATTTACTCAAGTTTTTCTTTGGCTTACCCTCGCGCTACAAGTTCCACGTCCTCATCTTCGCTCTTTGATGGATGAAGATCCTCATCTCGCAAATCTTCCTAAATGAAGTCGTCCCATAGTATATTCCAATCTGGTAATTTTTTTTGTGGAAAAGATTCCTTTGATGAAGGGCTTCCATTCCTCGGTGAACCCTTTCAAGGTAATCCTCACAATAACTCCATCTGAAATTTTCACATCGACGATAGCAAGCTCATCTCTTACCTGAGAAAAATTCTTCAGATACAAAGTCACTCCTTCACCCTTTATCATCTTGGTGGACTTCAACTTTTCCTCTAATCCCAATAACCGATTATCGTTCTTATTTTAGAACAAATTCTGAAGAGTCATCCACATATCATATGCAATGTTCTTCTCGAAAAAATGAGGTATTAGGGCATCCTTCACAACATCTAGGATTATCAATATCGCCTTCGTATCCAAGTCTTTATATGTTTCCAACTCCTCTGGGTTGGTTGGTTTCTTGATGGATGTATCGAAAAAATACCAGATCCTGTTGACCTGAAAGACCAACTTGATCCTTTCCTTCCAAGGACTATACTTGGAAAATCCTTCCAAACCATCCTCATACCGGAGACCTGCTTGCAACTTTGACATTGTCACCTACAATGTGACCAAATCCATATCACGTTGTACTTCGTTGCGCACAACTCTGATTCACTAACTTCCAAATTTTATTAGACACGCTATGATACCATGTTGAATTTCCATAATCTTGGGTCTAGGTTAGAGTCTTAAAATCACTGACGCTACCAAACCAATAATCTCAACTAGAACTACTTTTCACAATGGAAAATATAAAGCAACAAATCACAGATGCACAAGTATACACAATTGTTAACAAAATAGTACAATAATGTACAACCCAATCTTTGTTATATTAAACCAATCTGAATAATACAACAGTCTATGGTATACAAGATACAATGACAAACTTTGTTGCAACTTCTCAATGTCGTACCTTGTCCTGCCAATCCTTCGCTTTTGTACTACCCAATAGCTGCCCCTTATTCCTTCAAAGGATAACACATCGATATTCCAGGAGGGTTGCCACCTAACATTGCTGCAAGTCACTTTTGCAGCATGTACACGGGCTGATCCAATCTGCTCTCTGGGTAGGCCTAATCTCGAGCTCCAATCTTCCAGGATAGCAGTCATCTTTCTCCATCGAGGCACTACACTTTGGTACCAATCTTCACCCAACCTTCAGATCCTCTTCGTCACTTCAATATAGCTTGTCAAGGGCTACTTTGGGTAGCCAACACACTGCCCTCCCCCATATCAATGGCACCCAATCCTTCACTATAAGTTCTGCTTCTAATTGAGCTTTCAACCTGCCCAAGTTTACCTCAATACATGGCACTTATAGGCTGCAATAATTCTATCCACAATAGGAATGATCCTCTAGCACCCAAATCAACATAAATACATACATTTTCTTCTTCTAGGGTTGGTGTTTATTATTTTCACTTAGGTCACTGGTTAGGGCTTCCCTGCTACTTGCTACAAACCACTTTTATTCACTTCCATACCTACCAAATAGTGTGGCATTCTCCCAAACATGTATCTTCTCCTACACTACTGTTAAGTCCACCTTATAGGCCTCCAAACATCGACCTACAAATCCCTATTCACATAAAAACCTGCCTGTATCTCTCTGCTATACCTCGACCTCCTGAACAATTCCTTTTCGGCGTACGACTGAGCTATTGTAGCTCCTCCTAGCTGCGGCTCACTTGTGGGAGGAAGACACCACAAGGAAAACGGTTATCTTCCACCCATAATTTCCCTACAAGGGTGAACATTCCTTCTATTGAGACTTGCAGCCTTGTAAGGGATAAATTAACCTAAATATAATCTGTGACAAGCTTCTCCTTCTCCCTTTGAAAACTTGGCTATTTCAGAGGTGTATTACTCATGAATGGATACCCATTGGATGATATATTTCACCCTCATATCACCTTATATTTATGACATAAATAAAGGCTCCAAAACGTCATAATTTAGGGGTTTTCCAACTGTCACATGCCCAAAATAACCTTAGGTATCCTTTGACACTTATGGTGTCAACCCTAAAATTAACTTGAAAAATTCATATCTCACTAAGGAAAACTCATATTTCGATGATTCTTGAAGTGTTGGATTCTCCTTTCCACCCTCCATCGTCTCATACCATCACATGTCCAAAGTGATCCATGGAAATGCCCCAAAACACGATCGGTGCAAAACCCCATGCTTGGGTTCCAAGCCCACAAGTGACTCTTGTGGCGATTTTCCCTCCAATCCGTGAACCCTAAGGCTTGGAGTACCTCCCAAGCTACTAAAAAATCAACAACATATAAATCCACTAACCCACTTCCATGGTTGGTATGGTTGTGCACTTCAAGAGGAAAAATCATGACATGGGTTTTCTACCTAGACCTCTCTAGAAGCTTCCATCTACGAGATAAATTATAGACCAAACGAGGATTGTGTTGTTCATTGGTGAAATTCAAGGTCTACCCATCCAAATTTAGAGTGTTCAACAGTTGAAATGAGTTATGGAAATAGCCTATGCTTTCTTTGTACCTCTCTCTTAGATATTGCTCTCCATATGATTCACTTGTAACCTAAAGTTGTATGGGAATCCACTAGATTACCCGCCCTTGGCTTATTATAACATGTATTTTTGTTTTCAATGCATGAGATAGGGGATTCACAAAATCCACCCGTTCGTTGCATTTTGTAATGTAAAACCTTATATGTATTGACCACGGTTACATAATAATTTGTCACCGTGCTCACTTCCCGTCCCTAATCTTGAAGTGCCTCGTGAAAGCCCTTATGCAATGCTTCCACTATGAAGAAATATGTAAATACACCCCCTGAAGACTCAAATAAAATTTCCTTGAAATATCACTGAAGGAACTTGGTCAAAACCCTAGTTTTCTGGGCCAACACATTTTCCAGTCTCATGCTTGCACTGATGTTAGATTGAAAATTCTGGCTTAGCGCTGCCAGCACCCTATTTCTTGGAAAACCGTGTTGATCCCTTTCTGGTAGTGTTTCCTCAAATGGAGGAGAAGCTTCGACCTCTATAAGTTCTAGGGTGACGAGTTGGTTGTTAAAATATGGTGATAGAGTCAAGCTCTCTGATTTTAGAGCTTTGATCTCATCCATGGGGGTTTATCCCTTAGGAAGTGGACCTTCCTCCTCCTTTCATGGGCTCCCAACCTCTTCCCCCTTCCTATAAATTGGTCCCCATACTTCCACTTCTGGTTGGACATTGTTGGGCTAGTCTGAATTCTCGTTCCATTTACATTCTTGCATTGTGACAACACCTAAGTTGTTTGGGAGAAGGAATGCTTTAGAGCTTCGGTGAAGGACTCATATTTTCACAAAAGGGAGGCCTCCAAAATCAAGGCCTGTGTTGTAAGATCTTCCTTTCATATTTATCAATAAAACATCTGATGTTTTATTTCTATATGTTGAAAATGAAACAAGATGATGGAGCTAGTGAAATGATGTGGCCTTCACTAAGTGGGCCCACAGGCTATTTTTGGCGCAAAGTCTATTTTTAGACTATGTCTATTTTTAGACATATGGATCATGGTCTATGAGTTGCAGGATGCTATTTATGGATGATTGGTTGAGTTGGTAAAAATAGATGGACCTCTATTTTTAGACATTGGGCGGTTTCTATTTTTAGATTGCCGGGCTAAAAATAGAACAGTCAAATATTATTAACCCTTAATAATATTTAGACTATAAACATTATCTTATCCTCTTGGAGCACTTCAGTTTGATGCTTGGATGTGGCACATGCAGCTGACAGAAGGAATTACGCTATTCCTATGGGTTAGTTGAGCTATTGCATGGTTGACTTCAGTTAGAACTCATGTGGCAGAGTTTGGTGGAGTTGATGAGACAGTTGGTGGAGTTGTGTTCGGTTTAACTTAGTTGAACTAGTTGTATTTAGTCTAGCTGATAAATACACTAGTGATGAGTGGTGTGAATTAATTATTAATTAATTCACTAATTATTAACTCATAAATCAACTAAAGAACACATCAGTTAACTGCAATGCATTGACAGTTCAATGGAGACCAGTGTTAGAGGTGGGTGAAAGGGTGAGTCTACTATCAGTTGTGACTATTGGCTGTGCATGAGATTTGCACACACATTGATGGAAATTGCCAATGAGGATTGCGCAGTTGGAGCTAGTGGGATTTGAACTTGGATTTCATCATTAATCAACTTGGATTGCGCAGTAGAGGCAAGCAGACTTGTGGAGGAGATTTGAACCTGTGACTTGTTCACTTCCTATACTAGTTTGTGTGTAACTTTTGGAGATAGTGCTGAGAGCTGTGAGAGCTTTGTGCTATGTATTGTTACATGTTCTCTATCATTATAATATACATATAGTTGGCAGTTTTCAGCTATTTTTTTCCCCATTACATACTGTGTTGATATGTGTGCTTGATTATGTTTTAATGTGCGCATGCGACTGCTTCTATTTCCGCATATTGATGATCAATTGTAGAAGAGGTTATGTATTATGCATGAAGCTTAAATAGTGTGTAATCAGGATAATCTCGGTGAATACTTCAGCTATTATTCAAATTTCTACATCGTATCGGAGCGAGATTGATCATCGGATCTATTACAGTGATTACAATTATTTCGGTAGACAGAGTCTGTAACGGGCCAGGTAGCCTCTGGATCCATCCTTTCTCTGAAAGGTGATATATATAGTAAATTCCCCTACAGCCGATCTCTGTGCTAGAAATAATTTTTTCTCACGGATCGGAAGTGGTTGAGTTTTGAGCTGGTGGAATTCGAATTTGCAGCAGAATTTGGAATTCGAATTTGCAGTAGTTTTCTTGGTGTCGAAGTCAAAATGTCTTTCAATGGATTGTGATTGGAGTATGCCCTTGAGGGCAGTTCGAATTATGTTGCATGGAAGGACAGAATGGAGGTGGTATTAGATGATAACTGGCTGAAGGAGTTCATAGAGGCTGAGGTCCCAAAGCCTACTGATGCTGCTCAAAGTGAGGCTTGGCAAAAGAAGACGGCAAAATGTCGAAGGATTCTGTTGGAGGGCGTGAAGGATCACATTGTATCCAACATGCATGGAAAAGCTTCTCCATACTTGATGTGGAAAGCGTTGACAGATTTATTCCAAAGCAAGAGCGACCAAAGGAAGTTGGCGCTCAAGGATAAACTCAGACACATAAAGATGGAGAAAGGCGACAATATGCCCAAGTACCTCACGAAGTTCATCCAATGCAGGGATGAGCTGGGAAGTGTGGGGGTGACTGTAGATGATGAGGAATTGGTGAGCTTGGCTCTCCTTGGTCTTCCGAAGAGTTGGCATTCCTATCAGGACTCTGTCAATGGTCGGGAGAAATTGCCAGGATGGGAGCGACTTTGGTCGGATCTTGTGCAAGAGGAGATAAGGCGGAGTACCAGAGACAGATCTTCATCAAAGGCATCTGATGAAGAAAATTTCGCTTTGGCTGCCAAAGCAAAGAAGAGGAAGAGCAAGAAAGCTTCTCATTCCGGTACGAAAGGCAAGAAGCAGGTCATGTCCAAGTTGAAGTGTTTTCACTGTCACCAACACGGACATTATGCCACAAATTGTCCGCAGAAGAAGAAAAATAAGCAAGATGCTGGATCTGCAGCAGGAGAGGCCTTAGCCTCGCAGTTTGAGCTGGATTTTTCACTGATCGCATGCTTGGTCTCAAGTGTGATGGGATCAGTATGGTTCTTGGATAGTGGTGCGTCTTTTCACATGACTGGAGATTGAGATCTGTTTTCAGATCTGGATGAGAAAGATCTTGGAGTGCACATCGAGATGGGCGATGATGGTAGATACAGTGCGACCGGTATCGGTACCATTTCCTTTGAGAGGGAGTTTGGTAAACCCTTCGTATTGAAGGAAGTGATGCATGTTCCAGGATTGAAGAAGAATCTGATCTCTGTGGCGATGTTAGAAGACAAGGGGTATGATGTTGTCTTCAGCGAGGGAAAGGCTTTCTTACGCAGTAAGACAACTGGAGAGACCCGGAAGATAGGGGTTCGAGTCAAGAACCTTTATCAGTTGCAAGTGGATGGCTGCGCAACAATGGCATGCAAGGCGGAAGGATTGGTGAGCCGGGATGATGGCGAGCTGTGGCACCAGAGATTGGGCCACCTTCACCATGGAGCTTTGAAGATACTGCAACAGATTTCTACTGGGCTTCTTAAGGGCACTCTTGCGCAGTCAGATCAGTGCAAGGGGTGTACCTTGGGAAAATTTGTGAAAGCCATCTTTCACGAGAAGGATAGTCGCGCCACGACGATCCTTGAGAGAATTCACACAGACGTGTGTGGACCTTTCTCAGTAGCTTCGACAGCAAAGCACAAGTACTATGTGATCTTTGTTGATGATTTTTCTCGGAAGTGCTGGATCTTCTTCATGTAGAAGAAGAGCGAGACATACTCAAAGTTCTGTGAGTTCAAGTTTGGTTGAGAAAGGAATCGGGAAGCATGTGAAGGCTCTTAGGAGTGACAATGGTGGTGAATTCATATCTGTTGAATTCAAGGACTTTTGCAGCGCAGAAGGAATTCGGAGAGAGCTCATTGCACCTCATAACCCACAGTAGAACGGGGTTGCTGAGCAGAAGAACAGAACGATCGTGGGTGTTGCACGGGTGATGTTGCATGATCGGGGCCTACCCCTTCACTTGTGGGTGGAGGCATGCAATACTGCAGTATATGTGCAGAACCGTTATCCTCACAAGATACTTGGAATGAGTACACCGGAGGAGGCATTTTCTGGCAAGAGGCCTGATATTTCCCATTTGAGGATTTTTGGTTCACCTATCTACATGCATGTGACGAAGGATGCCGGGGAGAATTTGAGTCGACCCGCGAGAGGTTTGGATATTTGTGGGGTACACTGATTTACCCCACAACTATCGTGTGTATTTTCCAGATTGTCGCAAGACTATTGTGCGACAAGATATAAAATTTCAGGAGGAGAAAGGCATGAAGTGTTTGCTTGAGAGGGAGCCACACTTGCATGTAGATGAGGAGCTATTAGTTCCTAAGGATGAGCTTCCGGATGTGGATTAGCCACAAGAGGAAGTTCATGGAGTGGAAGATACCACTCATGCAACGCCAGCCATCAGAGGGCGCAAGCGCACTATAGAAGCTGAGTGACTGGCTCAAGATGTAGAGAAGATTGTAGGACCACCTATAGCATAGCGCGGACAGAGATAGTCACTGGATCGGTACACTGGATACATGGCTCTTGTGAGAAAATGTGTCGTGACGGAGCCATCCTCTTTCGAGGAAGTTGTGGAGGACCCCGCATGGGTAGATGCCATGGTGGAAGAGTATGATTCAATTGTCGGAAACGATTGCATGGGAGATTGTCCCAAGGCCGGAGGAAATCGGTGGTGGGTTCGCGATGGATCTACAAAAGTGAAGCAGGCGGCTGACGAGAGTGTGGAGAAGTACGAGGCAAGATTTGTTGCCCGAGGCTTCTCACAGATAGAGGGGATCGATTATGAGGAGACCTTTGCACCTGTCGCAAGGTATTCTTCCATACGGACGATTCTTGCTCTCTCAGCGCAGATGGGGTGGCACATTCATCAGATGGATGTGAAGACTGCGTTCCTCAATGGAGTCATTGGGGAGGAGGTGTACATATAGCAGCCCGAAGGTTTCAAGATCTTCAGCAGCGAGTCACATGTGTGCAGGCTCAAGAGAGCGCTGTATGGGTTGAAACAAGCACCTTGTGCTTGGTACACACGGATATACAGTTATTTCACCGGACTTGGATTCTCCAAGGGTGAGGCGGATCTGAACCTATACCAGATTGTGGTGGAGGGTAAGTTGCTGATCATTGTACTTTATGTAGATGATTTGATTCTGACAGGTGATGAGCTGTTGATACTTTCATGCAAGGAGGATCTTGCAAGAGAGTTTGAGATGAAGGACTTGGGCCTCCATTATTTCCTGGGATTGGAAATTTGGCAGCGCAGTGATGGACTATTTGTTTCTCAGGGTAAGTATGCCCGGGAGATACTGGAGAAGTTCAACATGCATGGCTGCAAGCCTGTTGATACTCCTCTTCCTGGAGGTTGGAGGAAGGAGGATGCTACTTCAGCAGAGGTAGTGGATGCCACTTTTTATCGACAGTTGGTGGGGTCGCTTATGTATCTGGTCAATACACGACCCGATATATGCTATGATGTTAACCAACTTTTGCAAGCTATGGTTAAGCCTACCAAGCTCTTCTGGAAGGCAGGCAAGCATGTATTGCGTTATCTTAGAGGCACATCGGGATATGGCTTGTGGTACAGACAGGAGGATGGGGTGAAGCTATGTGGCTTCACGGATGCAGATTGGGCAGGGAGCCCAACGGACAGAAAGAGCACATCTGGAGGGATCTTCAGTATCGGGTCGACATCAGTTTCTTGGTACAACAGGAAGCAGAGATCCATGGCACTCAGTTTAGCAGAGGCTAAGTATATGGCAGCAAGCTTGGCTGCATGCGAGGCCATATGGATGAGGAAGATCCTGGTCGGGTTATTCGGGTCACACTTGGAGCTTACTATGATTTATTGTGATAACCAGAGTTGCATTAAACTCTCGGCTAATCCAATATTTCATGATAGATCCAAACAAATCGACATCAAGTACCATCATATCAGAGATTGTGTGCAGCGGAGAATCATGTTACTTTCATAAATTCCCACGGAGGATCAGGATGCTGGCATCTTGACGAAGGCGCTCACCAGGAGAAAATTCGAATACCACAGAGGCATGATAGGGGTTGCAGATAATCCATATATTGTTGAGAGGGAGTTTTGAAAATGCAACAAGATGATGGAGCTTAGTGAAATGAAGTCGCCTTCACTAAGTGGGCCCGCAGGCTATTTTTGGCGCAAAGTCTATTTTTAGACATATGGATCATGGTCTATGAGTTGCAGGATGCTATTTATGGATGATTGGTCGAGTTGGTAAAAATAGATGGACCTATATTTTTAGACATTGGGCGGTTTCTATTTTTAGACTGTCGGGCTAATAATAGAACAGTCAAATATTATTAACCCTTAATAATATTTAAACTATAAACATTATCTTATCCTCTCGGAGCACTTCAGTTTGATGCTTGGATGTGGCACATGCAGCTGACAGAAGGAATTACGCTATTCCTATGGGTTAGTTGAGCTATTGCATGGTTGACTTCAGTTAGAACTCATGTGGCAGAGTTTGCTGGAGTTGATGAGACAATTGGTGGAGTTGTGTTCTGTTTAACTTAGTTGAACTAGTTGTATTTAGTCTAACTGAAAAATACACTAGTGATGAGTGGTGTGAATTAATTATTAATTAATTCACTAATTATTAACTCATAAATCAAATAAAGAACACATCAGTTAACTGCAATGCATGGACAGTTCAGTGGAGACCAGTGTTAGAGGTGGGTGAAAGGGTGAGTCTACTATCAGTTGTGACTATTGGATGTGCATGAGATTTGCACACACATTGATGGAGATTTCCAATGAGGATTGCACAGTTGGAGCTAGTGGGATTCGAACTTGGATCTCATCATTAATCAACTTGGATTGCGCAGTAGAGGCAGGCAGACTTGTGGAGGAGATTTGAACCTGTGACTTGTTCACTTTCCATACTAGTTTTGTGTGTAGCATGTGAGATAGTGCTGAGAGCTGTGCGAGCTTTGTGCTATGTATTGTTACATGTTCTCTATCATTATAATATACAGATAGTTGGGGTTTTTCAGCTATTGCTTTCCCCATTACATATTGTGTTGATATGTGTGCTTGATTATGTTTTAATGTGCGCATGCGATTGCTTCTATTTCCGCATATTGATGATCAATTGTAGAAGAGGTTATGTATTATGCATGAAGCTTAAATAGTGTGTAATCAGGATAATCTCGGTGAATAATTCAGCTATTATTCAAATTTCTACATGGTATCGGAACGAGATTGATCATCGGATCTATTACAGTGATTACAATTATTTCGGTAGACAGAGTCTGTAACGGGCCAGGTAGCCTCTGTATCCATCCTTTCTCTGAAAGGTGATATATCCATTAAATGCACCTACAGTCGATCTCTGTGCTAGAAATAATTTGTTCTCACGGATCGGAAGCGGTTGAGTTTTGAGCTGGTGGAATTCGAATTTGCAGCAGAATTTGGAATTCGAATTTGTAGTAGTTTTTTTGGTGTCAAAGTCAAAATGTCTTTCAACGGATTGCAACTGGAGTATGCCCTTGAGGGAAGTTTGAATTATGTTTCATGGAAGGACATAATGGAGGTGGTATTAGATGATAACGGGCTGAAGGAGTTCATAGAGGCTGAGGTCCCAAAGCCTACTAATGCTACTCAAGTTGAGGCTTGGCAAAAGAAGATGGAAAAATGTCGAAGGATTTTGCTGGAGGGCGTGAGGGATCACATTGTATCTAGCATGCATGGAAAAGCTTCTCCATACTTGATGTGGAAGGCGTTGACAGATTTATTCCAAAGCAAGAGCGACCAGAAGAAGTTGCCGCTCAAGGATAAACTCAGACACATAAAGATGGAGAAAGGCGACAGTATGCTCAAGTACCTCACGAAGTTCATCCAATGCAGGATGAGTCGGAAGTGTGGGGGTGACTGCTGATGATGAGGAATTGGTGAGCTTGGCTCTCCTTGGTATTCCGAAGAGTTGGCATGCCTATCAGGATTCTGTCAATGGTCGGGAGAAATTTCCAGGATGGGAGCGACTTTGGTCAGATCTTGTGCAAGAGGAGATAAGGCGGAGTACCAGAGACCGATCTTCATCAAAGGCATCTGATGAAGAAAATTGCGCTTTGGCTGCCAAATAAAAGAAGGGGAAGAGCAAGAAAGCTTCTCATTCTGGTGTGAAAGGCAAGAAGCAGGACATGTCCAAGGTGAAGTGTTTTCACTATCACCAACACGGACATTATGCCACAAATTATCCGCAAAAGAAGAAAAATAAGCAAGCTGCTGGATCTGCAGCGGGAGAGGCCTTAGCCTCGCAATTTGAGCTGGATTTTTCACTGATTGCATGCTTGGTCTCAAGTGTGATGAGATCAGTATGGTTCTTGGATAGTGGTGCATCTTTTCACATGACTGGAGATCGAGATCTGTTTTCAGATCTGGATGAGAAAGATCTTGGAGTGCACATCGAGATGGGCGATGATGGTAGATACAGTGCAACCAGTATCGGTACCATTTCCTTTGAGAGGGAGTCTGGTAAACCCTTCATATTGAAGGAAGTGATGCATGTTCCAGGATTGAAGAAGAATCTTATCTCTGTGGTGATGTTAGAAGACAAGGGATATGATGTTGTCTTCAGCAAGGGAAAGGCTTTCCTGCGCAGTAAGACAACTGGAGAAACCCATAAGATAGAGGTTCAAGTCAAGAACCTTTATCAATTGCAGGTATATGGCTGTGCAGCAATGGCATGCAAGGCAGAAGGAGTGGTGAGTCGGGATGATGGCGAGCTGTGGCACTGGAGATTGGGCCACCTTCACCATGGAGCTTTGAAGATACTGCAGCAGATTTCTACTGGGCTTCCTAAGGGTACTCTTGCATAGTCGTATCAAAGGCAAGGGGTGTACCTTTGGGGAAAATTTGTGAAAGACACCTTTCACGAGAAGGATAGTCGTGCCACGATGATCCTTAAGAGAGTCCACACAGACGTGTGTGGTCCTTTCTCAGTGGCTTCGATAGAAAAGCACAAGTACTATGTGATCTTTGTTGATGATTTCTCTCGGAAGTGTTGGATATTCTTCATGTAGAAGAAGAGTGAGACATACTCCAAGTTCTATGAGTTCAAGGCGCTGGTTGAGAAGGAATCGGGGAAGCATGTGAAGGCTCTTAGGAGAAAAAATGGTGGTGAATTCATATTTGTTGAATTCAAGGACTTTTGCAGCGTAGAAGGGATTCAGAGAGAGTTTCTATAGCACCTCTTTACAACCCACAAGAATATGGGTTTTGTTATAAGAACACAGTAACGACTGCGGTGCCGCATGGGCGATGTCGCATGATCAGGCCTGCTACCCTACACTTGTGGGCTGAGGCATGCAATACTGCATTATATGTGCAGAACCGTTGTCCTCACAGGATACTTGGCATGAGTACACCCGAGGAGGCGTTTTCTGGTAAGAAGCCTGATATTTCCCATTTGAGGATTTTTGGTTCACCTGTTTACATTCATGTGAAGAAGGATGCCAGGAAAAAGCTGGAGCCGACCGCAGAGGTTGGGATATTTGTGGGGTACACTGATACACCCCACAACTATCGTGTGTATTTTTTCCAGACAGTCGCAAGATCGTTGTGCGACGAGATATCAAATTTCGTGAGGAGAAAGCCATGAAGTGTTTACTTGAGAGGGAGCCACACTTGCATGCAGATGAGGAGATATTAGTTCCTAAGCATGAGCCTCAAGATGTGGATCAGCCACAAGACGAGGTTCATGGAGTGGAAGAGACCACTCATGCAACGCCAACCATCAAAGGGCGGAAGCGCACTACAGAAGTTGAGCGACTGATTCAAGATGCAGAGAATATTGTAGGAGCACCAACATCATAGTGTAAATAGAGACAGTCACCTGACCAGTATATTGGATACATGGCTCTTATGAGCAAGTGTATCGTGACAGAGCCATCCTCTTTGAGGAAGCTGTGGAGGACCCCCGCATGGGTAGATGCCATGGTGGAAGAGTATGATTCGATTGTTAGAAATGTTAAATGTTGCATGGGAGATTGTCCCAAGACCTAGGGGAAATCACAGGGTTCGCGATGGATCTACAAAGTGAAGCAGGCGGCTGATGGGAGTGTGGAGAAGTACAAGGCAAGATTTGTTGCCCGAGGCTTCTCACAGATAGAGGGGATGATTATGAGGAGACCTTTGCACCTGTCGCAAGGTACTCTTCCATACAGATGATCCTAGCTCTTTCAGCGCAGATGGGGTGGCACATCCATCAGATGGATGTGAAGACTGTGTTCCTCAATGGAGTCATTGAGTAGGAGGTGTACATAGAGCAACCCGAAGGTTTCGATATCTGCAGCAGTGAGTCGCATGTGTGCAGACTCAAGAGAGCACTGTATGGGTTGAAACAAGCACCTCGTGCTTGGTACACACGGATAGACAATTATTTCACCGGACTTGGATTCTCCAAGAGTGAGGCGGCTCCTAACCTGTACCAGATTGTGGTGGAGGGGAAGTTGCTGATCATTGTACTGTATGTAGATGATTTGATTTTGACGGGTGATGAGTTGTTGATACTTTCATGCAAGGAGGATCTTGCTAGAGAGTTTGAGATGAAGGACTTGGGCTTCCTTCATTATTTCCTGGGATTGGAAATTTGGCAGCGCAGTGATGGATTGTTTGTTTTTGAGGGTAAGTATGCCTGGGAAATACTAGAGAAGTTCAACATGCATGGCTGCGAGCCTGTTGATACTCCTCTTCCTGGAGGTTGGAGGAAGGAGGATGCTATTTCGGCGGAGGTAGTGGATGCCACTGTTTGTCGACAGTTGGTGGGGTCGCTTATGTATCTGGTCAATACACGACCCGATATATGCTATGCTGTTAACCAGCTTTCGCAAGCTATGGTTAAGCCTACCAAGCTCTTCTGGAAGGCAGGCAAGCATGTATTGCGTTATCTTAGAGGCACATTGGGATATGGCTTGTGGTACAGACAGGAGGATGAGGTGAAGCTATGTGGCTTCACGGATGCAGATTGGGCAGGGAGCCCAACGGACCGAAAGAGCACATCTGGAGGGATCTTTAGTATCGGGTCGACAACAGTTTCCTGGTATAGCAAGAAGCAGAGATCCGTGGCACTCAGTTCCGCGGAGGCCGAGTATATGGCAACAAGCTTGGCTGCATGTGAGGCTATTTGGATGAGGAAGATTCTAGTCGGGTTGTTTGGGTCGCACTTGGAGCCTACTGTGATTTATTGTGATAACCAGAGTTGCATTAAAATCTCAGCTAATCCAGTATTTCATGATAGATCCAAACACATCGACATCAGGTACCATCATATCAGAGATTGTGTGTAGTGGAGAATCATGTTACTTTCATATGTTCCCACGGAGGATCAGGATGCTGACATCTTGACGAAGGCGCTCACCAGGAGCAAATTCGAATTCCACAGAGGCAGGATAGGGGTTGCAAATAATCCATATCTTGTTGAGAGGGAGTGTTGAAAATGCAACAAGATGATGGAGCTTAGTGAAATGAAGTCGCCTTCACTAAGTGGGCTCGTAGGCTATTTTTGGCGCAAAGTCTATTTTTAGACTATGTCTATTTTTAGACATATGGATCATGGTCTATGAGTTGCAGGATGCTATTTATGGATGATTGGTCGAGTTGGTAAAAAATGATGGACCTCTATTTTTAGACATTGGGCGGTTTCTATTTTTAGACTGCCGGGCTAAAAATAGAATAGTCAAATATTATTAACCCTTAATAATATTTAGACTATAAACATTATCTTATCCTCTTGGAGCACTTCAGTTTGATGTTTGGATGTAGCACATGCAGCTGACAGAATGAATTACGCTATTCCTAGGGGTTAGTTGAGCTATTGCATGGTTGACTTCAGTTAGAACTCATGTGGCAGAGTTTGGTGGAGTTGATGAGACAGTTGGTGGAGTTGTGTTCTGTTTAACTTAGTTGAACTAGTTGTATTTAGTCTAACTGAAAAATACAGTAGTGATGAGTGGTGTGAATTAATTATTAATTAATTCACTAATTATTAACTCATAAATCAACTAAATAACACATCAGTTAACTTCAATGCATGGACAGTTCAATGGAGACCAGTGTTAGAGGTGGGTGAAAGGGTGAGTCTACTATCAGTTGTGACTATTGGCTGTACATGAGATTTGCACACACATTGATGGAGATTGCCAATGAGAATTGCGTAGTTGGATCTAGTGGGATTCGAACTTGGATCTCATCATTAATCAACTTGGATTGCGCAGTAGAGGCAGGCAGACTTGTGGAGGAGATTTGAGCCTGTGACTTGTTCACTTCCTATACTAGTTTGTGTGTAACTTTTGGAGATAGTGCTGAGAGCTGTGAGAGCTTTGTGCTATGTATTGTTACATGTTCTCTATCATTATAATATACAGATAGTTGGGTTTTTTCAGCTATTTCTTTCCCCATTACATACTGTGTTGATATGTGTGCTTGATTATGTTTTAATGTGCGCATGCGACTGCTTCTATTTCCGCATATTGATGATCAATTGTAGAAGAGGTTATGTATTATGCATGAAGCTTAAATAGTGTGTAATCAGGATAATCTCGATGAATAATTCAGCTATTATTCAAATTTCTACACTATATTTGTCTAATATTTTATGCAAATATTCACGTACTCATTGATATGCTAGATAGCTAATGTTTAATGATTAGTATGTATTGGATTAAGTTTTCTGTTGCCTCTTGATCATCTGCAGGTATTCGTGTGTTACCAGTAGTAAGGAGAATGCCTAAAAGGATTGTGGATCAAGGTCATCATCAACGGGTTCGAACATAGCATCAGGAAAATGGTACCTCTCTCTCTTTTCTTGTCACATTTTGAATATTAGCTAAGAAAGTATCTCAAGTTGCTAGATCCACTTTAGGGCTAGAGAGATCGCCTCTGTTCGCAGAGGGGATTTATCTTGAAAATAACCACACAACATTGTAAATGCCAATCGATCCATAGCAGAAGAATATCAAGTTTTAGTTAATTTGTATAATCTCTTTCTTGATATTATTGTTTGGGGAAATTCTATTGTAGACAATGTATTCATTAGCTAGAGTTTTAATGCAAGTATTATGTTGGCGCTTCTGAGAGTTAGTTGTGTTTTGGACTGTGCATGATCCTATAGACTTTTAATGAATGTGATTCTAATTTAGGGGGGCCATAAACTATACCCACATTACCCTTTTTCATTTCTTTGTATTGTAGCTTAGTTGTAACTTGTATTTTTTCAAACTGTAGTTTATTTCCTTTGAAATTATAATTAGATCATAATTTAATTTCTTTGGATGCATAGCATGTTGTATTGATTTTTTCATTGATTAGTTTATTGCTCATATTTATTGGTGTTTACAAACACGAGATCGTTCACTAGAATGTGGGGATACGCGTTGTAACTCGTCATGGTTGCAGGAGCACTTTATCAAGTCATCGTTAAATATATAATTTTTTAGGTCCCTATATTACTAGTGTAGTCCCTTATTGTTGTTAATGTAGCCCCCTTATTGTTAAATTTGTATCCATGTAGCCCCCATATTGTTATTATTGTGCCCCATAAAAGCCACTATTTTTATTGTTGTGCCCTTTCATTATTATTTTTAGGTCGGTTAGGATTATATTGTGACCCCATGGACTCCTATATATAGAAATGAGTTTTTGTCATTTGTATCATCCCAGAATTTTTCATTTATGTAAAGTAAAGGAGGTTACCCCCTCGAAGTGGCTGATTTATAAGGCATTGATCTCTCTTTTCTTCCATTTTTTGAGCTTGTTTGATAACATTTGGTATTAGAACTTTGGATTCTAGGGTTTCGTTGCTTCAGAAAAGTCATCGTGGAATTTTCGCTATAAAATTTTTTCTATGAAGGATCAGAAGCTAAAACAAAAACTCATTTTCGAAGAAATTGTGAGGAACTTCTTGTAAATATTTTAGATCTTGGTTCACAATATTTCCAGAGATATGATCTGTGGCAGTTAGGGTTTTTGCGGGCTCCCAAATTTCATCTCAAATAGGTGACCTTGGGAAAATCATCATAACTCTCTCTCTGAGCAACATATTGGAATTATGTAAAAGGTGGCAAAAAGTACACATACTATAGTTTCGTGTTTATATTTTTCAGAGCCAAAGGAGGAAAAAATGACATGTGGCACGCCATACAATTTCACTTTACGGAACCAATCCATAATTAGGTCATTGTGGGAGATTGGGCATACCTTTGCCTTTAAGAATCCAAATCAGGTCAGATATGTGGCATTGGAAAGAATATTTACAGGGCTACCAAAGGATCGAAGATAAAATATCAGGGTTATAAAATTACAGAGATACATCAGTTTCAATATCGAGCTCCTCAAAAGAAAGAAAAATGTGTGTATTTTTTTTTTCAAATTGCATAAGTCTTGTTTGAAAAATCAGTTTGAAGTGATTCTAAGGGAATATTGAAGCATAGATATCAATATTGGGTTCTAAAATTCCCCCTAAAAATAATTCAACACCCATTAAGCCGTCATAAGGCTCTACTATGACTCATGAACAGGAAGAAGTGCAACATGATATATCAAAATTACAAGAGCAAGTGCAACAACTTTGGCTGTTGCAAAGAGAAAAAAAAAATGAAATGGAAGTTTTGAAGAAAGACGTGGAAGCTAAGATGGATGGTTTGAAGAAAGGTATGGAAGCTAAGATAGATGGTTTGAAGAATGGCATGGAAGCTAATATGGATGACCTGGAAGAAAAAATGGAAGACATGAAGAACAATCTAAAGGCAGACATGGAAGGTTTGTTAAAGTTGATACAAGAAATGATTCCTAATGGCGAAAAGATAGTAGAGGAATCTCATGATGAGAAAAAAAAAATGTTAATAGTGATTTCATAAACTCTAATGTTGGATTGAAGACCCACCATATTCCAAATATTGATATGAGGAAGTTTGAACAAAAGGATCCCGTAACATGGATACTACACATGGAGCAATATTTTGATCTAATTAATGTGAAAAACACAGAAAAGGTACGCATTGCAACTTTATATTTAGAAAAAAATACATTTGTATCGTATCTATGGCTTTGCTCCTGTAAAACAATTGTCACGTGGTCAATTTTTACTGAGGAAATGATATCACATTATGAGGATGCAAAGAGAAACACCTTTAGCCTATTGATAAATCTCAAACAAAAGGGTTTAGTGGTGGAGCACATTGAGGACTTCCAAAAATTGAATATAAGGGTAACTGATATTCCATAGGAACACATGATTGATGTCTTCATAGGGACTTTAAAGGATTGCATCCAACATGAGGTTCACTTTTGGGAACTTGATTCATTGGAGAAGGCATTCACGTTGGCAAGAAAAATCGAATGTAAATTATGGCTACAAGGAAGCCTACCACTCACATCTATAAATATGGAAGTGTTGCTACTGCTAGACTTCCATAACCCACAAGGTTGACACTACAACAATTGGAAGAAAAAAGAGAAAAAGGGATTTTCTACAGTTGTGATAGAAAATACACTAAAGGTCATAAGTGTGCTGAGAAGAAATTGTTTTATATATATTTTGAAGAGGAGGAAGAAAATGAACAAGAAGCATCAAAAGAAGGGGATATACACCAGGAACCAACCCTAGAGAAAGAAGAAATGAGTCCGACCATATCCTGTAATGCATTGGCATGAATTGCCACTCCTCAAACTCTCAATATAGAAGGAAATATCAAGAAGAAAAAAGTAATAGTTTTGATTGATTCGGTTAGCACCCATAATTGTATTGATTGTAAGGTAGCCAAGGAATTGAATTGATTCCTATACCCAGCACCGGAGTGTCAAGTGATGGTTGCAAATGGAGGAACTATAAATTTCTCTGGAAAATGCCATAAAATCAAGCTAACCATGGGGGAATATTTATTTAATAGTCCAATGCTTTCCATTCCAATGGGAGGCGCTGATGTTGTACTAGGAGTACAATGGTTACAAAATTTGGGGACGATAGATTTTAATTTTCAATAACTTTTCCTGATTTTTTTTTTGTTAGGAAAGGAAGTTGAATTATGAGGTATCGCAGTGAAGTCGGGAAAGATAATAAGCTCTAATATCATGACAAGCTTATGAAGAAAGAACAACAAGGCGTAATTGCACAATTATGCTCACTAAAAGTTCCAATATCAAAATCATCTATTTCTCAAGATCTCAAAAAATCCTTGGAAAATCATTCCAAGGTGTTTGAAAATCCCAAAGGACTCCCACCTATTCGTGATCATGATCATGCCATTAATTTGATTCGAGGAAGTGTTCCTCCAAACATCAGGCCTTACAGATATCCTTATGTCCAAAAGAGCGAAATCAAACATATGATTGCAGAAATGTTAGAGGCTGGTATAATTCAACCTAGTCAAAGTTCTTTCTTTGCTCTAGTAGTATTGGCGCACAAGAAGAATGGATCATGGCGCATGTGTTCGAATTATAGGAAGAACAATAAGCTCACTATTAATGATAAATTTCCCATTCCCGTGATTGATGAATTATTGGATGAATTACATGGAGCAATTTCTTTTACCAAGTTGGATCTTCGTTCAGGATATCATCAAACTAGAATGAAGACTGATATATTCCGAAAACAACATTTCGAACTCAGGAGGGTCATTATGAATTTTTGGTCATGCCTTTTGGCCTTACCAATGCACCTTCTACATTTCAAGGGTTGATGAATTCCATTTTCAAACCATTCCTTAGAAAATTTGTGTTAGTATTTTTTGATGATATACTAATCTACAACAGGTCTTGGAAGGATCATGTTCAACATGTTGAGAGGGTGCTCAAACTATTAGAGGAGAAACAATTATATGCAAAAACCTCCAAATGTTTCTTTGGAGTACAAGAGGTGGAACATCTGGGTCATATTGTATCTTAGGAGGGTTTTAAGGTAGACCCTAACAAAAATAAAGCCATTAAGGAATGGAAATTCCCCACAACCATAAAGCGGTTGCGAGGATTTCTTGGGTTAACAGGTTATTATCGCAATTTTGTTAAGAATTATGGGAGAATAGCAGCACCTCTAACAACATTATTGAAGAACGATTCATTTTCATGGACTCCTGAAGAAACTAAGGCCTTTGAAAATCTTAAAGAGGCAATGTGCCTAAAATCGGTCTTAGCTACACCAGACTTCACAAAAACCTTTATTGTGGAATGTGATGCCTCAGGAAATGGAATTGGTGCTGTTTTAATGCAATAAGGAAGACCCATTGCTTTCGAAAGTCATCCAATCAAAGGAAAGTATTTATAGAAAGCTATTTATGAGAAGGAAATGTTGGCAATACTACATGCACTAAAGAAATGACGACCTTACCTAATGGGAAGACAATTAAAGGTAAAAATTAATCATGATAGTCTTAATTAATTTTTGGAACAAAGACTATCTTCAGAAGAAAAACAAAATATGGGTCATAAAGATGTTGGGTTATGGCTTTGAAATCATCTACAAAAAAGGGAAGCTAAATTTTGTTGCACATGCACTCTCAAGAAAGGATGAAGAGGTGGAAGCATTGCTTTGTGCCATTTCTGTTATCCAACCAGATTGGATAATTGAAGCAAGGGATGAATGGAAGAATGATGAAGAAGTGTGGACACTCATTCAAAAGTTGCAGCAAGATCCTAGTACATCTAATACGTTTAGTTGGAAAAATGATTCCGTATGATACAAATATCACTCATATCTTTGTAAGAATTCCCAAATAAAACAAAATATTCTTTTGGAATTTCACTAAATATGGGGATTGAGGCTTGTTTTGTAACAAAGATAGGGACACTCAGGATAACACCTGAGGGAAAGGTTATCTCCTATACTTTGATAAAGCCCATTGTTAGTAAAAACTTCCTTTGTAGTATTTATTTCAAGTTGTTTGGTTTTTATAGCATGGTTTCCATTATGTAGCAAATAGATTAGTATTCTTAGTGATGCCTTAAGATCTACACATATAATATTTGTATCTATAATTTTACATCCCTAGATTGATAATTTAATGTTCGGAATTTAAGCAATTGAATTGAATCACATTTTTGGTGTCATTTTTGAGGAGATACTAAAAGAGATTAGTGCATTACTAGTTTATTTTTCTTGTCTCTTTTAGATTTTAGAGTTGTTGTGTGTTTGATGCTAACATTATAGATATAATAATGAGATAGTGATAGTAATATGCAAAGATGATCTTCGATGTGTTTTATTTTTGTACTAGTATCTTTCAACATATTCAAGGAGTTAAAAATAATAATAAAATTGTTTTTAGTTTCTGTTAGCTCAGGTATGATAGTGATCAAAATAACTCTTTCAGTTGTTTTCCTAAATTCATAGGTCAAAACTTTTTACTTTTTCAAACAAGTTTTCAGAAAATAATTTTGGTCACTGAAGAAGTCTAGGTCAAGTATGATGCTCCTTCATCTCATTCATCCCCACCATAATTATCAAGGTAATCTCCATCATCATCATTTAAAAGTTCTAGGGTTATGCCACTCCACCTCATATAGGTCACTATCTAGGGTCATCTCTGCCTTTGAAAAATGTTAAAATTGTCACCTAAAACAAGGCTTTAAACCCTCATTTCACTCATAAAACCCTAAAGAAGGAGCTAGCATGTTTAGGAAATGAAATAAAGAGAATTTGTCTTGTTTAAAATGTTCAATTTTCAAAAAAAATTCCAAGCAACTCAATTCTGTCTTACTGTCTCATGAAAAGAGAAATTATGTCCTGATGTTTCAATAAAAGGACCAAAAAATTCATTTCAAGTGTCAATGCTTCAAAGAGGTCAATTCTGACTTATTATCTCATTCAATAACAAAAAAGGTCATTTCGAAATTCAAAGGCAACTTGTGTTGTTTTGAAAAAAGTCATTTCCAAATGAAAAAAGTTCAAAAAGTAATTTCAGATGTCAAAGAGGTAAAAATGCAGAAATGCCATCTCAAGATTATAAAAGGGCAAAGTTAAACTCAATTTCACTCATTGTTACCCTTTTATGTGTGTGAGAGCACCTCTCTACCTCAATTGCCATCCAAAAGTGTTCCAAACTCCAAATCCAAGCATCAAAATCACTTAAAAACCAATTTGCTACCCTTTTAGCAACTGTTTTCATGATTTTGTGTGCTTTGTTACGCTTATGGGCAACTGTGTTACGTTTCTAGCCACTATTGTTACACTTTTGGAGGGTGCTACGCATAGTTGTTACGATTTTGTGTGCTGCGCATCACAGTTGTTACGCTTTTACCCACAGTTGTTACACTTTCCTCCACAATTGTTACGCTTATGTAGGTGACTGTTAAGCTTCTCGAGGAGAAGAAATTTTCGATTTTTGGCTTGGGAAACCTCCAAATCAGCTCAAGATTGTCTCCATTTCCTTGTGCAACCTTCATAAAAGGTAAGTATTCATCTCTCATGCCATATTTTGGTCAAATTCTTTGGGTGTTTAAACATTTTCATTCTCATTATGTTTTCTCCATATTATCACTTGTCAATGTATATAATTTTTTAAAATTTGACAAAGCCCTAACTTACCCCACCTACCTAAACGCTAACCCTAGCATCTAAATCCTAAACCACACATTTCATACACCTAATTCCCACATTCCTATCATCTACACCATCCCTAACATGTCAAATACAAGCAAACCTTACATTCTATCTATTTCAAAGTGAAAAACATTGAGAATTTCGTGTCTTTGCTAGATTTTGTCACCTTACACACATCTATTTCTACTCATTCCACTTTCAACATGGAGCTAAGATGCCATCCTATTCAGTGAATTTTTCTTAGAATTTTTGATTAGCTCCATGGCCCTCATTTCACCTTCTAAACCTAAAACACTTTTACACTAGCTATTCTCATAGTCAAACACTGATAATTTCCTATGTTTTAAGCATTTTTCCACCTTCCTCACACTCATTTTGCCCCATTCCACCCACAACCTAACGCTAACACACAAATAAACTCACTCAAGTTTTTATAGAATTTCTTTCAGCTTCATGATCCTTCATTTCATCCTCTAAACTCACACTTTCCTACACACTGTTTTTCTAGATTTCCATACATTCACCCATCTCATTAACACTCTAGGGTTTTCATCATTCGAGTGACAAACACAATGGAAAGTGACAAGAATAGATTCAAGGGAGGGCGCCACCTTAGGCTAGAAGCCTTCACAATGCATGAAATTAATGCCTCGCCATTGGCCAGAAGATGCTTTGAGAGAGCTCAAAGTTTGAGATTCTGTGAAAGGCTCATGGAATATGGGTATCATCTTCAATTGACCAGCCTATTTGCAACAAGATACAACATGGAAAGGTTACTATTGAAAGTATGGAAATAAGCATATCTCAAACCTAATTTCTTTAGCAACATGTATCCCTTCTAATGGAGAGCAGTGGTTCAAAGGCATGGAGTTAGACATTGAAAGCTACAAACAATTTCTTAAGCCTCATGCTAGAGAGGAGCTAGAATACCTATTTCCTTTCAGACACCTCAGAAACAAGTATGATATTTTTATGATGTTCATAATGAAGTACTTCATATCTGAAGGAATATTCTCCAGGTTGTATAGGTATCATATTAAAATTTTGATGCATTTTACCTCTGTCAAAACACTTGATTTGCCATATTATTTGTACAGGAGTTTGATTAATATGAATGAGAAGGTTCATAGTAGAAGATAATATCATCACACTAGTCTTTTTCATCATGGTCTAATCAAGCTCATTGTGTTGAATCACCTGTCCTCCATCAACATGACTTGGGACAATTCTTGGAAAGATTGTTAGCAACGCCTACCATTAGCCCTTCTATCTTGCCTAGTACATCATCAAATCAACCAATGGAGGTTGGCTCTTCTAGCATGCCAACTTAGATTTCACATGCTCCTAGGGTTTTTGGGTATACTCACACATATGAGAAGGGGAAGAGTGATCTAGGTGGCTCTAGAGACACATACAGGACAAAGAGCTCTTATGGAAGCTTGAAAATCAAAGTGGTCAGAATGATTTTGAACTAGGACCAGAGCGTAGATCTTGTTGTCCTGATCACAACAGTTCGAACGATTCATCAAAATGAGTTCGTATGTGAAAGTTGGAGCTGGTCAAAGTTCTAAGGTTGACTAGATGACTTGGTAGGTTAAGGAGGCAACATTTTCGCAGATTGTTGATTGGATTCAATCCAGTTTTCGGGCGAAATTGTTGGACGTTTAATTTTTCCTCTTCGGCCTTAAAATCGAATTTCATAATATGGGACTATTGTTAAATACAAACAAAAAAATATATATATTAAAAAATGGAGAGGCAGGTCATGACCCCTGCCACCACCGTCAACCATTACATATCATATAATAAAAAAATATATATGATAAGGGTCATTGGTCCATAACCCTCTCTGAACCCCAAACCTTTATAACCACCGCAATACATAAGCAGACGGGGGTCGGGGTCTGGTTGATCGGTATCCCCACCCCGTGGCCCATGATGTTACACCATTATCTGGTGCCAAATATATGGCCTGGCGAGAATCAAACTCACCTGGCCACAAAGGCCAGCCCGCTCCACGGGCGACCCAACCAATATGCAATGATTCGTAAATTCAATACAACCCAAAACGTTATCAAAACAACACCGTTTTAAAATGCGCCCATATGCAACGGTTTTTTACACTGTTAAAAAAATCATGCTAAGTATGGAGCAGGCGGGTTTTGAACTCGACCCGCCTCCACGTGAACCGCCAGACTTAGCCGCTAGGCCAACGACTGTGGCTTTTTAAAATTCACCCACCACATAATATTTAAAACCTGTACTTCATGCCATTGAACCCCAAGAGAGAACAAAGGTGGAGGCAGAACGGAACGGGAAGGAGGAGCCCGAGAATGGAACAGAGAACCGTGTTCCATACAGTGGAACCATGACGCAGTTCCAGGAGGCAGAATGATGGCACACAGTTTGAGAAAAATAATATTTATTTGATGCCCAAAGATTCTTTGGGAGGCAAAATTTCTCTTTGTCCAAATACATCTAAGTTTACAATCATTTTTCTTAGATTTTCGCAGGGAACACAATGACAAGGTCGGATTCGCCTTTTGAGAAGCAGATTTGCAGATTCCTAGCAGAAGATAATCTTCAAGAATCTTGAGGGAATCTTCCATATTCCTTAGAGGCCGAAATTCACTAGAGTTGGAATGAGGTCAAATTTATACCCATTCTTCTTATAATTTCTCAAGGATCTCGTTGGTGAGATCAGATTCCTCTTTTGAGTTCCATATTTTCAAGTCAAATATGGAGCAGCATATTGGAGGAATCTAGGGGAAATCTAAAAGATTCCCTACGACTCAAATTTCATCAGTGTTAGATTTTCAAAAATTAACAGTTGATCCTACACCTCTCGGCGACACGAATCCAGCAGTGTAGTGAGATTTTCCATATGATCCATATATTTTTCGGCCATTTTCCAAATTGAGATAACAATGCTAGATCTTAGAGTGTGGACAGTCTATTTCATGCCATTTGATGCCATGAATTCAATGGTGCATTAAGATCCAGCATTTGAGAATTATATTCTTAAGCCAACATTAGATTTGAGGTATATGAAGTGTTGTTGCCATGTACTTCATTGATAATTGTTGTGAGATGTTTTATATCATATCGATTCCTGCTTGATGTATGATGCAGAATATTGAAATTTGTGTCATGTGATATGTATTATCATGGATTTTCATTTATGTTTCTGAGATCTCTTTGTTGCCTTGATGGCGGGATACTCTTTGTCACTATGTATGAGGTTGTCATGCTGATAGGAGGTTTGTTTATGAGTGAGAGTTCCTTGTAGGGGACGTCTTGTGGAGAGAATTTGCCACTCATGTCAAGGGCACATTTCCTTGTATGAAAAGCAAACAACATCCATGTACATCATCACATTTTCCATCACCAAATGAAGTGGCCAACGCCATCGAGATATCAAGGCCCGGAGACGTAGTCCACACTTCACGAAATCCATTATTAAACGTCTTGCGTTTTGTTGTGTTATCGTTGACATGTTTTCCTTTTAATTATATCAGCATGTGTGTTCATTAATGCTTTGATAAAATGAAATTCTAACACATTAGATGAAGCAAAAGGTATTGGTAAAAAGGGTATAAAAAATTTACCCGGATCAAAGAGACAAGTATTTGTGCCTAAGTCTGCCAAGAATGTTCTTACACTTGACACCATTGTGGGACAATGTGAGATAGAGGAGCATCCTGTTTTTCATTAGCAAGTGAATCATTGCCTTTGGAGGTTGAGGTAACAGAGTAGGTGGAGGTCAGATCAACTGAAGAGATCATCAAAGAAAAATATGAGGAAATAGAAAAATTGAAGAAGATGTTTTCTATTGCTAACTCTCAAATTACTTTCTTACAACAAAAAAAAATTTCAATTGAAAGTGAATCAGCTCCTACAAAGCAAGCCCAAGTTAAACCTAGAGGAAAGTATAGGTAAAGGTAAGGAGGTTATTTTTTTTGAACAAATGCAAGACATGGAGGTTGAGATACAAACAAGAAGACCAAAAACAAGAGGCCTCAAAAGGGCACTGGAGCGAGAAAGACAATCAACTCATCCACCTAAGAGTTGACCTTTGATGAGCTTATTGCCATGGAGATTAATGAAGACAGAGAGCTTTCACTGTCAAGAGTGAATGAGAATTTGGAGAAGCTTTTGAAGAGGGCTAAGAGGGACAATAAGCTGCAAAGACACATGGAAAACCGCTATCGCACCAGGGGCACCATTTCTTAAATAAGGCTGAAACAATTGAAGAAAAGGATAAAAGAGGCGCAAATGAAGCTTAAAGAGAAGGATAGCTTGGACTTATTAGCCGAATATTCTTTGGATATTTAGCCCATCACTTATAGGTGCCATAGAACCAATTTTGAGAATTTTTGATCAATTTTGGCATTTTTTGCGATTTTTTCACAATTATGGAAATTTCTCATTGTGGAAGGGTAACGAACTTTTGTTACTCTTATTTTGGGGGCGTCATCCAAATGATGATTTATTTACATGGATGGATGTATTTTGATGACTACATCACAGATCAGGAACCCCCATGGCATGAAAAGCTGTAATTTTGGAGGAAAAACCCAAAAACCACTCATTTTGGCATGTTTTTGACACCTTTTTGGACCCTCTATTATGCTTTTGGAGTAACCTTGGGAGAATGGATTTTTGAAGGCCTTCCCGTGATCCATTTTGCAACATTAAATATGTTTTGGAAACTAGACACACAAGGCTAGTTGACCGTTCTTTCAGAAGTGGATTTGGAGTCTTAAAAGTGCCTCCAAAGATCTGTTATGTTTCTGCAATTTTTTTTTACCCTTCTATCAGAAATGTCACAAATCAGCATTGGATTCCTCAGGACACTCATCAAGCTCATAAATTGTCACAAATTCAAGGTATTGCTGTCCTATGAGTTGGAATTAGAGTTATTGAGTTGGTTTTAGCCTCCTAACATGAGGAAATATGTAATTAATGTAAGGGACAAACACTCCTAGTTGATAGCTAAAATTCAAGGAATGGCTTATAACCTCCCTAGAATCTAGAAAATGACTCATCTTGTGTATTTATGATCCATTTTGGATGGGATTTTGACGTGATGAGGTGCCATAGTCCAAATTTTTTATAAGTAGAGTCTTTTTAGTATTTTATGGGGTTGGATAGTCTCATATTGCAATGGAGCTTTTGTAATCAACAATTTGGAATGAAGTCAGAGACATATTTGCAGGAATTGTGTTGAGATACTTGTGGTATTCATTGGAGCATATTTTTTTCTTATGTATGATTATAATTTCATGCTTAATACCATGTCTTCTTATTCATATATGTTTATCTTGTTAATTTATGAGCAAAAATCATGTTTATGCATGCTCTGTTTTAGACAAGGTTTACACTGCTATGTTTATTTGCTTCTAAACTGAATGAATTGACTTCCTTGCTCATTCAAATCTCTTCTACTTAATAATATACTCAATGACCTATTAAAATTATTTCAGAATACCTATCTATCCTCACATATTCTATGCAAATTTCACCTTGGATTTGAGACCTAAAAAGCCTTATACATAGTCTACTCACTGTCTTTTCTATCCAGTACTAAAAACATCAAACAAAACCTATTTATTGAGATTATATACATAGCCTAAGATCATTAGATAGTCATTCATTCCTTTGAATGCAAAGGCGACAATGAGAGAGCCCTCTTTGGTCCTAGTAGGGCTAGCTACCTGACCTAAATCCTGGTTTGTGGTTACCTTCCTCCAATCCTATTTTTAGCCTTGGGAAGTTGGGGAGAGCTATAACAGCTTCAACAATCAATACTTGCACTTATTTCAATTCTGTTATAAATTTCAAATGTAATGACCCTCTATCATTTTCGAAAGTATGTAGATATTGTGCTAATGGTATCAGTCATGGTAAATTCATGTATATAATGTAAATATTCCCTTGACCACCTTACATTTTTAGGGCCATTGTAAGTACTTCCCTAGTTGCTTTTGTATACATGTTGAAGATACTAAATATACCTATGCATAGATGTGTATGTAAACATGATTTAAATTTGTAATTTTTATTTGGAAATAATGTTAATATATAAATTAATGTACATGGCTTTGTAAACCCGATATGGCTATGGTAAATTCCAAGAAGATGTAAGCACTCAACTATTGAAGACCATATTTGGCTATTGCGACACATATTGATATTTCTAAATATTAATTAATCTAGGCCAATTGATATAGTGCTAAGATGTTTGAAAAGGAAGGCCTCTAACTAAGGTTGAATTGCATTAACTTATCTTAAATATAAGAATATAACTATAAACAAAATGTTGGGTAAAACATAAAAGGGTGCAAGTATATAGAATAATGGCACGTTCTTTTACTTCCTCTTTCTCAGTTGTGTATTTATGAAACTTAGAACACATACATACACCTATAGGAGTAACTGGCACATAGTCTAGCATATTTTTTTCTTCGCACACTCTATTGGTTCTAGAACTAGTCTTGGCACACAATAAAGGATAAAGGAGGACAAATGGCACAATACAGATTGGTTTACAAAGTTGATCAACAATGACTGGGACAAGAGAGACAAGTGAAATTGGTTTAGAGATGTTGGACTCTAACTTAAATCAGGGTGGTATAAAAATAAAGGAACTCGAGCTAGGAGGGCACAAAGAACGAGGAGAAGAGAAAAGTAGAAGAGCAGTGAAGGAAGAAAGAAGAAAATAGTAGTAAGCAAAACATGAGAGAAAGTATGCAGAGAGGGATAAGAACTTGGAGAATATCATCAAGGGAATTTTTTATAGAGGAAGGAGAGATGCACAAGAGTTTAAAATTGCGTGGTAGACAACATAAGGGTAATAAGGAGATATGCAACACTAGAGGTTAGTCTCAGTGAACCACATAGACTTACCTTTGACATGGTGTTTTCCATTTTATTGTTTCTACACCTAATTAGTATCTATATGCTAGGGTGTATTTCAACAAGATGTGTTTTCTTTTGGAATTAGGTTAACAAAGCCACAAATTGTGAATAACATACTTAAAGTCATTTCTATAATGCTAAATCTAATTGTTTTTTTATTACCTAATGTAGTGGTTAGAGGGAATTCATATCTTTTTTACGTTGACTGGTTAGGAATAAACTTTAGTAATGCAAATTTTCAACTGTCCTTACCCTTCAAAGGGTAAAAACCTTGTAGCCATGTCCTTTCTGTACATTGAATGGCTAGGAATACACTTCAATATTGCGAGTGTAACACCCTCATCCCACATCTACCCAAGTAACCGTCCAACCGGGGTAAACATGAGATGAGAGACCACTATAATGAGATTCAACCTCCTAGGTGACCTTAAGGAAGTGGAACCGGTGGAAACACATAAAAAATACCTTGTACAACATCAACAACACCCACAGGAGGCAACCTGACTCTTCAGGCCTCTTACCCCTAGATCACACTGACATTTTGACCCGTTTGAGCCATAACCATAGGAATAAGATTGCATGCCTGCAGATAGGAGGCTATAGCCCTAGGCACAACGTTGCAAGCCTGTGGCTAGTGCCCCAAATTCCTAGTTCTGTTCCTGAAACTCCGATATTTGAGCCACCTTTTTAGGCCCAGAGCCCCGGTCATTGCCCAAAACTTCATGAAAACTTAGAGGATGATAAATAAAATTATAAAAATGATACAAAAGTAATAACATCAATAATAAATCATTCATACCCCTCCTATCCATGACAAGCATTTTGTCAAACATGTCACAAACATTGAATCTACAGGTGTAAAAAACAGATTTAAGGATAGGGGTCTCATACTTATCTGATAATCACTAAGAAGCATTGCTCCCTTACATCATTAATTGCAATAAAATACATTTGACCATAGATACATTATGCATCCATTTACAAGTAAAAACATGGATAGATCCATAAATAATCACTGATCAAATACATGCTTATAACGAGAAGAATAACCACAGAAATATAATGGATACAACAACAATATAATCCACATAAAAATCAATACATTTTCATACCAAATACCAAGGGAATGAATTGCTCATTACTGAATGTAGAAACCAACTAGATATGAGACTTCCACGTTCCACCTGACCATAGATTGGCTGAGCCAAGCCTCAGTTCAGCCAATCACCCCCATGCCATATTCCAAGCATGAATTTGGTATCTCATCAAACACATCAATCACAATCAATCCAGGGCTTCTAGAGGCCAAGTCGCCTCAACCCTCAACTAGTGATTCCACCTCATGATTAGACATCACAACCATCACATATTGGTCTCTATCCATGCTACTCCAGGGCTCTAGAGTGCTTGTTCCAACTAAGGCTCCAAGACTAGTAACTTGACCCAAAAGATGTCCGTCGGGCTCCAGAGCGTTTGTCCAACCAAGGCTCTAGGAACTAATAACTCAACCCAACAGCTAAAGGAATCATGAGAACCAACCAGAAAACAATAAATGTAAATACACCCACAACACCATCGCTATCTAGGAAATGGAAAGGCTAGGAAAATCCACTGTCAATCCAGACAATCCTCTATGCCATTGAAAAATCATAATCAAGAAACCACATGCAATACCATGCATGCCAAAAAAAGTGAGGAAATCATACATGAAACTCGATACCTGCACTCAGAACTTGCTATAGATGTTGATCCTGATGTCCTCTTGCGCTTTCCTACTCTTCCTTTGCTTTCTTGTTCCAAATATCCAAGTACGCCACACTCTCTAAGAGTTCTCCAATAATAATCTAAGTGCTCAAGAGTATGAGAGAGAGAGAGAATAATGAGAACTCCAAAACTGAACTGACCAATTCCTGCCCACTGATCCTCATAAGCCTTTTTATGAATGAGGCCTCTATTTTATTCATTTTCCATAATTTTCCTTCATTTTCCTCCTCACATGCAACTTGTGACCTTTCATCTCCCTTTTCTCCTAATTCCCATTATTTTCTTAAATAAATGTGCCAAAAATATTTTTTGTCTTTCCAAAGCCTTTTACCTTGCCTTTGCCAATTTCTTTTAGCTATAATAACGGAAGTGAATACCCACCAGGATGTTTTTCTCAACATTCAACTTGGAATACCTGTCCCATCAACCGTGGTCTTGTATATTTTTACATGGATTTTTTTACCAGGGTTGTTACAGAACCCTCCCCCTTGGGGGAACAACGTCCTTGGTGTTCAATGACACCTACAAACAAGCAAACTGCTAAAAATAAAAAATACTGCCTATGGAGCTTTATAACACAACTCATTGCAGTATTTATAATGACCATCTACTAAAACATGACAATCATACAATTTACTGAAGCTTTATAGCACAAATCATTATGATATTTACAATAACAACCACATTTGCTTCAACCAACAAATAATCATATTGTCTATGGAGCTTTATAAATCCATCTCGACACAATAATTACAATAATATACACATATACACATTTTCTCAACCAACAATTAAAAATATACGATGCCTATATCAACAACCAGGGAATTCAGAGGCTCACACCACCACCCTCAAAGTAATACTGGGATTCACCTCCTTCTGAGGAAGTCCAAAATCCACTGCCAAAGTCAAAGTGGCATCCAATTTCCAATGCTACAATCTCACGTTGTTGTCCTCTTAGTGAAAAGTTACTGGTTCATTCTTCCAGGGCACACTCCCAATTTGCATTTGATTCCATATGGAATTGCTAATGACCAAACCAAATCCATCCCTGACCTTCCCTTCTCTGCTACATATTCCCTCGAGTAATCTGGCCACTCCCTTCTGTGCAGTCACGCCTTCCAAGTTCAGTTGGCACCCCCATCCCAGGAAGTCCATCCCTTAGCAAGGATTCCTTGCATTAGAATATACAAAAACTAAGACATATACATGCCTCAACCATCATATCGGTCATAACATGCTCATGGAATTCAATGGAAATTATTGGGTACTAGTGTACCATAATGGCCTTGCTCCTAAAGTGCGTTACCAACATACTACTTCCTGCTTCAATTCCTTTTCACTGTTGCTGCTAATTCATGCAATCAGTTTCAACCAAACAACTGGGCATTGCATGCTTTCCTGTACTAGGCACATAATTTCCATTAGATTCTGAATAAATTGAAATAACTTCAAATCATTCCTCATTGGTAGCTTGTCAATAAGGTACACTTTCAATCCTGTTTACTTCTTGTCACAACAAGTCAAACTAGTTGTTTTATCAAATCATCATGTATAAACATATCATATCTGCTTAGCTCAAAACACAACCATCATAGGTAAAAATCATGAATCACATGCAATCATCATAAATCATATGTAACCATCATAATTCAGAATCGTAGATCACATGCATAATATAATCAAAATAAAATATCTATACTTATCCTTCGTCGGTCCTTACTTCTGCCTTTGTTCTTTTGTACACACACCGGATTAGTTTCCAAACCCGAAAAACACCTACTGCCTTCTCCTCAACCACGTGCACATACACATAATGTACATCACAATCCAATGCATGATGTACAACACCATACAATACAAGTACTCACATCAACATACGACACATACACCTACACCCATTGTACAATAAAACACAATACATATGCCTACATCGACATACAACACATACACCTGCACCCGATGTACAATACAACACAATAAATATGCCTACACTGGCATACAACACATACACATACATATACCCCTGGTGTACAATACAACACAACACATACACCTACATCTAGTGTACAACAAAACACATACACCTACACCTCGTGTACAATACAACATAATACATACACATATACCCTGTGTACAACACAACACAATACACATGTCACGATACCATGACTACACCATGCACATACATAGTACCGCATGCTTAGAACATAACATGTATGACATGCACACAATACCACATGTATATCAGTGCCATATGCACAACATGTACACAGTACCACCTATACACAACACTACCTGCACAACATATGCACAACATCACATGTACATGACACCACCTGCACAACGTGTACACAACACCAAATGTACATTGCATGATCCACGTGGATATTGGTGGCCGCCTGCCTATTCCAAGTACTTAGTTTCATCAGTTTTCATATTTACTATTTTTAGCAGTTTTTTGGGTCCTGAACTTCCAGATCCATTTTGACGCCCTAAATGACATAGTCCTTGAAGACATATTTCCAATGAGGTATCATACGCACCAAAAAAAAACAATATGACCAAGTTATGACCACGGGAAGTTCGCTACCCAACTAACCCCAACGGGGCCCATAAACTCTTGGTGTTACATCTCCCCAGGTTAGGGTTTCTGTTGTCTATGGTTTTTCTCTTATTTTTCAATAATAAAAAGGTCCTTGAGCCTCATTGTAACATAGTTTAGAGGCATGGAGCCGCCACATCTCTTCTTAGAGATAAGCTACCATCGACCTAGCTAGTTTATGTTCATTTTGTCTGTAAGCATATTTCAGTCATTTGATATTAATGAAATGAAGTTTTATTTCTGCTACATCTATTTGTTTATGTTTATTTCTGTATTTTATTTTTTTCCTACATAAATTTAGATTTAGGTTACGAATCCATGAGGGTTTGAAACATATTTCAGTTTTAATGTTTTGTAGTAATCTTCAGTAATCTTCATGAAATTTCCACAGTCTCCACAGATCATATTAGAGAGTGAAAAATATATCATTTTAAAGCATTTTATTATTATCTCAAATATTATTTTTACGGAATTTGATTTGGTTTCACGGTTTGAGAGATATGGGTAATTGAAGTTACACATGTTTGGAACATTGTGCCGCCATGCATCCTATGAGTTTTTGGAATCATTTTCTCACCCCATAGGTCATCAAATTTCAAGCGTATTATATCGCTTGAAAGATCTACTTAATACCTCAAATGGGTCTTTTACAGAATTTGTTTTCATCACCTATAGCAGAAGTTATCAACAAAGTTACAACAAGAGGTCTTTTTCAACCAAGATCCGGATCAGTAGTATCAAAGCCCTCAAGCTCAGTATTCCACCATTCCTTGGTCTGCATCCAATGTTAAATGTGGACCACCTTTGGCCCTAATTTCCACCTCTACTAGACACATCTGACATGGAAAAAAAACTCACACCAATAGAGTTAGACCCAGACTGCATGGAACAAACCACAATTGATTGGATCATGGACACGTAGAACAAGAACACCCACCAACAGAGGATCCAAATATACCGAGTTGTCAAAGAAAGCCAAATCCTTCACCAGGGAAAGTGGTTCACCATGAACCAGGTCCTACAAAAATTTCCCCACCTCATGGAGGCTCTGCACGCATTGGGGACCATTTCTTCCTAAGGGGGGAGGAATGATCCAGGTGGATATTGGTTGCCACTTGCCTATTCCACCTAGTCAGTTTCATCAGTTTTATTATTTACTATTTTTAGAAGTTTTTCAGGTCCTGAACTTCCAGATCTGTTTTGAGGCCCTAAATGGTGTAGTCCTTGAAGATATCTTTCCAACAAGGTATCATATGTGCCAAATAGAGATAATGTGACCAAGTTACGACCCCGGGAAGTTGGCTGCCCAACTAACCCCAATGGGGCCCATAAAATCTTGGTGTTACCTCTCCTTGGGTTAGGGTCTTTGTTGTTTATGGTTTTTCTCTTATTTTTTAATAATAAAAAGGTCCTTGAGTCTCATTGTAACACAATTCATAATCATGTAGTTGCCACATCTCTTCTTAGAGATAAGCTACCATCGCCCTAGCTAGTTTATTTCCGTTCTTTCTGTAAACATATTTCAGTCATTTGATATTAATGAAATGAAGTTTTATTTCTACTACATCTCTATTTTAATGTTTATTTTTGTATTTTATTTCATTCTCGCATAAATCTAGATTCATGTTACCGCACCATGAGGGTTTGAAACATATTTCAGTTTCAATGTTTTGTAGTAATCTTCTGTAAAATTCATGCAAGTTCCACGACCTCAACATATCATATTAGAGAGTGAAAAATATCTCATTTGAAAGTATTTTTTTATTATCTCAAATGTGTTTTTTACTGAATTTGATTTCGTTTCATGGTTTGAGAGATGTGAGTAATTGAAGTTACACATGTCTGGAACACTGTGCCGCCGCACATCCTATGAGTTTTTGGAATCATTTTCTCGTTTTTGGAATCATTTTCTCACCTCACAAGTCATCAAATTTCAAGTGTATTATATAATTGGAAAATATATTCAATACCTTAAATGGGTATTTGATAGGATTTTATTTCATCACCTATAGCAAAAGTTATCAACAAAGTTGCAACAAGAGGTCCATTTCAACCAAGATCCAGATCAGTGGTATCAGAGACTTCGAGCTCAGTATTCCACCATTCCTTGGTTTTCATCCAATGTTCAATGTGGACCACCTTTGGCCCTACTTTCATCCTCTACGAGACACATCTGACATGACAGAACAAATCACAGCAACAGAGTTAAACCCAGACTGCATGGAACAAGCCACAACTGTTCGGATCATAGACACATAGATAAGGAACACCTGCTAGTAGAGGATCTAGCTATACCAAGTTGTCAAAGCAAGCCAAATCCTTCGCTAGGGAAGGTGGTTCACCGTGGACCAGGTTCGACAGAAATATCCCCACCTCATGGAGACTCTTTACATAATGGGGAGCATTGCTTCTTAAGAGGGGAGGAATAATCCATGTGGATATTGGTGGCCACCCGCCTATTCCACCTAGTCAGTTTCATCAACTGTTTTCTTATTTAATATTTTTAACATTTTTTTTCGAGTCCTGAACTTCCAGAGCCATTTTAAGGCCCTAAATGGCGTAGTCCTCGAAGAAATATTTCCAACAAAGTTTCATAAGTGCCAAACGAAGAGAAGATGACCAAGTCACTACCTCAGGAAATTGGCTACCCAAATAACCCCAACATGGCCCATAAAATCTTGGTGTTACATCTCCTCGGGTTAGGTTTTTGGTTGTTTATGGTTTTTATCTTATTTTTCAATAATAAAAAGGCCCTTGAGCCTTATTGTAACACAGTTCAGAGGAATGTAGCCACCACATCTCTTCTTAGAGATAAGCTACCATCGCCCTCGCTAATTTATTTCCATTCTGTCTGTAAACATATTTCAGTCATTTGATATTAATGAAATGAAGTTTTATTTCTACTACATATCTGTGTTTATGTTTATTTCTATATTTAATTTCATTCCTGTATAAATCCAGATTCATGTTATGGCTCCATGAGGGTTTGAAACATATTTCAGTTTCAATGTTTTGTAGTAATATTCTGTAAAATTAAATTAAGTTCCATGGCATCAACATATCATATTAGAGAGTGAAAAATATCTCATTTGAAAGTATTTTTTTATTATCTCAAATTGGTTTTTTACGGGATTTGATTTCGTTTCACAGTTTGAGAGATATGATTAATTGAAGTTACACATGTCTGGAACACTGTGCCGCTGCACGTCCTATGAGTTTTTGGAATCATTTTCTCACCTCATAGGTCATCAAATTTCAAGTGTATTATATCAATGGAAATATCTATTCAATACCTTAAATGGGTATTTGACGGAATTTGATTTCATCACCTATAGCACAAGTTATCAGCAAAGTTACAACAAGAGGTCCATTTCAACCAAGATCCGGATTAGTGGTATCAGAGCCTTCAAGCTCAGTATTCCACCATTCCTTGGTTTTCATCCAATGTTCAATGTGGACCACCTTCGGCCCTACTTTCCACCTCTACTAGACACATCTGACATGATAGAACAAATCACACCAACAGAGTTAAATCGAGACTGCATGGAACAAGCCACAACTGATCGGATCATGGACACGCATATCAAGAACACCAGCTAGCAAAAGATCTAGCTATACTGAGTTTTCAAATCAAACCAACTCCTTCACCAGGGAAAGTGGTTCACTGTGGACTAGGTTCAAAAGAAATATCCCCACCTCATGGAGACTTTGCACGCAATGGGGACCATTTCTTCCTAAGAGGGGAGGAATGATCTAGGTGGATATTGGTGGCCACCCGCCTATTCCACCTAGTTAGTTTCATAAATTTTCTTATTTACTATTTTTAGAATTTTTTTTCGTGTCCTGAACTTCCAGAGCCATTTTGAGGCCCTAAATGGCATAGTCCTCGAAGAGATATTTCCAACAGAATTTCATAAGTGCCAAAGGGAGAGAAGATGACCAAGTCACTACCTCGGGAAATTGGCTGCCCAACTAACCCCGACATGGCCCAAAAACTCTTGGTGTTACATCTCCTTGGGTTAGGTTTTTGTTTGTTTATGGTTTTTATCTTATTGTTCAATAATAAAAAGGCCCTTGAGCCTCATTGTAACACAGTTCAGAGGAATGTAGCCGCCACATCTCTTCTCAGAGATAAGCTACCATCACACTAGCTAGTTTATGTCCATTATGTCTGTAAGCACATTTCAGTCATTTTATATTAATTAAACTAAGTTTTATTTATGCTACATCTCTATGTTTATGTTTATTTCTGTATTTTATTTCATTCTTGCATAAATCGAGATTCAGGTTACGGCACCATGAGGGTTTGAAACATATTTCAGCTTCAATGTTTTGTAGTAACCTTCAGTAAAATTCATGCAAGTTCCACAGTCTCCCCAGATCATATTAGAGAGTGAAAAATATCTAATTTTAAAGTATTTTTTTATAATCTCAAATGGGTTTTACCGAAATTTGATTTGGTTTCACGGTTTGAGAGATATGGGCAATTGAAGTTACACCTGTTTGGAACACTGCGCCACCATGCGTCCTATGAGTTTTTGGAATCATTTTCTCACCCCAAAGATCATCAAATTTCAAGTGTATTATATCACTATAAAGATCTATTCAATACCTTAAATGGGTCTTTGACGAAATTTGATTTCATCACCCATAGCGCAAGTTATCAACAAAGTTGCAACAAGAGGTCCATTTCAACCAAGATCTGGATCAGTGGTATTAGAGCCTTCAAACTCAGTATTCCACCATTCTTTGGTTTGTGATGCAGGGGCATTAGGCTAAAACAAATTCCATGCATTTTTGTTAGACTTAGGGGTTTTTAGTTTTCAAGAGAGTTAGATTTTATGTAATGAATTTTGTGGGTTCCAATTAATTTAAATCAATTGCGGAGAGAATTGTAATTGCTCTCGAATGATTAGTTGGGCATATGAAGAGGTTAGAGATTTGAAAAGACTGCAGAGTAGGAATGAGTTGGAATCAGTTTCCACAAATCTAGGGATTTAGTCTAAAGTTAGGAATTTGGGAATTTTAAGAGTTTATTGAGCTGTTAAGGAACTGAACCGATTCATTATTAATTTGTATAAATGTAAGCCTACGGGAAGATAGGAGAGAGGGCGGTTCAGGAGCTGTTCAGAGCTGTATAGATTAGTGAGGGTAGAAGGGCCATCAAATTAAATATTTGGTCAAAACAAGAAGTTTTATAAGTGAATTCATCTGAATATATGAATGGATTTGTTTCAGTATTACATGAGTATTATTTGATTTAAATTATGTGTGAATGGGCTTCAAATTTCAATAATAAATTGTGTAGGAACTAGTGCGTTGAAACTCTGTAATTGGGAGTTTAATTGTATTCTGTGGGTTACTGGAGGAATCGACATTCATGTCGATGTTGTGGAATTGAATGTACATACATTTATGAATTGGAATCCTGCGTGTTTAAATCAGTGATAGACAGATGAGATCTATCAAAGAACTCCGTAGTAAGGGTTTATATGATGAAGAGTCGATGTTGAATTGGGTTAGGGATTCACGAATCTTTTTGTGAGAACCTGTAGAACAAAATCCATTCTATAATCATTTCGATATTTAACTACCTGGAATCGAGATCGAAGAGTTTGTGAAGGAGGCCTAATAGAATTCGAAAGGTTCGATTTATGAGTGGCCTACACGATGCGTTGATTGAATGATGGAGGGATTCATTCTAAAGGCTATTTGTATAATTTTAAACTGATGGTAGCGATGGCTCGGTTAATGGAGTAGAACTGTGGAGTATGAAACCGAGAAGAGAGCAGATCAAATTTTGTAAATGCTGTGCCTAATTTGGAGTCGACTCTCAATTCACAACGCTGAAACTGTGTTAAGGGAGAGCGTACAACAGTGTGCGTGGAATTAGAATTTGGAACCTGGAGCAATTGGAACAATTGGAATCGTGACGAGTGGTTTCGAGAATAAAAAAACCAGCGGTCTCGCAAAGTGTTAAAACTGGTAAGTGGTATTAAGAAAAAAATGCGATAAGGCTCTCTGCTTGACACGTAAGGTAGAGGTGGTAATCCAAAACCACGAGTTTTGCAAAGTTTTTGGATGTTAAACCACCGGAGCATAAAAAATGCGATTTGCGTTCGATCATTGAGGCAAGGGATCCAAGGGCAGTCGCATATGCAAGTTGCATGGTCGATAAGCAAGGTAAGGATGCTAGGGCCCAGTTGAATTATCGTGTTGATAATTGGTTATTAACTATGTTGAACCTTTGAAAGGAATGAATGTGATGTAATTCGATTGGTTGTGGGAATCACAATTTAAATGAATTTAAATTGTGATGTATATATATGCTTTGGGTATGATTAACCAAAGACTTTAATGAAGTGTTCACGTGGCCGAATTGTAGTGCGGACCAAACAAAAGACTATATAGATGCGTTGGGCTTAAACCAAGGCCTGGATTAATGATCCATGAAGTCAATATAAATTAACATATGTGAGAGTCAAGGTTCATGCAGGATTCAAACAATGGATTCGAATGTTCATAAATGGAGTTGGCACTGTTGCCTTTATTAAATCATCAAGTTTATTGATAGAAGGTTCCACATGCTTATTAAAGATTGCCCAGATTTAATTTTTATTGGGCATGAGATTGAAGGGCATTTTTATATGCATTGATAGTGGAGTATGTGGGTTTGGCGGGGTACGCTGCCATCAAGTGGTATCAGAGCAGGATAAGTTCTTTGAAATTTAATTTTTGGAATGCGAATGTGTGTTGAAGTACTAAGGAAAATTTGAAGTTTTAAATCTGTTTAAGAGTGATTGCAGATTTGAAGAAGTGTGTAGTGAAGGTATTCAGATTTGCAGAATCTGAAGTTGAAGGCAAAGTGTTTTGAGGATTTCCAGGATATGTTTTGAAAGATGTGAACACATGTATGATGGTGATGGCAAAGAGATCAGATTTGCATCTGACAGGACAACGTGCAGTGAAGAAGAGCATTGGGAGGATTTGAAAAAGTAATTGCAAATGGAAGTTGGACAAACCTTGAAGGTGAGGTATTTACTTGAAGATATTGTTTGCAGAATGCAGAGTGCAAGAAATTGAGGAGCATATCAGCAAGAAGATCACAGCTTTGAAGAGCAGTGATGAAGGAAGCCAATGAATATTTCTACAGAGAAAAGGAGAGTGTGGCAGAACCTTGAGAATTCCCAACAGAGGTTGGATGAAAAGAGAACATATGTGTTATTGAGAGGTTGCAGAGGAGTGAATCCTGAAGGAACATAGAGGATGCTCAAAAGGTTCCAGACATAGTGGACCTGTACTTTCCAAAATACTGGATCTAGAGAGAGGATTGGTGAGGTAAGTTGTGACAAGGAGGACTAGTTATTGCAGAGGTTTCAGTGCAACCGTGATGAGTGAGTAAGAACTCATGAAGGAGAAGATGGTTACTGATAGTCATAGCAGATATTGTAGAGGTTCTGAGAGAAGCTACAACAGAATGAAGAAGAGAGTAAAGTGGCATAGGCTACAGATGAAGAAAGAGCTGATGATAAATGCTCAACTAAAGGAGAAATTACTCAGAATGATTGAGTATTTGGAGAAGGACTTGAAGAATGAAACTTCAAGTGAGACCAAGAGGTCGAATGAATTTACATCTGACAAATTTTGTATGTTTGCAGGAAGAAAATGGGACAACTAGATATGTTGAAAATGTCCATACACAGTTGGGGAAAGGTTTTTATTTCCAACATATTGGAAGCATAGGAGATTTAACTTATGATGATGGCCAAGATCTGGAAATTGAGAAATCAATTGGACAACTTGAAGAAATTGACGAGAGGACCATTGAAGAATTTCTGAAATGTATAGAAGGCTTGGAACAACAGGAGGATTTGATGATCAAATCATCAAATGAGACCATGGGGTCTTATGGTTTTAAAACTAACAATTTGTGTGTGAATGCAGGTATTGAAGAAGACAATTCATGTAATGAAATTGTAATGAGTGAAGCTGAAAATTTCCAAGCAAGATATGATGATTATCTTTCAGAAGAAGATCAGATTGAATTACTACAACAAAAGGAATTCATAAATTCCTTGTTTTGTGAAAAAAATTGTTTCAATGAAGACATGACAGTTTTGTCTGATGATGATAAATTTGTTATTAATGCTGACAATGACAAATTGATTTTGTTAAAAGGCCAAGTGAAGAGTGATGGACAAACAAATGAAGTTATTGCAGAGATGGAGGATCAGAATTCTATTCTGATGAAGAGATGGTGACAACGGGAAACTTGACTTGTGATAAAGAGGAAGATAGTGAAGATTGTATAAATGTTTTCTTAGATGAGATGACAGATTTATGGCATGAGTTAAGTGTTATGGAGCAGAGGATAGAAACACAGAGAATGAGTGTTCAGATTGTAAAGGCAGAGTTGAATGAGAATAAAAAAGTTCATTTTTATGAACTAGTGCAAGGAAACTTCCTTGAAGAGGATGGTGCAGAAGAGAGACTAGCTGACAGTCTCAATAAGTATTTGAAGGATTGGAATCAACATATTGATGTGCTGATGACAGGGCAACATATTGAAGTATTTCTGGAAGAAATGACAGAGCAACAGATTGAAGTGTTGCCAGAAGAGGAGGAAGAGACACAAATATTCTATAACTTTGATGTTTGTTTTATGATTGCAGGTACTGATGGAAGGACTAAAGAATGTTTGGTCCAGGAAAGGAAAATAGATGATGACAGTGACTGGAAATTTAAATACCAGTCCAAAGAATTGCTGAAGTTAGAAAACGAAGGAATTGTCACAATTGACAATCAGGAAGAGTTTTTCTGTAGCAGAAGACAAGAGGGTATGGATGATGGGGTGGCAGTAAAGACTGAGCAAGTAAAAGCTCAACAAGCTAGAGCAAGGGCTCAGCAATTAAGAGCAAGAGCCAGAGTAGAAGCAGCACTAAGAGTCTAGCAAGCAAGGGCTCAACAAGTGAAAGCAAGAGTTCAGCAGATAAGAACTCAGCAAGTAGAAGCAGAAGTAGAAGTTCAACAATTAAGAAGAAGCAGTATCCAACATTTAGAAGACATATTAGATAGGGAAATTGAATTAATAAGAAAGCTGATGGTGAAAGTGTCTTAGAAGAAGATAGCAGCAAGAAAACAAAGAAGCAACAGCACAAGAGAAAGATAGTCACAGACTATGAAAGCTTAGCAAGTGGAAAGATGCAACATAAAGTATGGAAGCCTGGAGGAGTGCAGGATAATAATGCAGCTTATGGACAGTTGCAGAACAAAGTGTGGGATCCAGGAAGACAAGGACTAAAAGCACATGATCAGGAGATCATGATTAATTTTAACCTTGGGAGTCTGATGCAAGGGCATTAGGCTAAAACAAATTCCATGCATTTTTGTTAGACTTAGGGGTTTTTAGTTTTCAAGAGAGTTAGATTTTATGTAATGAATTTAGTGGGTTCCAATTAATTTTAATTAATTGTGGAGAGAATTGTAACTACTCTTGAATGATTAGTTGGGCATATGAAGAGGTTAGAGATTCGAAAAGACTGCAGAGTAAGAATGAGTTGGAATCAGTTTCCACAAATCCAGGGATTTAGTCTAGAGTTAGGAATTTGGGAATTTTAAGAGTTTGTTGAGCTGTTAAGGGAACTAAACCGATTCATTATTAATTTGTATAAATGTAAGCCTACGGGCAGATAGGAGAGAGGGCGGTTCAGGAGCTGTTCATAGCTGTACAGATTAGTGAGGGTAGAAGGGCCATCGAATTGAAGATCTGGTCAAAACAAGAAGTTTTGTAAGTGAATTCATCTGAATATATGAATGGATTTGTTTTAGTATTATATGAGTATTATTTGATTTAAATTCTGTGTGAATGGGCTTCGAATTTCAATAGGAAATTGTGTAGGAACCAGTGCGTTGAAACTCTGTAATTGAGGGTTTAATTGTGTTCTGTGGGTTATTGGAGGAATCGACATTCATGTCGATGTTGTGGAATTGAATGTACATACATTTATGAATTGGAATCCAGCGTGTTTAAATCAGTGATAGACAGATGAGATCTATCAAAGAACTCTGTAGTAGGGGTTTATATGATGAAGAGTCGATGTTGAATTGGGTTAGGGATTCAAGAATCCTATTGTGAGAACCTGTAGAAAAAAATCCATTCTATAATCATTTCGGTATTTAACTACTTGGAATTGAGATCGAAGTGTTTGTGAAGGAGGCCTCATCGAAATCAAAAGGTTCGATTTATGAGTGGGCTACATGATGTGTTGATTGAATGATGGAGGGATTTGTTCTAAAGGCTATTTGTATAATTTTAAATGATGGTAGCGATGGCTCGGTTAATGGAGTAGAACTGTGGAGTATGAAACCGAGAAGACAACAGATCAAATTTTGTAACTGTCGTGCCTAATTTGGAGTCGATTCTCAATTCACAATGTTGAAACTGCGTTAAGGGAGAGTGTACAACAGTGTGCGTGGAATCAGAAGTCAGAACCTAGAGCAATTGGAACAATTGGAATCGTGAGGAGTGGTTTCGAGAATAAAAAACCAGCTGTTTCGCAAAGTGTTAAAACTGGTAAGTGGTATCAAGAAAAAAAAACGCGATAAGGGTCTATGCTTGACACGTAAGGTAGAGGTGGTAATCCAAAACCAAGAATTTCACAAAGTTTTTGGATGTTAAACCATCGGAGCATAAAAAATGCGATTTGTGTTCGATCATTGAGGCAAGGGATCCAAGGGCAATCACATATGCAAGTTGCATGGTTGATAAGCAAGGTAAGGACACTGGGGCCCAGTTGAATTATCGTGTTGATAATTGGTTATTAACTATTTTTGAACCTTTGAAAGGAATGAATGTGATGTAAGTCGATTGGTTGTGGGAATCGCAATTTAAATGAATTTAAATTGTGATGTATATATATGCTTTGGGTATGATTAACCAAAGACTTTAATGAAGTGTTCACGTGGCCGAATTATAGTGCAGACTGAACAAAAGACTATATAGATGGGTTGGGCTTAAACCAAGGCCTGTATTAATGATCCATGAAGTCAATATAAGTTAACATATGTGAGAGTCAAGGTTCATGTAGGATTCGAACAATGGATTCGAATGTTCAGAAATGAAGTTGGCATTGTTTCCTTTATTAAATCATCAAGTTTATTGATATAAGGTTCTGCATGCTTATTAAATATTGCCTAGATTTAAGTTTTATTGGGCATGAGATTGAAGGGAATTTTTATATGCATTGATAGTGGAGTATGTGGGTTTGGCGGGGTACCCTGCCATCAGTTTGCATCCAATGTTCAATGTGGATTGCCTTCGGCCCCACTTTCCACCTCTATTAGACACATCTAACATTGCAGAACAACTCACACCAGCAAAGTTAAACCCAGAATGCATGGAACAAGACACAATTGATCGGACGATGGACACGTAGATCAAGAACACCCTCTAGCAGAGGATCTAGCTATACCGAGTTATCAAAGCAAGCCAACTCGTTTACCAGGGAAAGTGGTTCACTATGGACCGGGTTCAACAGAAATTTCCCCACCTCATGGAGGCTCTGCACGTAATGGGGACCATTGCTTCCTAAGAAATGAGGAAATATCCAAGTGGATATTGGTGGCCACCCGCCTATTCCACCTAGTCAGTTTCATCACTTTTCTTATTTAATATTTTTAGCATTTTTTTCGGGTCTTGAACTTCTAGAGCCGTTTTTATGCCCTAAATGGAGTAGTCCTCAAAGATATATTTACAACAAGGTATCATAAGCGCCAAACAGAGATAATATGACCAGGTTAATACCTCGAGAATTTGGCTGCCCAACTAACCCCAACGGGGTGCATAAAATCTTGGTGTTACATCTCCTCGGGTTAGGTTTTTGGTTTTTTATGGTTTTTCTCTTATTGTTAAATAATAAAAAGGCCCATGGGCCTCATTGTAACATAGTTTAGAGGCATGTAGTCGCCGCATCTCTTCCTAGAGATAAGCTACCATCGCCCTAGCTGATTTATGTTCATTCTATCTGTAAGCACATTTAAGTCATTATATATTAATTAAATGAAGTTTTATTTTTGCTACATCTCTATGTTTATGTTTGTTTATGTATTTTATTTCGTTCTTGCATTTATCCAGATTCAGGTTACGACTCCATGATAGTTTGAAACATATTCCAGTTTCAATGTTTTGTACTAATCTTTAGTAAACTTCAAGAAAGTTCCACAGTCTCCACATATTCTATTAGAGAGTGTAAAATATCTCATTTTAAAGTATTTTTTTATTATCTCAAATTGGTTTTTACGAAATTTGATTTGGTTTCATGGTTTGAGAGATATGGGAAATTGAAGTTACACATGTCTTGAACACTACACCACCACGCGTACTATGAGTTTTTGGAATCATTTTCTCACCCCATAGGTCATCAAATTTCTAATGTATTATATCATTGGAAAGATCTACGTAATACCTTAAATGGGTCTTTAATGGAATTTGATTTCATCACATATAGCATAAGTTATCAACAAAGTTGCAACAAGAGGTCCATTTCAACCAAGATCCGGATCAGTGGTATCAGAGCCTTCAAGCTCAGTATTCCACCAATCCTTGGTCTACATCCAATGTTCAATGTGGACCACCTTCGACCCTAATTTCCACCTCTACTAGACATATCCGACATGGCAGAACAACTCACACCAACAGAGTTAAACCCAGACTTCATGGAACAAACCACAACTAATCGGATCATGGACACGCAGAACAAGAACACCCACCAATAAAGGATCCAACTATACCAAGTTGTCAAAGCAAGCCAACTCCTTCATTAGTGAAAGTGGTTCACCACGGACTAGGTTCAATAGAAATTCCCCCACCTCATGGAGGCTCTGCATGCAATGGGAACCATTTATTCCTAAGGGGGGAGGAATGATCCAGGTTGATATTGGTGGCCACTTACCTATTCCACCTAGTCAGTTTCATCAGTTGTCCTATTTACTATTTTTAGCAGTTTTTTGGGTCTTGAATTTCCAGAGCCGTTTTGAGGCCCTAAATGACGTAGTCCTTGAAGAAATATTTCCAAGAAGGTATCATACACGCCAAACAGAGATAATATGACCAAGTTACAACCCCGAGAAGTTGGCTGCCCAACTAAACCCAACGAGGCCCATAAACTCTTGGTGTTACATCTCCTCGGGTTAGTTTTTTGGTTGTTTATGGTTTTTATCTCATTGTTCAATAATAAAAAGGCCCTTGAGCCTCATTGTAACACAGTTCAGAGGCATGTAGCCACCACATCTCTTCCTAGAGATAAGATACCATCGCCCTAGCTGGTTTATGTTCATTCTATCTGTAAGCACATTTCAGTCATTTTATATTAATTAAATGAAGTTTTATTTCTACTACATCTCTATGTTTATGTTTATTTTTGTATTTTATTTCATTCCTGCATAAATCTAGATTCATGTTACGACTCCATGAGGGTTTGAAACATATCTCAGTTTCAATGTTTTGTAGTAATCTTTAGTAAACTTCATCCAAGTTCCACAGTCTCCACATATTATATTAGAGAGTGAAAAATATCTCATTTTAAAGTATTTATTATTATTATCTCAAATGGTTTTTTACGAAATTTGATTTGGTTTCACGATTTGAGAGATATGGGCAATTGAAGTTACACATGTTTGGAACACTACACCACCGTGCGTCCTGTGAGTTTTTGGAATCATTTTCTCACCCCATAGGTCATCAAATTTCAAGTGTATTATATCACTGGAAATATCTACATAATATCTTAAATAGGTCTTTAACGGAATTTGATTTCATCACCTATAGCATAAGTTATCAACAAAGTTGCAACAAGAGGTCCATTTCAACCAAGATCCAAACTAGTGGTATCAGAGCCTTCAAGCTCAGTATTCCGCATTCCTTGGTTTGCATCCAATGTTCAATGTGGACCACCTTCGGCCCTACTTTCCACCTCTACTAGACACGTTCGACATGGCAAAACAACTCACACCAACAGAGTTAAACCCAGACTGCATGGAACAAACCACAACAGATTGGATCATGGACACGTAGAACAAGAACACCAACCAAAAAAGGATCCAACTATACCAAGTTTTCAAAGCAAGCCAACTCTTTCTGTAGGGAAAGTGGTTCACCATGGACCAGATTCAACAGAGATTTCCCCACCTAATGGAGGCTCTACACACAATGGGGACCATTTATTCCTAAAGGGGGAGGAATGATCCAGGTGGATATTGGTGGCCACTTGCCTATTTCACCTAGTCAGTTTCATTAGTTGCATTATTTTCTATTTTTAGCAGTTTTTTGGGTCTTGAACTTACAAAGCTGTTTTGAGTCCCTAAATGATGTAGTCCTCAAAGATATCTTTCCAACAAGGTATCATACACACCAAACAAAGATAATATGACCAAGTTACGATCCTGGGAAGTTGGCTGCCTAACTAACCCCAACGGGGCCCATAAACTCTTGGTGTTACATCTCCTCAGGTTAAGGTTTTTTTGTTTATGGTTTTTATCTTATTTTTCAATAATAAAAATGTCCTTGAACCTCATTGTAACACATTTCAGAATCATGTAGCCGACACATCTCTTCTTAGAGATAACCTACCACCGCCCTAGCTAGTTTATGTCCATTCTGTCTGTAAGCATATTTCAGTCATTTGATATTAATGAAATGAAGTTTTATTTATGCTACATCTCTGTGTTTATTTTTATTTCTGTATTTTATTTCATTCATGCATAAATCCAGATTCATGTTATGACTCCATGAGGGTTTGAAACATATTTTAGTTTCAATGTTTTGTAGTAATCTTCCGTAAACTTCATGCAAGTTCCACGGTCTCAACATATCATATTAGAGAGTGCAAAATATCTCATTTGAATGTATTTTATTATTATCTCAAACAGGTTTTTTATAGATTTCGTTTCACGGTTTGAGAGATATGAGCAATTGAAGTTACACATGTCTTGAACACTGTGCCGCCGCACATCCTATGAGTTTTTGGAATCATTTTGTCACCCCATAGGTCATCATTATTATATCACTGTAAAGATTTATTCAATACCTTAAATGGGTATTTGACGAAATTTATTTCGTCACCTATAACAGAAGTTATCAAAAAAGTTGCAACAAGAGGTCCATTTCAACCAAGATCTAGATCAGTGGTATCAGAGCCTTCGAGCTCAGTATTCCACCATTCCTTGGTCTACATCCAATGTTCAATGTGGACCACCTTCGACCCTAATTTCCACCTCTACTAGACATATCCAACATGGCAGAACAACTCACACCAACAGAGTTAAACCCAGACTACATGGAATAAGCCACAACTAATCGAATCATGGACACACAGATCAAGAACACCCGCTAGCAGAGGATCCAACTATACTGAGTTGTCAAAGCAAGCCAACTCCTTCACCAGGGAAAATGGTTCACCATGGACCAGGTTCAACATAAATTTCCCCACCTCATGGAGGCTCTGCATGCAATGGGGAGCATTGCTTCCTAAGAGGGTAGGAATCATCTAGGTGGATATTGGTGGCCACCCGCCTATTCCACCTAGTCAGTTTCATCAATTTTATTATTTAATATTTTTAGCATTTTTTTTGGGGTCCTAAACTTCCAGAGCTGTTTTGAGGCCCTAAATGGCGTAGTCCTCGAAGAGATATTTCCAACAAGGTATCATATGCGCCAAACAGAGAAAGATGACCAAGTTACTACCTCAGGAAGTTGGCTGCCCCACTAACGCCAATGGGGCCCATAAAATATTGGTGTTAGATCTCCTTGGGTTAGGTTTTTGGTTGTTTATGGTTTTTATCTTATTTTTCAATAATAGAAATGCCATTGAGCCTCATTGTAACACAGTTCAGAGGCATGTAGCCGCCACATCTCTTCTCAAAGATAAGCTACCATCACCCTAGCAAGTTTATGTCCATTCTGTCTTTAAGCATATTTTAGTAATTTCATTAATTAAATGAATTTTTATTTCTGCTACATCTCTGAGTTTAATTTTATTTATGCATTTTATTTCGTTCGTGCATAAATCCAAAATAAGGTTACAACTCCATGAGGTTTTGAAACATATTTTAGTTTCAATTTTTTGCAATAATCTTCAGTTTACTTCATGAAAGTGCCAAGGTCTCCACAGATCATACTATAGAGTGAAAAATATCTCATTTGAAATTATTTTTTTGTTATCTCAAATGGGTTTTTATGGAATTTGATTTCGTTTCCCGGTTTGAGAGATATGAGAAATTGAAGTTACACTTGTCTAGAACACTGCAACACCATACATCTTATGAGTTTGTGGAATAATTTTCTCACCCAAAGGTCATCAAATTTCAAGTGTCTTATATCAATGGAAATATCTATTCAATACCTCAAATGGGTCTTTGACGAAATTTGATTTCATCACCTATAACAGAATTTATCAACAAAGTTGCAGTAAGAGGTCCATTTCAACCTAGATGCGGATCATTGCACCACCTGTACAATGTGTACACAATACCAAATGTACACAAAACCACATGCATGATATGTACACGACACCACATGTACATAACACCATGTTCACAACATGTACATGATAGTACTTGCACACAACACCACATGCACACAACGCCACGTGTACAATCATGCACCCAACACCATATGTACGACACACACACAACACCATATGTACATATCACCATACGTAATCAACACCACATATCCAACATGTGCACAACACCCTATGCACACAACACCACATATCCAACATGCACACAGTACGGTATGTACACAACACTGCATATCCAACATGTACATATCACCATCTTTACCTAGCACTGCATATGCAATATATACACAACACCACATATATACAACAAGCATATAGCATCATAGGTACACAATACTGCATATTTTACATGTAAAAATCACCATAGGTACAATCATTGAATATACAACATGCACAACATATACACAACAGTAGTACCGCACATCCATAGACCACACACTGACCCCACAAGCAACCTTGATTCTAGTGTCTTATCCATGCTTGTCCCAGCATGTTGCAAAGCATACTACTTTCACTCCACTGTTGCATCCCTCAACATAGCCTGCCCATAACATAAACATAGGCATAGTACAAGCATATAACATTAAATCATATCCATGTGATATTGACCTCATAGAGCTGTCAAGGCTACTCCGCCATTTGATTCCTCATAGCCAGGAACCTCTTCATGCCATTCACCTGCATAAGAAATCATTCCTCCACAAGAATGATCCTTGAAAACCTTGCCATACAGTGACACACACACAATCATGATCCATGACAACCCTATTAGACACGACATACATACATGTATACATATATAAACATCAACATAATCATGCTCTCAACACAATTTCTAGATATCATAAGTTATAGGTTAATATAACTTCCTCATTTCTGCACAACATGCACAACAATGAGAACCAAAATTCCCAACTAGCCAAGGCATCTAATGCCTCATATCCATTTAATTTACCTACTCTGCCACTGTCCATTTACCCAATGGACTCAACCAATCCAAGTGACTATCGTATTCTTGCATTTTGCTGCCCTTATACATGCACCGAGCTTCGTCTGGGTCTTACATTACCTATTGGGTTTCATCCAAATCTCCCCAAGCTCCATTACTTTCCTCCTTCCCCAACCAATCTCAAAGCCCCTCAAAACATAAAAGGCAATAAAAAGAACAAACAAGAAGAAGACCATGAAAAAACAAAAGCAATATGACACTGCAACAAAGTGGCAAGGCCTTGCACCGGACATAAACAAAGTTGCAAATCAAGCGCAAACAAATCATAAAAGATCGAAGGCACAAGACTAGAAAAAAACACCATGACTCAATCCCCCATGGCTTCCCAACACTTCTAAAGGAATGCTCATCCCAAGCCTTCTTCAAGATTTCATGGAAATCTCTTGCCATGTAATCCCCTGCATCATAACGCCGTAACCACATAACTATCAGTGCATAAATAAACATAACAACAAGCTAGCTACCTTTCCTTGTTGGGCCAATCACGTTGCCTTGTATCTGAACACACACACATCAGTCACGTGTTCCAAATATCAATAAAACATATCTATTAATTTGAAATCAACTTTTACCAAGACTAACAACCATGTCATAATCAACAATAAACTCACATTCATCAGTCATAATACATAAAACTACAACTATCACCTACTTGCACTCAAGTACATATCAACTATATTAAAGCATACATATTATTACAAATTTTCTAAAAATAAGATCATTACTTCATGCAATCTTACAGAAACAACCTTATATCATGCGATTAATCAAACATTCAACTGTAAATAGACGACATAATAGGCACCAACACTCAAACACCAAATATATGACATAATCAAACATTCAAATACAAATTAAATGGCATAAGCAAGCTCATACCTTAATGTATTTCAGGGGAGGATATCTTGTCTGCACAATCAATCTAGATTAGCACGATATGACTTCACAACACATCAACCCAAACCTAAATAAGGTCACAATATCCATAACAATAACTAACTAACATGTTCACATCATAAACTCATAAACAATTGTCACTCATGCATAACAATCATAGATGCACCATTAGTTTAGACATAATACAACACATTATCATAATTAGGTTGACTCATGCCTGAATGTCACAACCCTAAGCATTTTCCTAGGCCAATCCAATCTAGCATGATACATATAACATCAAGATATTAATGCTATAACCTTAATCATCAAGTTAACTAACATATAACAACAATAAGTTAACATATAACATGCTCATCAAAAACATAGAACATAATTATCGAGCTAACTACAAGTTAACATATAAAATATTCGTCAAAAACATATAACATAGTCATCAGGTTAATACCATGCTTGACTAACCAGTGCATGTACATATGTTCACACTAGTTAACTAACATTTATCATGTATGTAACCATGAAATCAATAGAATGAAAGGCATACACATAACCATAATGCATGTGACTACACTGATCAACTAGCACTTGTCATACATGTAACCATAATAATAATAGAATGATAAACATATTAGTAACCCTAATGCTAACAACAACCATGAATCACATACATGCATGCCAAGCATACAAACTCGTATGATGGTATGCTCTTATCACAAATTCCATTGTTTCAACTTCATTTTAATGATCCACATCTATTTCTCTATCTTAACCAACACATTAGCATCATAACATACGAATAGAATCATGATGACATAATTGCATACAATGACCTCATGGAAACAACCTCAATAAAACCAATGCAAACTTGACCATATGCACCCACTTGACATGTATAACCAATCATGAATGACCAATGCATTTCCCACATATAACATCACATAAGCAAGCATACACGAACAATACCTAAGCATTACCAATATGTGACCTAGCATAAACAAGCATTGAATGTACAACATGTAGCAGCATGTAAGCAAGCGTGCACGAACAATACATAAGAAAGAACCACACATAACCAATCATACACTCATGACAACATGTTGACAACAACATCATTAACACTTCCATGGAAACACCACCATTGCCAACACAACACGGATACAACAAGCACATGTAGACAACAAGCATACTAGACACACATGAAACCAACATAAACACATGATCAACACACTACCCATCCATTTCGAGAGTTGAACCATGCTATGATACCACTCTGTAACACCCTCATCCCACATCTACCCAAGTAATCGGCCAACTTGGGTAAACATGCGATGAGAGGCCACTATAATGAGATTTAACCTCCTAGGTGACCTTAAGGAATTGGAATTGACATAAACACATAAAAAATACCTTGTACAACATCAACAACACCCCAGGAGGCAACCCAACTCTTCAGGCCTCTTACCCCTGGGTCACACTAACATTTTGACCCTTTTGAGGCATAGATGCAGGCACAAGACTACATGCATGTGGCCAGGAGGCTATAGCCCTAGGCACAAAACTGCATGGCTGCGGCTAGGGCCCCAAATTCCTAGTTCTGTGCTTGCAACTCCAGATTTGATCCACCTTTTTAGGCCCAAATCCCCGGTCACTATCCAGAACTTCATGAAAACTTAGGGGATGATAAATAACATCAGAAAAATGATACATAAGCAATCACATCAACAAGAAATCATCCAGACCCCTCCTATCCATGTCAAGCATTTTGTCAAACATGTCACAAACATTGAATCTACATGTGTAAACAAAAAATTTAAGCATAGGGGTCTCATACTTGTCTGAGAATCGCTAAGAAGCATTGCTACCTTACACCATTAGCTGCAATACAATCTATTTGACCATAGATACATTGTGCATTCATTTACGAGTAAAAACATGGATAGAGCCATACATCATCACTGATCAAATACATGCTTATGACTAGCACAATAACCACAGAAATACAATGGATACAACAACAATAGAATCCACATATAAATTAGTACATTTGCATACCAAATGCCAAGGGATTTAATTGCTCATTACTGAATGTAGAAACCAACCGGATATGGGACTTCCATGTTCCACCCGACCATAGATTGATTGAGCCAAGTCTCACTTCAGGCAATCGACCCTATACAATATTCCAAGCATGAATGTGGGATCTCATCAAACACATCAATCATAATCAATCCAGGGCTTCCAATGGCCAAGCTGTCTCAACCCTCAACTAGTGATTCCACCACACGGTCGAACATCACAACAACCATGGATCAGTCTCTATCCAAGTTTCTTTAGGGCTTTAGAGTGTTTGTTCCAACCAAGGCTCTAGGACTAGCAACTCAACCCCAATTGTTTCCAGGCTCTAGAGCGTTCGTCCAACCAAGGCTCTAGGACTAGTAACTCAACCCACCTAGGGCTCTAGAGTGTTTGTCCAACCAAGGCTCCAGGAACCAATTATTCAACCCAATAGCTAAAGGAATCATGAGAACCAACCAGAAAAAATCAATGGAAATACACCCACAACATCATGGTTATCCAGTAAATGGCAAGGCTTGGCAAATCCACTGTCAATCTAGGAAATCCTCCATGCCAATGAAAAATCATAATCAAGAAACCGCATGCAATACCATGCATGTGAAAATTAGTGAGGAAATAATACATGCAACTTGGTACCTGCACTCAGAACTTTGTTGTAGATTTTGATACCAATGTCCTCTTGCGCTATCCTGCTCTTCCTTTTCTTTCTTGATCCAAATCTCCAAGTATACCGCACTTTCCAAGAGTTCTCCAAGAATACTCTAAGTGCTCACGAGTATGTGTGTGTGAGAGAGAGAATAATGAGAACTCCAAAACTGAACTGACCAAGTCCCACCCACTGATCCTTATAAGCCTTTTTATAAATGAGGCCTCTAATTTCTTCATTTTCGATAATTTTCCTTCATTTTCCTCCTCACATGAAACCTATGAAATTTCATCTCCCTTTTCTCCTAATTTCCATTATTTTCTGAAATAAATGTGCCAAAAATACCTTTTTCCTTTAAAAATCCTTTGCCATTGCCTTTTCCAATTTCCTTTAGCCATAATAACCGAAGTGAACACCTGCTGGGATGTTTTTCCCAACATTCAGCTTGGAATATGTGTCCCATCAACTGTGGTATTATATATTTTTATGTGGGTTTTTTACGAGGTTTGTTACAACAAGTGTTTTACTGTCCTTACCCTTCAGAGGGAAAAATCCTATAGCCACATCATTTCTGTATGCATAATAGTCGAGATACACTTCGGTAATGTTATTGTTTGACTAGAGAAAAAAAATTGGCAGCCATGATAGTTTGGCTTAGCTGGTGTAATATTCATGCATCATACCATTGCACCGTAAACGTGAACTAATTTTTTTATATTAATGTAAGCACTCTTTGAGTTCTCTGGGATACTGAAATTGACTGAGGGTGGATAATTTTCATCTCTAGATTCCCTCATAGGCTAAAGGGTGGAGGCCTTTGGCTGCCCTAAACTAGTTTACTTGTTGAGTGCTCAAATTTATTACATTTTGGATTCCCAACACTGGGTTGATTTATTTAGAAACCATAGGGTGGAGGCCAATCTATAGCATCCCTAAACTTGTTGAGCACTCATATTTAGCACACTCTAGATTCCCAACACTGCTTGGAGTTGCTAAGCAACCTCAGGGTGGAGGCCAATTTATTAAATCCCTGAAATAAGCAAGGGTGGATATTTTCATCTCTAGAATCCCTCATTGGTTGATGGGTGGAGAAGGATTTCCTTTTAAATCTGGTACAATCCACAATTGAACACCTATATGTAGTTTTATACAAAATTTTCATCTACGGATAAACTAAATTCCCTGAGTGTGGTGTTCCTTCACTCAGAACAACAAAGAAGTACAACTACTATTTTCTCTAAAAAAAATAGATACATAGAATGTGAAAGAGCCCAGATGTGATCCTTTTCTCTCTCCTTATCCTTCTATCATTGTTTCTGTCACTCTCAATCCAACTCAATCCGCTAGATCGATTCATGCAATAAAAAACAGAGAACATACAAGTATATATATTTATCTTAATCAAAACAAACTGATTTGATCTGAGAATACATACATCATCAAGAATACATTTCAAAATATATAGACATATGTATTGAGAAAATGAACAAACATATTTATTAAAGAGTAGGAGGAGAAGATTACAACCAATGGATCGATTTGTCATCAACCTGCTCCAACTTCATTCCAGCCTCATCACATCCAGCATTATCTCAGCAGCATATAAGTACTTCCAATCTCTTATCAAATGAGAATTAAACAACATAAATTTGCACAGAATTCTTCCTCCCTAGCACTTAGATGAGTGCTTAGTTTATAGGGAAACTGATGGTAGTTTCTCATTGAATGACTTTCTAATAATATGAAAGACATGTTTCCAAGTTCAGAGGTGGTGGATGGACACTTGGATTCGAAGTATGACACCTATGGAATCTTCTAGAAGGCACTAGCCATGTGGATATTCTCAGAACAATGATGATTTCACTCCCAGGTGACCAACACACCCTTGAGTGTCGGGAAGTGCACTGTAGTGCACCTTTGAATGGAGGTATCGACACTGCAACACAGCTAGTCCCTTGCGGAGGAGTGTTGGTGAGTCAGTGGGTCATATAATATATACTTCAAACCTTGGAAAAATCACAATTGAAGCCATGAATGGAATGTATTCACTTAGGGCATATAGCAACTGATATATAAGGGGATGATAGACCCTATTCATTGGTCCTGGGGGATGATGCCCAGTTTGACCAAGTTTTGGGGAATGATGCCCAAATTGACCTATAATAGCTACCCCCTAAAGCATGAAGTCAAAATAATAATAGTATTTGAATGAGATGCTTTACGATGTGATGAGTAGGATCTGAAGTGGACAGTGACCTGCATCAAACTTGCAATACCTTACATCATGATATTTTCATCTTGATCTTGAATTGCTGAGGGAGGCATACCCATGCTTAGCACATAAACTATCATAACATGTACATAATTTAGAAAGTCATATACATTGGAATGTTGCCCAATATAGACATGCCTATAGATATAGGCCCATGTTCGAATGACGATCTGTATGTAAAGCCATCGTATAGGTGATGTGTACAAAAATCCTGAAATCACAGCCCGAATGGATGAAACTAGATTTGGGGTCATCTTATCTCGTTCACTCAATTGTTCAGGTACACGTCTCACCATGCGAATATATGATTTGAAGTTGAACATGGGAAGGCATCGTATGATTAGCAGCCAATGATGTGAGTTGTTAACAAATGTGATAGAACCATCATTGATGTTAATGGCTCTCAAGGTATTGCAACACAATTTGCAAGGTGTGAATAGATGATTTGATGTCGAATGCCAAACAAAATATTTCATTCAAAGGTCCGGAAGTGAGAAACCTACCGATGATGTAGAAAGCCTTAGGGTACTAGAAGATGTTTCTAAGTAAACTTCCTGGATGATGATATGACGTCGACAAGAAGCAAATTTATCGCGAAACATGAGTAATGATTTCAGAGACAAAATGTGACTTGATATAGCAATGTTCAGGGAGGAATGTCATGAAAATGGAGGTTTATGAGCATTGCAGAAATATGAAGATTTACTGGATGACTTCTCTTGAACATATCAACGACAATGAGATGAGTTGGCAACATTGACCCAAAACCGAAGTGTAGGTATGGTGAACCATAGGTATGATGAACTGTCAAGAAGATTACCCAACCCAAAAGTCATGATTATGGAGTGAAAGTGTCATGTTCAAGAGCGACCTGCTACCATAAAGTGTTATGTTATTTTTCCCAAATTTTCCCCAGTCATTTGACGACCAATACCTCTTTATTTTTTAACAAGCTTAAGGAGGGTAACATATGCTTGATCTATAATTTGACCCTTCGGGTGAATCCATCGCTATTTAATAATTTAACGAGTCTAGCGATAAATGAAACTCGATCTTTCCATTATCGACAAGTCCGTCGCTATTTTATGTTTTAATGAGTCTAACGACAGTGAAAAGCCGATCCTTTTTCATATTTAGAGAGTTTGAAAAAGAGGACAAAAGAAAAATCCATGAGTCCTTTTTCATAAATTTGTCACTTAGGTCTGAAAAAGTGTAAAATGATACTTGAGAAAACCTCTTATCCCTTTTCGACTAAGGTTTTCATTTTTCGTAAATAATATCTCAGTCTAGAAAAGGGTTAAACTTATACTGAGTATATATCATTTCATTTACTTTTACGAGCTCGAAAAGACAAGTGCTCGACAATATTTTCACATTATCATAGTCTGAAAAGAGATAAAAGAAGACTTCAGGGGGTTCCTTTTTCACAGTTATCAAAGCTCAAAAAAGAGATAAAAGTGCTCTTTAACTCCTTTTTTATTTTTATGAAAGCTTGAAAAAGAAGGATAAATATATGCTTTGCAGTCAAATAATTCTTGAATAAGTGTGCACCCTAAACTCACTTCATCAGCTATAAAACCTATTCAGAAAACCATCAAACAGATTAAAAATACCTATTTCATAGCAAAAATGAATAAAAACCATAGTCAGAGCATTAACACATGATTTAAAATAATGAAATTGACTAATTAAAATAGTTTTTACCATCCCAAAGTTACCATTTGGAAATTATGACCTCCGAACCAGTTTTTCCCCCGAAATTCAGTGGTCAATTGTGACAGTTTCAGTGAACGATTTCTCTTGCCGTTCGATCCAGGTTGGAGCTATGAAACTTCTCTTTCTTCTAGTATCATTTTTATTGCATTTCATGATTAATTTTTAGGGTTTTAAGCCCCTTAGGGTAAATATATCATGCTCTGAGGACAATTCACCCTTGAATGTAGAAAAGTGCATTGCAGTGCACTAAAATTGAAGGCTAGATGCACTGGAATGCTCTGTCCCTGGACCTGGGGTGCGTTGGGCGCAAATCTCATTTTTGTTTCTTCCTGTGTGCCCAAAATTTTTGAAGTTTTTTGCATGAAATGGATCCTAATGAAGCTTATGATTGTGTTTCAGGTATTCATCATATCAAAATGACGATTATGTGGTGAGAAAGAGAACATGAAGAACAAAATATGAGTTCCTTAAACGATCCGGGTAAAGTAAGAGCCCTTAGAGATTGCGAGTTGCTTAAATAATTTATGTTGTCAGGGATGAGGTAGAAAATGGAACTATTGGAGTTCCTAGTTCATTCATGGGATCCAGTATTGCAGCCTTTTCACATTGGGGAAAAAGTTCTCCCAATATTGCTTGAGGACATTTACTTTCTCACTGAATTATATAGGTGAGGTTCTTCCATTTCTCTTGCAGGATCTGCTCTTGGAGGAGAGACAGTGGAAGATTACATATTACAGCACTGCCATCCAGTGACTGAACCAAGTAAATATGGGAAAGAAATATTCGTGACGTGTGTGATCTACCTTTGAGGACCATCCTTTTTACTATCGCAAAGCTTGCTGGTTCCGCGACACTACATGTGGAAAATAGATCATACATGAAATATGCACTTGAGTGTTTAGAACCAACCCTATTTAACTGGGATGTAGTTGTAATATTTCAGATGAAAGACTAACTGACCAAAGAAAAGAGAGGAAGGAAGAAGAATTTCAACTATGGTTCAATCTTGATTTCCTTTGCCTTAGAGCAGATTCCATTGATGCATCCACAACATGTTACACTGGGCATATCTGGCCCTAGAGATCAACATATGTAGAGATGGGTTGAATTGATGGCTAGACATGCTGGTCAATCGACCATCATATTCTCTACTGCTTTATTCACCTGTTTCAGATGACAGATGATCGCCATAGATCAATATGCATACGCAGGCGTAGATTTCCGAGGAGATCCAAACTTGATTCTATCAGACGACGCTCAATGGGGTGCAATAGGTAATAATGTTTTCACCATGTTTTTTTTTTCTAAGGTTTCTACATGTTTTTTTATTTTTATATTTCCCAAGACTAAACTAAAGTTTTTATGTACACAGATGTGGGTTGAGTTCGATCAGTGGGTCAGCCAGAGCAGGGAGGAGATGAGCCAACATAGAGGGATGTCGGGAGAGAAGTCCTTCATGATTTAGATATGACCGATACTCTTGTTGAGCTACAAAAACATGTGGAGGGATTGATTCTTGGGATTTTAGATTGCTGTATCGAAGAGTTACCTATGAGACTACAATGCCACACTATTGGCATTCCTAACAGTTCGATGCGGTTATTGCATAGGATAACTAGATCAGTAGCTTGTTATCACGAGAATTACTAGTTTACTTTGCACATTTTGCATACATTTTGAGGTCAAATGACCAATGTGTCTTGGGCACAAATTTTTGTAAAAACCTATAACTATATATCTATTTTTTTCAGTTTTTTCTTATGTTTATTGCACAATCCTATTCAATTATGTGATGTGAATTGAAAATATGTCTTTACATGTGTTGCAAATGTCTGTTTAAAACATAATTTTCTAAGGAATAAGTTAATGTGTTCAAATTTTTCGAAATGTGTTGATATTGAATGTAATCAAAATCTCTTTCCAAAAGTTGAACTCTTAGGAACATACGATGCAATGTTGGATTTCGGACAGTATAAACGCTAGTAAGTTGCAGTACAACAAGTTGTGAGTCTAACCTAATGATGATGTGATTAATACCAAATGAAATGGCATAAGAGAGAAGGTCGATCAACGTGCTATACTCATCGATATTGTTTATAGATTAATTGATAAAAATGTTGAGATTCGACAAAAAAATTTCATCACCCACGCCTAGTGCATTAAGCACCTACACTAGGGTGAGGACCACGATGCTATTTTTGCGTGCATGTATATTTTAGTTATACCTTAATTAAGATGGAAAATAAGCTGTAATATATTCTCAATGATGACTTGAAATAGTTAGTTGAGAGTGATAGACTCAGTTAGCTAGTGGATTTAGAGTTAGAGGTAGTTGGTGAGGCATGCATAGTAATTCTAGTTGTAACAAAGTTTGAAGTGCAATGGTGCATTAGTTAATGTAGATTGTAATCAGTTTAACTCAGTTAAGTGAGTTAAAATCAGTTGTGCTAGTTGTAACTAAAGATACATTAGTGAGAGATCAAGTGAATTAAATATTAATTAATTCACAATCAATGATCTCACATGCAACTGAGGATTTACTATTATTAGCTGCATGCATGTCAAATCCAGTGGAGACCCAATTGATTTCTAGGTGAAAGGGAAGTTGACTATCAGTTGTAGGATTATTGGGTTGCACACATGCAACCAAACACCCATTGGAGTGCCCATGATACTTGCGCATTCAAGCAAGACAAGCATTCATAGCTTTTAGGGATTACCTTCATTAGGGATTGCGCAAGCAAGGTAGGTTGTCTAGAGGCTGAGAATTGGTTATGTTTTGGTGAGTTTTGTTCATGACAGTGTGAGACAATTCGCTGAGTACTGGAGGGTGTTGAGATTCAACAAGAAAATTTCAACACCCAGGCCTAGTTTCATTAAGCACCCAGACTAGGGTGGGGCCCACAGTGCTATTTTTGGGTACATGTCTAGTTTGGTTATCCCTTAATTAAGATGGACAATAAACTATAATATATTCTCAATGTAAACTTGAAATAGTTAACTGATATTGATAAACTCAATTAGCTAGTGGATTTCGAGTTAGAGGTAGTTGGTGAGGCATGCAGAGTAATTCTAGTTGTAACGGAGTTCAAAGTGCAGTGGTGCATTAGTTAATGCAACTTGTAAACAATTTAACTCAATTAAGTGAGTTAAAATAGTTGTGCTAGTTGTAACTGAAGATACACTAGTGAGAGATCTAGTGAATTAAATATTAATTAATTCACAATCAGCGACCTCACATGAAACTGAGGATTTACTATTATTAGCTAGATGCATGTCAGATCCAGTGGAGACCCAGTTGAGTTCTAGGTGAAAGGGAAGTTGACTATTAGTTGTAGGATTTTTGGGTTGCAAACATGCAACCAAACACCCATTGGAGTGCCAATGATACTTGCACAGTCAGGGAAGGCAATAATTTCTATCTTTTAGTGATTGCATCGATCAAGAATTGTGCAAGAAAGGCATGCTGTCTGGAGGCTGAGAATTGGCTGTGTGTTGGTCAATTTTACATATGATAGTGTGAGGCAATTAGCTGAGTACTGGAGGGCTCTTGTGAGAAGAGTTTTGTATGTAATTGTTTCATGAGCCATGCTAAAAATACAATAGAAGATAGTGGGGTTTTTAGTTGTAAGATTTCACCGGGAAATTATCTATGTTGTGTGTGATTTGATTCTTCTTCATGTTCATGTGATTAAAAATTGTGTTTTTAATTCCGAAAAATATTTGCAGAAGCGATTCAATATTTAAATTTAGTACATTGTTAGATCGGGTGAATCCAATATATACATGCATGTTGTATAACTTCTACAGAGGGCTCTTGTGAGAAGAGTTTTGTATGTAATTGTTTCATGATCCATGTTGAATATATAATAGAAGATAGTGGAGTTTTTAGCTATAAGCTTTCCCTGGGAAATTATCTGTGTTGTGTGTGATTTGATTCTTCTTTACTTCATGTGATGAGCGATTGTGTTTTTAATTCCGAAAAAATATTTGTAGAAGTGATTCAGTATTTAAATTTAGTACATTATTAGATCGGGTGAATCCAAGATATACATGCACGTTGTATAATTTCTACATGGTATCAGAGCACAGGAAATTGCAGAAGTGAAGCAGGAGTTGAGTTTGTGATTGGATAGAATTTGAATTTGTAGAAAGACTTTCTTGGTGCGACAGCTGATTCAAGATTGAAATGGATTTCAATGGCTTGAGGTTGGAGTATGCACTTGAGGGTAACTCAAACTATATTGCTTGGAAGGACAGGATGGAGGTAGTACTTGAAGACAATGGCTTGAAGGAATTCATTGATAATGATGTTCCTAAACTCGCTATGACAAATTCTACAAATATTGATGCGTGGAAAAATAAAGTGGAAAAGGCGAGGAGGATCTTGTTGGAGGGAGTAAGAGACTACATTGTCTCAAGCCTCCATGGGAAAGCCACACCATATGCATTATGGAAGGCTTTGATAGATCTATTCCAGAGCAGCAACGACCATAGGAAATTGGCACTCAAAGATAAACTCAGGAAGATCAAGATGGAGAAGGGTGAATCCATACCAAAATATCTAACAAAGTTTGTCCAATGTCGGGATGAGCTGGGGAGTGCTGGTATAACTATCTGTGATGATTATTTGGTGAGCTTGCCTCTCTTAGGACTTCCTAAGAGTTGGCAAAGTTATCAAGACTTTGACAATGGAAGGAAAAAATTTGCAGATTGGGAATGACTGTGGTCGGATTTGGTGCAGGAGGAGTTCATACGGAACACCAAATATGGATCTTAATATAATAATGAAGATGAAGAGGATTGTGCTTTGGCTTCCAAGGCGAAGAATGGAAAAGGGAAGAAATTCCATTCTAAATCTGAGTCCAAGAATGGCAAGAAGCAGTACATGTCCAAGATGAAGTGCTTTCACTGTCACGAGCATGGGCATTTTGCTACTAACTGTCCACAAAAGAAGAAGAACAAGAAGGTTGGAGGATTTGCAACTCGTGAGGCTCTTGCCTCGAAATTTGAGCTTGAATTCTCATTTATTGCATGGATGGTGTCAATTGCATTGGTAGCTGTGTGGTATTTTCATAGTGGCACTTCCTTTCACATGACGGGAGACAAGACTTGGAGGAGAAGGATCTCCAGATGCATATTGAAATGGGCGATGACAGGCGGTACAATGCCATCGATATTGGTACCATTACCTTCCAGAGGCAGTCAGGTAAACCCTTTCAATTAAAATATGTAATGCATGTACCGAGTTTGAAGAAAAAATTAGTCTCAGTAACAATGTTGGAGAATAGGGGCTATGATGTTGTTTTTAGTGAAGGAAAAGCTTTCCTGCAACACAAAACAACAGGACAAGCCAAGAGGATAGGGATTCAAGTTAAGAATCTCTACAAGCTGGAGGTAGATGGCTACACAGAATTATGGGCAAGGAAAATCAAGTGCTGAGCTAGGATGAGGGCAAATTATGGCACAAGAGATTGGTCGATCTTCACCATGGAGCTTTGGAAGTCATGCAACAGATTTCTACTGGTCTTCCCAGGGGTACACTTACGCATTCAAACACATGCAAGGGATGTACTATGGGAAAATATGTAAATGCCACCTTTCATGAGAAGGAGAACCGAGCTTCGGGGATCCTTGAGAGAGGTCACACAGACGTGTGTGGTCCTTTCTCTGTTGTTTCGACACCAAAACATAAGTACTATGTAATATTTGTTGATGAATTTTCTCGTAAGTGTTGGATATTATTCATGTAGAAGAAAGATCAGACATTCTTAAAGTTCTTGGAGTTTAAGGCACTAGTGGAGAAAGAGTTGGGGAAGCAAGTGAAAGCTCTGACGAGCGATAATGGTGGTGAATACATCTATAAAGAATTCAAGAACTTCTGTAGCAAAGAAGGAATTCAAAGAGAACTGATAGTGCCTCATAGCCCACAATAGAATGTGGTTGCGGGGAGCAAGAAAAAAACGATCGTGGGTGCAGCAAGAGCGATGTTGCATGATCAAGGCCTACCGATGCATCTGTGGGCAGAAGCATGCAACGCTATGGTATTTGTGCAAAACCATTGTCCTCATAGGATACTTTGCATGAGTACACATGAAGAGGCTTTCACTAGTAAGAAACTTGATGTTTCGCACATTAATATTTTTGGCTCATATTTTTATGTGCATGTGACCAAGGATGCCAGGAAGAAGCTGGAACTGACATATGAGATCGGGATTTTTGTGGGGTACACTGAAACACCCCATAATTATCGTGTGTATTTTCCAAACAAAAAAATGATTGTTGTGTAATGGGATATTAAATTTGATGAGGAGAAATCCATGCGGTTGTCCCTTGAGAGGGAGTTGGACTTGCATGCATAGGAGGAATTGTTGGTTCCCAGGGATGAGTCTCAAGATGTGGATTGGCCACATGAGGAGGTTCATGGAGTGGAGGAAAACACTCATGCAGAGCCATCCATCAGAAATAGCAGAAGGTGCACCATGGAAGCTGATAGATTGAGACTTGATGCTGCGGAGAATGTAGGAGCCCCTACTTCACAGCGCATATAGAGACAGTCTCCTAACTAATTTACTAGATAAATGGCTCTTATGAGTAAATGTATTGTGACTGAACCATATTCCTTTCAGGAAGCAATGCAACAACCAAATTGGGTTGATGCAATGGTGGAGGAGTATGAATCCATTGTCAAGAACAGTGCATGGGAGATAGTCCTAGGACCGGTCGACAAATTAGTGGTTGGATCAAGATGGATCTACAAGGTAAAGAAAGATGCTGATGGGAATGTGGAGAAATACAAGGGAAAATTTTTGGCCCGGGGATTCTCATAGATCAAGGGGATAGGTTATGATGAGAATTTTACACATGTTGCAAGGTACTCTTCCATAAGATCCATCCTTGAACTCTCAACGCAGATGGGCTGGCGCATTCATCAGATGGATGTGAAAACTGCGTTTCTCAATGGGATCATTGAGGAAGAGGTGTACATAGAGAAACCCGAAGGTTTTGAAATCTTCAAAATTGAGTCACATGTGTGCAGACTCGAAAGAGCACTATATGGGTTGAAGCAAGCACCCCATGCTTGGTACACTCGTATAGATAGCTATTTCACTAGACCGGGCTTCACAAAAAGTGAAGCAGATGAAAATCTGTAACAGATTATGGTTGAGGGTAAGATATTGATTATTTTTCTTTATGTTGATGATCTAATTTTGAATGGCGATGAGCAGCTGATACACTCATGCAAGGAGGATCTTGCAAGGGAGTTTGAAATGAAGGACATGGGACTCCTTCGTTATTTATTTGGATTGGAAATATGGTAGCGGGATGGTGAAATTTTTGTGTCTCAAGGAAATTATGCAAAGGAGATACTGGGTAAGTTTCACATGGAGAGATGCAAACCCATGGATATTCCTCTTCCAGGAAATTGGAGGAAATAATATGCTACTTCTGGAGAGGTAGTGGATACTATTGTCTACAGGTAGTTAGTTGGTTCACTGATGTATCTAGTGAACACCAGACCAGACATTTTCTACGCAGTTAACCAACTTAGTCAAGCTATGGTTAAGCCTACCAAGCTCTTTTGGAAGGCGAGGAAGCATGTATTGAGATACCTGAGGGGCACATCAGAGTATGGTCTATGGTACATATGGACAGAGGGAGTGAAGCTTCAAGGCTTCACGGATGCAGATTGGGTGGGCAGTCCATCAGAAAGAAAGAGCACATCAAGAGGGATTTTTAGCATTGGATCGACAATAATTTTTTGGTATAGCAAGAAACAACGATCTGTGGCACTCAGTTCAACAGAAGCGGAATACATGGTAAAAATTTAAGTTGCATGTGAGGCTATATGGATGAGAAAGATCTTGGTTGCTTTGTTTGGTTCTTAGATGGATTCGAAATTGATTCATTGTGATAATCAGAGTTGCATTAAACTCTCGATTAATCCTACGTTTCATGATAGGTCCAAGCATATAGATATTTGGTACCATCATCTCATAGATTGTGTGCAGAGAAGGATAATGTTTCTTTATCACATTCCCAGGGAAGATCAGGATGTAGATATTCTGACGAAGGCACTCACTAGGAGAAAATTAGAATGCCATAGAGACAAGATCGGGTTGAAGGATAATCCCTTTCTTGTTGAGAGGGAGTGTTGAGATTCAAAAATAAAATTTCAGCACCCATGCCTAGTGCATTAAGCACCTACACTAGGGTGGGGCCCACAATGCTATTTTTGGGTGCATGTATATTTTGGTTATCCCTTAATTAAGACGGACAATAAACTGTAATCTATTCTCAATGATGACTTTAAATATTTAACTGAGAGTGATAAAATTAGTTAGCTAGTGGATTTCGAGTAAGAGGTAGTTGGTGAGGCATGCATAGTAATTCTAGTTGTAATAGAGTTCGAAGTGAAATGGTTGCATTAGTTTATGCAGGTTGTAATCAGTTTAACTCAGTTAAGTGAGTTAAACTTAGTTGTGCTAGTTGTAATTGAAGATACACTAGTGAGAGATCAAGTGAATTAAATATTAATTAATTCACAATTAGTGATCTCACATGCAACTGAGGATTTACTATTATTAGCTTCATGCATGTTAGATCTAGTGGAGACCCAATTGAGTTCTAGTTGAAAGGGAATTTGACTATTAGCTGTAGGATTATTGGGTTGCAAACATGCAATCAAACAACCATTGGAGTTCCCATGATACTTGTGCAGTCAAGGAAGGCAAGCATTCCTATATTTTAGGGATTTCATTCATCAAGGATTGCGCAAGCAAGACAAGCTGTCTAGAGGCTGAGAATTGGCTATGTGTTGGTCAGTTTTGCATATGACAGTGTGAGACAATTAGCTGAGTACTGGAGGGATCTTGTGAGAAGAGTTTTGTATGTAATTGTTTCATGATCCATGCTGAATATACGATAGAAGATAATGGGGTTTTTAGCTGTAAGCTTTCCCCGAGAAATTATCTGTGTTGTGTGTGATTTGATTCTTCTTTACTTCATGTGATTAGCGATTGTGTTTTTAATTCCGCAAAATATTTGTAGAAGTGATTCAGTATTTAACTTTAGTACATTGTTAGATCAGGTGAATCCAAGATATACATGCATGTTGTATAAATTCTACAACAAATCCCTTGAAAACTCACTAACTCGCCGCTTGGAGCAAAAATAGCCCATGCTGCAAAGGATAGATTCTGCGGACTACGAATAGCACCATCAACGTACCCAACGAATGGTTCCAAAGATTCAGATGTCTGTGACGAAATGTAAAGTGGATTACTAACTTCAAGAAAACTCTAGAAAAACAAACTAAGACAGTAAATGCAAATCAAAAACATATATAAAATATAATACAAAAGTTTACTACGCTCAAATAAGCATAGTAATGTTTAAGATACAACCCATTTCTAAGCTGCGCCAATGGAATTCCATCATAATATACTAACTCGTAGGCACCCTTAGCTAGAACTCATTTGACAATGTAAGGGCCATGCCATAATGGCTCAAATTTTCCTGTACCTCTCAAATCAGCATCCTGATCATAAAGTAAGACCATGTCACCCTCAGAGAAGATGCGAGGCTAGAGATGTTTGTCATATTGCACCTTAATTCATCTCTTATGCGCTTCGTTGGCCAAAGCAGATTCACGACACGTTTTCACCAAGATGGATGAGGTTAAAAATAAGCACTTCTTTAGTAGAGGTGTCATGTAAGAAGTCAACAACGAGTTTTAACAACGGTATTTCACATTGGATATGCAAGATAGCTTCCAGACCGTACACCAACTAAAAGGGGGTGAATCTGGTTGCATTTATCACTGAGGTTCGATATGCCCGCAGAGCTGAGTACAGGAATGCCAATTTCATTTATGAACTCCTATCATTCGTTGAAGCATTCACTTAAGAATCTTGTTAATAGCTTCAAATTTTCCATTGGATTGTGGATAATAAGGAGTAGAACTATCATGTGATAGTCCTAATTTGGCAGTCAACTCATTCATCACATGATTGAAATGCTTACCATGATCTGTGACTATATCTTATGGAACACCAAACCGTGAGATGACATTGTTGAAAAAGAATAATGAATTTGCTTTGCCTGTGTTATTTAATGTAGGCATTGCTTAGGACCACATGGTAACGTAGTCTACTACGACAATAATATAACCATGCCCCCGGATGAATGAGGGCTGCAGATCATGAAGTCAATGCCCCATTTTTCAAATGGTCCCACAATGATAATAGGATGCATCGGCGATGACCGTTTGTGGATTTTTCAATCAAATATCTGGCATACATGACAAATTTTGACCGCGAGGATGAAATCGCAAAATATGGTAGGCCAAAAGTAACCAGTGTGAAGAATCTTCAGCACAATAGCATATCCATACAAATTTCCACCACAAGCCCCAACATGACAATCATTTAGAACTTTCTCGGCCTCCTCATGAGTGAGGCACCTTCTTAAAATTATATCGATACCATGACGATAAAGTGTATCACTGAAGATCAGATAATCTTTGGCTTGGTATCGAATACGTCGCTGTTGAGATCGAGAGGTATCGGATCGAAAATTATGGGTTTGGAGGTAAATGATAAAATCCCCATACCAAGGATCAAATGATCCGATAAAAAACATAGACTCATTGGGAATTGATGGTTCCGATGTAGTATGAGTATTATCAGAGGGAAGGTCACAAAGAAGCTCAGCCAAAACTAAAGCCTTCTTTGACTTGGATTTGATGAATTCCAATCAAATTCCTGTAAAATGACAATCCATTTTGAATACCCCCCCAAGCAATTGATGTGACAGAATGGATGTCATGGGGTTGCAATCCTAAATGATAATGGTATTTTGGAGTAGGATATAATGGCGAAATCTTTGGATAGCTTGAACGGCCACCAAGGCGAGCTTTTCTACGTAAGAATACTTCACTTTCGTATCATTGAGATTACGACTCAAATAATATACTGGATGTTATATCCCATCTTATTCTTAGACCAATACCATAGCGATGGTCGTATCTTCCGCGGTGATATATAAGAAATAATCACTCTGATAATTGGGGGGATACATTAATGAAGCCTGAACCAATGTATCCTTGAAAGCATCAAAAGAAGCTTGCACAACCTTATCCCAATGGAAGGGAATCCCCTTTTTGAAGAGACGAGTAAATCCTTTATCCATTTCGGTGTAGTTGGGTATGAATCTCCTTAGGAAGTTAGCCTTTCCTTGAAGTTTCTATAACTGAAGTAAATTTAATGTCGCAGGAAAATCAAGAATGGCCTGGACCTTCAGTGGGTTGATTCTAATTCCTTCTTTTGAGACGACGAATCCAATAAAACTACCAGAACCAACATAAAACACACATTTTTTTGGATTGAGGCGTATTTTTTAGTGTGGGCAGCGTAAAAAGATAGCTCTCAAATGCGTCAGTGATCAGTCTGATTTCATGAATGCTCGGGTAAATTGTCTAGATAATATTGAAAAATGTGCTTGATTTCATTGAAAACATAATCCATTGCTCTCTGAAATGTTTCCCCAATGTTCTTTAAACCAAATGGGAGTTTACGATAAGCGAATATGCCCCAGGGATAGATGAATGGTATCTTATATTGGTCCTCTGGGTGGATATTTATTTGATTGTAACCAGAGAATCCATCCATGAACAAAAATATCTCACACCCGACACAATCGTCAATAATCTGGTCGATAAAGGGAGTAGGATAGTTGTCTTTTGGACAAGCAATATTGACATCCTGATAATCGACCCACACTCTGATTGTACCTTGTTTCTTCATGACAGGAACAATTTTGGAAACCCAATCAGTAAGTGGAACAGGGTAAATGAAACCAACATGCAATTTTTTTTCAACTTCTTCTTTAATGGCAACAACCTTCTTCAGATGAACAGGATGAAGGCGTTGACGTACCGGTCTAACATCAGGGTACATTTTAATGGTGTGTTCAACAATACTAGTATCTATGCCTGAAATTTCCTCGTAAGACCAAGAAAATATATCTCAGAATTCATGAAAGAGAGAGCGATAAGTTTCAAGTTTTGATGTAGAACAAGACACGCCGACATGAATGTTTTCTACAATGCTAGGTTTGGTCGAAATATCAATGGAAATGGTTTCTTCAATATTTGATAAATTTCACTCAGATTCAATAGCATTAATGGGAAAAGAATTTGAAAAGAAAGTTTTGATCGAAGGGTGATATAGTTCAATAAGATTATCTTCTTCATAATCCTGAAGATGGGAACGATGATGATGATCTTCCCATGGTTATCCTTCTGGCATCATGGATTCCACAATGCTTTCATCATTCAAGAAAGTGGATGAAAAAGGATTAGATGGAGTACCAAAATATAATGATTGATCGACCCAAACGATCGGTGATGATGATTTCAGATTCACTGCCCAAGCCATGTAGATTGATTTCTATGCCAGCTTAACTGGGCTTGGCGACATGAATTCATCCAACGTAAAAAATTTAGAATCATTGGAAATCTTCCTTAAGCTAGATGGATTGGAAGATATCATGCAGTAGGTCTCTATTCTTGCAATTTTTGTCGACGTCACAGGTGGCGGTAATGCAAACGTGCCCATTAGGGAAGAACCATTTAAGAGCCCTACACCAATGTTTTTAAGTGCTAGCTGGGGTGCATGAACTAACAGAACACTTCCAGTAACCTAGGAACTGGAGGCAAAAAATGAGAGTTGATTGATCACTGTAATAACACCTTTATGAGGAAAGGCGATCATTCTAAAATAAGTAGAGACGATTGCAATCATAGCATAAACCCATGGCCTTCCGAGTAAAATTTTGTAGTCAAGGTGTCCGTCAATGATCTCAACTTCAACAGTTATAATTTTTCCCCCTAGTTCGACATGTAGGTTATTGATTATACTGCAAGGATTATATGTACGACCCTCAAAATATTTCAACGTCGTAGGAGATTGAGATAGGTGTGACGAGCCAAGTGACTTCCAGCAATTTAGAGACATAATGCAAGTATATGCTCCCTCATCAACAATCGTATGATGAATGAGGTGATTGAGAAAATTTACTTGGATGGAGAATGCCAATTCTGCTAGTAATTGCGGCATATAGCCTGTATGATTAGAGACTACAAGATTGGAATATGTCAAGTCGATTCCACCAATTGCTGACAACAAAGCCTGCTTCTGGGAGGGAAAATTTTGAAGTACCTCAAGCATCAACATAACTGAAGGGGATTGAGCCAAATCTTCAACTATATTATAATTTTGAGCAACTCAAGTTCGAGGATTGAATGTTGACTTATGAACGACTCCCTTTGGTGGCTTTATTGTTAACTTTGGAATAGAAGTTGGCAGAATAGATTCCATGGATAGATTCGTGTTCGAGGTAGTAGGTTGATCAGTAGCCTGACTATCGCAATCTTTATTTCACATTGACACCAAAAAATCAGTTTTTGGCTTTGTGATAGATATCATAAGAACTTGGGAACTAGAAGCTGGATCCGTAGCAACCATGTTTGTGTCTGGATTCAGAAATGGATGTGTCAAAACAACAGATGCGATCGAGATCTTAAGAAATTTTGAGACTTCGGTATGGTGAGGACAATTTGGAACAAAGTGCTCCTCATTACATATTATGCAAGGGTAAAAACGTTTCCAATTTTTTCCATTTTGTTGATCAGATGATCGTTCCTACGGGGTTGAATTTTTCTTTTTCTTTGCTTTCCCCTTTATCTTACTTTCGGGTTGCTTGTCACTTTTTCCTTTGTTAGATAACACAACATGAATTTCAGAAGAAGGTGCAGGATTAGCTGCAGTAGAGTTATGTGTACTTGCAGACCCGTTCATACCGTCGCTAGCATGAGAGTCGTTGGATGGAGGAGGAACATTAAAATTAGATCGCGACACATTGGGAATTATATCACAGAGCATGCCAGACTGAGTATAAATCAAATCTAAGTACTGGGCATGAGTAATGAACTTCTCTTCAGTGAAGATGCAACCTTTAGCCACATCCTCGATGATAGATGGTAGCAAGTACTTAATGACCCACTCGACAAGGAGCTGACCAGGAACAAACGTTTTGACCATTCGACGATGATGATGCCACTCATGAATATGATCAGAAATGTGAGTAGCATTAGTCTGTTTAAAATTTGTTAGAAGTTCCATTCCAATTTCATATCGCATGGGTAACTGGAAGTGGGTCAAAACGGTAGTAGATAAGCCAGTTAAATTATCAAACGAAGCTCGTGGTAACTTAATGTACCACTTCGCAGTCGGACCAGTGTGTGTACACTAGAACATACATAGTCGAACAGAGTCATCATTTAAGGATTTGGATGAACACCATAAATGATAAGACATAATATGTGTTGACAGGTCTTCTCTAGGGTTTCCATTGAATTTATGAATTTCAGAGGGTAATCTATGTGGTATTATCGACCACCAAGGAGAATAGCTAATGGGGTCGTTGGTAAGCCAGTTTAAATCAGGTAATTCTAAAGTTGAAACAAAGGGAAAATGTCTATTTAAGCCAGGTTGAGCATAACCATGATATGATGGAATTTCGTGGGCAAGAGGAATTTGAGCACCAACATATGGAATTTGTTGCTGGTAACCCAGATAGGGGTTTTTTTGAGGAGCAAACGCTTGAGGATTCTGTTGACCAAAACTTGGGTAAGCTACTTGTTGTTGGAATGATTGTTGTGGTATTTGTGGTTGTGGCTGCCAAGGTGACTTCCCACCAATATTATAGCCAAAACTATAATGTCTTGGACTCGGTTGTGAATAGGTAAGACCCGGTTGTGCTTGTGACATCCCCTAATAGGGTAATCCAGTTTGTGAATGAAGAATTCTGGATACAGGTGGTTGTTGTAAACCAGCCGAAGGAGTTGGAGTCTAAGGGCCCAAAACTTGAGGGTATTGGGTTGAAGGACTTGCATGAGACTGTTGAGGTACACAAATATGAGATTGTAATAGGGATAATGATGTATTAAAAAGTACTGTAGATGTGGGTGAAAATGTTGAACTGGTTGATATGAATGCACAACCATTTGTGATTCAACAAGAAAAATAGGCTGCGAGTGACAAAATATCATTCCAACATTAGGGTAACCATAAAACGATAGAGTACTATCAAAATGGGTGACCATAGGTTTCCCTCGACATGAGAAGTATAATAATATGTAATATATTGTTGTCCAAATGGTGGGAGTCTAGTTGAAGTTGTACCAGATGGAATATACCCAGATGGACCAGCTTGATATTGCACTGAAGATGTATATAAAGGATCAAGCCATTCAATACTCATTAGATATGTACTAGATATAATACCAGAAGATTACATGGGTTTGAGGATGCACCAGAGAAGGTTCTATATAATGGTTGGTAACCTGATGGGATGGAAGGACCACCATATAGATGTGACTCTGGTGATGTGGTAAACATCGATGGTGTAGCAACAATGGATGTTGTCGCAACTATAATAGATGGTACAACCGAAGATGTTGACTCAACCATGGTTATACAACCCATTGTATACCCTATAGGATCTACGGGAACTCGAATTGAAACAATATCAAAAGAAGCAGTCTAAGTCGATCGAGGAAAATACTCATAAAGATAAAGCTCCTCCCCAAAATGAGTTGGAGTTGAGGTTGTTTCGTCTTGTGGTATTTCCTCAGTCGAAATCAAACGAGGTGGAAGAAATTAACCGTCAGGCCCGAGATATATTCCAGGTGGTTGACTGCGCGATATGAGAGACTCAATGGCTACGATTGACTGTGGAGCGACCGATACAGGAAAAAATTCTAGTTGTTTGACTTCGGGATCTAGTTGTTCTGGTAAAAGAATGATGGGATCTGAATCAAATTCTAGTTGAACAACGTCGGGTTCGTGATGCATGGTCTCACTGATTGGATGGATCATGACCACATGTAATTGTGAGGACTCCATTTAGACGATAATGGATGAACTAGGATATGTAGAAACGACTTGAGACGACTCTGGTATATGTGATGATGATGTCGCACCATATGTACTGATAGTACTGGTTTTAGTAGAACGATGTCACCTTCGCCAACTAGAAATTTCTTCCATTGGTAAAAGTGGTTTGAGTGCTATTCTACGCGAACGACAGGTAAAGGGATGTTCTTCTTCCACGATGACTGATTGATTTTATTACAAAAAGAAATAAAAAAAATAAAAGGGTAATTCTAGGAAAAAGGTTTACCAAGTAATTGTGAACTGCATAATACCTCTTGGTGAACTAAGAAATAAGGGCAAGCAATCTCCTTGAATGCCGTGTTTGGTGTATCACAAGCTACAAGGCAGCTGATTCGGTTACCTATGGATGGTAAGCAACCTAAATTTTTCCTCCCAAATATACCCAAAGGTACGTGGAGGCCCAAGTTCATATTAGCACTGTCTAATGCGAAACCGCACAGTGAGAGCACCCCCTTATACTTTTCATACTAGAACACCGCCCTATATACCCGAAAGTACGTGGACGAGCTCTGATATACTTATGTACATGGAGTGAGATACCACACTCGGAATGTATCGCATACAAGTTAGCAACAACTACTATGTTTAACGACGTCAGAGCATGTCTCTAGCCTAGAACTTCTAAATTTTATCGTTAATGTTACAATGATTTCTTAGGTTGATTGATGTAAATTTTATTTTGATCTTGTTTAAAAGTTTTTATTTGAGGTTCACCGCATGATGTAATGGAAATTCCTAAAAATGAAAACTAAATGATAAGCAAACTTTTCAATTTATCTTTTTCAATGAAAATCCTAGCTACTAAGGGGAAAGAGCAATCGGTTTCTGAGCATACAACAAAGAGCACAGAATAAATGCAGATTTCGCTAACTTGTTCCTATGAAACACACACAATTATCTAGATGCACATGCATGTTTTTCTTTTCAACTCCCTTTAATGTGAATGAGAGAAAGGAAACTATATGCAAAAATCAATCAAACAAATTGTTTTCTTTTGAGAAACGAGGAATGAAACAACAATTTATCTTAGGAAAATGAAGAATGGAACTACAATTTTCCTATAGGAAACAAAGAATGAAACAAAAATTTCCTTTTCAAAAACAGAATTGATCTAATGCAAAAAATTAACTACTTTGAATTTTATTTGCCAATGATAAAGAAAACAACTAATGAAACATTGAACAAATTAATTTTCAAAGGAGGAAGAACAAGAAAGTTTATTGGTCTAGAGAAATCATACATCTGAGAATAAAAAAAACAAGTGGCTGAAACTGAAAGTAATGAAAAATATTGATGGAATTTAGTTGGCTAAGGGGGCAACATAGCCTCTAAAGGGAGATAGTGTGTTGCAAAGCACCCTTGAATGGAACATAGTGCACTGTACCTTGACCAACAGTGCATTGGGCACAACAAGGTTTGAAAAACAAGTAGCTAAACACACTTCTAATAATTCAAATGACTGATAATAGAAAGTAGATGCTATTGATGATGGTAAATAGAGGCAGAAACACTAGGAATGATGGGATAATCCATAGTGGAGTCGCCGATTTGTTATACGAAATTTTAATCTACGGATAAACTAAATTTCCTGAGTGTGATGTTCCTTCACTTAGAACAACAGAGGAAAGACAACTACTATTTTCTCTAAAACAAATAGATACATAGAATGGGGAAGATCCTACTTGTGATCCTTTTCGCTCTCCTTCTCCTTATTTTGTTGTTTCTGTCGGTGTCAATCCAACTCAAGTCGCTAGATCGATTCCTACAATAAAAAACATAGAACAAAAAACAACATACAATATACAAGTATCTACTTATCGTAATCAAATAAAACTGATTAATTTTGAGAATACATGCATCATCAAGAATAAATTTCACAAGATATAGACATATGTATTGAGAAAATGAAAAGATATTTTTATTAAAGAGTAGGAGGAGAATATTACAACCAATGGATCGATTTGCTGTCAACCTTCTCCAAATTCATTCTAGCCTCATCACATCCAGCATTATCTCAACAGCATATCAGTACTTCCAATCTCTTATCAAATGAGAATTCAACAACATAACTTTGCATAAAATTATTCCTCCCTAGCACTTAGATGAGTGCTAAATTTATATGGAAACTGATGGTAGTGTCTCATTGAATGGATTTCTAATAATATTCAAGACATGTTTCCAAGTTCAGAGGTGGTGGATGGACACTTGGATTCGAAGTATGACACCTATGGACTCTTCTAGAAGGCACTGGCCATGTGGATATTCCCAGAACAATGACGATTTCGCTCCTAGGTGACCAACGCACCCTTGAGTGTTGGGAAGTGCACTGTAGTGCACCCTTGAATGGATGTATTGGCACTGCAACGTAGTTAGTCCCTTGCAGAGGAGCGTTAGTGAGTCAGTGGGTCATATAATATATACTTCAAACCTTGGAAATCTCACAATTGAACCCATGAATGGAATGTATTCACTTAGGGAATATAACAACTGATATATAAGGGGATGATACACCCTATTCATTGGTCCTGGGGGATGATGCCCAGTTTTACTAGGTTTTGGGGGATGATGCCCAAATTGAGCCATAACATGTAGGGTGGAGGTGGAATAGAACTCTGGAATCCCTGGTCTTGTCAATGGGACATGTTTTATAATCTAGGGGTGGCAGCTGCATTGTTGGCAGTCTGTCAGTGGTTGGGAGGATAATTATTAACCTTATACCAATTACCATTCAGTAGCCTCAATAATTTTGATGTCCCAAATATGTCTAGTTTGTCCACTTGCCTGTGCATGGTTACCAGATTACAACACTATGTATGTTTTCCCTATACACCACAGGCCCGTTTGTGCACAGTTACAAGAGTTTAGTGTTGTTACTAATCTGCATGGTAGAAGGGGTGGAATAATGGATAGGATGCTGAAACCATCCATGAGGAATAAAAATATAAAAATTTATGTTAAACAACAATGTTAAATAACTATACTCCACAAATTTATAGCTATGCATGCCGCAGTAAAACAACGTACAAATCTGCTTGTTATTATGAAAGCTCTATGAAGGTCTCATGCTTCCTTAAGTTTGATTTGACATTCTAAAATACCTCATGGTAACTTCTATTATCCACTCCAAGCCGGTGTCATGGTGGAAATTTCATTTTTTATGACATCTGGAGTGACATTGTTGGTTCATGCAAAAAACTTAGCATGTTCACTGTGTTAACTCTATTCTTGGTATTACTTTTTATAAGATATGGTGACTTATTGTATTGACTATGGCTTATCATTCTGGTGTTTCCTTGAGTAAGATCTATTGTCCTACAGTTGTTCCTAGGACTATGCAACTGTTAGTTTCTCTTACATATGTATGCAGTAGAGTAGTAAAGCTCGTACTGAATTAATAATTGTAACTATATTTGACTTTCTTACATAGACAATAATATAAATTCGTGACTATATACCATTTTTGTAGCTTCTAATTATATTGTCATATTGCATAGTCATAATGTATTTCTATAACCTACGTGTGATTGTCTGAAACATGAGCATGTGTTGTCTCACCATAATATCTGGGTGGTTGTTATGTGTTACTACATCGCAAAGCATTGCTACAAACTGGTGATATGTAAATTCAATATGCTACCCTTGTGTGTTAATGAGTGGGTATGATGTCAATATGTTTTAATTGTGTATGATCTCAAGCATAATATTTTAAACTCAACACTAGGCAAGATATATTGCTTATTGGGCATGATGTCATTGTAACACTAATATATTACTACCAGGTGTGATGCCATTCATGGTTGGCATGGTGTCACTATTTAATTTAACACAGGGTATGATTTTATATGGTACCAAAAATATGCAACCTTTTTCATTATTAGGTAGAATGCATTACTACAACAAGTTGCTAAGTTGAAGTATCACCAAAGAAATAATCATCACTGAATTTCTCAACTAACAACATTGTCACTATCACTAACTTGTTGTGAATGGAAAATCAAAATAATGGTCTATCCAAATGTTGATATGTTCATGTTAATACACTGAAAGTAGATGTGCATTCTTCTTTACAAATTTTGCAAAAGATGATTAATGTATATAATATTTTAAGCTATAACTGAAGCTTGAGAGTAATCTTGCATGTTTCGTGTAATCTTCATACGCGTAGGCTGGTCTTTATATGAGAATCATCTTTCTCATAAAAGTGTATCCATGACAAGCATGAGTACATAGAAATAAATTTTTGATATGGTATTTATAACATTAGGAACTTGGAATGTTGACAAATATTCATGAACATGTCAATGCCTTTGTGACCTTGAGTTTTCTTTGGTGCTTTTCGTGTTTATTTCATGCAGATAACTTCATGGATTGAAACTTATAATGGGAATGAAATTTATTTATATGTCTTGAAATGAATTAAAGGTTGTCATTTTATTAGGTCTATTCTAGTGTAATATATCTTCTACATAAGCTACAACGACAAGTGGTTATGTGTAATTGATCACAAATATATGTACACTCGTTAAATTTTATTATGGGCAAGATGTATTAAATGGCCGCATGTATAAAAAACGTAGAGTGGCCTCTTTATGGCATAAAATAAGACTTATTTAGGGTTAGAAGCTAGATAATGAACTAAATCACAGACTTCCAACACTACCATGATGATTATGTCATAGGTTCACAGTTACACTGCCCTCTCGACAGTCCTCTTGGACCAAATCCCTTGGAGTAGTTCCTAGTGTAACCATTCATATTTGTTAAACAAGGGTTCCAAGCTTTATGTAAAAATATGAGTCTCATTATCAAGTGAGAGTAATATCGTCTTGTAGAGATAAGTGTTGGTAGGAAGATTCAATATTGCAACCAACAAGGAACCTCCACCAAAACAAAGTAACTTAGATAAGACTCCGACTCTAATTACAAGGAGATAATTTGAGGAAATTTTCAACCTTCCATAGACATATTCCTAAGGTATGAACTATAAATTGGCATACTGTGCATAATTCCAATAGGTCAAATGTAGGTTTTAACCCTGTACATAAATTACCTGCAAACAAATTCTATATATATATATATATATATATATATATATATATAATGGCGAGAACATAAAAGAAATATACACAAATATTTTTGCCATGGATCCCAAAACCGGGACTACTAGATTGATTTTTCATTATATTCCTTTCAATGTTACAATATATATATATATATATATATATATATATATATATATACATGTTGAAGCATTCAGAAACCCCAATCCATAATCATGGATTAGAACATAACTGTAGTTACCTTGACCAAATCTACAAAATACCAAGGGCAGAAAACCATCATGCCCAAAACCATGTGCAAAACCCATCCACAAAACTATGGGTAGTTCCGCCCACCATATGTGGGTCCGCCCCCTATCCTTAGGTCTACATAATTTTTTTTTCTTGGGGTGCTATCTTGGACCATGTGTAGGGGGTTTTCCGCCCCCTTGCGAACCCCCCAATAGGGGGATGTTGCTCCCTCTGCGTGCGGCTAGTAATGGAAATAATATAACACACACCACACATTCTCCCACTTGTTGTTTTCTTTCCACACATGGGGCCACAGGAGAGCTTAGACATTGGTTTAGGTTTGTAATGCCCATTATTTCTCTACACCAAAAAAATTCTCAGTGCTCACATAATTCGTCAAAGCATCTACAACATTCTTCAAAGTGTCCACCTTTACCAACAACACCTTTTTTTTCTCAAGTGTATCCCTCACAAAGTGATACCAAACATCAATGTGATTTTCCTTTGAATGATAACAGGGTTCTTTGCCAAAAAAATTGCATTTTGACTATCACAATTTATCCTTATAGCTCATTGTACCCACCCCATTCTTGAACACAATATTTGCAACAAAAATTCTTCCTTACTTGCATCAATGGCTGCCATGTATTCAACCTCTGTAGTTGAAAGAGCCACTACAAACCACCTCTTTCCCATATAATAGATTGCTCCTCCAAATAGGCTAAACACATACCCACTTGTATATATTCTATAATCTAGATCTCCAACCTTTTCTGCATCAACAAAGCCACATATGTCCAAAAATTTATCCAATCCTGGTCTTCCTTGGTAGCATAGACCATAATCACTAGTGCCATACAAATACCTAAATTTTTTTTTCACTTTTGTCTAATGATCCTTCCATGGTTTTGGCATAAACCTGATCAATACTCCCACTACATGTGCAATGTCTGGTCTAGTACAAAGAATTTCATGCATCAAGCTACCAACTGCACTTGCATATGGAACATAGGACATGTCCTCTTCCTCTTCTTGTACCTCAGGACACTATTCAATAGATAAATTTACACCTACACGTATAGGAACCTTCACCAGTTTACTATCTTGCATATTAAACATATGCAATATTGTCTCCAAATACTTCCTCTGGTTTAAACAAATCTTCCTCTTTGCCCGATATCATTTAATTTCCATGTCAAAAATATAGTTTGTAGCACCAAGATCCTTCATGTTGAATTTGGAGGACAATTGGGTGTTCAAATTTTGGATAATTTCTTTGTCATTTCCAATCAATAACATATCATCCACATACAATATAAAATAAATAACATGATCACCAATTAATTTAAAATACACAAAATGATCTGCTTTGATTCTTATGAAGCCAAGTCCCCATATATATGTTCCAAATTTCTGATCCCACATCCTTAGTGACTGTTTTAACCCATACAAATACTTTTTTAACCTGCATACTAGTTATTTCTTACCCTTCACCGTAAACCCTTCAGGGTTCTTCATATATATCTCTTGTTCCATATCCTTGAGAATATATGTTGTCTTCACATCCATCTATTCTACCTCAAAATCAAAAGAAACAACAATGGATAAAAGTAATCCAATAGAAGCTAAATTGGCAACATGAGAAAAGATATCACAAAAATCAATTCCCAACACCTAGGAATAACCTTTTGCTACCAACCGAGCGTTTTATTTATCCAACTTTCCTTTTGCATTCATCTTCTTCTTAAGCACCCATTTTCTACCAATGGGTTTCCTTATAGCTGACAACTCCACCAGATCTCAAGCCTAATTTTTGTCCAAAGATGCCATTTCATCAACCATGGCCTCTTTCTCGAGTTTGCTATCCTCTGAATCTACTGCCTCCCTGATAGTTATTGGATCATCATCAGTAATAGATAAAGAAAAATTTGAATAGAAAGTAGATGGATTATACCTCTCCAACTACCTTCTCTCTCGAACTAATATTCTCAAAACTGGAGTTTGTGGCTCTTCCTCTTCAGATTCCTATTCTGCTGTAGAGTCTGGTTCTTCCTCCTTTAGATAAAACTCTATCTTCTTAGGTTCCTTTGGTATGAATTCATGTATAATAACATGTTTCACCTCTCTAAACACTACATATCGGTTGTACACAACCTTCCTTATTTATGGGTTCCAAAGCTTATAACCTTTTAAACCATCCTTATACCCAATAAAGATTCACCTTTCCGGTTTATTATCCAACTTGGTTCTTTTCTCCATTGGAACATGTACATATGCATCAAAACCAAATAAAATTAGATGTGAAAGATAGGGTTTCTTAATAGTCCATACCTCATGTGGAGTATTATCCTCCAACGCTAATGAAGGTGATATGTTGTAATATCCCAGATCTGGAATAGCACAACAAGCCTGCTGAAATAACGCACTCTTGAGAGATTGATGTACAGAAATGAGTTTACAACCCTTGGGTCCCTTAGATCAGCAGAACTGGAGTCTAGATCCAAAATGGGAGCAAAAAAAAATCAAACTAGGTGTGGTAAACAGATCTCCCATCACCTAGTCTAGCTGAAAAACACCCTACAAGAGGGGCTGCAGCTATGCACAACAAACTGCTTCAGGAATAATGCAGTCTTGGAAAATATGAGTAGGGGGCCATCAAATATTATTAACAAGTGAATTTACAATATCAAATCAGAAGTAAAGTGAAGCTCTTTCAATATATAGTAGAATACATGAGACTATAGAGCAAGAAATCCTCAGACAAGAGAGTTACAACACATATGTATCAGCAGAAATGGCTCAACAAAGTTATTTTCAGGAGCTGTAGTAGCTGCATATTACAACTCATATCTAGGACAGATCTTTGGACAAAACATCAGATCTATATTAGATCTGGAAACTAGATAGTTTTCTTTACAAGATGCTATTGGGGTTTTGACCAAATCATGCATAAATAAGAGTAGATCCGAGTTACAAGTTGCAGATCTGTAAAATGCTGCAATAATTTCTGAATATAACATCACATTACAATATACCAGATCTAAACAGAACATGGATCAACAAGCTAATCCATGGATCACCAAAGTGAAAGGCAAAGCCTATCACTAGAGATTTCTGATCAAAACTGGAATCAAAACACCACAAAGAACCTCATATCAAAATAATGCTTTCCATCAATGGAAACAACACTGTAGCTCAAATGACATAGATGGCCCACTGCCAAGTTATAGATCTGAAGTACAAACAGGAGAGGCACTCATCCAAGAGGTTAAAAGACACAATCCATGAGAAGAGGCTCCCAAAACAAGCTAGATCTCTGCAGATCTAGAATCCCACTTGCTGAAGCTTGCAAAAGCAGCAAAACCCTCAATGGATCAGCACTGCAATTGTAAGTAGAGCTTGGCCTCAAGCCTGATAGTGGATCAAATCAAAAAATACTCCTCCAAGAATCCTCAAAGGAAGAGGTGAAATGCCTGCATAGGAAATCCAAGTGCTAAGCAGCACAATTCTCTACTAAATAGCAGAGAATAGTATTTGTCTAAACAGACAAGATACTCAGAAATATGATCAATCAACAACCCTCTCTTGCTACCTTCCCTTTCCTTTTATAATATGAGAACCTTTGCAAACCCTAAACCACCTTGATGAGTTATCTCTTTTCACATGAGGGGCCTCCTTCTAGAACTGCGCTATCCCTTTAGGAGATACATTGAACCTAGACAATGCTATATATTTGGTCAAGGTTGACCAGTCTCACTGCTTAAACCCCTTTCACACCTGCAAGTGATTATTTACATGGCCCTGATTTACCTGTGTTCACATGGGCATTGATTTATTCAGTCTTTTTAGGAGTTTTACATGTCCTCCTTTATTCATTTATTCATGAAAAAGAAAGTAAAACAAAAATGAATATTCCTCTTAGCTTAGGCTAAGTAGGAATATTACATATGTTAAACATGTAACATGAAATATCCACTTCCTATGACCAAAATTATTTTTCTAATCTAGCACCACTAAATATGTTTCTTTCTTTTTCCATAAATGTCCTATTCATTCTTTTTGCAACGCCATTTTGATGAGATGTGTATGGAGTAGTCTTATACTGTGCTATACCACACTTCTTACAGAAATATTCAAATTCCTTCTTACAAAACTCTCCATTGTTATTTGTCCTCAACACCTTAATCTTGTTCTCTGTCTGATTTTCCACTAGAGCCTTAAATTTTTTAAACTCGTCAATGACTTAAAATTTCTTCCTGAGGAAATATACCCATGTATTCCTCGATAAGTTGTCTATAAATGAGACATAGTACACATACTTATCCAATGATGGAACTGAAACATGTCCAAACACATCACTATGCATAAGCTCTAATACCCCTTTCACCCACTTAGCACTAGAGGGGAAATTCACCTGATTCTGCTTCCCATATACAATATATTCACAAAAATATAAATCCAAAGATAAATTGGATATACCTTCTACCATACCATTACCATGCATTATACAAAGGCCCTTCTCTCCAATATGTCCAAGCCTTTTATGCCATAACATGGTGTTTTTTCCAGAGACCATTGGATTTTCTGCTCCACTTTCAGGAACCACAAAACTATTGCACCCATCAATAATAGTACTACTGAGAAGCTTGTACAAAGTTCCAATATGAACTCCCTGCATCAATACCAATTCTCCCCGAACCATCTTGCAGGTATATTTCTAGAACACTATTTTTAAACCTGAATCATCCATCTTGCTTACAAAAATCGAATTTATGGCCAATCTAGGAAAATGCAAAACACTAGGAAGTGTTATGATCCTTCCACCTTGTAACTCCTGCTTGAATTTTTCACGTCCTATGATTTTGGCATTCCTATCATCCCCTAAGAAGACTTAACCACCATCATATTTCTCATAATCGGAGAACCGCTCCCTATGGGTAGTGAAGTGAAATGATGCACTTGAGCCAATCAACCATGCCTCATGATCTACATGTGTACTTGAAGAAGAAGCCAAGTACAAATCCTCAACTTCATCTGAGTTGGTTTGTGCCTCTACAGAAGGATCATCATTAGATCCATTTCCTTTCTCAGGAGATTTAGATCTATAGTATTTTTTGTAGTGCCCTTCCTTTCCGCATTTCCAACACACCTTTACATATTTTCCTGGATATTTAGATCTCCCACTTGAGGACTTATTTTTGTTTATGTTCTGAGACCATCCTCTCACAGACAAGGCATCTCCATTCTAGCTCTCCATATTTTTCCGTCTCATTTCCTCGGACAACAAGGATGATACTTGTTGGCCAGATAAATCGATCTTGTGGACAAGATCGATCTCCCTAGTATCAGAAGATAGTGTAGCAACAAACATACAATTAAATCTATCTTTCTCTAGATATATAACGATTTAGAAATAAATGCTACAAAGGTGTTAAGATCCTACCTCGATCTAAAGCTTGTTTGTAGTAGTATTATTTCAGTTGCCCGAAAGAGTTACGTTCAAAGACCTGAATTCACAAACAAAAAAACATCAAATAGCGCCTGCATAGCATATATTCATAAATCATATCCATTATGGTGATCAAGGAATCCATAAAATAAACAATCAGATGACAACTTATTGAGAAAAACAAACTTATTTGTATTAACTTTGAAATAGTAGAAGAACCTTACAACCTTTTCAGCCTTGATGTTGAATAGGTCCTCCCGGGGTCCGAAACAGGAATTTCCTCTACTATGACAGGTCTTGCACTCTTCCAACCGAGATACATACAGGTATGTAATCTTTCCTCACAAAATCTCAGCTAAAGGAGTCTAAGTTCCAACAACACTTTACCTCAAATAACACTAAAGCTTGAACTCCCTTTGAGGCTGCCTAAGGCCTTTTTTTATAGTGCAAAAGAGGAGGTTACATTTCCAACTATGAAGGGATAAATTCCTCCTTCAAAGGGATAAGCTCCTCACATCAAGGGGTTAGCTCCTTAAGGCAAGGGATACATGAACCTGAAAACAGCGGTTCTGCCACCGCAAGATTCCTTCCAGAGGCTTCTAGAAATTACTGAAAGTGATATTTTTGAGTTTACTTGTGCCTTTTTAAAATTTTACAGGGGTCTGCACCCTTAACACAGATAAAGTGCGGTCAGGTTCGCAGGAGACATGACCATTAGGTGCGGGACCGCAGGTAAGACAAAGAGAAAGTGTGATACCAGAGTTTTAGAGACTTTTGAGAGTTTTTCTCTTATTTTTAAGGCTTGACATGAGGAACTGATATTTTAGACTTGCAAAGGAGGAAAGTATGAGTGATAATGAGCTGATATAGATAGAAAAATGTCAAAGTGACAATTTTCAGTGTAACATATTGCCCCCTAAAGTGCGAAGTCTGTAATAGATGAAGATAGAGTCTGTCATGTATGAAGAGTGAAGTACTTTGTGATTTCAAGGATCATCCTGTGGACACCCCAATCGTAACCTGTAAAAATATTCAATGCAAAATATATATATGTAAACATATCATCGCTAAGGTAGGCATTCCCATACTCAGATCAAATCTAGCTAGAAAATTGACTTAAACTGTTCTGATACAGGAATGATTTTTAATACATCAACAATATAGACACGTGTAGACACAATATGGACGCAACCATCTGTTTATGAATAGTCCAATGTATAAATGAATAATAAAATTCCTTGCAGCCTGGATGGTAGAAACTAGATCCAGGGTCTTGATTTCTGCTTCTCGAACTAGTACGATTCTATCCCTGTGAATGAATGTGTCGAAGTCGAACATGGTAGAAACCAGTTGATTACTAGTCAATAATGTGAACTATTAACAAGTGTGAGGGTAACCACCAGTAATGTCAATGGCCCTCAAAGTACTCAGTACAATCCATGAAATGTGAATGAATGAGCTGAAGTCAAACATGTCACAGAATCATTCGATCGAAGGTCAATGATGCAACGTGTCATCAAAGGCGAGAAACCTACCATTGAGGCATGTAGATTTTAAGGTACTGATGATTTCTAGATCAACTTCCTAGATAATGAGCTGTTGTCGATAGAAAGTGATCCGTCGTAGGCAAGCCCACAACACGAAATCATAGATCAAGTTTTGAAGAAATATATTGGCAAGGACTGACTCAGGTATGGTCAAAATGGAAGACAAATATCTTGCAAATGAATGGTTTATTTGAACTGACCTCTTGAACACATAACGGCACTGCAGATGGCTTGGTGACAATTGACCTAAAGCTAATACCCATAAACCAGCTGAAGACTTTAAATATGGTTTGATTAACTGTTAGGCAAAGGATTTTCCCAACCCAGGTGAACAAAAGTGTCGTGTTCAAGAGTGGTTAATGTTTTTCCAAATAGTCAAAATGTAATAAATAGGTTCGTTTTTCCCTCTTTTCCCCCACCATTTCTGGCAAGTACCTCTTTATTTTAGACAAGCTTGAGGAGGATAACATTTGCTTGTTTATAAGATCATCCTTCGGATGAGTCAAAATTAGTTTAAGATTCGAACCCTAAGGAGTGGTTCGTTCCTGCTTAAAAATTTGAACAGGTCATTTACTGTTAAATTTTAACGAGTCCGGTATAGGAGAATTTCGGTGTTTTTCAATTTTAGGTAGTTAGAAGAAAAACTTAAGAAAACTCCATGGGTGTAATTTTTCGTAAATTTAGTCTCTCGAGCCCGAAAAAGGATAAAATAATGCGAGAGAGAACTCTATTGACTGTAATTAGTCAACGTATAATTTTTTCGTAAATATTTCATTTCAGTCCGTAAAAGGGGTAAACTTATACTGAAAGGACGATCATTCATTTATTTTAACGAGTTCGAATAATCAAGTGTTCGGCAATATTTTCAATTTTTGAGAGTCTGAAAGGGCTTAAAATAGGACTCTAGGTTTTCGCCTTTTTCGTGGATTTTTGAAAGAGTTCGAAAAAGTGATAAAAGTATGCTCTTCATTGAAAAACGATCAATTTTACCGAAAAATCCAATTTTCTGCACAAAAACTCGAAACATTACACATACCTGTTTAAGATAAATAAAAATGTCTTCAAAAATTACCTTTTTAAAGTGAAAAATAAACAAATTAAAAATTCATTTATTCGAAAAAACTTATAAAAAGGGCTTTTCTAACTTCATTTTTACCATTTGAGTTCAGAGTGAAAAGTGAGAGCTTTTGGGTAAAAAAGTTCCTGTGAAGATTTTGAAAAATCCGTTCATCGGAATCGAGGACTGTCAGCTCCAGGTAATCCACGTCCTCCTTAACTTGCATTTCATCTGTTTACATTTTGTTTTTAGACTTTAAATTTCATTTTTTAGGGAAAAATAGGTTGAAAAAATCGCTTGTGGGGGTCCACAGGTGCAACACCCGGGCCCTGCGGACCCCGACTTTTTTCTACATAGAAAAAAGTCTTGGGTTTGCACCTATTTCACAGCTCCCGTGTGTACCTACACACTGTGTATGAGAAAAGGGTGCGGACCCTGCGCAATGAAATTTGAAACTTAAATTTCTCAATTTCCGCCCAAAATTTTTCAAACAAGTTTGTTCTAATATGTATTTTTATGCATTGTAGGACATTCAAAATGCTTACTTCGAGAGAACGTGAGCACGAGGATGTAGATGACACCACAATGAATCATTTTCCCACAATGCAGACATTAAGAGCATGTGGTTTGTACAAGTTTTGGGCCATACAGGGCATGAGGGCCCAAGTAGACCTCCTGACATGGCTGGTAAACAAATGGGACACTCAGGACCAGTGTTTGGTTATTGGCGGCCACCGGGTCGAAATTGAGCCAGAGGATATATATATTTTTAATTGGTTTTTCCAAAAGGCGTGAACACATATCTCTGTTTGCGACTAGGCCAGGTGGCCAGTTTGTCGCTAGTCTTCGACTAGAGTTTTGCGATGATCGAGTAGACCCCAAGGATAAAAGGATTGATATTAAAACTATCATCCGACCTGAGCTCAAAGTTATTGCATTCACTGTTACTAGACTGTCCGAGAGTGTAGCATTGCATGTGGCTACTGGGTCCCAAATGCAGATTGCAGTAGATTTCTTTTGAGGCACAATATTCAACTGGTGCAAAGCAGTATTGGCCAATTTGAAAGGCCAACTGGCTAGAGAAAAAAATGGCAAGTTAAACAACTTTGGTTACGGATTCATTGTGGTTACATTTTTCTTTGGAGAGGATTCCCTTACTAGCTCCGCAGCTCATTCCAGTCGATCCAGGCAGAGTCCGGGAACCTCGGATGGTTCGATGGGTAACTTTGATGGCCCGTCACGCTGAGGGCATAGAGGTTGTTTGATTCACAACTGCATATTTTCGTTGGTTGAACAACCAAATGTTTGTGATTGAGGATTTTCCATACGCCGGGATGGAATTCCGCGGTGACCGAGACATGGCTCTTCCAACAGGAGAACAGTGGGATGATTCAGGTAAAAACCATTTTCAACATTTTCTAAGTTCTATTTTTTTTTGTATTTTAATCATCCAAAACTAATAATCAAAAGTTTAAATGCAGATGTGGGCCCACGATGACCGGCTACTCTCCAGCCTTATGAGAGGAGACACCCAGCTGCACCAGCACCAGCCCCACAGGGCCAATCAGCAGAGATTCTGACCGACTTGGAGCATCATCTAGAGCGCTTGACACTAGATATTCCAAAGATTGATATAGATGATATTCCACTTAGGTAACAAAGATATGTTATTGGGGTCCTAGGACCTTTTAAGAGGTTCCTGTGTAGGGTGGCCGGAGAAGTAGTTTATTATCATGATCATCATCAGGGATAGGATGATCGTTTTGTAGACTCATAACATTTTTGACTTTTTGTATTATCATTTTTGCTGATCATAAGGTATTTTTCAATCTATGACCGAAGATGATGTATATTTTGAAACAAACTTCTATGCTATGATATATCATTATTACCGGCTATCTGTGTAACATGTTATCGAATGTTGTGTAATTTACTGTTTTGATTATTGCAAATGTCTATTTATCATACTAGAAGCAACTGCATCTGCTAATGTATCTAAATGTCTTGGAATATGCTGATATTCAATGTAATCAAATTCACGTTCCAAGAGACGAAATCTCAAAAATAACCGTAATAATACCGGATTTCTAATGGCATAAACCCTGTTAAGCTGTAATACAACGAGTTCAAAATCGAACCTAACAATCAAACTCTGAATTCAAAACGATATGGATTCAAATAATAACTCAATCACCGCACTATACTCTACAATGTTATTCGTTGTTTGACCGAGGCTTACCCCATGCATGGACACTAACTCATCGGAGGGTGAATAGATAACCCAAGCTATGGAGGAAATGTTCAGTGTACTACGACATGCACCATCAGCAAAAACAATGTAGGTTTGAAGAGACGTCATCATCTGCACTATCAAGAGTAACACCCAGACAAGCAGGAATAGTGATAATATCACACTCTAAACTAGGCACGCTTTTCTAATCTAAGACACACCAACTTTAAAGAAAATAATCTAACAAAAATCTCCACTCAAAATGTTTAAGCATAATATCTCTTCAGATAAATCCCATTTCTGGGTTTATCTAAAGAGACCCCATCAAAATATATCAGTTCATAGGCCCCTTTTGCCAACTTTCGCTTAACAATGTAAGGACCATGCCACATATGTAAAATTTTTCTAGCCGCTAGTTTATCGTTTGCTTGATCATATAATAAAACTAGGTCTCCTTCTGAAAATTTGCGAGGTGTAACATTTCTGTCGTACTGAGCTTTTATTCGCTTTACATGAGCCTCGTTTGCTAATGCAGCAGTGCGTCGATTCTCATCTAGCTAAGCTAAGTATAAAAAACGTTTCTCCTCTTCAGAAGTAGATGGAATTAATTCTATGGATAATTTTAATGACGAAATTTCGCATTCAATAGGTAACACAGCTTCCAAACCATAAACCAGTTGAAAAGGAGTGAAACCAGTTGATGTTTTTACTGAGGTCCGATATGCCCAAAGTGCTGAAAATAACATGGAATGCCAATTCGACTTATGAATACCAATGATTTGTTTGATCATAGTGACTAAAACTTTATTGATAGATTCAACCAGACCATTAGCCTGCGGGTAATACAAAGTAGAACTATCATGGCGCAGGCCAAGTTGATCTGTTAGTTCAGTCATCATGATATTTCGAAAATGACTTCCATGATCCGTAATGATAGCTTGAGGAACACCAAATCTAGCAATTATATGATTGAATACGAAAGTTGCAGCAGTCTTGCCGTCTGCCGAAAATGTAGGCATCGCCTCGGCCCACTTAGTAAAATAATCTACCGCTAGGATAATATACACATGCCCCCCGGCCGAGTGAGGGTTACATGTAATAAAGTCAATACCCCATTTTGTGAAAGGACTGACAGCAATTATAGGGTGAAGAGGAGCGGGTGGCGCACGCATTTTACGATCAAAGATTTGACAATTGTGGCATTTCCGGATTGCATAGATACAATCTTTAAATAAGGACGACCATAAATAACCAGCGCGCAATATATTTTGGGCTATGGCATACCGAGACATATGACCGTCACATGCTCCAGAATGGCAGTCATTCAGAACCTTCTCAGCTTCTTCATGAGTGAGACAACGTCGGAAAATAGAATCCACTCCACAACGATAGAGTGTATCACCAATAATATTGTATTGTTGGGATTGGAAATGTATTTTCCGTCACCAAGATTGTGAGATTTCAGGCTGAAAATATTGGGTTTGGAGATAAACAATAATATCCCCATACCAAGGATCAAAATTACTGATAAGAAACAAGGATTCGTCCGCAATGGGCTTCTCTGCCACAGTTTCAATATCAGTAGAGGGAAAATCACACATTAGTTCAGCAAAAACCAAAGACTTCTTTGCCTTGGATTTTTCAAATTCCAAGTCAAATTCTTGCAGGATTACTATCCATTTGGAATAATTTCCCCCTAGTAATTGTTTGGTCAAGATATACATCATGGGGTTACAGTCTAAAATCATTGTGGTTTTGCGTAATAAAATTAAGTGATGAAATATTTGGACAACTTGGATGCAGATTTCGACTAAGATAGTAAATCACATGTTCATTGTTGAATTTGTCTTCCTGAACTAGAACCATCCCAATGGTGGAATGAGAAGCGGCGAGGTACAAAAAATAATCTCGATTGTAATTGGGAGGATGCAGTAACGATGCATGGGTCAATGCGTGTTTGAGTGCATCAAAATATAGATTAGCGATCTCATCCCAAAAGAATGGAATGTCTTGTTTTAACAACCTGGTAAAACCCTTTGTTAACTCGACATAGTTAGGAAAGAAACGACGTAAAAACTTTGCTTTCCCCTGCAAACTTTGGAGTTGGTGCAGAGTCGAAGGAGGAGGTAGTTTGACAATAGCTTCGACCTTCGACGGATCAACACGAATGCCTGCTTTGGAAACGAAAAATCCCAGTAAGTGACCCAATTCTACACAGAAAACACATTTGTGTGGATTAGGCTAAATTCGATAATGCCTACCTCTCATAAAGATAGCTCATAAATGAGTGAGATGATCAGCCCTACGCGATGAATGGGTAGGTAAATCATCGAGATAAGGCTGCACAATGTGCTTGATGTCATGAAATACGTAAGACATAGCCCTTTGAAAAGTGTCCCCAACGTTCTTCAATCCAAAGGGTAGTTTGCAATAAGCAAATGTTCCCCATGATCAAATGAAAGCTGTTTTAGGTTAATCAGCAGGGAGTATGTTTATTTGATTGTAACCGGAAAAACCATCCATAAAAGAGAAAATTTCACTACCGGCACAATCATCGATAATTTGATTGGTATAGGGGGTTGGGTAATTGTCTTTAGGACAAGCTTGATTAATATCCCTATAGTCGATACATACTCTTATCGTTCCTTGTTTCTTGTTGACAGGAACAATATTCGATACCCAATCGGTTAAAGGAATTGGATAAATGAAACCTGCGCGAAATATTTTCTCAACTTCAGCTTTGATAGCAGCAACTTTTCTTGGATGTATTTCACGTAAGCGTTGTCTGACAGGTTTAGCATCTGGGTAAGTTTTAATTTCATGGAAAAAAATTGACGGATCGATTCCTGGCATTTCTTCAGATGACTAGGAAAACACGTCACGAAATTCTTGAAATAGGGCTTTACAAGTTTGGATTTCATCATCCGTACAGGAAGCACCTATATGAATGTTTTCAATAAGTCCTGGCTTAACTAAAATGTCAAGAGGAACCGTTCTAGAGATATTTTCCAAATTTAACTCAGAATCAGGATGTTGTAATGGATTTTGTGGTTCTTTGACATAATCAATAGAAAAAATAGAAGAGAAATAATTTTTAAAATGATCTAACTCAGGTAAAAATGAAGATCGGTGATGTAGATCTTCCCATGGTAAATCATCAACAGACAAGAATTCACGAATCTGTTCATCAGTATGAACAAGATCAGGGAATGTTGTTGTAGCTGAGCTAGATATAGAAAGTGATTCCTCATGGATCACATTCATTGGATCTATTTCGGTTGAAGAAGGATCAGAAAATGACTGTAAAACCTTATATGCAAGTTCAAAGGGACTCAAAGGCATTGCGCCATCAAATGAATCCACCTAGGATTCGAAAGGTATGATCCAAGGATCATCAAAAGTAATAGTATTTGATGAAATCATATGAATATTGGAAATATGAGGTGATACGTTAGGAGGAGGAAAGGAAAAATTTCCTAGTAAACCAGAATATTTAATCAAACCTACGCCGACATCTTTGTAAGGCATAGCCGTTTTACCGATGTGCTGAATACTATCTGTAGAGGTTGGATCAGATGAGAAATAAGTTAACTGGTCTATTGTAACGATCTTTCCTTTATGTGGAAACTTGATAAGGTTAAAGACCGATGAAACAATAGCAGTCATAGCATAAGACCAACTGTGACCCAAGAGAAGGTTGTAATCTAGAGGGGCATCAACCACTTCCACATCTAGATTTACGGTTTTTCCTTCTACCTCTATAGGTAAATTCTGCAAAATACCAAAAGGATGGAACCCTTGGCCATCAAAAGCTTTTAGAATCGTTGGAGATTGATTGAGTGTGGGAGAACCAAGTGATTTCCAACACTGGATCGAAATAATACACGTAGAAGCCCCTTAATCAATCACAGTCTGAAAGACCGGTCTATTTTTGACTAATATTGGAATCTGGAAAGCCATTTGATGGGGTAGGCGGGGTGTACTATTCTCTAAATCGAAGATTATTAGGTTAAAATCCTGAATATCAACAGCTCCTCTGGTAGACAATAGTAATTTACGCTATGCCGGGCATGATTGCAGCACTTCCAAAGCCAACATTGCTGAAGGGGAAATAGCCAAGTCCTCAACAATGTTGTAATTCTGAGCTGCTCTCGCATGTGGATTGAAAGCTGATTTACGAAGTACACCTTTAGCAGGTGGTTTGATTACTAAGTCTGAGTTTGGTTTCTCGATCTGTAGCGGATCAGAAATGGGAGGAGGTGTAGTTGGTGTGTTTGAATTAGAAGATTCTGCTTCTTTACCACCAACAGGATTTTTACTACCATAATCTCGCGATCGCGTCGCAATTCTAACATGAGACATCATCATAATGGGTTCTTCTGAGGTGTTCGAGGTAGAACCAATCATATTACTATCTTGATTAGGAAAAGGATCCTTCAAGACAGCAGGCGTTTGAGAACCTTTAACGAATTTCGAAACCTCTTCTCGATGTGGGCATTCTTTGGTAAAATGATCCTCGTTGCAAATGAAACAAGGATAGCGAGGTTTGCGTTTTTCTTCAGTAGATTCATTTTTATCTGTTTTATCTTTTGAATTTTGTTTGTTTTTAATCTTCCCCTTATTTTTACCCCCACATTTAGATTTGGTCGTAGTTGACTCTACGACATGGATGTCAGCAGAAACTTCAGCGGAAGAATCTCCTTTTGGGGAATCAGGTAAAATTATTATAGGAGAAGAATTCTTTGAATATTTCTTCTCACTTTTAGTACTAACTGAACCAATCATACCATCAGCGGCATGAGACCCTAAAGGAGCTGCAGTTATTTGACCGTGTTTTGGAAGATCAGGGATTTTTTCATGTAAAGTACCTGACTACGTATAAATGAGGTCAAGGTACTGAGTCTGAGCAATGACTTTCTCCTCAGTAAAAACTCCTCCCTTAGCTACATCTTCAGTGATTTTGGGTAACAATGATTTAATGAACCATTCTACCAAAATTTGATCCGGAATGAAAACTTTCACTAAACACCTTCTACGTCGCCATTCATGAATATGATCAGAAATATATGTGGACGTGGATTGTTTTAGTGAAGTTAAAAGTTCCGTGCCATTGTCGTATTTGATAGGCAACTGAAAATGAGTTAAGAAAGCAGTTGCTAACTGATTGAAATTATTAAAAGAGCCTCGTGGTAACTCAATGTACCATTTGGCGGCAAGGCCAATAAGATTTCGTTGAAAAAGGCGTAACCGAATTGAATCATCAATTATCGAATTAGACGCACACCAGAGTGATAAGTCATAACGTGATTTGACGGATCCTCTCCTAACTTACCCTCGAATTTTGGTATATCACTGGGCAACTAATGTGGCATTGGCGGCCAATACAGAAGATAGTAAATCAGATCATTCGTAAGGCGTGACAAATCAGGTAAATCCAAAGTTGCAATAAATGGTAACTGATGGTTAGGGTCGCGAAAACCTTGAGTAATGAGACCAGTTCCGGGAGGAGGATATTCATGATATCCTGGAATCGGATTTGCATTAGGAATAGTATAACCTCCCGGGAAACTAGGATTAACCGGACCAAACTGGGGTTGTTGAGGCCGTTAATAGGTATAGCCAGGATACAGTTGATATTGATAAACTGGGTTTTGTGGAATGGGATCGAATTGATACTGTCCCTGGTACGGTTGATATGTGAATTGCGGTTGACTTGTGACAATCGTACTTGTACCAGCTTGTCCTGTAGTTATCTGGACTGAAGTCTAGACTATGGGTCTTGACTAGGGTACAGAGACTTGAGGAATTTGCACAGATGCATGGATAGAAGAAACAGGAGCTACAGATACTCCAGAAACAGGTGTTATAGGTTGAACATATGTTGCAGTAGTTACAGTAGTTTGAGGCGGAGTCTGAGGTATACTAGGCCCAGGCTGCTGAACAGAACCAGGTGCAGGGATTTGAACACTAGGCTGGACAGGTTGTTGGGTTGGACCAGAAACCAAAGGCTGTCCAGATTGATTAGGTAACTTCACATTAGGTTGCATAGTCTGTTGAATTTGGGATGGATCCCACACCATGTTCATTCCGGGGTATTGTCCCGTAGAAGGTTGTGCATATGAAGGACCTTAGCTTGGTTGAACGTAGGGTTGATAATTAAGTGGTAAATTTCCAACTCTTTGTACAAATGATTGACCAGAAGGCAGTTGAAAACCTTGAGTTGGGTAATGACCTTGAGGTTGATAACACTGAGACATGTACTGAATCTGGGGTTGATAAGGACCCTGAGGAATATACTGAGTCTGGGGTTGACCTTGGGGTATGTACTGTCCTAAAGGTTGATAACCTTGAGGTATGTACTATCCTTGAGGTTGTTCTCCAAAATAATATTGTCCTACAATTTGTCTTGGGAAAAAATTACCCTGAAATTTCCCCCCAGGGGGTAACTGACTAACTTGAGGTTTCCCCCCAAGCAGTAACTGACCACCCTTGCCCCCCAGGCAGTAACTGACCACTCTGAGGTTACCCCCCAGGCGGTAACTAACCACCTTGAGGTTGCCCCCCAGGCAGTAACTGACCACCTTGAGGTTGCGGATTTGGAATATTACCAGACATCATAAAGATTTGCTCTGTGTTCGACGTTTCGGTTTTAATTCCATTAATACCTATTACACAGTAATTTGTCACCATCCCTGCAATCCCCCGTCCCGCACATTGGAGGGCTTATTTCGTGACCTGTGAGTAGTGACATGACCTGAAACCACTTTCATGGCATCCCCTTTGACAAGGAAAATTATTCCCCTGAAGACAATTTCCTGTGAAAATCCCTAAAAATAGATCTTTTGGCCTTGGCGCAACTAGCCAGTTTAGCCCTCGCACCAATGGGGGAAGTCCACCAAAGAGGGTGCGCCAACTGGCGCTCTGTCCCAGTGTATCACTCGCGCCAGGCTTAATAAGGATTTTTTTTTGAAAATAAATGGTGGAAGTTTGATTCCAACCAACTCTTGAGCGAGTCTCTAAAATGAGTTGGGAGGTTTAGCTCCAGATCTCCATGTAGGGGAAGTGGTTTTACACCTATCATGGAAGCTTCCTTGAGGATAGGGCCAATCCCACCATTGTAGGGATCCCAAATCCCCTTCCACCATCTATATAAGCTTGTCATTTTCCCTTTGAAAGCTAGCTTGAATAGAGATAAATCATAGTAAGGAGATTATCGTCAGACAACCGAAGAGAGAGAGACTTGTCCCATCCCCGACGAGCTTTACCGAGACGTACTCCGCTGTCGACCTACCGAAGGAAGATCCAACGTCAGAGCTCAGGTTGTATCTTTCTTCATTCTGATTCATAATAAATGACTTCGATTATGGTTCCACTCAGATGCTCATGTTTTATGTTATGCGTTGTATCTTCTCTGACTGATACATAGTTGCATGTATTAGGTTTTACGCTTGTGTGTTTATTGTTTCTTCGTGTACGTGCAGGTGTTCGAACGTGCTAGGCAGGAGAATTGTGATTTTCCATAATGAAGGATGGAAGCACCATCTCCTCAGCAAGCAACAACAGTGTAAGACTTAAGGTAGGCTTCTTGTCGCATCTTGGTCTTTTGAAATTAGGAACTTGCGTCTTAGTGTGACTCGGTTGTTGCTAGACCCGATCTGGGCTAGTAGGGATCGCCTCTGTCTGCAGAGGGGATTTACCTCTCCAAAAAACTGGCGACTCTATTGGGGAGACATTTATTGGAGTTTGTCTTGTCTTTTCAGTTGATTTTGGTCTTTGCCTGCTTGATCATCTCTTTTGGTTCGCTCTTTTCTAGTGTTAAACTTTTGTTTAGCTTCACCATCCCTGATCTTCTCCCTGATTGCTCTTTTTCATCTTTTGCATTAGTAAACTCGACTGGCACGGTTTTTGCACTAACATTCGTGCCAGCTGGTGCACGTTGCTAGTTTATCCCCCGTGCCAATCCTGTTCTGGCGCTAGTTGCAGCCTGATAGTCGCGCCAATCCTGTGTGGTGCTAGGGTTTGCTCCTTTCTGAGCCTGATTTGTGGTTTTGGTGTCATTTTTTTGACTTCCTGAGTGTTTTGGAGCCTTGTTTGATTATGTGTGACCTTCATCCTCCAGTTTTTTTCCCTCTACTATCGGTTTTACATTCTAGCTCTAAGGCATCTAGGTGCTATAGTGTGTCGAGCCTCCCGTAGGAGTTTTTGGTCCTCGTTTGATCAGTCAATTTCATTATTGCTTCTCTGCATTCATTTGGTGGTTTTCCATTGTTTTGTAGTGTTATTTGAGTGATTGGCTTCTTCCTCATTCAAATTCCACTTTATCTCGTTTTGGGCCTAGATTACACGGTTCATTTGAGTCTTTGGGATTCCTCTTTGATTTGAGGGATTTCTTTGTCAATTTGAGGTCTGATTGTTGTGTTTGGCATTTGAGTGAGCTTGCTCGTCTTTTCTCTTTTTCTATCACTTCTCAAATTGTTATTTTCATTGGTTTTCATCTTGTTTAGTGCACTTGGCTCTTAAACATTGAAAATATAAAAAAAATTTCAAATCTCTTTTGCTTTTGATTAGTTAATGCAAATTGAGAACTTTTCTGTGTTATTAGTGATTTATAACTTTGAAAGAAAAGATTTTAGTTTCCGTTAGCCTGAATTAGTGACACTAGTGGTTGTTTTGTGATCATTTTGTTATTGTGTGAAAGCTCTCAACCTTCCCGTAGTTAGCTATTCATCGAACGAAATGATACATTGTGGCATGTAGTGTGCATTTAGAGGATTTTGAGACATAACATTCGGTAGGGCCTGGAAATTGAAACATAATTGAAGATCAACACTAAAATTTATTCAATTTACCTTAAGGCAGCATTGAAACATTAACGAAATATTTAGAGGTCTAGGCTAGTGACGTGTTTGGCGTCGTTAAACCTAGTGGCTATCGTTCGCCTCTTGGCTTTAGACAGTGCTAGTACGGACTTGTGCTCCCCGTACCGTCGTGTATATAAATGGAGACCCCACTAGGTTGCTATCCTTTATCCGTAGGAAGCCGAGTCTTCCGCCTTATACCCGTGATACACTGGAAACAACATTCGAGGATATTGCCTGCACGTACGTCAAGTCCTTGGTTGATTTCTTTTTCATTTTGAAACCAAGGTGTATATTGCAGTTCACGGATATCTGGTACACCCTTTGCCTAGATTACCAAAGTGGTCATTTTGATCTTTTCTGACTCATTAAATTTGAAAGGATCATCAAGCGCTTGTCCTTTCATGCTTGTTTCAAAATTGAAAGAGATAGAGTCACCTTTCATCCGTTTCTCGACTCTTAAAACATGAAACGGTGAAGTTTCTAAGTTTCAATGTGGTAAAATAAATCACCTGCAATCACACGCCCTTTTAGATTTTTCTTGTCGGCCGTTTGATTGTGTGCCTTGGTTTTTTATCTCATTTGTTTTTGTTTGATCTCTTCCTCTTGTCATTACTGTCATAGTGGCGGAACCCTCCGTTTCTTCTACAGGTAGTCCTTACACAGACGATTCATCAGAGGTCTCTCAATCGTCTGCTAAACCTCAGTAGCCCATTGTCTCCGAGTTTCCCGACGGGGGACCGTTTCTATATAAGCTTCCCTTTGGAGGACCAATTGAGTTCAATTGGCCCTTATCCAATGCTTGGTTTGGATTTGGAGTAGGGGAGTATTTCCCTCCTCTTACATCGAGATCGCCCTTCTTAGCTGCTGTTATTCTTCCTAGTCCTCGCCGTATTTTGGAAGATCTAGCGGCAGGCTCAAATATGGGCTCATCTAGTCCTTATCCTAGTGAGGAAATCCCCACATCTGGTGAATATTACCAGTTATTCCTAGAAGACAACCCCGAGTTATCTGTCATGTCTTCGACTAGTCCTTCGCTTCCAGCAGGGTATAGATATTTAAGTCAGATTATGACCGCTGTCGCCTCTATTGGAGTATCAAATCCTTCTACGAGGCTGATTATTCCTTCGTTATGGATGTCCCCAAGGAAACCCCTCACGTCATCTCCTCAGGTCACATCAGTACCTGTCAGGCCCACTGTCTGTGTGGCTGCGTCTACACCCGCTGTTACTACTCGGTCCGTAAGGACTACGTCACTTCCCGAAGACGTCTACATAGCATCTGCTATTCCTGAGAACATTTATCCTAAGTAGTATCGGTTGTCCCTACAGAAATCGAACTCCGAGGTTGGTCAACCCTCCCAAGATCCCAACCGTCCTTATTTTTCGCATTATGCACAGGATGGTACACCCGTCTACATTTTTCCATATCAATACGATGAATAGGGAAAACCTCTACATTTTATTGCTCCAGAGGCTTATCAGTATGTTCAAGGTTTTCTGTCTACCCAGGCTGGCCAACCTACCAACCAAGGTTGTTGTACGGTCCTGGGGGGAAAATCCAACCCTCTCAACCTATGGTGCAACCTCTGCAACCTTAGTTTCCTGTTGGTCCAAATGTTGCACAGCTAGGGCCCTCTTATGGTCATGTTATAGGTCAAACTAGTTATCAGGCACAACCTAGCCCTATCCCACCACTAGGTCAACCGGCCCATCCGGGGCAGTCTGGTGTTCCTCATCAGCCAGGTCAACCTGTTCAACCAGTGCAACCTGTTCACCCAGGTAAACTTGTTCAACCAGGACAACCCGTTCAGCCAGGTCAACCTGTCCAACCAGGCCAGCCTGCATATCCTATCGACCCTGTTCAATAGTCGATTTACTCTATGCCACAGCAGAATCCGCCTGTGCGCCCCACTTATTAGGCTCAGCAGGGCCCCACTTATTAGCAGCCCGCTCAACCCCAAAGCAGTTATTATCTTCAAGGTCAATCTAGACCGGTTTACAACCCGCCCCAAGGTTCTAATTATTATCTTCAACAACCAGGCTATACCTATACTCAGTAGTCAAATCCGTATACTACTCAAATGGGTCTGACACATAATCAAGGTCCATACCCCAGTTATCAACCCCTATACACTGGTTATCAGCAACCATATCAGACTAATTATACGACCTATACCCCCTATGGTCAGAACCCTCTGGGACAGAACCAATGGGGGCAAGGTTATGCTCAACCAGGGTGGAGTACAGGTACAGGTCCTTATCGAGGGTCTGGTATGCCTTTCAATCCTCAGTTTCCATTCCTGGCCACCTTGGAATTACCGGACATTTCTAAATTGACTAATGATCCGATTATTCACAATCCTTATTGGCCTCCAGTTCCAACCAAGGTGCCCGACGACTGTCCTAAGTTTGAAGGTAAAGCTGGAGGGGACCCCCAAGCTCATGTAATGACCTATCATCTGTGGTGTTCGTCCAACTCTTGGGTGGATGATTCAATTCATCTATGTCTCTTCCAACGCACTCTTACCAGTGCTGCCACTAAGTGGCATATAGAATTACCCCGCGACATCTTTCAAGACTTCAATACGTTAGCTATGGCTTTTCTGATGCACTTCCAGTTACCGGTTCGTTACGAAGTTGGGACGCATCTCCTGACTTCTTTGAAGCAGGATAAAGCCATCCACATATCTGATCATATTCATGAGTGGCGACGTCATTGTACATTGATCAATTTTGATATACCTAATCAGCTACTAACTCATTAGTTCACCACCCCCTTCGTTAACAAGATCGCTCAAGATATTGCTATGGGGGCATGTGAGACCGAAGAACAAGCCATTGCGCGTGCCCAATACCTTGATCTGGTGTACTCTCAGTTTGGCACGCTTTATGATATTTTGACTGATGCTCCATGGCCAGGGACCTCTAAAGCACCACCTACCCCAGCAGTGGATGGTGTTGTTGGTTCCGTTTCTCAAAATTCTTGTAAATCCTCTAATGGGAAACAGAAGTCTAATTCTTCCAATAATTCTGCTCTTCCCACCCCTCCAGATTCTCGTAAGACTACAAAGGTCAATGTCGTTCAGGCTAATCCTATGGAAAAGGCCTCCAAAGGAAAGAAGAAGGGCAAAGGAAAACCCAAACCCGATGCCCTGAAACCAGAGCCTTCTAAACCTCGTACTGATGACGGTTCCCAATGTAAACCGAAGTACCCCTACCTTATCTGTGAAGGAGACCATTATACCAAATATTGTCCCCAACGATATGAAGTTAGTCAACTTCTGAAAGGCTCCAAAGGGACTTCGACAGTTCTCAAAGAACCGTTCCTATCTCAGCAGACCCAGATGGTTGTGCAACCTTCACCATCTGTACCATTTGGGTCCTAGGTCTTTATGATGAATGGTGCTGCACCTGTCTCAATTACTATGCGTTCGAAGGATTATGCTGGATCACGCCAGGCAGCTGGAAAGGAAGTTGTGGATGGCCCACCTCCCCCACCTGTCTCTGGTCCTTTAGAAATTGAGAAGCCCAGCGCTGAACCTATCGTGAGGCCACCTTCTAAAGGTGTTCTGCGAAAATATTCCTACAAACAGAATGCCCGTGCCGCTCAGCACTACAGTATTGTTGAGGATTTGGCACAGGCGCCTTATATAATGTCTGCATTGGAAGTGCTTCAAAGTTTCCCATCGCAACGGAAAGCTCTGTTTTCTGCAATTGGTGGAATCGATCCCGCTGATTCTAATATTCTCACCTTCGACCTAGAAAATTTTGTCCCCCGACTTCCACATCAATTTTCTCTTGTTATCCAAGTCGGTATCAACGGCCTCAACATCCATAGGGCCATTATGGACGAAGGTGCTTCCACCTGTGTTATGTCATCCGCTTGCTGGAAAGCCATTGGCTCTCCAGCTCTTACATCGTCTCCCAATGCCCTAGAGGCATTCGATGGTCAGGAATCAAAACCCCTGGGTGTTCTTGAGAGTTTCTGATCACATTACAAGGGAAGACAGTCAACGTAGAAGTAGAATTGGTTGACTCCAAGCTAAACTACAATCTTATTCTTGGTCGCAGTTGGACTCACGCCATGCTATGCGTTCCATCCACCCTCTTTCGGCTTCTGAAGTTCCCTCATGAGGGAAAAATCATCACTGTGGATCAGTTGTCTTTCTTCACCTCATCCTCTGATAACAACATTCCTTACATGGATCAGATCCCAAATCCCCCGATAGTGTAGGACCCGATCTCTTCAAGGACCCCATCCTCATGGGTATTTTTCCCGCACCACCACCGCACACCGTTCAAGTTAATATGATCTCTAGGTCCGATGACCCTTGGATCATCCCTTCGCCTGAACAGGTGACCTCTTTCAGAGAATCGATGATGTTATCTCTAGTTGAGATTAATTATTGCAAAATCATCGCTGCATCTGATCCTCCTCCTCCTGAACATGCTCCTTCGAGCATGGCCCTGGATCTATATTCCCAATCCCCTTGGCTCGGTGATGCAGATTTGCCCGACCCTTTAAGAGAAGCTTTCCCTTCCGATGAAGCTATTATTGAAACAATGTATCTTGAAGATCTGCCATGGAACGATGGACATCATCGTTCCTCGTTCATGCCTGGCCTGGGGGAAATGTCTGATTGTCTAGAATGTGATGTATCTGGTTATCAGCCTCTTGAGCCTCCTCCATTGAGCTCGTCGGAGCATAGTTCCTCTTCTTGTGTCAAGCTCCTAAAACAATGAAACAAGCTGCTACGAGGATATTTCTTTTAAGTGTGTCAACCTCGTTAAAATAATGAAACACGAGCCCGTTCAATTCGACTTTTGTTAGATTTAGATTAAATCTCTTGTGTTTTGAACCTTCACTCCATTTCCTATGGACTGAAGCTTGGGGGGCATGTTCCTTGAATTGAGACACCATGCTGGGGTCATGCCCAGTTTTTCTCATTTCAAGCATAGTTTGCATGTGTGCTTTTAAGCTTGCGTAAAAATAAAATGTGTGGTAATGCATTTTGTGAACTTTTCCATTGGTTCATTTGTTATGCAAATCATACAACTGATGCATTAGATAAAATTGTATTAGACATTTGCATAACATATAAAAACATCATCACATGTAAAAAGATCCATCCGAAATATATATATATATATATATATATATATATATATATATATATATATATATATATATATATATATATATATATATATATATATATGTATATATATATATATATATATATATATATATATATATATATATATATGGATAGTTTGTAGTTTGTGTACATCACATAAAATAAAAAAAATATATGTCCATTTTAATAATAGCTGAGACAACATGTCAATCAAAAATATGCATATAAAAGCCCTAGATGACTAATCAGCATGGTGCTCGTGGTAGCATGTCACCGCGTGCACCAATCGCCTCAGCAATCGATGGAGGCGACTAGGCACCCCCACAGTGTGTCTCTGGTAAGCCATTGGGACGTCTGCTAGCTGTGCCTAATCCAGGATCCCACGGGCGATACCCTCCAGGTTTTGAACTAGCTTACTCCCTTCGCCACCCTCAGCTTGAGGATCGTGTGCGATAGGGGTCCTTCGTGCAATGGGTGACATTCCGACGAGCCTCTCTGGGCCAACATCTGCATACATATAGAATTGTTTGTTAGAATAGGCATGTATCACCAAAAAATCATAAATACATAAAAATAAAAAATTATTTTACCCAGCTCCTCGTTCCAGTCATCCCCCTTCGGGAGTGGAAGATTTGGGTCTCCCGTGAAGTCGGTACCAGCATAGGGCCAGTCCTCAATGATGATCAACTGTTGCCATAGCCATACAAAAAACTCGGGCCTCCAGAACATCTGTTGGCCCCCTCCTGATCTGGGCATGAGTGCTGCCCATCGAGCCATCCTCGGCTCTCTCAATGATGGCTCGGCAACTATCGCCCCTTGGCCCTGGAAAATTGGTAACCGTTCAAGAATGAACGACACCAGAATGGAACCGTACCCAAACTGTTTCAGTTTTTCCTTCTTGCACTTTGTCAGCTACCGTTTGATGTTTTTTGTTACGGCAGTGGCCCAATCAAAAAGTGTAGGGTTCATGCTATCAAAGGCTAGTAGGAGCTGTGCTTTGGTTGCCTCGTGCGGTGCCTGCGACCTCGTAGCCCGCATAATGGTGTGGAGCACTACTCGGAATGCTATATCGTGGACTGTGTGGATGTACACCTTCCTACTACCCGATCTTGTCTGTGCCCGTGGGCACACTCTCACCATTACCATCTCCATTTTTTCACCAGAAGGTCTACTGCCTGTCATGATTGCCGGGACAATCCAGTTATGAAATAAAGATCAGAGACCTCAAGTTCTAGTACTTGGTCTCGGAGCCTGAACACTTCTTCGTTCTCGTCCCAAATGCTAATCAAATATTGCAATAGCTCAGGTTGTGCTCTTAAACATGGTGTGAGGAAGAAATTTTTGAGACCACAGTTTCAGAGGGCAGTCATGCAAGCTTAATTTTGCATGGCCATTTCATCCTCTTCACCATGCTCCCTCTCCTTCCACTCAATCACCATTGTGGCTGGGTATCTGCACCAACATGGTAAAAAAAAACCTATTAGATCTCTGCAACACTTAGAAATTCATGTTATTGGCTCACATTTTGATAAATTAAGGCGAAAATTTGAGTTCCGCCATTGGCACAACTATTTTTCTAACAGTCGCACAAAATGGTGCGACCACTTTGAAAAAAGGAGCCAATTGGCGCTGGTCCGTGCCCGATACTTGCGCCAATTAGCCGAGCCCTAATTTTGCAAAGGGTTCCCCCAAAGATCAAAGACACAATGAAAATCTACAAAAAATGAATCAAAACAAAGCTAAGGGGAGTGCCTCTTACCTGGAACAAACAAGAACCAGAACGATGTACTGGATTGGTCACAATCGCCGTCGCAAGTTTGCACAACAAAAGCTCATTGTTTCTCTCCAAAAGAGGTAAAAAGTAAAAGTGAATATGTTTTACTATTTTTGGCATATTTATAAGTTTTCAAAGTCAAATTAGGTTTTGAAAGTCATTTTTCCAAATATTTTGCTATATTTTGTCGAAAAATGGATTTTACGCTCGCTTTCATGTGCAGCAACAGGTTTTTACGCATCTTGGACGACGATACGAGTTGTATTTTATACTTTTTCGGACTCGGTGAAAACATGAAAAAGTCATTTCTGGAGTCATCTTTCAGCTCTTTTCTGACTCTCTAAACATGAAAAGATTTCCGAGTCGCTTGTCATTTTGATCTCATTAAAGTGGCTGTGAAATGACATCTACCCAGTATACGTTTACCCTCTTTTTGGGCTAGGATAGATTATTTATGAAAAAGGAATACACTAGCCTATCAGGACTAGGAGGTTTTCTCAGACATAGTTTTCTACCTTTTCAGATCTGAGGAACCATTTACGAAAAGGGACTGTTGGAGTTTAATTTTCCGCTGTCTTTTCAAACTCTCTAAATATGAAAAGATGCCGAGTTATTCCTTTGTCAGACTCGTTAAACCCTGATGACATCGGATTCAGTCATAATGACGATATTCGAGTTCCTCCTTCCTAGGGCTCGTTAAATGTACTAGGATGGATTCGTCCGAAGGAAGAACTTATATTACAAGCATATGCTATCCCCTTCAAGGTTGTTTTCAAAAATAATTGGGGAAAAATGGAACCAGTATCGTCGTCGTGTAGGCAGTATGTCGCTCTTGAACATGGCACTTGTCTGCATTCGTGTCAGGTTGGGGACATCTCATCTCATTTTCTGCTTGCCTCCGTGGGATTGGGTAGTCCTTTTTGACCTCTCATCTGCTCTTTTCCTTGTCATCATGACCTCTGATCTTTTGATGTCAAATACTACCAAATCCACTGTCGTGCTGCCGATATGTTCAAGAGAAGTTGACCTCTGCAAGTTTCAACCTTCCTTTGATTCTCATCTAATCCTGATTCACAAACATTATGTTCCTCTGTCTCACATCGATGATGTGGGAAACACTATGGCCCACCTTCGATCAAGGTCACTTCCTGTCGACTTTAGCTCATTATCCAGGAAGCTGATCTAGAGACTCCCTTCCGGTACCTTGGAGCCTGCATGCCTCAATGGCAGGTTCTTTGCATTCGATGCAAGGTTTTCATCATTGACCTTCGATCGAATGATTCTGTGGGTGTTCGATGCCAACTCACTGTTCACATTCTGTGGATTCTACCTATAGTACCTTGAGGGCCATTGTCATTATTGGTGGTTCCTCTCGCGTCTGTTAACAACTTTCATCATTGGCTGGTAATCAGACGATGTTCTTGCATGTTCGACTTCAGCTCACTTATTCACATGCTAGAATTTGTACTCTGTTTGGGTCGAGATGGAGCGAAAGACCCTGGATGTTTTCTGTTATAATCTAGGCTGTGATTTTGTGGATTATTATGATTGGTTACATGAATCATTGATTGGATGGCTGCGACCATGCCTGAGTCTATTTATTGATCCTTACTGGATGGCTGTGTCCATGCCTTGTGTCTTGATTATTGTATACTCTGTTATGGATGGCTGCGCCCATACCACAGATGTCATGTATTTGAGATATCAGTTGTACTTGTCTACGTAGGTTTTTCGATAGTGGTGTTTTCAGTTGGACACATTCTCGTAAAGCATTTCACCCCTCTCTCTATATCGGGCCTCATGCTTTAGGGGGCATCTGTTACACAGTAATTTGTCACCGTCCCTACAATCCCCCATCCCACACATTGGAGGGCTTATTCCATGACCTGTGAGCAGTGACATGACCTGAAACCACTTTCATGGCATACCCCTTGACAAGGAAAATTAATCCCCTGAAGACAATTTCCTGTGAAAAGCCTTAAAAATAGACCTTTTGGCCTTGGCGTGACTAGCCAGTTCAGCCCTCGTGCCAATGGGGGAAATCCACCAAAGAGGGCGTGCCAAATGGTGTTCTTTCCCAGTGTATCACTCACACCAGGCTTAATAAGGATTGTTTTTAAAAAATAAATGGCGGAAGTTTGATTCCAACCAATTGCTGAACGAGTCTCTAAAATGAGTTGGGAGGTTTGGCTCTGGATCTCCATGTAGGGGAAGTGGTTTTCCAACTATCATGGAAGCTTCCTTGAGGATAGGGCCAATCCCACCATTGTAGGGATCGCAACTCCCCTTCCACCATCTATATAAGCTTGTCATTTTCCCTTTGCAAGCTAGCCTGAATAGAGCCGAATCATAGTAAGGAGATTATCGTCAGACAACCAGAGAGAGAGAGACTTGTCCAATCCCTGACGAGCTTTACCGAGACATACTCCGCTGTCAACCCGCCGAAGGAAGATCCAGCATCAGAGCTTAGGTTGTATCTTTCTTTGTTATAATTCATAATAAATGACTTCGATTATGGTTCCACTCAGATGTTCATGTTTTATGTTATGAGTTGTATCTTCTCTGACTGATACATAGTTGCATGTATTAGGTTTTAAGCTTGCGTGTTTGTTGTTTCTTCGTGTACGTGCAGGTGTTCGAACGTGCTAGGCGGGAGAATTGTGATCTGCCATAACGAAGGACGAAAGCACCATATTCTCTGCAAGAAACAACAGTATAGGACTTAAGGTAGGCTTCTTGTCGCATCTTGGTCTTTTGCAATTAGGAACTTGCGTCTTAGAATGACTCGGTTGTTGCTAGAACCGATATGGGCTAGTAGGGATCGCCTCTATCTGCAGAGGGGATTTACCTCTCCAACAATACCAGATGATAACACTTGTTCAATCGGTCGAGGAGTTGCTCCTAAGAAAGTACCAGAGAGTGCCTGGTACCCCGAAGGAACAAAAGGACCACTGTATAAAAATATTTCTGGTGTTTGGGAAAACATAGATGACTCTCCTGACATGATCAATGAAGGATAATAACCTCTGGGTGTGGGATGAAAAGGAATTCGAGGTGGTGAAAAAGAAATACCCGGGTTTTATAAAAAATTGTCAAAGATAAATACCAAGCGTCACTCTTAATAGGGCTGTAGAAAATGGATTCACGCTCCCTAAGATTCAAAGATTGTGGGGATTCAGGAAGAGTTACTTCTTAGTCTGGACTAACAAGTTCTTCAATAGAAATAAGGCAAGTAGGAAGATGTTCAGTAACAATATTTATTACCCTAGGTGAACCAATATCACTAGAAGTTGGAGTAATAAATCCTGAGGATGGTTCCAAAATAGTAGGTTCAGTGTCAGGCTCAGAAATTTCAGGTTCTTCAGCTAATTCACTGGAAGGAGAAATACTACCAGTAACTTCGAAAACTGAAATTGGCTCTTGAATATGCTCCGTTGTGGGTATTTGATGATCAGGATGAACAACTATAGATGAACTTTCGACTTCTGTTGATCTAATTCTACTGCTACTAGATGATACTAGAGCATGCAACCCTTCAAGTTGTGTTGGTGTATACTCAGGGGGCTTCCCCTGAAGTCTCCGGGACTGTCTCGGTAATTTTTCCACGATTGAATATCAATTAATCACACGCAAACAAAGAAAATTTCAATAAAAACACCTAAAGTCTCTAAAGGAACAAACGACTGAATCACATGCCTAAAAATCTAAGAGTTCAAACCAGGCACAAAGAGTAACTTCCTGTAGTAAAAAACACTAGTTGGTGATTAAATCCAACTTAGTAGAAGTTTAATACAAAAAGGGTGGTTGGAATAGTTACCCTGACAACCTGCTTAATGAAACAGACTAGCACAAGTTTCTTCACAAAACGATCTCGCGTGAAGAGAACCCCCCAGAGAGTCCAAGGGAGTCTAGTCGATGCTTGATCCAGGTACAGTGAGATCTTTCCTTCATCGTCACCTTAGGAAATAATCTTAAGTTTATGGACACCAAGGTTACCAACAATAACAAATACAACTGGGGGAATAGTCTACGATCTGATTCTACGCGCAAGGGAAGAGTAACAAAGCTCAATCCCCTTGAAGGCTCCTCGACATGGTCAATCCGAGGTTTACCAACAAGTGACCCCAGGCTCCTCGACAATGGTTAATCTGAGGTTTACTGTTTGTAATGCGTGCAGATATTCTCTCTTTCCCAATGAAACAGAATTGATTGTCTCAAAGGTTCAGACATGATCTCATGATTAACTCCTTTAATAGAAGCTTCCTATATTGTACCAATTACAATTGGATTTATTTCCTACTGCAAGATTTATCTACTTGTTTGTTTTTACTATCTTGGAGAGTTAATTACTCCCTACTCCAAGATACTAGCCTAAGCTATATTGGTGATAAGAGCCCTAGAAATAGAAAAAAATTACTAGTTCAATTTTAATTAAGCGTTGTTTTTATGGCTGTTCTTTAAGTCAATAGGTATGGAAATGAAACTTTGATGGTGTGAAGACTCGACTTCCAAACACACTAAAAAATCCACCTAAAATGAGAAGCAATTCATTTTTATTTCAATGAAGTCTACCTAAAGAAAGATTTTGAGAAATACAATTTCTTAAGAGACAATTCTTTCTTTGAACATAAAGAATAAATGAAAGAAAATCTTTTTGTTTTTTTAATAAGAACTAAAAACGAGACAAATAATCAATGCTCACAATAAATCCCTTTCACTTTCAAGAATCAAAACTAAAAAAAACAATTTTGTTTTTCAAGAGAGATCTACAAGTTCTAAAAAAACAATCAAAACTATGAAAACTAATTTTGATATCTAAAAAATTTTGAAAATCTATTTGAATAAAAGCTTCAATTTTTTTTTTTGAGAATGTTTTTCTTAGTTGTTCAGTAAAATAAGGATTCATTTGCACAGAATAACAAATAAATCAAAAAACATCCAAATATGTTTTCTTTTGTAAAAATGAAATTCAGAACTTATAACAAAGTTTGTTCAAATATTTGCAAAGAGAAAAGTACATCTATTCCTCAAAAAGGATGGATTTCGCAACCAAGTCAGACTCATCAAGAAGACAAAAAAGCACCAATGTGATCTAAGGTATTTCAAACTTTTGATCTTTGAGTCACTACAGAGACAAAGTGAAAACCAATCCAAGTATGCAAAACTTCTAGAAAATCACCCAAAACAAAAATACTATTGGAACTTGCTCACAAGAGGTTTTTGACAGGAAAGATACAGATCTGGGCAGACACTAATAGTCCTAAAAAAATCTAAACTTAAATTGGAAGAAGAAATTTGAAGATTTTCAAAAATTTTAATAGGGTCTGCAGGCCCTAGAAGTAACAGGTGCAGTCCCGCACTGGATACTCAAGGAAAATGTGGAAATGCCCGCACTGTGTATCAAGATACAGTGCGGTCCCTAGAAAATTTCAAGAAAAACTCAAAAGACTTTAAAACTTTTCAAAGCAAAGTAAACCTAAGCTACCCAGGCAAGTATACATCAATCAAAAACCAGAAAAAATCATTTTCTCAAGTCAAAACAAAGGAAAACAAAAAATCCAAACTTCAGTCCCCAGCGGAGTCGCTAATTTGTTGGTCGGATAAATCGATCTTGTGGACAAGATCGATCTCCCTAGTATCAGAAGATAGTCTAGCAACAAACGGAAAATTAAATCTATCTTTCTCTAAATATATAATGATTTAGAAATAAATGCTACAAAGGTGTTAAGATCCTCCCTTGATCCAAATATTGTTTGTAGTAGTCTTCTTTCAGTTGCTCGAAAGAGTTACGTTCGAAGACTTGCATTCACAAACAAACAAACATAAAATAACACCTACATAACATATATTCATAAATCATATCCATTATGGTGATCAAGGAATCCATAAAATAAACAATTAGATGACAACTTATTGAGAAAAACAAACTTATTTGTATTAACTTTGAAATAGTAGAAGAACCTTACAACCTTTTCAGCCTTGATGTTGAACAGGTCCTCCCAGGTTTCGAAACAGGAATTTCCTCTACTCTGACAGGTCTTGCACTCTTCCAACCGAGATACATACAGGTATGTAATCTTTCCTCATAAAATCTCAGCTAAAAGAGTCTAAGTTCCAATAGAACTTTACCTCAAATAACACTAAAGCTTGAAATCCCTTTGAGGCTTCTCAAGGCCTTTTTTTATAGTGCAAAAGAGGAGGTTACAGTTCCAACTATGAAGGGATAAATTCATCCTTTAAAGGGATAAGCTCCTCACATCAAGGGGTTAGCTCCTTAAGGCAAGGGATACATGAACCTGAAAAGAGCGGTTCTGCCACCGCAAGATTCCTTCCAGAGGCTTCTAGAAATTATTGAAAGTGAGATTTTTGAGTTTACTTGCGCCTTTTTAAAATTTTACAGGGGTCCACACCCTTAAAATAGATAAGTGCGGTCAGGTTCGCAGGAGACATGACCATTAGGTGCGGGACCGCAGGTAAGACAAAGAGAAAGTGCAATACCATAGTTTTAGAGACTTTTGAGAGCTTTTCTCTTATTTTTAAGGCTTGACATGAGGAAATGATATTTTAGACTTGCAAAGGAGGAAAGTATGAGTGATAATGATCTCATACAGATAGCAGAATGTCAAAGTGACAATTTTCAGTGCAACAATACTATTTCCTCAAACTTCAAGGTAGTTGTATTTCTACCTATTACAACAACTGGACTATCCCACGAATATAGTAGAGAAAAAAAAAACTGATGCACTTTCATCTTGATTTTTTATATAAAAAGATAACAACTATCTTACCATAGTATTAAAGGTGTTCATATGATCTTTCACTAAGTCTCCATCCTTCTTCCTTAGGCTATACAAATTTTTCCGTAGGAACAGTTTGTTCACCAGAGACTTAGATTAGTACAAAGCCCCTAACTTGTCCCACAAAGCCTTCGTAGTAGTTTCCCTCGATACATTCAACAATACTAAATTTGAGATACACAATTGTATTGCGCTCTTTGTTTTTTGATCCAACTTCGCTTAGTCTTTTGCTGACATTGTCATTGGTTTAGTACTTAGATCTATCATGATTTACTGATCTTTATCCACCAACAGATCATCTATATTGAGCTTCCACAACTCAGGAATTTTTCCATTTAATTTATCGATCTCTATCATTCCACTATTTTCCATCTTCTTTCACCGTGAGAAACAATCTCACAGATATCCCACTGTAACAGCGTCAACCACAGGCCTAAGAAGAACCCCTCAGTAGCAAAGGTGTTCCCTTGAAGCCGAAAATGTTATGATACCAAACGTAGGTTTTAAATCTGTATATAAATTACCTGTAAATGAATTATTAAAACTGAAAAAATATACAATGGCGAGAACATAAAACAAATATACACATATATTTTCCCCCTGGATCCCAAATCCAGGAGTACCCAATTGTTTTTTTCATTATATTACTTACAATGTTACAATACATATATACATGCCAAATAATTCATAAACCCCAATCCATAAAATTGGATTAGAACATAGCCGTAGTTCCCTTGACTGGATCTACAAAATACCATGTGCAAAAAACCATCAAGCCCAAAACCATGTGCAAAACCCATGCACAAAACCATGAGTAGTGCGTGGGGCTAGTCATGGAAAGAATATAACACACACCCAACATTAGACATGGTCCACCTCATAGGAACATTGCAACTCTATCCATCTGGTTTTTTCACTATCATCTTCCAAAAAATGCAGACAACAATTTTAGCACCTAGATTGCCCAACAGGAACTAGCAGCTAGAACAAATATGAATCTGCCAGGTATAGTCACTTCTAGTGGTGTGTTATCTATCAGAAAATAAATAAGCCTAGATGAAATGACAATAAATTGAGAGATATTTTTCAAACAGTGGTAAGGTTTTGGGACATTACATACATTCTAGTTTGAAATTATGGTTTGCATCCTTAGCAGGCTTGGGTATGCAAGGCAACCCACAAATATAAGACCCAAACTCACAACAAGTAGCTAGAGGTAGTTTTCCAGTCTTGTAAATGCATCCAATTGGATTCAAACCTTGAAAACATGTCTAAGAGAGAAATTATAGTAGTCCCAACCTCAGTTGTAGGGTGTTGGATATAATGCGTTTCTATGATGCATCTCTATATAGTGTTGCTGATAGTTGCATGCCTTAATATAAACACATCATAGGAACCAATAGGACAGGGAAATGCACAACAAAATGGTCAAGTACAACTCCGAAAAATCCCAACATGAGCCAGAAGAAAGGTTCGTTAGATGGGAAAGGTCAAATGAGTAGCATGGAGAGGGAGACTCTCCCGACTGGGTAGACAACTTGAGGAGTCTCAAGGCTGAGCTAAGAAGTTATAAAGCCGAAAGTGAAAGACTCGTCAAGGCCTGAGAAAGGAAAGAAGAAGTCAATGTTGTTATCTTACATATCATTTCATAACTGGAGAGGCATGGACAATATGGGATGGGAGTTAGTCCTATAAATATATAGATATACATGGAGTAGAGGAAGAGATCAATGGAGTAGAAAAAATTTGATCCAAGAAGAAACATAGATTGGAAAGTGATGACACAATAAAAGGAGGTACTATAGTAAGTACCCCTGAGTGGGGCACTAGTACACATACACAACATTTTGATTCCCATCCTAGGAAAAATTATCATTGTCAAAATAGGAAGGAGGAAGATTACATGCCATAAGGGTTCAAGAAGGAAAAACCCCCTACCTTTGATGGAGAAATGAGGAAATCCGAATATGCAGAAGCCTGGTTGCTGGGAATGAGGAAGTTATCCAGGATTCACAATTATTCTGAGAACATGAAGGCGAGGGTGTCCACATTCAAATTAAAGGGAAAAGATGCCATATGGTGGGAAGACTTGAAAAATGTGAAAAATATATAGGAAGAAGATATGACTTGGTGTGAATTTGAGGACTTGTTTCGGGAAAATTACTTGTTAGAGAGATATTTCAATAGAAAAGTAAAGGGATTTTATGAGCTTAAGATGGGACAAATGTCATATGATGAATATGTCTCCGAATTCTCAAAGTTGTTGCGATATGTACCCTACCTAAAGGATAAGAAAGAAAAAGTCCAAAGGTTTATCAGTGGACTACCCCGGTCCTTCAAAGATTGCATTGAATTTGATGAACCTCAGACATTAGAGGATGGCATCAGAATTGAAGCATTGCTATGATCACCTCAGACATTAGAGGATACCATCCAAAAATTTAAGCATTTCTATGAGAAGTTTAGACACATGCCAAAATTTAAGGGTTGTTGGAAGCCATAAAGTAATAGAAATAATAAAGAAATATGACATATGAAAGGAAGGGAAATTCAAACTACAGGTAAAAGGAAGGTGCAACCTCATCTAGTACAACCCAACCTCAACCAAATTTTAAACTGAATAATAAAGGGTATGTGCATCAACCTATAGGAGGACAAAATATATCGGATGATAAGAAACCATTGCAATGTTGGACATGTAGAGGAAATCACCGTAAGATAGATTTCCCACAACAAATGGATTCCAGGCCACAAATCTACAACATATAAGAAGCTCACACTGTGGGGGAAGTATCCTAGAGTATACCTAGGATATATGTGATTGCAGATAACAAACAGGTTGACCATCAAGCATCCATCATTGAAATGGAAGGTAAAATTTGTAGTCAAATTGTCTCTATCATAATTGACCTCGACTCTAATTACAATTATATTATCCCTGAGCTTGTATATCACTGCCAGCTAGCCAAATAAAGCCATACAAAAGCACGGTTGGTCTAGATAGCCACAGGAACAAAAATAAGAGTAAGCTAATGGGTAAAATCATGTGCATTTTAACTCAATGGCATGGAAACCATAACAAACCTTAATCTTCTTCCCTTGTGTGCATATAATATGCTACTAGGTATGGATTTGTTGTATGCCCATCAAACAAAATTAGATTGTTACGAGAAGGATATTAAATGCCTAGATGAGGCTGGGGAAAGAAGAATGTTACAAGGCAAAAGGAAACCCACCTCAGTAATAATAATCATAGCTATGCATGATAAGAATAGTCACAAAAAGGGTGTACCCTATTTTCCATACACATTTCTAGTAATGTAGAAGCTAACAATAGTGCAGGGAAAGAAGAAAATTAATTCTTGGATAGATATTCGGTTCTACAACAATATCGGTATGTATTCCCTCTAAACATCTTTGATTTCCCCCCTCACAGGGAGCTAGAATTTTAGATTGAGATGATGCCAAGAGCAACACCGACATTTAAGGCACCCTATTGAATGAGCACTGTTGAGTTGGTAGAAATAAATTAAATTAAAGGAGGTGCTTGATAAGGGATACATAAGACCAAGTGTGTCTCCATGGGGAGCACCGATATTATTTATAAGAAAAAATATGACATGTTTATATTATGCATTGATTAAATACAATCAAATAAGGTGACCATAAAAAACATATAATCCTTGTTGTAGATTGATGTTTTATTTGATCAATTGAGATGAGCATTGGTCTTATCCAAAATTGATATGAGATCAAGATATCATCAAGTGTGCATCAAGGAGGAGGATATCCATAAGACAATCTTTTGAATAAGGTACATGAAATATGAGTTCATGGTGGTTCCATTTGGGATTATAAATTCCCTTACCACCTTTATGTGCGTAATGAACAATGTATTGCGGCCTTATCTAGATAAATTTGTGATTGTCTTTGACGACGACATATTGGTGTATTCAAGAACCAAGGAGGAACATGAAGAAAATTTAGAAGCAATACTACAAATACTAAGGGAATGTAAGTTATATGAAACGCTGAGCAAGTGTGATTTATTACAATCCCAGATCCATTACTTGGGACACATAGTCTCCAATGATGAAATAAAAGTGGATCCAGAAAAGATAAAACCCATAATGGAGTGCCCGACACCAAAGAATTTAACAAATATAAGATCATTCTTGGGATTTCCTAGTAACTATGGGCAGTTTATTGAAAATTTCTCCAAGATAGGCCATCCAAACATTGCCTTACAACACAAGGGGAAAAAGTTTGAGCGGATGGCTGAATGTGCAACAAGTTTTGATTAGTTGAAGCATTTGCTCACTAATGCACTAGTCTTAAGGATTTTTGATCCAAGCATGGAATTTGTAGTTTTCATCGATGGGCTCACTGGAGTCTTAATTTAGGAGGGACAAGTGGTTTTGTTTGAGTCTTGAAAGCTTAATGACCATGAGATAAATTATGTGACTCATGACCTAGAGCTAGCCATCATTATCAATGCATTAAAAATGTGGAGGAACTACCTACTCAACAAGAGATTTACCTTAATGACGGATCATGGAGGTGTTAGCACTCAGAATGAACCTCAAGGCTGAGAAGAGGCAACTCTGAGGTAACCACAGACCAAGCTTTCGATCTGGCATCTAGCCCTGCTAGAACAGAGAGGGCTCTCTCTTGGCCAAAAAAACGTGGCTGCAATAACTGAATCTTAGGCTAGCTATGAAGAATAAGGATTTGGTTGAAAATTGTGGGTTGAAAACAACAAGAGAAGGGACTATTGGGCTGTGAATTTGGGGCTAGTTTCTGTCGGAAAACTTGGGGAAAAGTAAGCGAAATGTACAACCATATTAAAGATGTAATGAGAGAAGAAAAGAGAGAAAATACCACTGCCCTGTAGGCATCAATCAGGGGATGGATATACAGTGAAAAGTTTAGAAGAAAGAGAAGCACCAGGTTACTCAACAGAGCATCTAACAGAAGATGGATTTTGAAAAGATAACCACTACATCAAACAAAAAAATCATTGTGAAAGGAGCATCGTGCATGGATGGATTCCTAACACTTCCCTTACAGAATGTTGTAACCAAATTAGCAGAAAAAACAAAGCATGGAAATGAATTTACAAGAAAAACATGTTGCACATTAAACATCGTGATGAATCCCAAATTTAAAGAGCAGAAAAAAGCTTTATTAAAATAATATTCAAGGAAAAATTTACACAGTCCAATAGCAGCCTCCCTCTTCTGCAAAAAATCCAACCCTTACACTCTGAAATTGATAAAATATATACAATTTTCTCATCCATGTATTAAGGGAATTGAGCTTAACCATCTTCTTCAAAATAGAATCAATTACATTAAATTTGGACCGAATTTCTGAAATTAGGTGTCAAAGATGAACTCGTATCTCCTGAACCATAGCACTTGTTAAAAAAATGAAATATTTTTTTTAGATAAGGTCATTTTTTAGAAAAACCTCTCTGAAATTTTTGAAATTCGTTTCCATTTGCTCGGAATATGTGCCACAAAATCATCTCTAAAACAGAAAATCATTAATGGACCGAATTGCCGAAATTAGGTGTCAAATATGAACTCGTATCTCCTGAACCATAACACCTGTTAAAAAACTGAAAGAGGTTTTTGTAGATAAAGTCATTTTGGAGAAAAACCTCTCTCAAAGTTTGGAAATTTATTTCCAGTTGCTTGGAGTCTGTGCCACAAAATCATCTCTAAAATAGAAAATCATTAAAAATTTAAATCTGTAAAAATGAGCTGTAAAGATCTAGTCAAATATTCCAATTCACGACACCTGTGAATAAATTGAGAGAGGTTTTTGTTACATGGCTTGTGGTTAACAAAAAAATCTTTGGTTTTCTCAAAATTACTTTCCATAGATTGTAACATGGCATCGCACTAAAATGAATAAAACAGTAAAATAATTGCAAAATTTGTTTTGTTTTAATGTAGGCTTCAAATATCATTGCATATCTCCCACATAGTAACATTTATGCATAAAATGAAGGAATTTTTTTATATTTAGTATGTGATGAACAAAAACCTCTTTTTCTTTTGTAAAATTTCTGTCCAAACTGATTTTGTAGTAAACTTGTCCCTGTGTGTAGCAACTGACCTCAAAACATGCATAACCAAGAATGAATCATTCATTTCGATCATATCTTCTGATCCAGAAACTGGCTACATGAGTGTGATATACCATTGGATATATTTTTCTGAGCTCCTTCTGATGGAAACATTTAAAATATGTTTTGCACTGAAGATCATGTGAAAAACATCTAACAAAACCAAACATAGTAAGAGCGCATTTTGATCCCTGGTGATAGGCTGCGAAGACTAGAACTAATAGGAGGGATGCAATACTTGTTTGATCAGACTAAAATGAATGCGAGACAAGATAGGGGCTTGAAAACCCTTATCGATAGATAAAAAATAAGAACTATGTACCAAACAACAGTGAATTGAAGAAGGTCATACACAAGGAGCTCCATGCCAAACCATATTCTGGCCATTCAAGATATCAAAAGACCCTTCATGTCCATCTAAAATTTTTACTACTAGACTTATTTGAAGAAAGAGGTAGCATAATTTGTTGTGAAATTCATGGATTGCCAACAGGTAAAGGCTGAATTCAAACACCCAGTAGGATTATTACAACCTATTCCCATTCCGGAATGGGAATGATATCCATGTATTTTGTTACCGGATTTGTTCTGAAACCAACTCCAAAAATAGAAGAAAAGAGATATCAACACCTTAGAAATAAGCCACTTCGAGGGGGAAATTGTTGATCAGTGGTTGTCATTAATGTCAACCCAAGGAACAACAGGGGCTACCTCGATCTTGCTTGGGAATTTTGACTTGAAAACTTATTCTATTCTGAGTCAAGGATATTTGGGATGGTTTCTACTTGTCGAGATGTTTCCTTTGATATATGGCACGCCACGTAATTCTTCACGGTTTGAGAGGTATTCATGTTTGAAGTTAGTAACCCCAGTTTGTGGGATAAAAACACATGGGATTGTGGCATGACACTAATCATTGGTTGTGGTTATTGAATAGTCAATAATTAATATTTTTTAAGCTCCTAAAATCCATCCAATGTTCACTTGTAGAATACCCTCTCAAACTAAGCATTTATATAAATTGTGACCCTCATATACTCCTCATGTAAGGATTTCGCTACTAAAAATAGGTCATCGTGGAATTTCCACTATAAATTTTTTTTTCCAAAGCTTCAGATGCTGAAACAAAAAAATCACTTGGGCGAAATCCTGATGAAGCTCGTGTCCAAATTTCAGATCTTGTTTCACTATATTTTCGAAGATATGATCTGTGGAAGTTAGGGTTTTTGCAGGGTTTCGAATTTCATCTCAAAGAGGTGACCTTGGGAAAATCATCATAAATCTCTTTATGAAAAGAGGATTGGAATTATGTAAAAACTGGTGGATAGTGCACAAACTGTATTTTTATGTGTATCAATTTTAGAGATGAAGGATGAAGAACCCTTAGTTAAACTGAGAGGGGGGGGGGTGAACCAGATGAATACATTCATGGACATTTAAATTTTTTCCATTCAACTCATTTACACTTGCATTTCATAAGCAGTTTAATACATAATGGATCAAAAGACATAATGTGTGGACAAAAAATAATTAAGCAGATTCAAACATCACATCAACACATAATCATCAAGCACAATTCCTGGATATAAAATCCTCCACTCTCTGAAATCAACTTCCTCACACTACAATAAAATCATATGCTGATTTACCTGGATATCAGCTTTGTTTTACTCCTTCTTCACTACTGCCCTTCTAGCCTTCAAATCTGCTTCATATCAGCTTTGAATCTATACAACATCTCTATCTACTCTCTCTCATTCTTCCACTCTCTGACCTCTTCATGCACATTACAATAACATCATTTATAGATATCAGTTCATGGTTGTTTGAATTCTATATGGGAATATGAAGTGAATAGGCATGACTCTTGCCTTCCACCCACTCATTTCCTCACTCAGCATATTCAGGATGTTACAACAATATATACACTCATTTCATTATTAAATTGGAGTTTTGATTTTCCTTGGAGAATTGCCTTTGCATCACAAACAATATAAAATAATTAATACATTTATAGTTACAATCAAATATTTCAATGAGCCCTTTCAACTTCTTAGCTTTGTTGTGTGTTTGTCCTCTTCTGCTTGCTATCCATTTGTCTTTTATGTTTCTGCAGTTATATTCTAACTGTGTTGCATAACCACCTTTTTTCCCAACTTGACCTAGTTATTACGTTTCAACTAGTGTTACTATACCCATCTTTTTCCAAACTTTTCCTATTATATTTAACTGCAACGTTCAACTTCTCTGCATGCACTGTCCGGTCTCTCTACCCGAGTCCATTCTCGTGCATTCAGCTTTCGTTTAACTCATTTTCGCAACTTCATACAATACGGTTTTGCATGGGCTCCGGGTCCTTTTTCATGCATTCAGGCCTTTTCTTTGTAACTCGAGTTGACCATTGCTTCCATGGTTTTCGTCATAAAACCAACGCAAACACATTAAAAATTGGACCTGAAATATATTAGTATTTTCCTTTGAACCACATCGCGTCGGCTTCAAATATCAGACTTCGCATTCCATAGATTTTACGTTCTAATCTCCTTTTCCTCCTCCGATGTGATTTAACATAGAAAAGGCTCTGCATACGGATTTGAAATCCTTTGGATTTGGCCTTTGAAATTACATCGCATTTGGGGCCTCTTTATCGCACTTCGCAAATTTTAGATTATATAAATTTCACAATACTTGTGATTTTGCGATTTCACAAATTGCAGCGAACTCCCCATCGCCACCCGCAACTTTTAATGTTTAACAGTAAACTTATCCTATGTGATTTGCGATGTGAGGTATGCGGGCCTGGTCCACGTCACCCTACAATGTCACCACCAGATCACCTTGCCATGTCATCATAAATTACTTGTGATCTGTGGGGTCAGGGCCACGTCATCTTCCACATCAACTTGCTACGTCACTGCCACATCATCGCCATGTCATCTTCCCATGTCATTACCCGCACTTCGCATTTCACAGTTTCTATGACTTATCATATCAAAACTTAAACATTTTAATTGGCGATTTCTTATCATATAAATGTAAAGCTCGCCGATATGCGATATGCGATTTAATATCCGCCATTGATCAATGCCCAGATGCAACGGTCCACGCTGCTCCTTTGCTGATATGCTTCATATCACAACTTAAAATAGTTTAACTTGCGATTTCTTATCATATCAATGTAAAACTCGCCAATATGCGATATGCGATTTAACCTCCGCCATTGATCAATGCCCTGATCTAATGGTCCACGTTGCTCCTTTGTTGATCTGCTTCGCATCACACTTTAAATAGTATAACTTGTGATTTCTTATCATATCAATGTAAAACTCGCCGATATGTGATATGAAATTTAACCTCCGCCATTGATCAATGACCAGATCCAACGGTCCTCGCTGTATCTTTACTCTGATTTTCTGACTTTTCTCCTTTGGTTGTGCTCATTTGTTTCTTTCTAGTTGTTCGTAGAATACTTGACTCATTCATGACTTTCCCCATGTTCACAACTCGACCCAAACATGCACGACTTGACCCAACACATTCATGACTCTGCCCAACACGTTCACGAATCTGCCTTTGCTCCTTTTCTGCCTTAACTGCTTCTCTGCGGCCTTTGCTTCTTTGTTGCCTTTATTCCTTGTCTGCCTTAGCTGCCTTTGCTCCTTTGATTCTAAAGTTGCTCCCCTCTACTCCTTTTCCTTTGCTGATGGTCTAATGCTGATCCTTGCCTCTTTGCTGCTCCTTAGCCTCTCTTTTATGCTTTCTTTCTGCATTATTTCCCGATCTGCTTCTTTTCCTTATTGCTGCCACTTCTTTGATCCTTTGCCTTAATGATAGTTATGGTGCTGCTCCTTTGTGCTCCTTTTCCATCAATGACAATATTTCCAATAGTTTCCCCTTTTGGCATTGATGGCAACACTTCCTCCAACACTCCAAATCTTCCTCCAAGACTTCCTCCCCCTTTCATTCTAAGAAGTGTATTTCTTCCTCTGCTTTCTTTTCAAAAGAGCCTTTCTTATTCTTCTTGCTTTTCCTTCCCCTTTGACATCGATGGCAAAGGGTTGCAAATTTCATAGTGTAGTTTCCATCTTTGCATTAATTCTCTCTGATTTGTGTATAGGATTTCTTCTTCTGACTTTATACCTTGCTGCTCCAGACTGGTGTATAAGAGTTGTTGGGAGAACACTTTGAAAATTATTTAGATTGCATGAATGGAAGGAATTTCACCATAGAATGTTTTGTACTTTTGTCCCTTACTGCTTGATAGAGGTGATATGTGCTAGAATTGTTATGTACTTCTATCATAATACTCCGATCTTGAGGACCTCTGCCATACCACTACTCCACTAATAACACTTTGTATTCTATTGAAAGGCAGGTTGCTTGCTCCAAATACCAATTGATGAATGATGTAATGATATAATCATGATAATCAGATCTCTTATTCATCCTTCTTAAGAAAATTTTGTTTCATTTTTAACACTTTGTAGAAAGACATAATACAATGTAATGATCCTCTGTAGATATTTACCAGCTCCATAGCTCTAGCTCCTTTGTGAAAAATTTTATGGCCTGCTCTCCCCCTTGAATGATGCTTCTTGTCTGATATTGACTTGTATACTGCACTATTTCTGTTCCTTATATTGCAACCTTTGTTGGTGTGTTTCCATCATCATTTTTTTGTTTTCTGATCATATCAGAGAGTATCATATGCAGACACTACCCCTAGTTTGTCTCTTAGATATTAGAATGGTTCTCTAGCAAGATGTTTTGTGAATATGTCTGCTGTTTGTTCCTTTGTTGGTACATACTCCATCTTTACTATTTTCTCTTCTACTTGTTCTCTGAGGAAGTGGTACTTTATTGGGATGTGCTTGGTTTTTGAATGAAGTACTAGATTTTTTTATATACTTATTGCACTTGTATTGCCACATTTGATAGAAATAGGTTCAGTGATGCTTACCTTCATGTCTTGGAGAGTTTGTTTCATCCACATTACTTATGTGCAACAAGCTGTTGCTGCTATATATTCCACTTCTGTTGTAGATAGAGAGACATATGTTTGCTTCTTGCTTAACCATGCCACCATACTTTCTCCCAAATAAAATGCACCTCCACTTGTGCTTTTCCTGTCATCCACACAACTGGATCTATATTCATATGTATATGCTGTCAATGTGAAGTATTTGCCTTTCGGACACCATAGGCCATAATTTGAAGTTCCTTGCAGGTATCTAAATATCCTCTTGATTGCTAGAAAGTGACTTTTTTTTGGTGCTGCTTGATATCTTGCCACAAGTCCTAATGCCAACATAATGTCCGGTCTAGAGGCAGTTAGGTATAGCAAAATTCTTATCATAGATCTATAAAGTCTTTGATGTACATTCGCTAATCCATCATCAGCACATAACTTGCATCCAATGATCATGGGAGTTGACATAGGTTTGCAGTCTTCCATTTGGAATCTTTTTAACACGTCTCTTAATTATTTTTATTGTGAAATGAATATGCATTTTTTCTTTTGTAGAATTTGAAGTCCTAGGTAGAAGGTAAGCTCTCCAATCATAGACATCTCAAATTCTGAATTCATCTCTTCTAAAAATCCTCTTAGTAACTCATCCTTGTTTCTACCAAACATGATGTCATCTACATATACTACTACAGTTAAGAGTTCATTTTCATCAACCTTTATATACAGATTGCTGTCTACTCCTCCCTTCTTGAAACCTTGTTTTTTAAATTACTTGTCCAGCTTAGAATACCATGCACATGGTGCTTGTTTGAGACCATATAAGGCTTTCTTTAATTTGCACACATAGTCATGTTTCTCTGCTAAGGTAAATCCTTCAAGTTTTTCCATGTAAACTTCTTCCTCTAAATCTCCATTCAAGAAGGAAAACTTCACATCCATTTGATATACCTCGAAATCATGTTAGCATGCAAAATCCAAAAACATTCTAATTTCTTCCATTCTTTCTATAGGGGAAAAAGTTTCATCATATTCAAGTCCTTCGATTTGAGAGTACCCCTTACACACAAGTATAGATTTATTTATGATTACCTGACCTTGTTCATTCATCTTATTCTTGAATATCCATTTTTTTCCAATGACATTTTTCCGAGCAGGTCTTGGCATTAACTCCCAGGTCTTGTTCTTGTCAATTTGGTCTAATTATTCATTCATAGCATTTACTCAAGTTTTGTCTTTGTTGGTGTTATCTCTAAATTGGTACTGATGGGATATTCCACCAGAAAAATTAGAGTAACCGTTTCAACCAACTTTGAACTGAAGATTAGCCTCTTCATTCTGAGAGGGATCTCTCAAGGTAACTAATGATTCTCAGTGAAAACTCAATTAGATGGTTAACTCTATGTCTGTAAATTGATTATGATTGATTGCAGGTTGAAAATGTAAAGGACTGCTACCATTGGGAAAATGGAGTCAACATCAGACAAGTCAATGAAATAATCCTTCTTGTGGAAACTGAGGAAAATGGAAGTTTCAATAAAAGATGGTACACATACACAATACAGGAAGAAAACAGTAGTTTAAAATATAAAGGAATCCAGAGCATGTTTCCATGAGTTTTGAGTAATTAGATATAAACTAACTACATATATTAAACATGAAAGATACAAGACAAACTACTCATTGAACACTTCATTCGAATCTCAGGTGACGAAGGGAAAAACATCCACTGTATATTACTAATGCTGAAAGTTTTACAAAAATAGAAGTGTAGTACAATACTCTCCAACCCTTTGATATTCGATCTTCTTTCTATAAATAGACTCTTTTTGCATTACATAGGATGCTGGATCATCGAACCTTGACTATGAAAGCTAATCATAACTGGCAGCTCTATTTCTGGAACATAAAAAGACACCTATTCATTTAACAGATTCTCTCCTAATGGGACTCTAATTACATTTATTTCATCCACTTCTCTAATAGTGGGATCATTACATAGATAGGGATCAGATGCTAGAATGGAATTCTCCATGACATAGTACATAAATGTACTTTCCAAGAATTTAGCAACAATTGTCCTATTTTCTAGGAAAGGATCAACATTAACTATGATTTTGTCTTCATGCTATTTTGTATGAATGGCACACATGCCAAGTGATGAATATTTTCTGAGATATCTCCTTATCTATTTGGTTGCCTCCACATGGCTTGCTGGTCTTCCATATGCATTTCAAACCTTCAAAAACCCTTCAAAAACACCTCGCTGCAAAACAGAGCATCTTTAGGCAGTTTCGTAGTGTAGTTTAGTAGCGAGCTGGTTTCTGTATTTTAACCTTTCCTTCTGCCACCTTTGCTAGTCAAAAAGCATTTTTCAGGTCAAAATATCTAAATACTATCAAACTCCCTCCTTAGTTCTTCATAAAACTGATTTTAAAGGCCGAAAGATATCTTCAGAAATTTCATAGTGTTTTTCAAGCCTTCAAGACCAGAGCTTGCTACGAAACTGCCTAATAAGGTAGAAATTGCAGATTTTGTAAATTTATTCAAAAATTAATATCCTAAGCCAAAATTTATGTCACTTTCAAGCTATAAAACTTAAAAAAAATGTCTCAACTCAACTCTTCAGTCCTTGGGTGTTTCATCCTCATTAACAATAGGTTGACCTTCGGGTTCTTCAATCACTTTCATTTTCAGTCCTCTCTTCTCCAGTTCATCTTGAATCATGTCCATTTATTCTTGAATGTCTTCAACTTGATTTTGTAATGATCCGTTTTCAGCTTGCAAGTGCTATAAGTCTTAGAGGCTGGGTCATTTTCAACAATCTTTTAGCATTACTCAGATTTTGAAACACTTGAGAGTTGACTATCCCATTTTTCATTATCTGATCAAACACGGACTTTTCAGACCTTTGCTTTTCTGCTTCCAAATTTAACTCAAGTATTTCTTCCCTTGCTTCTCTTGTTCTGTGAGGATTTCTGTTTCTGATTTTCCAACCATATTCTCCTTTCCCTTTCTCTGCATAGTGACAAATTCTTCTGATGTTGGGTATAAATCTATGATGTTTTCTAGCTGCATACCTTCATTGAATTTTCCTGCTCTTTTTATTTCCATGGCCTTCTTTTCAATCCGTGATTTGGTCATTGGATTCCTTGGATGAAACATGAAGCCACCATCCTCTCCTGCAAAATCACACTTCTTGACAGACTTACCTTTCTTCAATTTTCTTCCATCACCTTCAATATCTTCTACCTGCACCTCTTCAATATCTATTGCATGGAGGATGTCTTCCAGATTTCCTTTGGCCAATGTTTGACTCCTTGTTATCCTCTTATTGCTTTGTTTTCTAATTTTTTGTTTCTGTTTTGCAAGTGCTGGCTGAGGGATATGAGTTTCTTGCAGAGGTTCTACTTCAATGTCCAGGTTTTACAGGAAACTGTCTTCCTTCTTCCTCAAGCTCTTCTATTACAGCCAGAGATGTAGTATTTTTAGGTTTTGAAACTTTCTTTGGAGTCACTGCATCTAATTACTACCCACTCATAAAAATAAAATAGGTTCAATCTCTGTATAACCTTTTCAACTCTTCCAACACTAACAATTTTATCAGACCACGGTGAAGTACAAATGTTTCATTACCTTCTATCTTGACCTAAAATTTATCTGACATATTTCCCAAACTTCTGTATAAAAAGAAGGGTAGGTCAAGTGGTTACTTACAAGAAAAATGTAGGAGTCTAATATGATAAGAATAAACCATGTGGAATCTCCCTTCGCAGGTGAAGTATTTTTGGATCACCAGCAGAAACTTTGCATAATTCTCTTTCATATAACCCCTGGGGATGCCATTGGTCATATCAGTTCATTTGTGCTCCTTCTTGAGAAACCCTTCACAACCTTTTATTCTGAACTTTTTGCCTTTGAACCATTATTCACTACTTATAGGAATTTCTGTAGCTTGGGAGATGATATCTGGTGACACTGTGAAATTCAAAATCTCAACTTTTGATGCTGTCCCTATAAAATTTGTTTCAAAGTCTTTGGAAACCTGTGCAAGGAAACCCTACAATTTCTGGCAGAACTATGGGAAGCCCATCTTCCTAAAAGCCTCCTTAGCAGTGGGATATTCATTCAACAACTTCAAATCCATAGACTCATACCTTACTCAATAACCACCCTGATTTTCTTTCTTCTTCGATGCTCTTTCTCATTCGATGTCACATGTGGAATATTTTGTGATTAAAATGCATGGGGATGAGAACTAGATGAGATGAGGTTTATTTGACTGATATGAAATTGTTAGAAGCGGGTTTAAAATTTAAGGTAGACATCACCAAATGCAAATGTTTTCAAAAATTTCATGAAAATGACTTATGAGACATCATGAACCTAGGTGAATGACATGTAGGACCCTATCAATGAAAATATTAAAACTAATGAGTGATAACAACTGGCTTCATCAAATTCTTCGTTTCTATTTGTGACAGCATGGCTAGGTACACTTCCTCGGTCTATTCAACTAGTTGTCTTCTAGTTTGGACTCCTGCACTCGTGTCTCCAATGATTTGATATTTTGGATGGTTCTTCTGAGTGTGTCTCGATGGTCCTTTTGAGTTTATTTATGTATCTTCTATTGTCTTACTCTGTTCTTTATTTTCTTGATTCTCATCTTCATGATCACCTAGAGGATTGGTGCAGTTTGTGCTTCTGGTTATGTCTGGTAGATCTTCGTCGAATCTCAAATCAATGCTTTCCACAATTTTATGCAGTCTTTTATTGTAGCACCTGTATCCCTTACTCTTGGATAATACTTCCCCAATTTTTCATCATTATTATTTATGAAACATTTTTTTCCAAAGAATCTAAAGTGCTTGATTAATGCTGGTTTCCCATGCCATAATTCATATGGAGTCTTGTCACAATTTGGTCTGAGATGAGCTTTGTTGAGAATATGAACAACTGTGTGTACTGCTTCTGCCCAGTAGGATTGGGGAATGTTTCTTTCTTGCATCATGGCTCTGGCAATCTGTTTTACTGACCTGTTTTGCCTCTTTTCCACTCCATCCTGTTGAGGTGTACCTACAACTGTAAACTGTTTCTTTATCCCACATTCATTGCACAGATCTACAAAATCATCGTCTGTGAATTCACCTCCTTTGTCTGATATGATGCATTTTAGTTTACATCCAGTTTGATTTTCTGCCAGTGCCTTGAATATCTTAAATTTCTCAAATGATTTGGTTGTATCTAGAAATTCCGCCCATGTTAATCTAGAAAAATCATTGATTATCAGCATGAAATACGATTCTCCACTTGGTGTGTTTTTTCTTGAAGGTCCACATAGGTCTACGTGTACAAGATGAAGAGGCTTACTTATAGATAGTTTGTCTTTAGCTTTGAACGTTGTGAAAGTTTGTTTTCCCAGTTGGCAGGACTTACATATGGTATTTGGTGGCTTCTTCATTGCAGGAAAATCTCTAAAAACTTTCTTTTTTTATAGAATTTTGGCTTCTGTGATCCATCGTAAAATTATGAGGAAATTTTTCGGTAATAATCACATTCAAATGATCATTTTCGACGCATTTCAGGACTAAGTGAGAGATCAAATATAGACGCTGAGTTTAAATAGATGAAGAAATGGTTAAACTGGCCGCTAGATGTGGTCAAAATTTAGATGTCACAATATTCTATGCCATAGCCAATATTCATCAAGTTTGCTGATGTGGCATGCTTAATTCTCTTCTTCTACTATATAAACATTACTCTCTGTTCAAAAAACTTTGACCAAGGTATTTCCTGTGATGACTGACCTTACTTCACAATCTTGGGCTCTGAAAAGGAACTCACAACCTTTATCACACATTTGACTAACACTTAGCATATTGGCTTTTAGACCGTCTACAAACATTACATCTTGAGCCTCTCCACTTCCATTATTCAGGTTGACTATGCCTTTTCCCTTGATTTTTCCTGCTTTATCATTACCGAATGTTACATTCCCATATTTCTTTTCATCAAAAGTTACAAAATTTATTCGGTCTCCAGTCATATGTTTTGAGAACCCACTGTCCACATACCATTGATTGTTCTAATCTTGAGCAATTAGAACCAAATCACATTTATTTAAATTCCTTTTCCATTGCATGCAATTGTTTTCTCTATAACCTTTCTGAGGAGATGGATCACAGTCTTTGTGAGGAAATTCGTTAGAATTGTGCCCATTTTTATGGCACCAAAAAAATTTGATTGTATTTCTGAATGGATTAGGTACACGAGTGAATCCACCATTGTTCTTAATTCCCCTTGAGTTTCCATACTCCAGTCTCTATATATATTCTCTACACTCCATGGATTTATGACCGAACCCTTTACAACAAAAACAATACCCATGGAATTAGTATATATCTTTGGCAGAGAGATTTGTTTGAGGTAGTATTTTTGTTTGTTGCATCTTTTGCTGGTTGGAATGGATTTTATTTGTCTTACAATATGCCGCAATATGTCCAGGTTTGTGGCAGGCAAATCAAGTGATGCTTATCACAGGAGGAAGGAACCTCCTTTGAAATATTCCGAATTTGTTCAATTCATCCTTAGGAGTGTATGAGCCTTTTGCAGTTAACTGTTTCTTCATTTCTTTCTTTGTCACTTGAGGTTGCTGCTTATTTCTGTTTGTTTCATTATATATCATGGTCTTGCTGGTTTATAATTCTGTGGATTCCCTTTTTGCTGCTTCATTATCCTTTACAGCTTTTGCAAAAATGATATTCTTGTTATCTTCTACCTTGGATTTGCTGATTTCTCCTTCATAGCCTATCCCAACCTTTATATGAGGAGATCTTTGAGAATTTAGAATTTTGTCCAAATTTCCAGAGATTTTCATTTGAGAAATATTCATAGTTAATTCAATTTGGGCCTTTTCTAATTTCTTCCTCAGGCTTACCACTTATTCTTCTATATTTTCTCGCTCTTGATTTTTCTCCTTTATTTCTCTTTTCAGAATATCCTCTATTTTCCTTGATTCTTCTAGCACTATCTTCAATTTAATAAGATCTTCTGAATCTGGTTCTGTCTTTGCATATTTCAGAAGAATCTATTTCTTTTTCTTACTCTTAAGTTTAAGTTTGTCTATTTCCTCCAGGGCACTAATTATCTCCCCCTCAAGGTCTACCTCACCTTCTTCTTCAAATTCCAGGAGATATTTCTCAAGCTCTTCCTTGGCCATCAAAATGACTTCTGATGTTCCTTCTTCATTGGGGGATTCATCTGATCTCTCAGATGCACTACTGTCTTGTTGAGCATAAAATGTTCTTCTATTAAATATATTCCCTTTTGGCCTATTGATGAAATTGGTTTTCTCTTTCCCTTTTGACCGATTCTCTATTTTCTTATGAGTACATTTAGATGCATAGTGCTCCACTCTTCCACAATTAAAGCACTTAAATGGAAGTTTACTTTTATACTTACCTGTGCCTCTATCCAATATTCTGACAAATTTGAATTCTTCTTCATCAGAGCATGAGCATGTCCCTTCCTTTTATTCTATGCACTTGTCTGCCTTAAAGGCAACCTCCCTCGTGTTTGACTTGCCTTTAGGAAGTCTCATCTCATATGATGTTAGGTTCCCAAGCAATTGGTTTCTGGTTAAGGTTTCCCAGTTTTTTGTTTCTTATATGGAAGAAACCTTAGGATTAAACCTGGATGGTAGAGATCTCAATATTTTTTGGACTACAATACTTTCTTTAATTTCTTCTCCTGGGCTTATCATGATATTCACAACTTCTGCAACTCTTAAGAAGAATGCAACTATATATTCATCTTCATTCATTTTTAAGTTTTCAAACTGAGTTCTATGTGCTTGTAGTTTGGCCATCTTCACCTTTATATCTCCCTCATGAATATTTCGTAGAGTATCCCAAATTTATTTGGTAGTCTTATGCCGCATTACTTTGATAAATTCTGACTCACTTAGACTGCTCAAAAGTGCATTCATTGCTTTTGCATTAGCTTTGAAATTTTGTTTGGATTCTTCCTTAGTGTCCGTATCATTTGGTGCATATTTTTCTTCCACAACAACCCACACTTCTATTCCTAGAGACATTAAGTATGTCTTCATTCTTATTTTCCAGAAAGCATAGTTTGTGCCAGTAAACAATGGGGCTTTATTTGTTGAGCATCCTTCTAGACTAGCCATTTTGGGGACCTAGGATCTCCTTCCAGTTGGTAAACTGAAACAAAAGGAACTGGATCTGATACTAATTGATGAGCCCTTAGTTAAACTGAGAGGGGGGGTGTGAATCAGTTTAATACATTCATGGGCATTTAAACTTTTTCCATTCTCATTTACACTTGAATTTCATAAGCAACTAAATACATAATGGATCAACAAACATAATGTGTGGACAATAAGTAATTAAGCATATTAAAACACCACATCAACAAATAATCATCAAGAATATAGACATCAGATATAAGTGGAAACCCATAAGGGAGAAAACAACATCTTATTATTGTTGTGATGCAAAGGCAAGCTCCAAGTCCCTCTCACCACTGATTTTCTGTAGGCTCCAACCTGCAGGAGGCTACTGCCTCAAATTCTGCAAGATACAACTTGCAAGGAAGCTCCAACTCCCATCTATTTTCGACAGGCTACAACCCACATGAGGCTCCTACCTCGACCAGCTACAACTGGACATCTATCAAGCTACAACTTGATATGGAAGCACCAACTTCCTCACACTACAGTAAAATCATATTTTGATTTACCTGGATATTAGCTCTGTTTTACTCCTTCTTCACTGATGCCCTTCCAGCCTTCAAATCTGCTTCATATCAACTCTATATCTATACAACATCTCTATCTGCTCTCTCTCATTCTTCCACTCTATGACCTCTTCATGCACATTACAATAACATCATTTATATAGATCACTTCATCGCTGTTTGAATTCTATATGGGAATTTGAAGTGAATAGGCATGACTCTTGCCTTCCACCCACTCATTTCCTCACTTAGCATATTCAGGATGTTACAACAATATATACACTCATTTCAGTATTAAATTGGAGTTTTTATTTTCCTTGGAGACTTGCCTTTGCATCATAAACAATATAAAATAATTAATACATTTACAGTTAAAATCAAATATTTCACTCAACCCTTTCAGCTTCTTATATTTGCTGTGTGTTTGTCCTCTTCTGCTTGTTGTCCCTTTGTATTTTATGTTTTTGCAGTTATATTCTAATTATGCTGCATAACCGCCTTTTTGCTAGACATGACCCAATTATTACGTTTCAACTAGTGCTACTATACCCCTCTTTTTCCCGATTCTGCCTATTATATTTAACCGCAACGTTTAACTTCTCTGCACGCATTGTTCGGTCTCTCTACCCAAGTCCTTTCTCTTGCGTTTAGCTTTTCATTTAACTCATTTCCGCAACTACATAAAAAACTATTTTGCATGGGCTCCGGGTCCTTTTTTCATGCGTTTAGGCCTTTCCTTTGTAACCCGAGTCGACCTCCACTTCCATGTTTTTCGTCATAAAAACAACGCAAACATATTAAACCTTGGACCTGAAATATATTAGTATTTACCTTTGAACTGTATCGCATTCGCTTCAAATATTGCACTTTGCACTTCACGTTCCATATATTTTACGTTGTAATCTCCTTTTCCTCCTCTGATGTGATTTAACACAAAAAAGGCTCTACATACAGATTTGAAATTGTTTGGATTTTTCCTTTGAAATTACATCGCATATGGGCCTCTTTATCAAGCTTCGCAACTTTCAGATTATAGCAATTTAGAAATACTTGTGATTTTACAAATCACAGTGAACTCACCGTTGCAACCAGAAACTTTTAATGTTTAACAATAAACTTATCCTATGCGATCTGTGATGTATGCGGTCCAGGTCCACATCACCCTGCCATGTCACTGCCACGTCACCTTGACACGTCATCATAAATTACCTGCGATCTCTGGGGTTGGGGCCATGTCATCTGCCATATCAACTTGCCAAATCACTGCCACATCATCACCACATTACTGTCATGTCATCTTCCCACGTCATCGCCCGCACTTCACATTGCGAAATTTACGTGACTTATCGCATCACAAATTAAACATTTTAACTTGCTATTTCTTATCATATAAATGTAAAACTCACTGATATGCGATATGAGATTGAATATTTGTTGTTGATCAATACCAAGATCTAACGGTCTATGCTACTCCTTCACTAATCTTCTTCGCATCGCAACTTAAATAGTTTAACTTGCGATTTCTTATCATATCAATGTAAAACTCGTCAATATATGATATGTGATTTAACCTCCGTCGTTGATCAATGCCCTGATCCAACGGTCCACGCTGCTCCTTTGCTGATATGTTTTGAATCGCATTTTAAAAAAGTTTAAATTGCGATTTATTATCATATCAATGTAAAAATAGCCGATATGAAATATGCGATTTAACCTCCGCTATTGATCAATGACCAGATCCAACGGTCCTCGTTGTATCTTTACTCCGGTTTGTCGACTTTGCTCCTTTGGTTGTGCCCGTTGTTTATTTCTAGTTGTTCGTAGAATACTTGGCTTGTTCACGAATTTGCCCACATTCATGACTTGCCCTGCATTCACGAATCGACCCAAAAATGTACAAATTCACCCAACACGTTAATTACTCTGCCAAGCATGTTCACGGCTCTGCCTTTGCTGTTTTGCTACCTTTGCTCCTTTTCTGCCTTAACTGCTTCTCTGTTGCCTTTGCTTCTTTGCTGCCTTTGCTACCTTTGTTCCTTTTCAGCCTTAACTGCCTTTTCTCCTTTGATTCTAAAGTTTCTCCTTTCTGCCCCTTTGCCTTTGCTAATGGTCTAATGCTGCTCCTTGCCTCTCTGTTGCTTATTTTCCTCTCTTTTATGCTTTCTTACTACATTACTTCCTGATCTACTTCTTTAACTTGTTCTGTTGCTTCTCAGCTCCTTTTCCTTAATGATAGTTCTGGTGTTGCTCCTTTGTGCCCCTTTTCCATCAATGAAAATATTTCCAACAAAGGAGGAAACAATGAAACGTGACACACCGTAGGATTTCTCTCTATTGAACTAGTACATAATTAGGTCATTGTGAGAGATTGGGCATAACATTTCCTTGAAGAATGAAAATTGGTTCAGACCTATGATATTGGAATGAAGACTCAGAGGGCCAATACAGGACCAAAGAGCAGATATTAGGGATTTGAAATCACAAAGATACATCAGATTGAATATTGAGCTCCTATAAGGCAAGAAAAAGCTAGATCATGTGCTGTCAAGGGCTGTAAAGGACGAAACTTTCTAGGGCAGCAAAGTAAAGCAAGGTGCAGCAGAGGTAAGCTCCAGGTAAGTATCTTTTGTATATGCATGTTCATCTCTTAATTGCATTAGGTTCTTTGTATTCTAATTTTTTATTTTTGTTTAGCACTAACATATGCTCTGCAGGATGAGGTAAGTTTTTCTATTATCATGTCATGGGTATTTCCTTGAAGATTTTTTCCGGTATTAGATATTCATCAAGATAAGACTCAATGCCTGATCTAATGTTATGAAGAGCGAGAAAGGTTAGCATGACAAGAGAAACAATTAATGTACAGAAAAACAACAAGAAGTTCACCACATGAAGTCTTCAAGTGGGCAGCACTGCATATAGTCATTGTAAAGGTATCATCGTACTAAGTCATTGTAAAATCATCATTGTAAAATTTGTACAAGTGTCTATCTACCAAGAGTTGAAGAGGCAGTGTCTAGAGTTCTAGGATCATCATTAGGTAGTTGTGTCATAGTTGGGGTTATGGTATAGTGTGTCTTCTTCTTCTACATCATTCTATATCATTGTAAAGTGGACCATTTTCCATGGTACGAGAGTCCATTCTTCTTTTATTATTATATAGGGTGGTAAGGTGGTGCTAGGCTGGTTCATGAAGTCACGAACAGGTTCAAGCCTGTGAAAACTTCACGGTGGTAGGGTGGTGCCAGGGTGAGTTGTAGCTCATTGGGTATTGGGGCATCCGTTTAGTTGACTACTGAAGAATCTCGGGTGTTGGAGCGTCCATCTAGTGGGAGATGGAGAAGAATTATTTTCTAGATTCTAAGAAGTTAGAGCTTTCTTTTCAATTGGATTTGAACATTAAATAACTATTAGAAAATCATTCAGGTGGTTTTTGTCCCGAAGGGGGTTTCCACCTTAAAAACTGTGTGCATTTGTGTTCCTTTTGTTTACTGCTATCATTGTACAAACACTGATAAATATTGAAGATTAACTAATTCTCTGAAACATTAATAATAATACTAATTGAAAGGAATACTTATTCAGCCCCCCTCTCAGTATTTCCAACAATTGGAATCAGATCTTGGTTCCTTCAATAACAATTTAACAACTGGAAGGAGCTCATGGAGCATGCAAAGAATGGTGTACCTCTGTTCAATGAAAGTAATTATGCACTCTGGAAAGGAAGAATGGAGGTCTATATCTTGGTGCAAGGTTACGAAGTATGGGACACTGTTCAAAATGGATTTACACCAACATCGGATGAACAAGGTAAGAAGAATTTGTTAAATGATGCAAATGAAAAGAATATTATTATCATTGGACTTATTGAATCTTCTTATCATAAGGTGTTGGGTTGTAAAACTGCCAAAATGTATGGGAAAAACTTGAGAATATATATGTAGGTGACTCAAATGTCAAAGAATCAAAGCTTCAAATCTACAAATCAAAATTTGAGCAAATCAAAATGAAAGAAGATGGAAAAATTGCTACATAATTCCAACATGTTGATGAAATAAGTAATACTTTGGAAGGATTGGGAGAGCCTATTGACAAGAAAACTATTATACGAAATATTCTTAGAACGTTACCAGGAATATTCAACCCAAAGGTATCAGTCTTAGAATACAGTGAAAATCTGGACAAACTCAACAAAGAGGAATTACATGGAGTTATCATAGCATATGAAATGAGACTTGATGAAGAAGAGGGTACTCTGCATCTATAAACTACGTTCGCTTCATCTAAGAAAACCCATAAGGACAAACAACCTTCAAAGGAAAATACCTGCACCTGCAAGTGTGAAGAAAAGGAAGATGATGAAGAAGGTATTTCAGATGGAGAATATGCTTACTTTATGAGAAAACTAAAAATTGGTAAGGGAAAATTCAAAGGTAAACTTCCATTGATATGTTTCGGTTGTGGTGAGGTTGGGAATTTCGTAGCAAAATTTCTGAACATAAGTGATGGCAAATCAAAAGGAAAGAAAGGCTTTAAGAAATTCAACAAGTAAGGCAAGAAGAAATTATTCAAAAGGAACTTTCTCTCTTAAGAATATATCTCATCATCTGATGAAGATAGTGACAACAAAGAAGAAGCCAAAGAGAGAGTATTTTTTATGGCCAAGAACAATAAGCAAGAGGTATCAAAAAATGAAGAAGAAGGGTTGACCATAGAATAATTTTCTAAGGAGGAAATCAAGGTTATAAAAAAGCTCAAGGCTGAGAATATATGTTTCAATACTCTTGAAGAACAAGTTAAATGTGTCAAAATTGAAGTTGAAGAACACAAATGTATTTAAGAGTCACTTCAAAAGAAGTTGGAAGAAAGAAACCAAGAAAGGGAAGCATTAGAAGCCGAAGTAGTCTCGCTACGTAAGGAAGTGAAGAAGGTAAAAAATATCCAAAACTATGCCAAAAACTCAAGGGAATTGGAAGAACTCAACAACAATCAATGATCTTGCAAAGACAGAACTGACCTCGGTTACAAAGAAGAAGAAGCATGACCTTCTACAACAAAATACAATGAACTTATGAGATATGATAGGCATGTAGAATTCATTGGACAAGATTCACAACAACAACCTTGGAAGGCAATTCCCAGACGAAGATTTCCATCCAGGTACCAACATATTTTCATGTCTATTATTATTCATGTGGAAAATTTGGTCATAAAGCTATAGAATGTCGCACGTACCCTAGGAACCAATACAATTCTAGGAAATTTGTCAAATATGAACCTCCCAGGGCTCAACGAAACATCAATAGATTTGAACATTTAAGAAATAATATTGAATGTTACAAATGTCAAAACTTTGGACACATAGCCGGAGACTGCAGACTTGAAAATCGTCTAGAAGAATCTTCGAAGCCATAGAACGAACAAACATGGAAGAAGAAGAAGACTGATAATTGTGCTCTTGCTCTCAAGGCTCAAAATGACAAAGATGTGCGAAGTAAAGTTGATATGTTTCTTCACAATCTAAAGACATGGACCTTAGAGATAGAAATAAATTTGTATCTCTGAAAGAGAAGAAGGATGGAATCGTGTCCTTTGGAAATGATGGATCTTCAAATTATGTGATCTAAAATTACCAATCTCGTGAAGAAAAGATGATCAGCCAAGAATTCTTTATTGCTGAAACATGAATCACAATCGTCATTGTTGGACATATCAGGTGATCAAGGACACACATGTCTGTTAACCCACAAAATGTGAAACTGGGGAAAGGTGGGTGTATGGTAAAATTTGTGGCTACAATGTCGCAGCTCCAAACGACATATGTTTTGGATGAAGCAACAAGGCCATGTCTACATTAGCTAAAGTAAGAAGATGAAAGCTAGTTATGGCACAAATGAACGGGTCACATAAACTTTGAAAATCTTGTCAGGATAAGCAAAAAGGAAGCAGTACGAGAAACACCGAAAATCTCAAAACCTTCCAACACACTATGTGAGGCTTGTTGGCATGACAAGCAGACAAAAGTCGAATTTAAAACAAAAGAACACTTTGTATCACATCCATTGGAATTGATATATATTGATCTATGTGGTCCTGTGAGAAAAAAGGCTTAGATGGAGAATTATATTTCATGTTAATGATAAATGACTATACCAGGATGACAACCATCAGTTTCCCAAAGAAAAAATATGAATCATTTGAGTGCTTTAAGATCTACAAGGAGTTGGTCGAAAATTAAACTGATTTGAAAATAAAGTGTCTAAGATCAGATTATGGCAGAGAATTCACTTCAAAATTATTTTAGCAATACTGTGATGAAAATGAAATAAAAATACAATTTTCAATAACACAAACACCTCAGCAAAATGGAGTTTCTGAAAGAAAGAATAGAACTATACATGAAATGGGTAAAATAGTGCTGAAGGACTTAAAATTGGATGAAAAAAATTTGGGTTCAAGCAATTGATATGACAATCTTCATTATCAACCGAAGTCTTCTCCGAAATAATTGCAACAAGATCCCATATGAATTATGTAAAGGAAAACTGACTAATGTAAAATATTTCAGAATCTTCTTAAGCAAATGTTACATCAAAAGAGAAGATCAACAGTTGGGTAATTTGAATCACATGTTGATGAATGTATCTTTGTTCGTTACTCACGCAAAAGAAATTCCTATAAATGTTATAATCTAAGACAAAAAAAAATAGTGGAGAGCATAAATATTACATTTGACGAAAATGGTGTTCTAACAAATAATGATGAGGATCTAGAATCTTTGAAACTTGAGACAGAGGCTGAAAAAGACACAGAGAAAATTCTAGAACAAGAAGCAACTATCAACCAGGGAGAAGTAAATAATGATCATCAAGATATATAGGAACAACAAGAAGAAGCTCCTCCAAAGAGAACAAAAGAATGAATTCAAAAGAACCATCCATCAAATCAAGTCATTGGTGACATAAATGAAGGTCGACAACTTCGTTCATCACAAAAATCTCACATTGCTTTTCTAGCAACCTTTGAGCCTAGTCTTTTTGAGGAAGCCAACTAGAATTAACATTGGTTAGCAACTCTGAATGAAGAATTGGATCAAATCGAGAAGAATAACACTTGGAAATTAGTACCACAAAAAAAAGATAAAAATGTCATTAGGACTAAATGGGTGTTCAGGAACAAATTGAATGAAGATGGACATGTTACCAGAAACAAAGCAATATTGGTTTGAAAAGGCTATGCACAAGTGGAAGGAATTGATTTAGACGAAAAATTTTCACCAGTTTCCAGAATGGAAGCCATCCTGATGTTTCTCTCCTATACATGTTCAAGAAAAATCAAATTCTACTAAATGGATGTTAAGTCAATGTTTATGAATGGTGAATTAGAAAAAGAAGTTTACATCGAACAACCTGAAGGTTTTCTACTATCTGAAAAAGAAGACTATGTTTGGAGGTTAAAGAAGGATCTATATGGTCTCAAGTAGGCTCCCAGAGCATGGTGTTCTCATCTTGATGGATATCTATGTCAACAAGGGTTCAATAAAGGTATTGTTGATAGCAATGTCTATGTACAAATAGATAAAGATAATTTAACAATCGTTGAGGTATATGTGGATGATATAATATTTGCTAGCAATGATGATCAACTAAGTAAGAAATTTACTACAAATATGAAAAATGAGTTCGATATGTCTTTACTTGGTGTGCTGACATACTTCTTAGGGCTTCAAATATCTCAACAAGAGAAAGGAATATTAATATGTTAAGCCACGTACATCAAGGAAATTCTCAAGAAATTAAAAATGGAATATTGCAAAACCGTCCTTACTCCGATGGTAACAGGTTGCAAATTGAGCATAGATGACTCATCTAAGGATGTGGATAAGATGTTGTACAAATCTATGATTGGCAGTATTCTATATGTAACAACCTCCCGGCCAGATGTTATGCAAGCAGTTGGACACGTAGCAAGATTCCAAGAAGCACCAAAATAATCACACATTATTTCCATCAAAATAATTCTTCGATATCTAAAGGGCACAACAGAATATGGCTTGTGGTATCCCAAGGGTAACAATCTCATTATTCAAGCCTTTACAGATGCATATTAGGCAGGAAACGTTGATGATTGTAAGAGTACTAGTGGAGCAACATTCTATCTAGGTGGTTGTCTCGTATCATGGTCGAGCAAAAACAAAACCTTAATCTCGTTATATACAATGGAAGGAAAATACGTTGCAGCGACAACATGCCGTACTCAAGTCCTTTGAATGAAACAAACTTTGAAAGATATTCAAGTACAATTCAGTGAGCCTATTCCCATCTTCTGTGATAACACCAGTGTCATCAACATCTCCAAGAATCCTCTCATGCATTAAAAAACAAAACACATTACGATAAAATATCATTTTGTTAGAGAACAAGTTGCTGAAAATAATATCAAACTTGAATATGTTAGTACAAAATAACCAATCACTCATATATTCACTACAACTTTACCTCATGAAGCAATTGAAAATATTCGCTAGAAGCTTGGGATTCTCCCAAGTTCTCATTAGATTTTCCTTATCTAGAAAATAAAGGGGGAGTGGAAGTGTGTACAGGTTCGCAGGATGGTTGTGTGTCAGGGGGGTTACCCTTTGCCATTGATGTAAAAGGGGGAGAGAATGTTGTAGGAAGAGGTGTCATGATCGCAAGGGGAGTAGTTGTGTCACCATCAATGCCAAAGGGGGAGATTGTTGATCAGTGGTTTTCATTGATGTCAACTCTAGCAGCACCAGGGGATACCCCGATATTGCATGGGAATTTTGACTTGAAAAATTAATTTATTCTGAGTCAAGGATATTTGGGATGGTTTCTACTTGTCGAGACATTTCCATTGATATATGAAATTCCACATAATTCTTCACGGTTTGAGAGATATTCGTGTTTGAAGTTAGAAACCACAGTTATTGGGCTAAAACCCCATGGGGTTGTGGCATGAAACTAGTCATTGGTTGTGGTCATTTAATAGTCAATAATTAATAAATTTTTAAGCTCCTAAAATCCCTCCAACTTTCACTTGTTTAAGACCATCTCAACCTAAGCATTTATATAAATTGTGACCCTCATATCCTCCTCATGTAAGGATTTCACTACTAAAAACAGGTCATCATGGAATTTTTGGTATAACGTTTTTCTGCGAAGCTTCAAATGATGAAATAAAAAATCCACTTGGGTGAAATCTTGAAAAAGCTCGTTTCTGAATTTTAGAACTTGGTTCACTATATTTTTGGAGATATGATCTGTGGAAGTTAGGGTTTTTGCGGGCTTCTGAATTTCATCTAAAATAGGGGACCTTGGGAAAATCGTCATAACTCTCTCTATGAGAAGCATATTGGAATTATGTAAAAAGTGGTGGATAGTGCACAGACTGTAGTTTTCTGTGTATCAATTTCAGAGCTGAAGGAGGAAACAATGACACATGGCACGCCGTACAAGTTCGCTCTACTAAACTAGTCCATAATGAGGTCATTGTGAGAGATTGGGCATAAATTTTCCTTGAAGAATCCAAATCGGGCCAGACCTGTGGCATTGGAAAGAAGAATCAAAGGGCTACTACAGGACTAAAGGTCACATATTGGGGATCTGAAACCACAAAGATACATCAAATTCAATATCGAGCTCTTATAAGGAAAGAAAAAGCTAAATCATGTGCTGTCAAGGGTTGCAAAGGACCAGACTTTCTAGAGCAACAAATAAAAGCAAGGTGAAGAAAAATGATGCAGTAGAGGTAAGATCCAGATAAGTATCTTCTGTGTATGAATTTTCTTCTCTTAATTGCATTAGGTTCTTTGTATTCTAATTTTTTGTTTTTGTTTAGCACTGACATATGCTCTGCAGGATGAGGTAAGTTTTGCTATTATCATGTCATGGGTATTTCCTTGAAGAATTTTTGCAGGTATTATATAATCATCAAGATAAGACTCAATGCATGATCTAATGTTATGAAGAGTGAGAAAGGGTAGCATGACAAGAGCAAAAATCAAGGTGCAGAACAACAACAAGAAGTTCACCACATGAAGGCTTCAAGTGGGAAACATTGCATACAGTCATTATAAAGGTATCATTGTACTGAGTCATTGTAAAAGCATCATTGTAAAAGTTGTACAAATGTCTATCTTCCAAGAGTTGAAGAGGTAGTATCAGGAGGTCTAGTGTGTCTTCTTCTTCTACATCATTCTATATCATTGTAAAGTGTGCCATTTTCCCTGATACGAGAGTCCATTCTTCTTTTATTGTTCTATAGGGTGGTAGGGTGGTGCTAGGCTGGTGCATGAAGTCACCATCAGGTTAAAGCCTACGAAAAATTCAGGGTGTTAGGGTGGTTATAGGGTGAGTTGTAGCTCATTGGGTGTTGGGGAATCCGTTTAGTTGACTACTGAAGAATCTCGGGCATTGGAGTGTCCATCTAGTGGGAGCTGGAGAAGAATGATTTTCTAGATTCTAGGAAATTGGAGCTTTCTTTTCAGTTGGAGTTGAAGATTAAAGAATTATTAGAAAAGAATTCAGGTGGTTTTTGTCCCAGAGGGGGTTTCCACCTTAAAACTTGTGTGCATTTGTGTTCCTTTTGTTTACTACTATCATTGTACAAACACTGATAATAATTGAAGATTAACTAATGCTTTGAAAGATTAATAATAATAATAGTTGAAAGGAATAGTGATTCACCCCCCTCTCAGTATTTCCAACATAAAACTCCTTTGCATTACATAAATGAACAATTCTTGGATGACCCAAATGAAAAAACCTCCTTTTTATATATAGGAGTCCATGTGGACACAATATAATTCTAGCAGACACAACAATAATAATGTAAGGGCACAACAATAAAAATAGTGGGCTATTATGGGGCACAATAATAAAAAAATGGGTATTACATGGGTACAACAATAAAAATAAGGGGGCTACACCAAAAAAAATAAGGGACTACACTTGTAATATAGGGCCCTAACATATACAGTGATATGTGGTTTAACATTAAGTTTTGCTGGGTGAAACCAACGAGACCGCGATTCAAATCCCATTGAGTATATGGCCTGCTATGATCTTAGATCAAGGAGTAGAATTCTCCCCTTCAGTGAGTCTTGGCTCTTGATAAATCATCAGATTTGGTATATCTGGCTTGTAGGTTTCCGGATGTACCCTTGGTGTTATAAGGCAGCCATAAAGATTGATCCTGGGACCTCCCTTAGATTAGTCTAAAGAGTTACCGATTCACCATGGTAAAAAAAAAATATCTAGGGCCCTAACATGCCTCTCTCATTCAAAAAAGTGTTTTCCTCAATGCTTGAGTAGTTTTGGATGTTTCTATATAAAATTCTCATCCTCCCATGTGGAATCTTCAGTCGGTAAGTTCTTCCACTTGATGAGATACTCTGAAATTGATCGATTTTGTAGCTATCAAGTTCTTATTCCCATGATTGCTTCAGGTTTCAATCTGATTTTTCCTTCCTCATCAAGTTTTGGAAATATTGTTTGAACTAGAATTTTGTCACCTATAATCTTCTTTAAGCATGAAACATGGAAAACTGGGTGCACTCGGGAAGATGCAGGAAGCTCTAATTTGTATGCCATAATACAATCTTTTGCAACATCCTGTAAGGACCATAGTAATTTGGCGTTAATTTATTATCCTTATTAGCTTGCTTGAGGGACATTTGTTTGTATGGTTGTAGCTGTACAAATACCCATTCACCTACATCAAAAATACTCTCACTGTGATGTTGATCTGCCTATTGTTTCATTTGATTCTGTGCAAAATTTAGGTTATCCTTTAAGAGTTGGAGAACTTGTTGTTGATGCTAGATGTGATATTCCACTGCTTGAAACTTAGAATTTTATTTTAAATATGATGTGATGGACAACGAATGGTTTCCATAAAGTGCCATAAATGGGGTCATTTTCGCTGCAGTGTGGAAGGAAGTGTTATACCACCATTTGGCTAGAGGTAACCAATTTACCCATTGTGTTTATTTATCAAATACAAAGCAATAAAAATATCCTTCCAAACATTTTTTAACTATCTCAATTTACCGATTGGATTGAGGATGATAAGATGAGCTATGAGCTAGTTGAGTACCCAAATAAGAAAATAATTCCGTCCAAAAATTTCTAGTGAAAATGGGATCTCTATCACTTACAATAATCTTTGAGTTTCCATGTAGATTTTGAATTGTTTCTATAAAATTAGTATCAATTGTACTCGCTTTAAATGGATGAGATAATGCACAAACATGTGCATACTTGGTAATTATATCAACAACCAACATGATGACACTCTTTCCTTCGTACTTAGGTAAATATGTGATTAAATCCATTGAAACCTCCTCCCAACATTGATTTGGAATGGATAAAGGTTGTAGCAGACCCGGGGTCTTAATTTTCTCAACTTTATTTTGTTGGAAAACCAAACATTTCGCCAAAAACTTTTGAATATCAGGTTTAAGTCCATCCCCAAAAAATTATTTCTTCACCCCATGGTAAATTTTTAAAAATCCCGAGTGTCCTCCTAAGGGAGAGGTGTGCAATTCCAAAATAATATTTGTTTTATTTGGGACTTATTACAAAGATATAAGCGATCTTTATACCATAAGGAATCATTTTTCCAACTAAACGTATTGGAAGTAATGGGATCTTGTTGCAAATTTTGAATGAGTGTCCATAATTCTTCGTCATTCTTCCATTCCTCCCTTGCTTCAGTTATCCAATCAGGTTGGATAATAGAAATGAAAAAAATTAATGCTTCTACATCCTCATCCTTTCTTGAGAGTGCATCCGCAACAAAATTTAGCTTCCCTTTTTTGTAGATGATTTCAAAGTCATAACCAACATCTTTGTGACCCATTTTTGCTGCTCTTTTGAAGATAGTCTTTGTTCCAAAAAGTATTTAAGACTATCATGATCATTTTTTACCTTGAAGTGTCTTCCCATTAGGTAAGGTCACCATTTATTTAGTGCATGTAGTATTGCCAACATTTCCTTCTCATAATAGCTTTCTGTAAATACTCTCCTTTGATTGGATGAATTTCAAAAGCAACATGTCTTCCTTCTTGCATTAAAACAACACCAATTCCATTTCTCGAGGCATCAAATTCCACAATAAAGGTTTTTGTGAAGTCTGGCGTAGCTAAGACATGTGCTTGGGACATTGCCTCTTTAAGATGTTGAAAGGCCTTAGTTGCTTCAAGAGTCCATGAAAATGCATCTTTCTTCAATAATGTTGTTAGAGGTGCTGGTATTCTCCCATAATTCTTAATAATCTTGCGATAATACCCTGTTAACCCAAGAAATCCTCCCAACTGATTTATGGTTGTGGGGAATTTCCATTCCTTAATGGATTTAATTTTGTTAGGGTCTACCTTAACACCCTCCTGAGATACAATATGACCCAGATATTCCTCCTATTGTACACCAAAGAAACATTTGGAGGTTTTTGCATATAATTGTTTCTCCTCTAATAGTTTGAGAACCCTATCAACATGTTGAACATGATCCTTCCAAGAACTGCTGTAGATTAGTATATCATCAAAAAATACTAACACAAATTTTCTAAGGAAGGGTTTGAAAATGGAATTCATCAACCCTTGTGTTGACGGGAAAAATGTCCAGCCAACAGTAGGGGATCTCCCCAGTAAAAAGTCCCAACTAGACTCTAAATCGTTTGGAATAGGGATCCCGTCCAGGGTGTGGGTCCAGCTACCGCTTGATACTCCTTTTCTTTGGTCTCAATCGGGCTTTGAAAACCTAAGGACGCACACTTATTCAGATGACACAAAACACATGACTGATGAATTATAATGGTCAAACAACACTATGCGTATCAAGACGAGTTGTAAAGCATGGAGCCGAAGGAGATGCTGTTAGCAGCACGTCATCAGGGTCATGCTTGTAAAAGCTGTTCTGACCACAAAAGAAATAATTACTTATGGAAGAATACCCTTCACTTCCTTGAATGATCATGAAGATAATGTAAATGTTAACAAACAAATTTATTAGCATTCATTAAAGCAGAAACATAGACACAACACCATTAACACACTTCTAGAAAACTATAATGCATAATGATGTAAACAAAGACACAGTTTCATTAATCAAAAGTTGTTAGAAACTGGAAATGTAATACTCATAGTGTTCATGCAATAATCAACATCAGATCCAACAATGGAGTTTAGAAGTGATTGTATTCATATGCAACATTGTGTGGTCCTTCTATACAATACTCAATATCCTTCTCAGTCCAAAGGAAAAGTCCTTTTACAAGTTCTTAAGGAAGGATGAGAGCAAGCTTGCCTCGGCTCCTCGACTTTGGGTTACCCAACCGTCACGCTTTCGTGACCCAGTCCGTTCAGACTTGCGACCAGTGATTTTGCTACTTTGCAACCTCACCAGATTTCAGGATTGCGACCCATTTATTTGTCAAAGCTGGCCAGCTGCTGCACCAAGGGTTTGTGAATGCGGCTTAGGCGACCTGTGACCTCTCAGAAATATGCGACCGTGAGACCTTCGTCATCCCTCCGTATTTTCGAGATACCGAACCTTGTTCTTCGAGGCCACCTACCGCCATGTGGGGAACAAATCTCTAGTCAACAGTGATGTCATTGCCGTGCTAAGGGAATTTGCATGTGATGATAAGTGGGAGAGTGTTTTCTGTTTTGAGCGAGATACTGAGCATCCGCAAAATGCTGGTTTTGTTGTTGATTTGAAACCCAGCTGTGCATCCTCTGGAGAGAGCTAGCAACTATCTTCATTTGGGTGGACACTATTGTTTCGTTATGTTACCTACAAGAAAAAAAAGTAAATCAACATAGTCCTTTTTTCTTCTCATATTACTTGTAGATAAATGAACTTAAATTAGCCACATATATATATATATATACACACACACACGTCAGGGAATAAACATAAGAAATGCAATAACTTATCACAGCTAAAATTAGTTGGACCCTTGTGTGGTCAAATGTTGTGCCATTATGTCATCAAGGAGAATGGCTCATGTGGGTTTTCTTTGTGCTTATTCAATCATTTTAACGTCCATTGGTATTGCTATGGACTTAGTACTGAAGGTGGATCTGTAATTACTTCATAGAGATGTGGCTTAATTGATGAGACATGATGCTCCCTCCTTCTTTCTGAACATGGTACCATATAGAAATGAATTTATGAAACGTGGGCATAGACATGGATCCGCTGCTCCTACTTTCCTTGATGATATGGATCCTCCATATTTGCGAATCTTGAAGTTGTAGACCTAGATGAGGTTGAATGCTTCACAAAGGAGAATCTGGTGACCATATAGCGACATATCTTTTAATTTGTTGACTGCCTTTTGTGGCGTATTCGACAATGCTTTTGCATCAATACTAATCACATATTTTATGAAAGAAAAAATGTTTCTTTTATGATCGCGGAGGCCTAATATTGATGGCGCACTTAGCTCCTATTGTGATGCAAGGAATTTCCCACTTGAAAGCCACAGAATAGCAGTATGAGGTCTCTCCTCATCCTCAGAAATATTTTGTGCAACATGTAGTGTATTCACGTTGGGTCGCAAATCTTGGTGGGAGTCACTCAGTCGGGTGGTTGCACCTCGGATGAATTTTCATGTTCTGCAACCTGGCGACTTGGTTGCACAGTCGCATGGTCGGGGGTCACATAATTGGCAGATTCTTTTAGGCACAGTGTTGTGCGACCTCGCGACTTGGTGGAGGTCACATGGTCGGGTGATCATAAGTGGCAGACCCCCTCGGGAACCATATTTGCGACCTTGCGACTTGATAGGGGTTGCGCTGTAGTGGGGTCACAGCCCTTGTCATCTGGTGCAGGTTGCTAACAATGAAAGGAACATGCCTCTCTGTGATCATGCGTTCCTTTTTGGCATTCATGGCTGTGCGACCTTGGCAAAGATTGCGTGGGAGGAGCTCGACAGTTAATGCTACAACTGCATGCCATGAAATCTTGAAAAGAGATTTCGATCTCGTCGTGCTAAAACAAACATAACACATTTCCCTTCTGCGTTGCGATTCGAAGGATGCCTGCAGTGAGTTCATGTCCAGGGATACTATGCCATGTTCCTTTCATGCATGCTTATGCTGCACGCGACCTCACTGTCTCAGAGGTTGTCTCATGGTATTTCAAAATAGAGATAACTTTCAGGTCGACTGTGTTTACACTCCGGCCCCCATGGCTTGGCCGCACGCTTAAAGCACATTGCGTGGAGGTAGCATGGCTTAACCAAGTTTCCAAGTTTCAAGTTCCACAAGTCGCATTTCTCGTTGCTCCATCAGTATGTGAGACTTGGTGATTAGCAAGTCCAATCATCTGCCTCCTCATGCGCTGGCCGCAAATGGTCTCCACCCAGCAAATACAGATCTTTAGGTTAGTCACTAAGACGTGAGATTTATGGGATGCAATTTTACGCCTATGCCGCATCGCGAGTCCCTCTTATGCTCCACCACCGACAATTGCGCGAACCCTTCTTTTGCAAGCTAGTCCCGGCCTTCGGTTGTTCAATCAGTAATGGTGCCGAAACATCATAGTTGTATATGGAAAATGCTTCGGATTGTGTAGGCTATGCTTGAAACGGCCCAACAGGTCTCACTCCTACGTGATGCCGCGTATGAAGGGAACAACCAAACATTAATATGGCAGTTTAAGAATATCGTCAACTTGTGCCTTTAATCTCTCTGGCATTCCTTAGTGTATCAAACGCAATGTATCGATGTTTGAAAATTACTCTCCTTGTATAAACAACCTTGGGTTGGTAATATAATGCTCATGCTTATATTGGGTCAAAAATATTCTTTCAAACTTGGCAGAGAGTCAATGTTCGTGCTGTGGGCTACTTCGTGCTAAATCTTCTTGCACCTTGCATGGTTTCAACTTAGCATTATGATAGCAAGTATAATGGAAACAAAAAATGGGAACTCACCCTTCGTGTGTGACTTTAAAGAGCACAAGTGAAATATCCATTCTTTCCGCACGTAATTACTATTATCAACATGCAGCTAGAAAAACCCGTCATGTCCTCTTGCGAATGAATATGAGCCACAATATAATTTTTTACCACTGGTGGAGCTATACTCAAATATGAGTCATACTAAATTCCTTGCAGATTTAGTAATGGGATCAAAATGTCGTAACACCCGTAATTAGCCAAACATCTAGGGCACTGATAGGAGACTAATCTTTAATTATGAAGTCAAAAATATTGCTCATGCTGCCAAGCTTTCCATCATGCCTTCGAGCAACTTTATAATATTCTTAGCATCGCCTCTAAACAAATGATAGAGTGATTTTCGATATATAGGTCCTTAATCTTATTAGGATCTTGCTGAATGTGATGAAAGTGGAAATTTGAGATGACAACGCTTGCATTCAAGATCCTGCCCCAACTACCTTATCGCAGCTGATGTACGTTACTGATTTAAGCCACTAATTGTTTCAGTAAACACATAGCCATATGAATTCATGTAACCACATTTCTTTAGGAATGAAGATGCACATCCAGGAGGATGTGGCTTAATTGTGACTAAGAATTCCCTTAGCTAGTGTGCCCTCGTTATTTGAGTTCCAATTTCTTTCTCCCAGTGTGATGGTAGTATTTTGGGTATATCGTCTGTGGTCCCGACCTGCATGCAACATTATAATATCAATTAATTCAAGTTGTCCTTTAGAGAACGATTCCCCCCCTTCCACATGACGTACATGAGACTATGAACTTAAGTGAAGTATCGAAACAAAACGCTTAATGATCCATGGTGAAAGGGCTCCTAATGTACATATTTAATACATAGAAAAGTTTCTATTCGGGCGCATGCATGGTGATCTCACACACATGGCACGGCTGCTGCAAGAGTATCTTGTCATGATGGTGAGAAGGCTCAGTCAGGGCTTGGAACGGGTTACGAGGATGTCATTGACTATAGGCCAGGTTAAAGCCCTAGTGGCTAAGCGAGTGGAGGGGGGAACCTGAAATTTTGGAAATACCCAAAATTTTGGGTGCTGTTGTAGTGGCTACAACAAATGGCGAACCACTGGTAGAATCCAACATCTCTGTCAATATCACAACAATAGTCTGAGTCCAGATAGTGATGCAAGGTAATATTTAACAAGTCCTCCGAGTACCCTTTGTATTACTTTGGCCTTTATAGATATGCCTAGTCCTGGTGCCCCAGCTAGGTCTCGTTAACCATAATGCATCAAAGCGGAAGCTCACGGATGCCAGTAGGTTGTTGATTATGTGAAGAGCAAGGCAACATGTTTATTATTTTTAGGATTTTTTAAAGTAAGTTTCCGGTGTTGCTCCGCTGCCAGTAGGCCTAGACTGTACCCTGGCGGAGTCACTTCAAGAAATCACAAGCGTTGCTTCGCTGCCAGTGAACCTGATCAGTACCCCGGCAGAGTCGTTGCATTACCTCTCTGCGTAGGAAGCCTTTCTCGATCCTTTACCCTTATTTGTTTCATGTGCTTGTAGCACTTATTTTCATGTGCTCGTGGCACTTATTTTTCATGGGTGGATGAGGGATCCTGACTTATTTTACGAGCAAGAGAGGTTGTTTCTTGTTTTATAGAAACTGAAAGATATCCTGATTTGGGTTTTCTCTTGTACCAAACCTTCACATCCCATCTACCACAATAAGCGAAGTGTGTAAAACAGATCATTAATATGTCCAAGACTATGCTGGGCACAAGGCTTAGGCTACGGTATTGAGCCATTCAAACTCATTAGTTCTCCCACAAACAACTGGCTCGTATCTCCCCGGCTAATAAATTTAGACTCATAGGCATCTTGTTAAGAATGCGACTTCGATGACCTGTCTTGAGAGAAATCCGCCTCTTGAGATAGCCACCGCAACCTCATGCAAACAATGGGATTATTTTTTTAACAATCGGGGTGAAACAAGCCAACAAGGTGATCAGGGTTTCAATGAGGGCTCGTGCTATGGTATGCGGTATATCGAAACTTTCAGAGCTATGTCAACAACATGTGCAAAATGCTGTGAGGAAGAAAGTGGACGACGCGACACACTAGACGAGGCTCATGATGCTATGCAATGCCATGTGCAAGAATGATCAACCATTTGTAGGTGAAACACAAGCAGTGATTATTCGAACATTATGCAGTGATAAGAAAACTGAAAGAGAAATGAGTGCAGAATAAATGTAAAATGATGATGCCTAAGATATTAGCGCTCAACAAAACTTTTAAAGTATAAAGCAAAAATTTCGTAAGAAATCCTAATTAACAACTTGAACTAAATTTTTTTTATTAACAGAACCTAGCTAGCCTGCACCTAAAACCCTAGTATAACCAATGAGGCGGTCGAGTTATGTGAAATCAACTTTCCAGTGCATCCACCGCATTAGTTCCCATCCTGTAAGAACAACAATGTTCGGAATCAGAGTTAGCACACAAAAATGTGCATCAACAACAAAACTTACCTGAAGGGCATGTGCAACAGCAAGAAGATCATGGATATTTACCCGAGAACATGCCAGAGTGGATTGTGCAAGCTCAATTCTACTCTCATCCTAATACACAAAAATTTGTTCTTGAAACTTAAAATTATTTATAAATGGCATACATCCGTTCATGCACAACCCTAGGTCTGACGGGAGGGGGGTCAGCCATTTACTATTTGCAGGTATATTCATTGGATAGGACTTGTCGACCCAAATGGAAAACTCATCATGGTGTTGAGGATGATCAATTTTATGCGATTGAAACAATAAGCATGTTCCAGGCGACTCATAGACACTAGCGCATGCAAGTGCATAAACCCTAATTTTGAAAACCCTAGTTCAGAGTTTCTCCTTGGTTCTGTCGAGGTTATGAGGATCCGAATCCACCTTTAGTGGAGGCTGCAATTCCTCACCATCTTGAACAAACTTCGGACCTTCGCGGGGGACTTCCCAAATTTGATGGTTTGGTGAGATTAATAGGCGAATTGTTGTGATCATGAATTGTGGTGATTTGAAAAATTTTAGTGGGCTTTGTATCAATTTGGCCAAATGTTTGCGCACTAAACAATTGATAATCCGATGTATCATATTCTTTAGATTTTCTAGGATGGGGTGAATTTACTAGAAGGTTTTCGGGTAGTTGAAAGATTTGCCAAAAATCACACGTTTGTGCCTGATTGCAACTGGTACTGGTTGGGCAACAACTGAAAATATTAGAGACAATGGCCGGTGTTTTCTTACCAGTGAATAAATTGGGGTATATCGGTTGTTGCACACTAGCTGTTGGGGGACAAGAATATGTGCTCAGGGAAACCTTACTAGAATGAAAGATCCGCCCGGATGAGATGATATCCGACATGGTTCTACTGGGAGGAGCATGGTACTTGGGAATCATCATTTCATAAACCCTAATTCGATAGACCTTGGTTGGATCTATTTGAGGGGTCTCATCAGGGTCGAAAGAAATAGAGGTAACAACCAACAAAAGTTGAATTGCTTTGATTTCCTAATGGGTCTTTGAATATTCACAAATCGGATCATCAAATTTCGGAGGCTTCATATGGTCAACCAATAGATTCGAATGACAGTCCTCAGAGGTATGAGTGAATATGTTTTCAGATAAGCAGTGATCACTAGAGCCATCGATTTGGTCGGGTTGGGTACCTGGCACATTAGGTTCCCTGGGAGTTAACAATTGGGATGGATCAATAAAAGTGACATATTGAGGTTGCCAAGACAGGGAGTCACTATTATGGCCGTTTAAATATTTCGGATGAAGAACATCAAATCTAGAAGATTCATTAATTTTGTAATGTGATTGCGAAGCACCACCTGGGTGCTTATGATTGTTGCCAGTACTAGTATAAGAAAATTTTGAATGACTTGAAGAAATCACTGGCGTGATATACTCATGAAATAAATTAGGGAATAATGAATGAAATGATTCAACCGCGGGGGTATTAACCGTACAAAGATTTTCATCACGCATATCCGTGTCATCTAGAGGGAACAATGATTTGGAAGGCCTTGTGAGGAAATCAACTTCGTGTGGGATAAGAGTCAATTCATCATCGATATGCGAGTCAGATTTAGGACTGTGTCTAGGGAAACATTCAGTGGACTCGAGATAGGTTTCATGAACCGGTAGAGATAATGAGCCACTATGGTTTTCAAGCTCTGATTCAACACGGTGCATGAAATATTCAGAGGTGGCACAACATGTTTAATCTTCTTTCACATGTCTATCATTGCTCAGAACTTTCGAGGTCACAACTCCACTACACGGAAATTCAGGAGGATGAACAGGAATATCACAAATAGTAATACTCTCCTTGGAGGCATGAATGTGGTCTGGACTCAGGGGGATGGACAAGGAAACATTAGGGAAAAAGTCTGAACAACTGGCAACTTGCGGGTCGTCAACGAGAACACTAGGATCAGGCTTGGTTGCTAATTAAAATTGTTCAAGGGAAACAAAAATCACATACCTGAACCGTTCACTTAAAAATTTCCAATCAACATCCTTTTCAGGGAACTCAAAACAATAGTGAGAAAATCTGATAGAGAATTCATCTAGAAGTTCCTGAGGTTCCATCCTGATATCATTTAACTTTATTAATACATTTTGAAAATCGTACTTGTGAAAAGCTTGCTGTAATTCACTGGTGAGTTGTTCAAACGAATGGATGGAAGGTGCCGGCAATGTGTGGCACCATTTCTCAACGTGACCTTTGAGAGTGAGGGAGAAAAGCACGTAGGCCAACTTGTCGTTGTTAACTTTGTAACACTCACAAAACTCACAGAAATCTGAAAGGTGCTCAGTTATGGAAACTCTGTTTTCACCATCGAATTTTAACTAGGACAAGTGATACATAGGTTCATCGGGGATTGAGTAGCGAGAACCAGAAAAATCCGATAAAAATCTTGGGAGAATGATTTAGAGATGAGATATTTCAGATATGAGACTAACTGCAGGCTCTAAGGGCTCAACTTGTCATCTGGCCCTCCTTCTAGCGCCAATTCTGTTGATGGGAAAAAATGTCCTGCCAACAACAGGGGATCTCCCCGGTAAACCGTTTGGAATAGGGATCCCGTCTAGGGTGTGGGTTCGGCTACCGCTTGATACTCCTTTTCTTTGGTCTCAATTGGGATTTGCAAACCTAAGGACACCCACTTATTCAGATGACACAAAACACATGACTGATGAATTATAATGGTAAAACAACACTATGCGTAGCAAGACGAGTTGTAAAGCATGGAGCCGAAGGAGATGCTGTTAGTAGCACGTCATTAGGGTCATGATTTTAAAAGCTGTTCTGACCACAAAAGGAATAATTCCTCATGGAAGAATACCCTTCACTTCCTTGAATGATCACGAAGATAATGTAAATGTTAAAAAACAAATTTATTAGCATTCATTAAAGCAGAAACATAGACTTAACACCATTAACACACTTCTAGAAAAATATAATGCATAATGATGTAAATAGAGAGACAATTTCATTAATCAAAAGATGTTAGAAACTGAAAATGTAATACTCATAGTGTTCATGCATTAATCAACATCAAATCCAACAATGGAGTTTACAAGTTCTTGTATTCATATGCAACATTATGTGGTCCTTCTATACAATACTCAATATCCTTTTCAGTCCAAAAGAAAAGTCCTTTTACAAGTTCTCAAAGGAAGTATTTATAGAGCAAAGCTTGCCCTTTGGGCTCCCTGACTTTTTTCTTTCTCGACTGTTGGGCTACCTTTCAACCCAGTCTGTTCTGCAACCTACGACCTGAGTGGATTTTGCGACTTGCAACCTCACTGGATTTTGCGACTTGCGACCCATTCGCTGGGTCGCTGGGTCGCGCCGTCGAGCGTTTAACAGGGAATGCGGCTTAGCGACCTGGCGACCTGAGGAAATATGTGACTTGAGACCTCCGGTCATCCCTTCTGCATTTCTCTTTCAAAGATATTAGAACCTTGTTTTTCGGAGGCCAGCCTTAGCCCTCACCATGTGAAACAACAACTTCTATCTGCTGGTGATGTCATTGCCATGCTAAGGGAATTTGCATGTGATGATAAGTGGGAGAGTGGTTTCAGTTTTGAGCAAGATACTGAGCATCCACAAAATTTAGGTTTTGTTGTCGATTTGAAACCCAGTTGTGCATTCTCTGGAGAGAGTTATCAGCTCTCTTCATTTGGGTGGACATTATTGTTTCCTTATGTTACCTGCAAGAAAACAAAGTAAATCAACATAGTCCTTTTTTCTTCTCATATTACTTGTAGATAAATGAACTTAAATTAGCCATATATATATACACACACACACGTCAGGGAATCAACATAATAAATGCAATAACTTATCATAGCTAAAATCAGTTGGACCCCTGTGTTGTCAAATTTTTTGCCATTATGTCATCAGCGAGAATGGCTCATGTGGGTTTTCTTTGCGCTTATTCAATAATTGTAATGTCCATTGGTATCGATATGGACTTAGTGCTGAAGGTGGATCTGTAATTACTTCATAGAGATGTGGCTTAATCAATGAGACATGATGCTCCCTCCTCCTTTCTGAACATGGTACCATATAGAATTGAATTTATGAAACGTGGGCATAGACATGGATCTACTGCTCCTACTTCCCTTGATGATATGTATCCTCCATATTTGCAACTCTTGAAGTTGTAGACCTAGATGAGGTCGAATGCTTCACAAAGGAGAATTTGGTGACCATATAGTGGCATATATTTTAAGTTGTTGACTACCTTTTGTGGCGTAGTCGACAATTCTTTTGCATCAATATTGATCACATATTTTATGAAAGAAAAAATGATTCTTTTATGATCGCGAAGGCCTAAGATTGATGGCGCACTTAGCTCCTATAGTGATGCAAGGAATTTTCCACTTGAGAGCCGCGGAATAGTGGTACGAGGTCTCTCCTCCTCCTCAAAAATATTTTGTTCAACCTGTAGTGTATTGGCGTTAGGTCGCAAATCTTGGTGGGAGTCGCTAAGTCGGGTGGTCGCACCTCGGATGAATTTGCATGTTCTGCGACCTGGTGACTTGGTCGCACAGTCGCATGGTCGAGAGTCACATAATTGGCAGATTATTTTAGGCATAGTGTTGTGCGACCTCGCGACTTGGTGGAGGTCGCATGGTCGGGTGATCGCATAAGTGGTAGACCCCGCCGGGCACCGTATTTGCGACCTTGCGACTTGATAGGGGTCGCGCTGTAGTGCGGTCACAACCCTTGTCATCTGGTGCAGGTTGTGAACAGTGAAAGGAACATGCCTCTCTGTGATCATGCGTTCCTTTTTGGAATTCATGGCTGTGCGACCTCGGCAGAGATTGCATGTGAGGAGCTCGATAGTTAATGCTACAACTGCAGGCCATGAACGCTTGAAAAAATATTTCGATCTTGTCGTGCTAAAACAAACATAATACATTTCCCTTCTGTGCTGCAATTCAAAGGATGCCCGCAGTGAGTTCATGTCCAGGGCTACTATGCCGTGTTCCTTGCATGCATGCTTATGCTGTGCGTGACCTCACTGTCTTGGAGGTTGTCTCATGGTCTTTCAAAACAGAGATAACTTGCAGGTCGACTATGTTTACACTTCGGCCCCCATGGCTTGGTCACGCGCTTAAAGCACATTGCGTGGAGGTAGCATGGCTTAACCAAGTTGCCAAGTTTCAATTTCCACAAGTCGCATTTCTGGTTGCTCCATGAGTATGTGAGACTTGGTGATTAGCAAGTCCAATCATCTGCCTCCTCATGCGCTGGCCGCCAATGGTCTCCACCTGGAAAATACATATCGTTAGGTTAGTCATTAAGACGTGCGATTTATGGGATGCAAGTTTACGCCTATGCCGCATTGTGAGTCCCTGTTATGCTCCACCACCGGCAACTGCGCGAACCCTTCTTATGCAAACTAGTCCAGCCCTTCGGCAGTTCGATCAGTAATGGTGCCAACGCATTAGAGTTGTATATGAAAAATGCTTCAGATTGTGTAGGCTATGCTTGAAACAGTACAACAGGTCTCACTCCTATGTGATTCCGCGTATGAAGGAAACAACCAAACATTAATATGGCAGTTTAAGAATATCGTCAACCTGTGCCTTTAATATCTCCAGCATTCCTTAGTGTATCAAACGCAACGACGTTTGAAAATTACTCTCCTTGTATAAACAACCTTGGGTTGGTAATATAATGCTCATGCTTATATTGGGTCGAACATATTATTTCAAACCTGGCAGAGAGTCAATGTCCATGTTGTGGGCTACTTCGTGCTAAATATTCTTGCACCTTGCATGGTTTCAACTTAGCATTATGATAGCAAGTATAATGGAAACAGCAAATGGGAACTCACCCTTCGCGCGGGACTTTAAAGAGCACAAGTGAAATATCCATGCTTTCTACACATAATTACTATTATCAACATGCATCTAGAAAAACCCTTCATGTCCTCTTACGAATGAATATGAGCCACAATATAATTTTTTACCACTGGTGGAGCTATACTCAAATATGCGTCCTACTAACTTCCTTACAGATTTAGTAATGGGATCAAAACTTCGTAACATCCTTAATTAGCCAAACATCTGGGGCGCTGATAGGATACTAAGCTTTAATTATGAAGTCGAAAATATTGCTCATGATGCCAAGCTTTCCATCATGCCTTTAGGCAGCTTTATAATATTCTTAGCATCACCTCTAAACAAATGATAGAGCTATTTTTGATATATAGGTCCTTAATCTTATTAGGATCCTGCTGAATGTCATGAAAGTGGAAATTTGAGATGACAACGCTTGCGTTCAAGATCCTGCCCCAACTACCATATCGCAGCTGATGTATGTTGTTGATTTAAGCCACTAATTGTTTCAGTAAACACATAGCCATATGAATTCATGTAATTGCCTTTCTTTAGGAATGAAGGTGAGCTTAATTATGATTGAGAATTCCCTTAGCTAGTGTTCCCTCATTATTTGAGTTCCAATTTCTTTCTCCTAGTGTGATGGTAGTATTTTGGGTATATCGTCTGTGGTGCTGACCTACATGCAACATTATAATATCAATTAATTCAAGTTGTCCTTTAGAGAATGATTCCCCCCTTCCACATGACTTACATGAGACTATGAACTTAAGTGAAGTATCCAAAAAAAATGCTTAATGATCCATGGTGAAAGGGCTCCTAACGTACATATTTAATACACAAAAAAGTTTCTATTCGAGCGTATGCATGGTGATCTCACACACATGACGCGGCTGCTGCAAGAGTATCTCATCATGGTGGTGAGAAGGCTCAATCAGGGCTTGGAATGGGTTATGAGGATGTCATTGACTATAGGCTGGGTTAAAGCCCTAGTGGCTAAGTGAGCGGAGGGGGGAACCCAAAATTTTGGGTGTTGTTGTAGTGGCTACAACACCTTGAAATGTAGAGGGTGCATTAGTAAGGCCAAAAGGCGTGACCAAAAATTCATAATGACCCTCATGAGTTCAAAATGATGTTTTCAGAATGCCTTCGATCTTCACGCTAATTTGATGATAACCTGAATGAAGATCCAACTTGGTGAAATAAATTTCTCCGTGTTATTCATCTAATAATTCATCAATTACAGAAATGGGAAATTTTTTATTAATAGTGAGCTTATCGAGATCCCTATAATCCAGACACATGCACCATGATCCATCCTTCTTGTGTGTTAGTGTTAGTTTTTTCATCCTGCCACCAGTGATCAAATAGACTCTTATCATATCATATTAGGGTCCCATTTTGAAATTTTTGTCATTCCATTACTTCATCATGCAAAAATTTGGTCACTGGATGTAGATCTAGGTATGATCTCACTCCTTTCAAAATTTTACTACTTGTTGGCTCATTTCACTACTTTGCTGAGTGTACCATCATTTATGAGTTTTCATCATAATTTCAGTCATTTTCATCATGGTTTCATTCATTCAGAGTCTCCATTAGGTCTTAGGGTTTCCAAGGTCATCAAATCACCATTTCATGCATAAATTCCAGTAAGTGAAGGAGTGACAATAAAGAAAATTCATTAGTAAATTTGATTTCAGAGCAAAATGTAATTTTATGTTCCTAATTTGTAATAAGTTCTTAGAGTTTAAAGCTGCAACACTCAAATTTCCATCAAAAAATAAGAAAAGTTCCAAAAATCCATTCAATGTTCCTAAGCCATCAAAAGATGAAGTTCAAAGATCAAATTCTAAAGTTAAAGGTAAAATGCAATGTAAAGTTAACTTCAAGAAAAGAAATGTGGGTCCAAATTCTATTTAATGATATTTTTTCAAGTATTAAAGGACCTCAAAGACCAAAAGGTCATTCATTTATATCCTCAAGCATTGAGGTCTCCAAGTTCCCCGAGTAAAAAATAATTTTTTCCTGCAAAAAAACAAGTTCCAGCTCCTTCGCTATGATTTTTCCACAAGTGCTGTGCTTTTTGCAGATGCCACACTGTGCTTTTCAAAAGCATGCTGCGCTTTTTGCAGGGCTTCGCTGTGCCTTTATTCAGCTCACTGTGCCTTTTGCAGAGGAGAGCCATAGTATCAAAACTTGCCTCCAAGGGTTCTAAGCAGAAGTTCAGGGTTTCTACACTTATTCACAAGTAAGTCACACCTCCTAAGCTCCTCTTTTTAGCTTGTGGTCTTAAGTTTATGGTGCAAACCCTCATTTCCCTCTATATCATGTTCTAAGAAATTAAACTTAGTTTTCAGTTTTGAAGCTTCATTTTCTTTTCCCTGGACCCCATTTACCTTCCTCACACTCCAAATCACTCCCCACTATCCTTACATCCCCTCATTTCCCATTCCCAAGCTATATTCCCTAAAACCCTATCCCTACGCTGTGCTTTTTTCGGCAGCTAGACTATCTCCCTGCATTTGAATTTCCTACCGTATTTCCCTTATCATTGCAACCCTCCATGACTTCTCTAAGCTTCCTAAATCCATTACACACTTCCAAAAATTTCCCCTCACTTATCCCAACACCCTAAACCTATAATCCTACTCCCTTTCTCTTCCCCTTCTTGCCTAGGGTTTCAAGAAAAAACTGAACATAATGGAGGAGGAGAGAAACATCATGGATAAGGAAAGAAACACCACAAAAGAAGAGAAGAAAAGATATAATAAAGGAGGAAGAATATTGAGACTAGAACCATCAGACACTAGGGAATTGATGGCATCACCCTTAGTTGTCAAATGTTTCCATCATGTAGGTTGTTTTGAGTTTTGTGAGATGGTCCAAAGAGTGTAAATAAATCCTACTTTGACTAGGGTTTTCATCAGAAACCTACAAAAATACCAAGTGACTATTTCAGGGGTGAATTTCACCATTTATGTTGACATCATTGCAGCAGCAAAAGAGATACCCAATGTGGGTGAAAAATGGTTCAAAACTAAAGATTTGGATGCCCAGCTGTATGAACCTTACCTCAAGGAACCTTCTAAAGATAACATCAAGAAAATATTTCCTTTTGGTAAGTTGCTTAACATGTTTTCCCCTATGATAAAGATCATCATGAAATACTTCATTTCTGAGGTCAGATTCTCCAGGTTGTACAACTATCACCTTAAGTCGCTCAATCTTCCCTACTATTTATACAGGAGCATTGACAAGATGGCCTACATAGTGCAAAACAGAGAATACGAGCTTCAAATGAACAAACTATTCCATCATTCTCTCATTAAAATCATTGTCCTTCACCACCTCAAGTAGTTGAACATTGCATGGGAGACTTTCATTGAGGCAAATGTCTTCACTACACCACCAAATCAGCCTGCTAGACCTATTCCACCACCAAAATCGGTCTCTCACAAGAAAAATAGGTTATCTAGCAGGGATATAGTGAAGAAAACCAAAGAGGAAAAAGAGGTCAAAACCTATCAGAGAGGATATAAGCAAGTGTTTGCTCCACAATTTGTGGAAGGGGCCTTGCCTTCTACATCAAAAAAATAGGGATATCGAAAGTAGCAAGAGGCAGTTGTTCAAGAGAAGGAAGACCTTCATCATGAGGAAGAAAAACAGTTTTAACTAGTGGAATTGGATGTCCAAGATGATAATGAAACCTCAAACTTGATCATCAAAGAGAAATATGCCATAATTAGAGAGTTGCAGGATAATTTGGCAAGGGCACCATTTTTCATCTCCTTCCTTGAGCAAGAAAATAAGCAGTTGAAAGAAAAACAAGTTCTCTTGGAAATGGATTTGTTGAAGGCCAAGAGGCAAGACACCAAAGACAAAGTAGTAATGGCACCCAATGAGTCTGATCATCATGAGGCTCAAATCACCAAGAAGAGACAAAAAAAAAGAGGTCTTAAGAGAGCATTAGAGCATGAGAAACATGAGGCATAACAACTCACTTTTGAGGAAAAATTTCAAGAGAAATCAATGATGAAAGAGAGGTTTGGATTGATAGAGTGAACATACACCTTGCGAAGCTCCTTCATAAGGCCAAAAAGGAAAATCATATTCTAAGACACATGATTGACTGTTACAACACTAGAAACAAGATATGCAATATCAGGATCAAGCAATTGAAGGACAAACTCAAGGAAACCCTAATCAGTCAAAAGGAGAAGGGAAAACTTGAGTTACTTGCTGATGCCTCCTTAGTTGCCCGACATACCTCATCAACAGTTCATCCAACAGTTTTGAAGATTTTTGGGCATTTTTTTGAGTTTTTGGACATTTTGGTAAAATTTCACAGTCTTTTTGCACAATCAGCCTGCAAAAAGTGCACCGTGGGTCACACTGCACTTTTTGTGGAGGTCTCCAAATGAGAAAAAATCTGCAGATATGGATAGAGAATGATGTATACATCAAATTTTGACTACTATCACTAAAAAACAGAGCTTTTGACATGTGAAAAAGGCCAAAAACCTCCCAAAAACACCTTTCTGCCTCCTTTTTGACACTCAGGATGTGCTCTTTGACCAGTCTTGGGAGATTGAATTTTTAGGACCTTCAATCCATTTTCAGAGCTGGAGCACATTTTTGACGACTAGACTTGAAGATATTTCCAATGAGCCATATTGGGCCCAATTGGGACTTCAGGAAGTCACCCAAAGTTTGATTTGAAGGCCCACGCTATGCTTTTTACTAGGCACGCTGTGCTTTTCTCAAGCATGCTGCGCATTTTACAGTTGACTTATTTCTTCAGAATTTTCAAATTTTCCCAGTTGATTTATGGATTCCAAGGAGATTTACTAATGTAATTGTAAAAAGTAAATGTAATTATGTCATGTATAGTTACTAGAGTTAGATACACCTGTTGGGTGCTAAGAGGTGTCTTTTAAAACTCCTAATTGCCTCACATTAATTATCAACTAGTGTAAGTCCTTTTATCTCAAGTGTGTACACAATATGTGCGAGCTGTTCATATAAAGAGTAAAAATAAAACCAATCGTTGAATACATATGCAATCATAAATATGAAGTTTAAAGAAAAGGATTCATTTATGCATTATAATCTAAAACTGTGATTCATTCTTTAATTCAAATGATTCAATCAACCGAGAGCACAGAAATAGTAACCAAGCTCTTTCAGTTGGATCTAAACAATCGAACAAAAGGAAAGTAAATGGAAATAACAGGTTGTGCTTTAAATAATCAAAACTAATTCATTTAACAAATAACTCAATATACTGGAAATGCGCATGTAGAAGAATAAATACAGAGATCTAAATTATCAAAGGCAATTCAGTGTACAGCAGAAAAGCATAATATACTTGCGGTAAATTTAAAGGTATAGCACAAAGAATAACAACGAAATTCACCAGAGACCAGGCCCTTAGCTGCCAGCGAACACTGCTTAGTTACTCCAGAATAATCGAATGGACACCAACGCAAATTATTTGTTAATCATCGTAGTCATTACAATATAAATTTGTTTTTCAGAACTACGTTTTGTTCATTACAAACGATGCATAAATGAAAGATACATAATACAGTATGTAATACAGTCTAATTTACATTATCCAATATTCTATATCATCGTATCAACTCTCTCCCTTTCGTCGTATTTTGCTCATTCTTTTATAGCTAAAAGAGAGGCAAATGTGATCCCTCAAGATCAGGGGATCTTGAGGGATTCACAAAAAATTAATATCTTCAGACAGTTGGTCATTCTCACGGATTCGATTTTTGATTTGACTGTCGCAATCGTGTCTTCTTTCATTTTTATTAGATCCCGCTGTTCCTTTTTGGGAACAGCTATGATTTTATCTCTTATTTTCATCATAACAATAATGGAAATTATTTTGAATGGTTAAACCATATTAGGACTATTTCAATCATTCTTTATCAAAATCCATTCATGATATTATTATATTATGACAAAAAAATGGATGAAGAAGAGGAAAAAGGACGATAATTAACAGTAAATACATACCCATTGCCAGGCTCAACATACTCCCCTGCTTACCTTTTTTCATGTCCCTATGAAAATAAATAATTCTTATGAAAATAATTTAAGGAGTAGGTTGGAGAATATATGTCCATAAGAGGCCCGAGACCATGATTTTGTGCCAGCTGTGTAAAGGCTGCTGCCTCCTGTCATTTAGGTAAATCATTATCAGGCTGATATCCTTCAGGAGGATAACAAATAATAAGGCTTCTAAAGTGGCATCCCACCCAATAGGGTCCTTCTCTTAAGATGAGCTTGCAATATGGGATAAACTGTCTTACAACATCTTTGAGGTTTCCGTAGTTAAAAGGTTCCCTTTCCTTAACGTGGTTGCTTGAAACCATCTATCTCATTTTGGATGCAACCAAGGCTCTGTCCTGAATGGAGAGGAAGTATGTTGTTCCTTCTTGCACAATTCCCATATGGATGGGCCCTAAAGTTTTAATCACACCCTCTTGTGTCATCAATCTTTTATGCTTAGAAAATAATTGTAGAGGGTGAGTAGGTTCACCTCTTACCAAAAGATCTAAACTGTGTTCCTGTCTTTAGAATGGATTGTAAGCTTTAAACCATTTAAGTTGGTTGACTGCAAAAGATATAAAGGCTTGGAATTGAATATTCCCAACGAAAGGGCTAGGATTTACATCCACTTCTTTATCCAATATAAAATTATGTAAATATAATTCACAAAGAAGTCGTTGGAATTTTACTCCATATTTCTTGTAGCAATTTATAAAGTCCTTTATTGTTTCCAACTCAATTGGCTGACCGACTCTAAAAACTTTAATTTTCAACAATAAGTAGCATTCTAACAAGAACAAGGCATAGTTCTTGGCAGGAGATCAACAGGTCAGGACATCAGAATACAATGAACAAATGGTGTCAAACTTCTCCCTAACATTGTTCAACTTGGTCTTCATCTTCTCCAACTTTTCTTCTTCTTGTATAACCTTATCCCAAGCCTCATTCTCTGCTAGGGTTAAGTCTCTCAATTGTTTCTGTAACTTCTGATGTTGTTGCAGGGAGACTGTCTGTTGTTGGTGTTGTTCTAGAGCAAGCTGGGCTTGCGCTAATTCTTCCTGAAGCTTTAAAACAATAGGGTTCTCCTCATATTTCTTCTCTGTTTGGGTGCCAATGCTGTGAAAGAGTACCTTTTTAGTTTGTATTTTTGGCAGGACCAACCCTCTGTTTGAACTGCCGCATTCACCAAATGTTCATGCAAATCAATCTGGGTGGTGATTGCCCTAGTGGAGGTGAGTTCTGTTTGAGTTCCCACTGATTTATTCTTTCCTTTTACTATTTGTGTTGCTACTAAAGTCACCTCAGGCATGGTGCTCTGTGTTTTATATTTTTATATTTTTTGTTGTAACCTTTTAACTGTCTTTTGGAGGTTTCGGTATTGTTGTCGTAACTTCTTAAGATTTTCCCTGACTCCTAGGTTCTTTTGAGGAGCATATGTGTCTTTAACAAGTTTATCAACTGTTTCTAAGGCTGCTTGTTGGCCCTCAAGGTTGTGTTCCAAAGGAACTGTATTTCCTGACTGATTGTCAGATTCATGACCAATGTCTATATCTACAGACTTCTGTGGGTCTTCCTGGCTTAACAAAATTGTATTAATAGACTGGTTATAAGATTCCTGTGCAATTTATGTGTCTGCAGCCTCTTGTGATGGTGGAGTTTCTATGTGCCCAGAATCCTCCGGGGCTTGTGTTTCCAATGTGCTAGGGCCAAAAGGTCTTACAGGTTGCATATATACATCAAGATTTGCTAGGAAATTGGCTATTCCTGCCTCAAAATCTGGTCCAACTTCAACTTCCAATTCATAATATTGTTCTTGTTATTTTTCTTCAGGCTCTGATTCTGGCTCAGCCTCTTCCTTGGGATATTCTTCTAGTTCTAGCTCTTCCTCTGAACCTGGTGCTTCTTGTTCAGATTCTGGCTCTGATTCTTCTCCTTTGTTCTGGTTCTGACCCAGCTTCCTCTTCTGGCTCTTACTCTGAACCTGGTGTCTCTTGTTTAGACTCAGAATCCCTTACCCTAACTGGGCTAGATGTTTGCACAGGTTGGTTGCTTTTATTTATAGCTGTTCTCTGAGATAATTCGATTCTTATAGACCTCCCGCGTTTGTGAGGTTCGACCTTTGGACGGGAAATCCTTTTTCTTTTTGAGACAAGGTTTTGCCGACTTGATTCCGCAATTGCGGGCTGTTGAATTACAGGGTTATGTATGCTTTCTAGGGTCATAATGAGACTGTCCCAAGTCAAGTCATATTGGACTAGGCTATGAATAATGATCATTCTAATCAGTCCATGGCGACTTACCACTATTTCAGGGTGCCTGGCCCGTCTTATCCTAGTAGCAGTGTCGTGTAATAAAGAATTTAAAAGGGATGGAAAATTAATAGTAATATTTTTCTTTAGAACAACTAAGAGTTTGAGTTGTCGTGGCCTTACCACATCACGACTTCCATCACAAGTAATGTATTTCTAGACGATGCTTGCTAGTTCCCTCCATGGTTCTGTGAGAGAAGTTGGTCGAAAGCCTTTGCCCTTTCTGACCAGTTGTTCACCTTCTTCCTTGAAGGTTTCCATAACGTCTTGTGTCGATACATGTTTTTGTGCCCATGTGGTGCCTTCTGCCGGAAACCCGGTTACTTCAGCTATTATAATGTCTACAACTGTAATATTTCTGCCTTTTACCATGGATTCCCTGTTCTGCAAATTTTGTAGAAACTCAATAGCAATTTCTTCATTTGGGGGTTGAAACCTTGTAAGATAAGATATCCATCCTGCTCGAATCAGAATTTCTTTTGCTATGTTGGAGATTTCTAGTATTAAGGGTTCATGGTGCACTGTCTTACCACCCATAGTGTTCGAATTATTTTGCAAAGGATGGATGTAATGGGCGAATTTAGAAATGCGGAAAAGCACGGAAATACTGAAAAACATTGTAATACAGGAAAGCACAGCAATGCCGGAAAGAAACAGCAATATTGAAAAGAACAACTGTATTTGAAAAACACAACAACACAACGATACTTAGAGCGATAGAACAACAAATTGTTGAAACAACTAAGTATAGCTGATGTTGTTAAATTCTTACATGCCACATAATCATGGGATATCATGTTAGTTAATAAAAATATGACAGCACATGCATAATGGAAGTCTTCTCCCCCTCCGAAATGAGAGGTCGCCTTCGACCGACTAGACGGGAAATGGTGATTTCAGCGGCAGGATGTAAGGATGAAGAGTATAGCCATAAATGGGACAGAGTATGTAAATGAATGATAGGACAATAAGAAATATGGAGATAGTAAAAGCATGATATATAATGATAATAAATGATAAGAGATAAGAATCTTTAGTTGATGATAAGTTAACTGATAGGAAAGGGAACAACAATATAAAAAAAGGGCTTTTCTTACGATATTTTTACTGTGTATGATATGATTGAGTAAAAACATAAACACATGCATAGAGGTTCAGAGTAGGGGAGTATTTAGAGGAAATATTCTCTCGAAAAAAAGATAAATGGGAAGAGGGTATTATAAGAGTTATTGATTGTGGAACTAGAACTTCAATGCCATAAGAAGAGCTTCTGCTACCAGCAGGAATCCATAGCCTCGACAGAGTTTCTTTTTAACCCATGTGAGCCAGGATCCTCAATTTATAATTGAAAACATTTTATTGTAGTTTCTATAGGAGAGACTAGCGTGCTGGCATGGTAACCAGATAACCACACTTCCGTTCAATGGGAAGTAGAAAAAGTGAGCAGGCCGGCTCGTGATGAGACCTCCTGTTCCAATGATATTTTAACCATCCAATGGATCATAACCCTGGTGTGGTGGCCATAATGGGAATGTCACATTGATACATCCTTATGAACATGGTGGCTGGATCTTTAATGAGGCCCCCCATCCTCTACTTGTAGATTAGTTTCCATTACATATTATATTTTTTTTATGATAAATAGAGGGAGAATCAGTACTCCTTGAGAGTAGGGATGGTGTGAGAAGTTGAAACATATCAATAATAAGAAAAATTATACCCATAATCCCATTGATAATAAACAGAAAGAATTATAACCAGGAAAAGTAGAACCATCATGGTAAAGAAGATCAATCAATATCATATACAGTAGAAATCAGTATAGTAAAGTAAAATATAAATAATTGTGTCCCTTTCAATTTTTGTAAGCCTATCATCAAGAAGCTATCTTTATCAAAGATCATAATGTTAAAAATAGTCACCCGCTTTAATAAAATTCATAAGTCTTTATCCTCATGAAGGTACTGCTCTTTTAGGCTATAAAAGGAATCAAAGAAATGAAGCTAAAAAGATGAACTAGAAGTGTTTTGGAAAATATATAACAAGGGCGCTGGTAAAAACAGTTCTACAAGAAAAAAAAAAAAAACATACAAGAAAAAAAAAAAAAAGTGCTGTTCCGAAGAGGGAACAACAAAATAAAAAAAGTGTTATTCCGAAGAGGGAAAAACTAAACAAAAAAGTGCTATTCCAAAGAGGGAACAACAAAATCAACAAGTGTTGTTCCGAAGAGGTAACAATAAAACCAAAAAGTGTTGTTCCGAAGAGGGAACAACTAAACCAAAAAGTGCTGTTCCAAAGAGGGAACAACAAAATCAAAAAGTGCTGTTCCGAAGAGGGAACGAAAAAATAAAAAAGTGTTGTTCCAAAAAGGGAACAACAAAATAAAAAAGTGCTATTCTGAAAAGGGAACAACAAAATCAAAAAGTGTTGTTATGAAGAGGGAACAACAAAATCAAAAAGTGTTGTTCCGAAGAGGGAACAACAAAATCAAACAGTGTTGTTCCGAAGAGGGAACAACAAAATCAAAAAATGTTGTTCTAAAAAGGGAACAAAATAAAAAAGTGTTGTTCTGAAAAGGGAACATAAAAACAAAAAAGTGCTATTCCGAAAAGGGAACAACAAAATCAAAAAGTGCTGTTTCGAAAAGGGAACAACAAAATAAAAAAGTTCTGTTCCAAAAAGGGAACAACAAAATCAAGAAGTGTTGTTCCGAAGAGGGAACAAAAAAATAGGAAAAAAACAAATGAATCAAATCAACAATCCTATTTAGAAAATTGAATCAAGAAATAAATTTCTACAAAGGTGAAGCTGCTGAAGGATTATCTTCTGCAGCTAAAACTTGCATGGTGGAATCCTTGTGTATTTGTTGACAAAACGATTCTCTTGTGAGAGGTTTTTGGTAGAGGCGCACCCGATGCCCATTTGCTTTAAAGGAAAAATCAGACCCATCAATGGTGGTTAATGTAAGAGTGCCATTTTCATGTACTGCCTTTATTTCATAGGGACCTAACAACCTGGTCTGCAGTTTTCCAGGGAAGTCTTGAAACCTGGAATCGTAGAGAAGTGCCTAGTCGCCTTCATGAAATGTCTTTTTCTTGATCAGAGAATCGTGCCATTTGGATCTTTGTTGTTGAATGAGTGCAGTATTCTGCGAGCCTAAAGCCGGATTTCATCTAATTCATTTATTTGTTGCAATCTGTTAATCTGGGCTTCAGTTAAATCCAATCCCACTTCCCGGGTTGTCCTTAGTGTTTGTATCTCAAATTCTATGGGAAAAATAGGTTCCTTATCAAATACAAGTTGATATGGGAAGTATCCAGTATTATTCCTCCAAGTTGTACGATATGCCCACAATGCTTCTAGTAGTTGAGTAACCCAATCTCTTCTGTGTTATGAGACTGTCTTTGTTAGAATAGCTTCAATTACTTTGTTGGTGCTTTCTACCTGCCCATTTGCTTGCGGGTGATATAGGGAGGTAATTCTGTGAATAACATGATGATTTTTCAATGTAGCAACAATATTGTGGCCTACGAATTGCGACTCTCCAGCAGTGATTACTTCTCTGGGTAATCCATATCGTACAAATTTTTTGAAAATAAAATGTATCACAATTTCTTTTGTGGCTCTAGGTAATGCTATCGCTTCCACCCACTTAGTTACGTATTCTGTTGCAACCAATATATATGATTTCTGGTTGGATGATGGGTTGATTGGCCCAACAAAATCTAATGTCCAATGCTCAAAAGGTTCTATGACCAGTTGTGGATGCAGGGGCATCTCATCAGATTGGCTAGGGTGACCCATCCTTTGACAGCTATCGCAGGCCTGAACAAATTTCTTAGCATCCTTAAAAATCGTGGGCCAGTAGTAGCACATTTGTAAAATTTTATGTCCAGTTCTGCGGTCTGCAAAATGTCCACCGCATGGTCCATCGTGGCAAGATTTTAAGATATCATAAATTTCATCTTCCCTGATACACCTGCGGATGTGCATATCGGCCCTAGTGTGAAAAAGATATCCTCCAATCCAGGAGAACCGAGTGCTGCGCTGTACTATGGATTTCCTTTCTCTGGGTGTCAGATGTTTAGGTGGTTTTCCCACTGCTAAAAAAATTGCCACATCTGCATACCATGGTATTTTTATGGTTACAACAAACAGGTGTTCATCTGGAAATTGATCTTCTACTCCTATTGCATCATCTGTTCTTGGCACTCGGGAGAGGAAATCAACAACAAGGTTTTCCTTCCCTGGTCGATCCTTTATAGTTATATCAAATTCCTGCAAAAGTAGCAACCAACGTGTCACTCTTCCATTCGTAATAGGTTTATTAGCTAAGTATTTAATAGTAGAGTGATCCATATATAGAATTACAGGTTATCCAATTATATAGTGTCTAAATTTGTTAATAGCATAAATAACAGCTAAAAACTCCTTCTCCATTATTGTGTAATTCAATTCAACAGGGGTTAAGTTTTTGCGAATGTAATATATAGCATAGGGTTTCTTTTGTTCTTCTTGGCAAAGAACTAATCCAATGGCTGTGTCTAATGCATCTGATGAAATTTGGAATGGTATATCCCAGTTTGGTCCTCGTAGTACTGGTGCTGTTTATACTAGCTATTTTAAATCTGTAAAGGAAATGTCACATTTGTCAGTCCATATGAAATCACTGTTCCCTGTTAAGGCATATAATGGTGCAACAATCTGCGAAAAATTCTTGATAAATATACGATAATATCCAGCAAATCCAAAAAAATTACGTACCTTTGTTTGAGTGCAGGGAGTAGCCAGTAAAATAATTACCTGTATTTTCGTTGGATCTACCTAAATTCCAGCTGCTGAGATGTAATGACCTAAGATCAGACCTTCTGTCATCATCATATGGCACTTTTCGTGACTTAAACATAGGCTGGTAGCAATACATCATTCCAGAACTTTTTCCAATGTCCATAATGCTTGCTCAAAGTCATCTCCATAGGGTGTGAAATCATCCATGTATACTTCCAATCCTTCATTTATGAAGTTTGCAAAAATACTGAGTATGGCTCTTTGGAATGTGGCAGGCGCATTACACAATCCAAAAGGTAATACCCTGTAAGCGAATGTTCCCCACGGACAGGTAAAGGTGGTCTTATCCTGGTCTTTAGGAGAAATCTGAATTTGATTGTAGCCACTGAAGCCATCCAGGAAAGAGAAAAATTTCTTCCTTGCCAGTGTATCTAGGACCTGATCAATAAATGGAAGGGGAAAGCGGCATTTTTGTGTTGCCTTGTTTAGTTCTCTATAGTCAATGCATATTCGCCATTTCCCATTCTTTTTGGGAACCACAACTAATGGAGAAACACATTTATTGTCAGATATAGGATATATAAAATTCACATCTAACAGTTTTTGAAGTTCTTCTTTAACATTGTCTTTTAGGTGAGGGTTTAATCTACGCTGAGGTTGTCATATGGATTTCGCATCCTTCTCAGTGTAGATGTGATCATGCATAGTTGAGGGTCAATCCCTTTCATATCTGAGTAGTCCCAAGAAAAAGCCTCTTTAATTTTCCTAAGAACTTGAGTAAGTTTCTGTTGCTGGTCATCACTCAGATTACTGTTAATGTTTAGGATCTTCCCTGGCTCATTTTCTATGGGTTTGCTATTATAAACAGTGGTCGTTGGTATTTTTTGGTCATTGATTTCTCTCAGGAGATCTTCTTCGATTTCATTGTCAAGGACTGCTTCAATCATGTGGCATTTCAAACTTGATACTCTGGTAGGATGATTGATAAAAGTATTAATAACATCGTCTTTAGTTTGGTTTTTGAATTCAAGGGCATCTAACATAGTTAATGGTGACCGAATATTTTCTGTGAAGTATGTTGCAGGTTGCTTCTTGGTTCTTATAATAGTCAGGCTTGGCTGAGCAGGAGGGTATAAAGCTAAATTTTTCACATCATTCCCGCTGGTTATAGTCATACTGCCTATCCGGAAGCTGATATAAGCATCAATAGTTGCTAGCCAAGGCCTTCCTAATATTAAAGGATGTCCATCTAGCTGGTTCCTAGGGTTAATAATAAAAAAATCTGCCGGGTATTCCCAAGTGTCTACAAATACTATCACATATTGTAATGTCCCTTCTGGTCTAATGAATGATCGATCAGCTAGCTCCAGTAAGGTAGTTGTTGCTTCCAAGGCTATGATGCCAAGAATGTTGCAAGTTGTAGTTGTAAGAATATTAATGGCTGCCCCTAAGTCGACTAAAGCATTGGGAAAAGAACAACCATTTATCTGAACTGTGACAATGGGGTTTCTAGGATCCTCATATTTTACAGGAGTTTCTTTCCCTAATAACAAGTCAGACAAAGTCCCAAAAAAATGGACAGTAGGGTTTATTTTTGTTTTCCTCACAGACTTCTTTATACACAATTCTTTGATAGTTTTGGCATATATTGGAATGACTTGGATAGCCTGGAGGAGAGGGATTTTTATACAAATATTATTCAGTTCACCCAGAAGATCAAAGTCAGGATATTCAATTAGGCATGGTATCAGCAATGTTTCTAGGAATGGGGGGGAAGTGGTTATGATTTGTTCAGGATTTTTCTGTCTGACTGTATCTTCCCCTTGTTTTATTTGTTGATCATCTACAGTCAGAGGCTCATTTCGGTGAGGTTATTTAGGTTGCAAATATTTATCCTTATCTAGAGTGATTATGCATCCAAATATTAACTTAAGTTCATTACATCATTTCAACTCATTTTCAGGGTCCAGACCTTCAATGATTTGTATTGATTGAAATGGTTTGTTATTTGGATTTGGGTTGGGTTGAGTTGGAAGCTACGGTCGTATATTAGATTGAGGCTTCTGCTACAACGTATAAGGTGTTGGTAAAGTTGGTTGAGGCAGAGGGACTGTCCCCATAGGCTGGTTTGTAGCTCTTTGCGAATTTGATTACCAGTTATGATTTTGTGAAGTGGAAGGGGACCATTGGGAAGAATAAGGGTTGTTCTACCAGAATGGTGGTGGGTAAGGGAAATTCGTCCAACTATTTTTATTTGAATTTGACTGATTAGGACATGGTGGCATAAAAAATTCTTGAGGTGGCAAAAAAGGTGGCTGATTCTGCCATGCTGCCCCTGAATATTGTTGAGAATTATATTGCGAGGGAGGAAATAACGAATATGAATCAGTGGTCATACCTGTTTGTCGTGATTTCCATTGACGACATTGGTTCAACAGATACACTGGTTCCACTTTTTCTTTCGCTTCCTTGAAGAATGCTTTTAATCCTGGAAGTGGTGGGCTGCTTTCCGTGGCGTGATCTTTGGTGCATATGGTGCATGTTCGTGCCGTATCTAGAGGGCATTCTTTATGAATGTGATTTTGTCTACAACGGGGGCAGAAAATAGCCAAGTTCTGTTCTGATATAGCCTGCTTTTGCTTAGCTTGCATGACATACAATTGTGTTGTTAGGGTCCCCAAGATATCAGTCTTGAAATCCTCCAACAGATTGCCGATTTCTCTTTATGTAACGCTTTCTCTTGAAGCTTTGTTGTCTCTGAGGTTTGCATCACGTCTGACTGGTTTCAGCCTTGAACAGCCCTTGGAACACTTGATGCACAAATCTACAATATCGTTATAATTTTCTTGATAAATATCACCTTTACCCATTATATTTAGTGTCTCTACCCATTGGTCGTTCATACCTTTGATCATGGTGGTTTTTAAAACATTATCAGGCATATTTTTGTAAGGATATCTTTGCAGATTATATTGGAAACGTTCTACATATTCTTCCAAAGTCTCACTAGGCTTGGCTACCATTTGAAAGATTTCATCTTTTTGTTCTCTAGTTCGGAAAAAATATTGGTATTTTTTAAGGAAAGATGTTTTCATTTGGTCCCAATCACTGATGATGCCTCCACCGAGTCCCATGAACCAATGCAAAACTGCTCCCTTCAAAGTAGAGGGGAATAAATTCAAATTTTGGGGGTCAGTAGTGTAATCATAACCCCTGCAAAGACATCAAATTCAAAAAGAAATGCATTGGGATGTTCTGAAGTTATCCCATGAAAGGTAGGAATGTTCTATAATGGGATAGCCTTCATGGGAGCATTGACAACTATGTCAAACATAGGTTATTGCAATGTAGAAGTTTGAGTTTTCCGGTTATGAGCCATTTGGTAAAAAATATGCCAATATCCTTCAGGGATCTCCGGAGCTGGAGTGTTTTTCCTAGGATGTCCACTAGAGGCTAGAAAAGTTTTAACAACACTACCCTAATCTGGAAGAATGGGTATCCTCTGCTCAATCACTATTTCAGGAGATCTAGGTTCTGGTAATTCAATTTCAGGCTTACCTGTTTCTCCTTCTCATTCACGGAGGTTGCAGGAATTTCCTTCTTGTGAAGGGCAGGCTTGTACGTTCTCAGTATCTTGAAAACTCTGCTCAGTCCCTTCGGTTTTACTGTGAATATCAGCGTTAGCTACAAATGGTGATTCTGCAGTTTGAAGAAAGTCAATAGAACGCTTGGCAGAAATAATTCAGGGTCCTACTGATGACTGAGACTCAAATTTTCTTAAAATTTCGTCGATAAAAGTTGATCGTCCAAGGGTCACCATTCCCGTATATTTTTCAGGTTTAGGAGGAATAATTTTGTATTTGTTAGGTTTCTTAGTCATTCATGCAAAAAGATACAAACACTCATTCCTATCTTAAACTCCTACGCAATTCTGCTAGAAAGCAGTCGGGTGAGAGAGCATGTTACTCGTTTGTTACGCAGGTTCTTACCTTCCGTTTTTAATACCCAAATTCTCCCTCAGCAGAAAAAGACACCAATAATACATTACTCTTTACAAAGTGGCAACACACTCCTCGACAATAGCGCCAAAATGTTGGGTGCTAAGAGGTGTCTTTTAAAACTCCTAATTTCCTCACATTAATTATCAACCATGGTAAGTCCTGTTATCTCAAGTGTGTACACAATATGTGCGAGCTGTTCATATGAAGAGTAACAGTAAAACCAATCGTTGAATACAGATGTAATCATAAATCTGAAGTTTAAAGAAAAGGATTCATCTATGCATTATAATCTAAAACTATGATTCATTCTTTAATTCAAATGATTCAATCAACCAAGAGCACAAAAACAGTAACTGAGCTCTTTCAGTTGGATCTAAACAATCGAACAAAAGGAAAGTAAATGGAAATAACAGGCTGTACTTTAAATAATCAAAACTAATTCATTTAACAAACAACTCAATAAAATGGAAATGCGAACGCAGAAGAATAAATACAGAGATCTAAATTATCAAAGGAAATTCGCTGTAAAGCAGAAAAGCATAATATACTTGCAGTAAATGGAAAGGTATACCACAAAGAATAGCAGTGAAATTCACCAGAGACCAGGCCCTTAGCTGCTAGCGAACACTGCTTAGTTACTCCAGAATAATTGAACAGACAAAAACACAACTTATTTATTAATCATCGTAGTCATTACAATATAAATCTGTCTTTCAGAACTACGTTTTGTTCATTACAAACGATGCGTAAATGAAAGATACATAATACAGTATGTAATACAGTCTAATTTACATTCTCCGCTCTTCTATATCATCATATCAACTCTCTCCCTCTCTTCGTATTTTTCTCATTCTTTTATAGATAAAAGAGAGGCAAATGCGATCCCTCAAGATCAGGGGATATTGAGGGATTCACAGTGTTGGCAATATGATGCAGAGTGTTGTCCTTGATGGCAACCTACTTGATAAAGTTGATGGCAACCTACTTGATGAAGTTGTCCTTGATGGAAACTAACTTGTCCTATTTGTTAATGATGTAAATATGATGTATCTACAGAGCAGTGCATATGTAATGGAGAGAAGAATTCCTGTAAGGGCCAGAGCAATGATTAAAATGGTATGTCACAAAGCATACGCGGGTTTGTAAAGGCGAAGTAGCGTATGTACGCGGAAAAGTACGTGCCAAGTAGCGTATGCCTATTTGCGCTCTAAATTTATAAAACCAGGGCACATTACCATGGTATTGGCCCACAATATTGAGTGCTGGATTATCTACTTGATCCCGTCCAGGAATACCATCAGAAGTTGTGTGGTTTTGGGCTCATGGTATTGACAAAGGCTAAATCTATATAAGGAGAAGAAGTTCATAAGTGAAAAGGTGTGCATAAGTCTGGGTTTTAATGAATACTTTTCTTTGAAGTATATTTGCATGGAAGGGTAACAGTTTATTGATCTGAATTAATAATGCACCTATGAAGAAAATGATGAAGAGGGATCTCTAGATCCGAAATGACTATGTATTGTCTAGATTTGTTTATGGAATGTTTAGATCTGAGATGAGGCGAATATTTTCTGAAGTGAAGGATAAGATCTGAGCTATTTATATGTTCTGAAGAGTTGCACAGCCCTACAATGTTTGAAGATCTATACGCAGGTTCGTGGCAGAGAAAGCGCGTATATACACATGTTGGCTTCAGCAAAAGCGCGTATGGAATATGAGATCAGTTCTGAAATATGTGCAGAAGTATACGCAGGTTTGTTTCTATGAAAGCGCGTATATACGCAGGTTCAGTGAAGAAAAAGCGCGTATGAAATCTAGGGTTTTGCTGAAGTATGTGGAATGAAATGTCTGATCTGTTCTACTGTTTTACTGCTATCTGTCAATGATGTATTCATACAGATCTAAGTTGTTTGAATATGGATTATGCTTCTGATTATGTTGATTAAAGATCAAGTTGTTGGTTGATTGGTTGATGATTCAATGAATGAATTGATGGGGTTATAAGTTTCAGTTTGATGTATGATTGAGCTTAAATGTGTGGAGTGGGTCCAGTCTGAAAATATGATGAAAAGTGGCCTACAAGGTATGTTGTATGGAAGCTGATGGATCTGTGATGTGGAATGAAGGAAACGGGTCCGCAATGGTGCGGAGGGTCGGGCTCGCAGGAGAGGGGCCGTAGCCCTTCCGTTGCAGCGGCAAACGAGACAGGGTAGTGGCGCCCTTCCGTGGAGAGGCCGGTAAACGAGTGTGGCAGTGCCCTCCAGAGAGAGGCCGGTAAATGAGGAGGTGGTTGTGGTGCCTCTCTCCAGGAGGAGTCGGGTAAACGAGAGAAGGTTGTAGCCTTCTGCAGGTGGGTGCCTGCATGATGGTATGAGTCTATGCCAGTACATGGTTGTAAGATTTTTTCTTTATAATAAAATATTGAAGACTGAGACGACGACAACGGTGATTTTCTCCCGAATTGGGTTTCCACCTTAAATCCTAGTGTTCATGTGTGTGTTGCTTATGTGTGATGATTTATTCCGTTCTTACTGCACATGTTTACTACTTATTGAACATCTAATGAATGAATGATGCAATGATCTAAGTAAAGAATTATCTGCATAATGAGATCTCTGGTAATACACAAGTTTTATTAAGGATATCCGCGTATATACACGAGTTGGCTTCAGTAAAGTAGCGTATGGGTTTTAGAGAAAGAAAAAGTAAAAAGTTTTCAGTCAGCCCTAAATACTGATTCACCCCCCCTCTCAGTATTTTTCCCAACAATTGGTATCAGAGCAGGTCCTTCTGCAGAAGCTTGATCGCTTAAAGGAGATCCGTCACAATGGGAAGTCATGAAGGAGTACTTTCTCTAAGGCCACCTCTATTTAATGGAAGTAATTTGTTATTCTGGAAGATACGAAAAAAAGCATATTTGCAAAGTCTTGGTGCAGAAGTATGGGCAATCGTGGAAGAAGGTTATCAGTATCCAGCAATTATTCCTACTGATGCAGCAAAAAGGAAGAAATATGAAATCAATGCCAAAGCAGTCAATGTTTTATTAGGAAGCTTGTCTGAACCAGAATTTGTTAAAGTGATGCAGCTAAATTCAACAAAAGAAATATGGGACAAAATCATTCTAAGCTATGAAGGAGATACAAAGGTAAAAAGTGCAAAACTCCAAACTCTCAGAATTGAATATGAAAATTTAAGGATGCATAGTGATGAGAGTATTGCCAGTTTCTTCTTACGTCTAGATGATATTGTAAATCGTATGAGAAACTTGGGTGAAATAATAACCGATACTACTTTGGTGGAAAAATTCTTAAGATCTTTGACTTCAAAATTTGAGTCAAAAGTATCAGCGATTGAAGAAAGGCAAGATCTACAAACTCTTACTATTGTTAAACTACATGGTTTTCTAACTGCTTTGAAATGAGAAAAGAAGGTCCCTCTCAAATCAGAGAAGTTTCCTTTAAGGCATGTGCAAAAGGAAAATAAAAGGAAGTTTTCAAGGAATCAAGTTATATATCAGAAGAAGAAGAAGCAAATATTGTGAGAAGACTCCAACCAGGTACTGGAAGATTCAGAGGTAAGCTTCCCTTCAAGTGTTTTACTTGTGGAAGAGTTGGTCATTATGCTGCAAAATGTCCTTATGAAGAAAATCATGATAAAGGGAAACAATTTGAAAAGGGAAAGAGTTATTATACAAATGAAGATAATGATGAAATGTCAAATGAGGATGAAGAAGATTCTGACCAAGATCTGCAAGTGCTCATGGCAAGGAAGCAAAAGAAGAAGGCCACTCAAAGAAAGGAGATACCTCAGAAAACATGTGCAACAGAAAATGAAGAAGATGAAACAGGTATTGATTGTTGTTCTTGTGATTCACTTTCTTGTGCATGCAATGGTGAAGATAGTGAAAGTAACAGTATAAGTCTAGAAGCAAATCTCAAAATCAATGATGAAGATCCATTTAAAAGGAAGGAATCTATCTACCAAGATATGATATTTAGAATGAATGGACAGATAGAATCAATGAAGGGACAGATAGAAATATATCAAAGACTGTAGGATGAAGTAACTAATCGAAGTGAAAGACTTGAAGCAGAAATCATCTCTCTCAAAGAAGATCTGGAAAAATCAAATAAGAAGAATGAAGAACTTCTACAAACATATGAAGAACAAGAAAATGGGTTGAAAGAAGAGATTCTAAAATTGAATGATCAAGTAGAAGAAGGAAGAAGGGTTGAAGATAGTATGAAGAAGCAATGCCAAAGGTTAGAGGTTGAGGTAAATATTTTGAAAGGTAAATTAGAAGAAAATGATAAACTCTTGAGGTTTCAAGATAGTACTAAGATTCTGGACAATATTCTTAGTAGTCAAAGGTCTCCTTCTTTTAAATTTGGTCTTGGTTTTCATGAAACTGTTAAAGGAGAATCTAGTTCATAAGGAAGTGCTAAAGATTCAAAGGATATCAATGCAAAACTTGAAATGTTGCAAGAAATAGAAGGTCAACTGACAATCATGAACTCTCAAAAGAAATCATTCCATCCTTTGATTAATAATGTTGAATGCTTTAAATGTCATAATTATGGGCATGTTGCAACCAATTGCAGAAGCAGATTGTTTCAGTCACAAAAAAAAAGATTCTACACAGAAAGATACTCAGGTTTCTTTAAGGGATATTGTTTTTCATGCAGCAAGTTTGGTCATAAAGCAGTTGATTGAAATAGAAGAAAGAATAGAAAAACACATTATGATCCCTATGCTTACTTTTCTGGCCACACAAGATGTTATGCTTGTAACAAGTATGGACATGTAGAAAAATAATGCAAGATGAATAGATCTAAGAAATTGGACAATTTCCAGCACACTATAAGAAATTTCAAGCAAAGCTGGAAAAATAAGGAGGACCGGTTAGAAACGTAGGGAATATTGACCCTACTGCAATCATCCGCTTCTAAAGATTACTTCTCGTAATGACTGCAGGAGTGATGTGAGATACATTCTAGGGATTAGTAATGTATCATCACAAGGGGAGCAATGTATGGTGATTCCCATGGTTGTTTTGGTAATTTTGGTTATGTTTATTTCCGACAGTGCATCTGATGTGAAGAAGACAGGTACAAGTGGTACAAGTTTAGGGGGATATAGAGTTGTAAATTTTCAGTATTTCACTTTCCATACGCGGGTTTCGTGAACTAAAGCCGTGTATACATTCGAGTTCCTTTGGATACAGAAGCGTATTCTTTTCTGTTAAGGAAAACAATGAGATGGCTCAAGAACAGAAGCACAGGTTCATGGGGAGCATCATTCTAACTACTAATGATTGCATTGTTGGCATTGTATCTACTTATTCCTTAGTTATCGTAATACTCATGCTCAAATGATGATGACATGATACATGGTTTCTTATGATGAGATTATGAATGAGCCCTGATTGCTTTTTGCTGAAGAGTATCTTTTGTTTTCACACATGGATGAGATGGAAGTCTTATGATTCAAGAAGTTATTCTGGTATGATAATTCCTCTTGGGAATAATATGTTGATGCTGCAAAGAGTCTGAAGGCTTGGTTACTGATGTGCTTATGCCACAACTGTTGGATGACACTTGAAAACACAGTTACATTGTCATATCTTTCTTCTCTCATATATTCTAGGGAAGCATTTGAATATCCCAAACAGAAGCTGTGAGTAGTCTCTACCATACAGAAGATCAGATCTGCTTAAAATCAGAAGATTAAATTGGATACGTGGATTTCCTGAAAGACAGTCGCAAGTTTATACAAAGAAAACCGCGTATGGGTGGTTGCTGACAAATTTTTCTGGGTCAACATTCTTCAACACAACTATGGTGCTGTTGGGTATCTTTGGTGATGTTTCAGCTCTCATATTTCTGTTTCATTCTCTGATATTTGATGAAGATGCCTTGATGATTTGCTGTTGAAAGTGTTCAGGATGCACAAGCTAAGGGGGAGCTTTGGTCATATGGAAAGGATGCATTGTTGGTACTATGATGGTTCAACAGATTCTCTTGAGTTCTTTTGATGCGATTGCAAAAAAGTCATATTTTTATTTGATGAAAAGGCTGTTGAGACCCATGATGTAAAATTAAAATATTCAATCATGTATGAATCTGACTGAAACTTGTAAAACCCACTTGCTTGGGTACTTGAGTCACATATGTAAATCCACTTGGTTGGATCATTGATGTATGTATGAGTCCTTGGTGATAGGAAAGGTCATAGAGTCATGTACTTCATTGAAAAATATGTTTTCAGCATGAACTCAGGGGGAGCATGGTAACTTCAGTGCACATCAGATCTACAAAGCTCTTCTTTCTACAAGAGAAGAAAAACCTTGTTTTTGTTTTGATCCGCCCTTTGCCCTTGATGTCAAAGGGGGAGAGTATCATGGTGTTTGAATAGGAGGAGAGTATCATGGTGTTTGAATAATGGTTATAATCAATGTATCTATCTGTTGTTGTGATCAAACACCATCATGGTTGCCATCAAGTCCAAAGGGGGATATTTTTGGCAATATGATGCAGAGTGTTGTCCTTGATGGCAACCTACTTGATAAAGTTGATGGAAACCTACTTGATTAAGTTTTCCTTGATGGAAACTGACTTGTCCTATTTGTTAATGATGTAAATCTGATGTATCTACAGAGCAGTGCAGATGTAATGGAGAAAGGAATTCCTGTAAGGGCCAGAGCAATGATTAAAATGGTATGTCACAAAGCATACGCGGGTTTGTAAAGGCGAAGTAGCGTATGTACGCGGAAAAGTACGTGCCAAGTAGCGTATGCCTATTTGCGCTCTAAATTTATAAAACCAGGGGACATTACCATGGTATTGGCCCACAGTATTGAGCGCTGGATTATCTACTTGATCCTGTCCAGGAATACCATTGGAAGTTGTGTGGTTTTGGGCTCATGGAATTGACAAAGGCTAAATCTATATAAGGAGAAGAAGTTCATAAGTGCAAAGGTGTGCATAAGTCTGGGTTTTAATGAATACTTTGCTTTGAAGTATATCTGCATGGAAGGGTAACAATTTATTGATCTGAATTAATAATGCACCTATGGAGAAAATGATGAAGAGGGATCTTTAGATCCGAAATGACTATGTATTGTCTAGATCTGTTTATGGAATGTTTAGATCTGAGATGAGGCGAATATTTTCTGAAGTGAAGGATAAGATCTGAGCTATTTATCTGTTCTGAAGAGTTTCACAACCCTACAACATTTGAAGATCTATACGCAGGTTTGTGGCAGAGAAAGCACGTATATACGCAGGTTTGCTTCAGCAAAATCGCGTATGGAATATGAGATCAGTTCTGAAATATGTGCAGAAGTATACGCAGGTTTGTTTCTAGGAAATCACGTATATACACAGGTTTAGTGAAGAAAAAGCGCGTATGAAATCTAGGGTTTTGCTGAAGTATGTGGAATGAAATGTCTGATCTGTTCTACTGTTTTACTGCTATCTGTCAATGATGTATTCATACAGATCTGGGTTGTTTGAATATTGATTATGCTACTGATTATGTTGATTAAAGATCAAGTTGTTGGTTGATTGGTTGATGATTCAATGAATGAATTGATGGGGTTATAAGTTTCAGTTTGATGTATGATTGAGCTTAAATGTGTGGAGTGGGTCCAGTCTGAAAATCTGATGAAAAGTGGCCTACTAGGTATGTTGTATGAAAGCTGATGGATCCAATATGAAAATTGATGAAACGTGGTCTGCAATGGTGCTGAGGGTCGAAGCCTTTAGTGAGGGGGTTGTAGCTCCCTTCCAGTGGTAGCTGGTAAATGAGAGCAGGGGGTAGTGGCTCCCTTCCAGGAGAGGCTGGTAAACGAGAGCAGGGGGTAGTGGCTCCCTTCCAGGAGAGGCTGGTAAACGAGAGCAGGGGATTATAGCTCCCTTCCAGGAGAGGCTGGTAAACGAGAGAAGGTTGTAGCCTTCTGCAGGTGGGTGCCTGCATGCTGGTATGAGTCTGCGCTAGTACATGGTTGTAAGAAGTTTTATTTATAATAAATATTGAAGACAGATACGACGGCAGCGGTGGTTTTCTCCCAAATTGGGTTTCCACCTTAAATCCTGGTGTTCATGTGTGATGATTTATTCTGTTCTTACTACACAAGTTTACTGCTTACTAATGAATGATGCAATGATCTAAATAAAGAATTATCTGCATAATGAGATCTCTGGTAATACGCAAGTTTTATTAAGGATATCCGTGTATATACACGAGTTGGCTTCAGTAAAGTAGCGTATGGGTTTTAGAGAAAGAAAAAGTAAAAAGTTTTCAGACAACCCTAAATACTGATTCACCCCGCCCCCCCATCTCAGTATTTTTCCCAACACACAGCAAATTACTATCTTCAAATAGTTGGTCGTTCTCACGGATTTGATTTCTGATTTGATCGTCTCTATCGTGCCTTCTTTCCTTTTGATTAGATCTTGCTGTTCCTTTTTGGGAACAACTATTATTTTATCTGTTATTTTCATCATAAAAATAATGGAAATTAGTTTGAATGGTTAAACCATATTAGGACTATTTCAATCATTCTTTATCAAAATCCATTCATGATATTATTATATTATAACACAAAAAAGGATGAAGAAGAGGAAAAAAGGCGATAATTAAGAGTAAATACATACCCATTGCTAGGCTCAACAACATCAAGTAAATATGTTATTTTGGGTCAAGTGAATCAATTTCATCAAAGATAGGGATGAGTTTGTTGACCTCCCTAGTCATTAGGATTCTAGTTGAGGACTTTGGGGAACAACTCCATAAGCCATGGATTCGATCCCTGAGAGTGGGAGAAGCAGTTTTTGGTCTATATCTTTCATTTCCTTTGAAATTTCAAGGGTTGGATGCTGTGTAATTAATCTTTGAACCCTAGTGTAATCAATCATTTTTGGCAGGAACTAATAGACAAAGTTACAGCTATTTTGGTGGGATTCCTGTGGTAATGTGTTTTAGCATTGTTGCCTCTTATGTTTAAAAATGTTTGAATGTATTATGATGTCCATATTCATGCCATCTTTGAATGTAATTGATTCCTAATTCAGATAGACAAAATTCATTAGTTGATGCTCTGTTTTGGAGGAATTATTACAATTTTGTTTCATTTTCTTCTAATTGAAAATAATTCATGATTTTCATGCTCTTTTCTAAAACCCTGGCAGTCTAAACCACTCCATCAAGATACCAGATTGTGTTAAAGCATATTCCTACCTTTCCCCATCATATCTCTGCAATTCTAATTCTTTTTTCCCCTGACCTATTCACCATCCAGCACTCAAAATCAATCATCCAAACCCTAGTGCTACTATACCTAGCCTAAAATCTCATTTATCCATTCATATTTGCTGTGATCTCATGGAGAGATCCCTCTCCTGCCTAGTAGGGCTAGCTACTTGGTGAAATATTGGTATATGCTTACCTTTGCTGGTCTCTTTCTCAGCCTCAAAGATCCAGTGGAGTGATAACATTGTGCACCAATACTACTAGAGTAAAAAAATAACTTTGAATAGGTTGAATTATACCAACCTCTAGCATTTCTACAATCATACGTTCAATTTCACTCTTTTGGACATAAGGATATCTATAATGCCTGATGTTTGGAGGAACATTCCTGGAATAAAATGTAACATGATCACGATCACGAATATATAGGAGTAAACACCTTGGAATGATTGTCTAAGACTTTTTGGAGATCCGGAGAAATAGATGATTTTGATGTTGGAACTTCTAATGAGCATAATTATGAAATGATGCCTCATTTTTCTCTCTTCAGAAGCTTTGTCATGACATTAGAGCTTATGCTACTTCCCTACAATACCTTGTAATTCAAATTCCTTTCCTTCTAAATTTTTTTTAAAGAAAAGTTCTTAAAAATTAAAAGCTACCATCCCTAAAGATTGTAACCATTGTAGTCCTAGTAAAACATCAACACCACCCATTGGAATGGAAAGAATTGGAATATTCAATACATTATCTACCATGGTTAGCTTGATATTATGGAACTTTCCAGAGAAATTTTTAGTTCCTCCATTTTCCACCATCACTTGACACTCTGGCACTGGGTATAGGAAGAAATTCAATTCCTTTTCTACCTTACAATGAATAAAATTATGGGTAATACCCGAATCAATAAGCACTATTACATTTTTTTTCTTGATATGTCCTTCTATCTTGAGAGCTTGAGGAGTGGTAATTCCTTCCAATGCATTATAGGATATGGTCAGATTCATTTCTTCTTCCTCTAGGGTTGGTTCCTGATGTATATCCTCTTCTTTTGAAGTTTCTTGTTCCTTTTCTTACTCCTCTTCACAATCTATGTAAAATAATTTCTTCAAATCACACTTATGAAATTTAGTGTATATTCTATCACAACTATAGAAAATCCCTTTTTCTCCTTTTTCTTCTAATTTTTGTGGTGTCAACCTTGTAGGTTGTGGAAGTCTAGGAGTAGCAACACTTCCATCTTTATAGATGTGAGTGGTAAGATTACTTGTCACCATAATTTTACTTTCAATTTTTCTTGCCAACTTGAATGCCTTCTCCAATGAATCAGGCTCCCAAAGGAAAACCTCATGTTGGATGTTATCCTTTAAGGTCCATATGAAGACATCCATGTTGTGTTCCTTTGGAATATCAATTACCCTTATATTCAATTTTTGGAAGTCCTCAATGTGCTCCACGATTGAACCCTTTTGTTTGAGATTTATTAATTGGCTAAAGAAGGTGTTGCTCTTTGTATCCTCATAATGTGCTATCATTTCCTCTGTAAAAATTGACCAAGTGACAATGTTTTTACGAGAGAAAAGCCATCGATACCATACAAATGTATTTTGTTCTAAATATAAAGTTGCAATGCGTACCTTTTGTGTGTTTTGCACATTATGGAGATCAAAATATTGCTCCATCTGTAGTATCCATGTTATGGGATTCTTGCCATCAAAATTAATCATATCGATCTTTGAAATATGGTGGGTCTTCAATCCAACATTAGAGTTTATGAAATCACGATTAACATTTATTTTGTTCTCATCATGAGTTTCCTTTACTACCTTTTCGCCATTAGGAATCATTTCTTGTATCAACTTTGTCAAGCCTTCCTTCAAACCTTCCATGTCTTTCTTCAAATATTCCATGTTTCCTTCTATACCATCCATCTTAGCTTCCATGCCATTCTTCAAACAATCCATCTTAGCTTCCATGCCTTTCTTCAAACCATCCAACCATCCATCTTAGCTTCCATGTTGCCTTATATACCATCTATCTTAGCTTCCACGCCATCCATATTATCTTCCTCGCCATCTATCTTAGCTTCCATGCCATCCATATTATCTTCCAGGATTTTCTTCAACCTATCCATCTTAGCTTCCACCCCTTTCTTCAAACCATCCATCTTAGCTTCCATTTCCGTTTTTGTTACTCTTTGCGAGAGCGAACTTTGTTGTACTTGTTATTATAGTTTTGATATATAATGTTGCACTTATTCCTCTTCATGAGTCATAGTAGAGCCTTATGAGGGCTTAATGGGTGTTGAATTATTTTTAGGGGCCATTTTAGAACCCAATAATGATATTTATGCTTCAATATGCCCTTGGAATCCCTTCAAACTATTTTTCAAAGAAGACTTATGCAATTTTTAAAAAAATACACACCTTTTTCTTGATTTTGAGGAGCTTGATATTGGATCTGATGTATCTTTGTGATTTCATATTCCCAAGATTTTATATTTGGTCCTTTATTATCCCTCTGAATCTTCTTTCCAATTTCACATGTCTGACCTGATTTGAATTCTTCAAGACAAAGTTATGCCCAATATCCCATAATGTCCTATTATGGATTGGTTCGGTAGAGCGAAGTTGTACAACGTACCACATGTCATTGTTTCCTCCTTCATCTCTGAAATCGATACAAAGGAAATTACAGTGTGTGAAATTTCAACCACTTTTTACAAAATTCCAATATGATGCTCAGAGAGAGAGTTATGACTATTTTCCTAAGGTCACCTATTTGAGATGAAATTTGAGAGCTTGTAAAAATCCTAACTTCCACATATCATATATCCAAAAATATTGCGAACCAAGGTCTGAAAATTTTGCACACCTTGTATGGGGTTTTGTTTAGGATATGAACCTTCGTAGAAAAAAAGTTTAGTGAAAATTCCACGATGACCTGTTTGAAGCAGTGAAACCCTAGAAGCCAAAGCTCTGATTCCAAATGTTATGAAACCAACTCCAAAAATAGAAGAAAAGAGAGATCAATGCCTTGGAAATAAGCCACTTCGAGGGGGAAACCTTCTTTAAATTACATAAATGAACAATTCTTGGATGAACCAAACGAAAAAACCTCCTTTCTATGAGTCCATGAGGTCACAATATAATCCTAGACGACATAACAACAATAATAATGTGGGGCACAAACAATAACAAAGGTGGGCTATTATGGGGCACAATAATAACAAAATTGAGACTATGGGGTACAAAAATAACAATAAGTGAGCTACACTAACAACAATAAGGGACTACACTAGTAATATAGGGCCGTAGCATGACTACCAAGGACATGTAGGAAACACGACGCAATCCTTGGCGTAATTGACAAATTTAACAAGGTGACGCACTTTGTGGCAGTCAGAATCGATTATCACTCCCCTTGTTTCCCAAGGCTAAGAATGGAACTGAAGGAGGCAACCTCAATCCAACCTTTAGGTCTGGTAGCTAGCCCTACCAGGACCAGAGAGGGCTCTCTCAATTTCACTTTGCAGTAAATGAAATGGCTGAACATATAATGATCTTAGGCTAGGTATGATGCTTTCATTAGATTAGGGTTTTTGTTTGTTTGAAGTTTTGTTGGATATGAATGATAGTCAAGAAACTAGAATTAGGGTTTAGGTTAGATTTCAAAGGTTTAGTTGTAGAGACAAGGATGAGGCCAGGTAGGTGAACTCATGAAAAAAGTTAATTTGTCATTATGTATAGGGTTTTGAAAGAGAAGGAGTCAAAATGAGCATCTAAATGAATTCATTCATTAGAAGAGTAAACACATCCATGTAAATATTATAAAACAGAGCATAGAAGGAAAAGATTTCTGTTTATAAAATCTTAAGATTAACATACGAAAGCATTCATTTGATGGAAATGGTAACATAAAATTTAACTTGATGAAGTAACAAAGAAGAAATAATGCTCAAAATCAAACCACTGGAATCTCAAGAGTATAGGTGCAACATCCTTTGATTTCACTAAAAAAGAGTTTGTACAATAGCTCCACTGCAAATAACAACTATCCAACCTATAAAATGACTTGAGGTGGACTAATTATAGAAAATAGAGTTCATGACACCTCATAGGGTCGAAATATGATCTATAACACATCATAAATGTTCTGCATGAGTCATTACCTAGAATCTAGGGAAGTTAGAAACCACTTCCTCAAATTTAGCTAATAACTAGGAGTTCATGTCTCTTGGATTAATTACATCATTCCTCCATAAAGAGAGGAAAAAAAAAAACTCTTCCACTAAAAAGACACCTCATGGGACAAATAAAATTCAAAATTTGGATATTTTCTGAGTTGACAACTGTCCAAGGGAATCCAATTGCAGAAGTGTCACGACTCCCAGCAGAAGCGTCGTGCCTACATTGGAGCTGATTTTGACTAAATTTTAAGTGCCTATTTTCAAATATGGAAGTTAGGCTAGGTATCCCTGTGTGTCTACTTTCCAATGCACCCTCAAAATTGAGAAAATGCCCACTAAAAGGCCTCCAAAAATTGATTCTCCTAACCTCACTCTAGAAGCACTGAACATAGGTAAAAAAGGTGGCAGAAGCATGAAAAAAATGATGCTTTTTGCATTTTTCTTCAAAACGAGAGGATCACATGTTGAGATAATGTCATATCTGTGATGTACATGTGAAGATGCATCCATACATATAGATTTTTCTTCATTTTAGTGGTCTGAGAAAAAGCGCTGCGCCACTGCATGAAGCTTCTGCAAAAGCCAAATTTCCATATTTTTGAAAAAATCACCAAAAATGCAAAAATTGCTCAAAAACCCCCAATTTTTTTTCTATAATGTCTTAGGATGAACAAATAAACAACTAAGGAAGCCTCAAAAAGTAGATCCAAATTTTCCATCTCCTGAAGCTTCATTTGGGTTTCTTTAAGCCTTTTTCTCAAGTTTTTCACTGTCACCTTGGCGATTTGATTTCTTGTGAAATAGTGCCTTTCCATATGCATTTGGAGATCATTATCTATCTTTGCGTTCTTAAAAAAATTATCAATATGAATTTTTAGCCTATCCAACCACAACCCTTTATCTTGTTCAATTTCAGTAGCTATCAACTCATCAAAAGTTAACTGAGCCGGTGGTGGAGACGACTCTCTTTCTTGCTATTTTTTCTTGGTCAAAATTCTTGTTCTTGGCCTCCCATGCTTTGCTTCAACCTATATGTCTTCCAAATGCTCAAAATCCACCACTTCCTTTCCTTTACCCTGATTTTTGTCAAGGTTTTCCTTTGGTTTGATTTGGAGGAGTTGTTTTACCTTCAACTGCATATTCTCTTGTTGTATGAAGGTAATCAAGAAGTTTGCCTTTGAGAGACTGTCCCTCAACTCTGCTTCTCTGCATATTTCTCCCTTATGATCTCTTCAACTATCTTGTCCTTTCCTTGCTCTACCATGTCAACTTCCATGGGTGCTTGTTATTCATGATGATGCAATGGTGACTCATCCCCATGCATGAGTGGTTCACTATCATGACTAGGTGGCTGATCTACTGTTGGTATTTGTTCAGCTGTGGTATTAGGTGCAATTACTCCTTTGATGGTATTGGGAGAAAAAACCATCCTTTTTCCTTTCTCATAGGTTTGAGTGATCTCAAACCTAGGTTCCTTTGATATCTCTACTTGCATACTTGAAGAGCTAACCTCTTTTTGCTGCGCTGGTGTTGATGATGTGCTATGGATGATGGATGGGCTAGTAGGAAACATTGATGCAACTTTCTCCATGAAATTTTCCCAAGATATATTGACTACTGAAAGTTGATGAAAAAAAATAAGCTTGACCAAGCCATGATGGAATAAAATGGGGTGGTGATCTTTAACTTTTCTCTGTACCTTTTCCATCATCTTGACCAAAATTCTGAACAAATAATTGGGCAAATTGAGTGGTTGAGTAGCAGTGAAATGCATCAATAACCTGACATGATACTGTTACAACCTTGAAAATATCCCTTCACATGTAAAATATTTCATGATTAACTTCATCAAATGGGCATATTTATCAAGTAAATGCCTAAAAGGGAAGATATGCCGAGGAGCATCTTTGCAATGAGGTTTCAGGAACATTTTGTAGTTTTCAAGATCCAATTCCATCCCTTTGAACCAGATTTCTCCATGGTTCAGGATATTTGTTGCTAAAGCAATGACACATGATGATATGTTAAACTCAATGCCTGCTATGATGGCCTTGTCTTTTTTGAAGCTAGTGGCAAAACAACTTGTCAATTTAGCATGACAACCCACCTCCTTGATCCTATCACAAAACCTCAAACATCCACTTATTTCAAAACATCTCTTGGAAAAAGGAGAGGCATTGATTTCTTGCAAGGTATACGGTTCAAACCTAGAATGGTGGCCTCCCTTATGAATTTTCTTTTCTTCCACCATGGTGTTTTTCAACAAGATGAAAACCCTAGCTGGAAGAGATGGATAGGGGAGGTGTAGAATTAAAAAAATAGGGGATGGTGGTAGGGTGGCTTTAGGAGCAGAAATGAGGAAGAAATAAGCTAAATAAAAACCCCAAAAAATTTAGAAGGTAGGGTGATGAGTTATAAATAGGAAGCAAGTGAAATTTCTGGAAATGGACATGAGGAAGGTGGTCAAAAGATTAAAACATAGGAATTTCCTAGTTTTTTGCCAAAATGTAGTGAAAATTAGGGTTTTGATGAAATTGATGAAAATAAAGGTTGTGAGTGAGAGAGAGTGTTAAGGTATGATGTATGTAATTTTTATGAAGGTTTTAGATGGTTAAATTAGGGTTTTATCAGCTGAAACAAGTAAATGATGAAAAACACCAAAAATGTAGTGGGGATGACCTAATGGAAGAAACCATTCATTTTCTGATGAAATTTGACTTGAGAGAGGTAGGAATGGTGTCAACTCACTATTTAGGAGATTAGTGAACCCTTGTGAAAGTGTTTTGAAGCTTGGATGACCAATTTGGAGCTGAAACACCAAAAGCGTAGCACATTCCAGAAACGTAGCACAACACCTCTGCAACACACCAAAAGCGTAGCAAAACACTTCCAGAAGCGTAGCAGGAGGAAATATGCACAAATTTTTTGTTTTTTCTTCAACCCTTGGTAGCTATGGAGTATTATGGTGAGAAGAGAGGAGCTCTATCGACCATTAAAATATAAAATGAGTTGAAAAAGTCTTTTTTTTTTCCCTTTTATAACATCATAAAAGCACTTTTTTGTGTTCTAGAGAAAACACAAATTTTTTGAAGAAATTTCTCTTTTTTAAAACACTTTAATGAAGAAACACACTTTATTTGATGAAAGAAAAATTACCTTCACTTATTTCCTTATCTTTGCTACATCCCTATGCAAATGTCTGTATGGTGAAAATGAAATTCTATTCGCCTTCTTTCATGACATAGATTGAATCTTATGGTGGAAAAACAAATGAGACCTAGACTCTGAGCTAGATGGAGGTGTGGTGAATTCCCTTAGACCCTAAATTATAAATGGATGACATTAACTTTAATATGGTAATGACCATTAATGGAGTGTAGGGAGTAGCATTTCAGACCTAGACATATTCAGTGAACAAAATTTTATTTGAAAATTGACTTGAAACATAAAATTTTGACCTAGGACCACTACTAAGTAAATATGAAAGAGTACATTTGATCACTGAACATTTGGAAACTAAAAAAATACACCAATTCATCCAGTGAAATAACCCAAATCTTCATCTGGGAAATTATGATATTACATAGGTTTCCCAAGAAAATCATCTCTGATAGAGACATTAAGTTCACCTCAAGGTTTTGGATGGAATTATTCACTGGCTTAGGGACATAATTAGCCTTCAACACAACTTATCATTCACAAATGGATGGAAAAACATAAGTAATGAACAAGATCCTCGAGGATATATTGAGGATATATGTGATGCATCATTCAAAGAAATGGGAAGAGTATCTCCCACTGGTAGGTTTCACATATAAAAATGGGTACCAAGAATCTCTGAAGATTATCCCTTTCAAGGAATTATATGGAGGTGTTGCAACACTCCTATTAGATGGAGTGATTCAGTAAACATGTCCTTAATTGGACCTGAAATGTTGAGGGAAATGGAACAAGAAATTTATGCTATTAAGAAAAAATTGAAGGCGGCATAGGATTGACAAAATAGGTATGCAAACATACATAGAGTGCATACAAAGTTCCAAGTTGGGGAACACGTATATATGCACATTAGAGCAAAGAAGAGCTTTCTAAAGATTGGGTCATGTGCCAAGTTGGCACCACGATTTTGTGGACCTTTTGAAGTATTGGAAAGGATTGGATCAATGGCTTACATATTGGAATTAACTTATTCAAGAAAAATTCTTGATGTGTTCCATGTATCCTTGATTAAGAGATATGTGTGAGATCCTAATCATGTAATTGATTGGTCTATTCTACAAGTGGAATGAGAGGGAGAATTCTAGCCACAACCATTATGCATCCTAGAGCAGAGGAAGCTCATTCTATTGAACTGAGAAATAGAGCAAGTTAAAGTACATTGGAAACACTTTGGGCCCGAGGAAGCCACATGGGAAATGACTGAGAAAATGAAGGAAAATTATCCATCTTTGTTTGTTCTATAAAGAAAATATGAAAAACATTGTAAATATTATATAAAGCTCCAAGCTCCATGAACAATTATGTTGAATGCATTGCATGTTTTGTTCTATTTTATATGGTCATTGAAGATCGAGGATGGTTTTCCCCTCAAGTGGGGAGGGGTTGTAATGACCCTCAATAATTTTGCAGAGTATGTAGATATTATGCTAATGGTCCCAGTCATTGTACATTCATGTATGCAATTTAAATATTTCCCTGGTCACCTTGCATTTGTAGGGTCATTGTAAGTACTTCCTTAGTTTCCTGTGTATACATGTTAAAGATAATAAATATACCTATGCATAGATGTGTATGCAATAAGTGTTTCCTTACTTTCCTGTGTATACTTGTTGAAGATAATAAATATACCTATGCATAAACGTGTATGTAAACATGATTTAGATGTGTAATTTTTATTTGGAAATAATGTCAATATATAAAGTCATGTACGTGGATTTGTAAACCCTATATGGATATGATAAATTCCAAGACGATATACACACTTAGCTATTGAAGACTCTATTTGGATATTGTGGCACATATTGATATTTCTAAATATTAATTAATTGATGCCTATTGATATAGCCGCAGGTTTTCTGAAAAGGAAGGCCTCTAACTAAGGTTGAATTGCATTACCTTGACTTAAATACAAGAATATAACTTTAAACAAAGGTAGGGTAAAAGATAAAAATGTCCAAGTACATAAAATAAAGGTGTTTTCTTTTACTTCTTTGATTGAGAAGTGTAGTTATGAATCTTAGAACACATACATACACCTACAAGAGTAAATGGCACATAGTTGGGCATATTTTTTTCTTCACACACTGTTGGTTCTAGAACCAAGCTTGGGAATAATACAAATGGTGGGAAGTAAAGGAGAAGCGAGGCCAATTGGCACAACAAAGATTGGTTTACAAGGCTGATCAATAACGATTGGGCCATAAGAGACAGGTACAACATCTCTGTTGGTCTAAATAGGCTGGAATCTAACTAACATGCATGCAATAGAAAAAGAGAGGAAATCGAGCTATGAGGGCACATAGAATGAGGAGAAGAGAAAAATAGCAGAGTAGTGAAGGAGGAAAGAAGAAAATAGTAAAAATAAAAACAAGAGATAAAGTGCGTAGAGAGGAATAAACCCCCAAAGAATATCATCAAGAGATTTTGTTGCAGAGGAAGGAGAGATGCATGGAAGTTTAGAATCACGTGGTAGACAACACGAGGGCAGCATGGGGATCTGCAACACTAGAGGTTAGTCACATTGTACCAACATAGATTTAGCTTTAATATGATGTTTTCCATTTTATTTTTTCCGCACCTAATTAGTATCTAGGTGCTAGGGTATATTTTAACAGACAATGTTTTCTTTTGGAGATGATTTAACAAATATACACATTGTGAATAACATAATCAAAGCCATTTCTATAATGTTAAATCTTATTTTTATTTTATTACTTTAGATAGTTGTTAGATGGAATTCATATCTTTTGTGCACTGATCGACTAGGAATACACTTCTGTAATTCAAGCGTTTAACTGTCCTCACCATTCAAAAGAAAAAAACCCTGTAGCCACGTCCTTTCTGGATGTTGACTAGCTTGGAATACACTTTAGTAATTCAAGCTTTTCCTGTACTCCTTACCCTTCAGAGGGAAAAATACATATAGCCATTTCCTTTCCGTATGTAGAATGGTAGAGATAAACTTTGGTAATGCTATTGTTTTACTAGAGAAAAATAATTTGCAACCATAACAATTTGGCTTAGCTCGTGTAATCTTCATGCCTCATAAAATTGCACCATAGACATGAACTATTTGTTTTCTGTTAAAGAAAATACTGTTTAAGTTCTCTGGGATAATCAAATTGACTGAGGGTGGAGAATTTTCATCTTTATATTCCCTCATAGGCTAAAGGATGGAGGCCTTTGGCTTCCCTAGACTAGTTTACTTACTAAGTGCTCAGATTTATTACACTCTGGATTCCCAACATTGGGTGGATTTGCTAAGAAAACTTGGGGTGGAAGCCAATATTTGGAATCCTTAAACTTGCTGAGTGCTCATATTTAGTACTCTATATTCCCAACACTAGATGGAGTTGTTGAGCAACCTCATGGTGGAGGAAAATCTTTGGAATCCCTAAAATAAGAAAGGGTGGATATTTTCATCTTTGGAAACCCTAATTGGCTAATGGGTGGAGAGGGATTTCCTCTATAAAGTGGTATAAGCCACAAGTGAACACCTATATGTAGGGAGGAGGTGGAATAGATCTATGAAATCCTCGGTATGGTCATTAGGACAGGATTCATAACCTAGGGGGTGGTAGTTGTTACACAATGATTTGTCACCCCGTTCACTTCCCACCCCTAATATTGAAGTGCCCTAAGATGAAAACTATGCAGTATATCCACCATGGAGAATACTTCAATATATCCCTTGAAGACCAACAAAAAGCTGCCTTGAATATTTTATGAAGAAGCTCATCTTAAAATATAAATTTCTGGGTTAGCGCTCTTTGCTAGTTGCCTGCCCATGCTGATGGCATGTTGCAACAATTTGACCTAGTGTTGCCAACACGCTTTTGATAGGAAAAAGTGTGCTAAACCTCTTATGGTAGTGTTTCCTCAAATGGAGAAGAAGCTTCATGCTCTAGAAGCTTCCAAAACGACGAGCTGGATATGGTTTGATGTAGATATGCTTGAGCTATTTCATTTGGAGCTCTTGATCTTATCATTAGGGAATTTTCCCTTGCAAAGTGGACATTCCTCCTTCTTTTATGGATCCCTAACTTCCTCTTCCTACCTATAAATTGAATCCCATCCTTCCACTATTGGTTGGTCTTGCCTGATCATTGATACTTTGCATCCCTATACTGTGATTATGCCCAAATTTCCACTTGGGAGAAGGATTGATTGAAGAACCTTGGTTTGGACTTGGAAATCACCTTAGAGAGGTATCCAACATCAAGGCCACGATTGTATTCTTCCTTTTTTCTATAATTAATAATACATCTTTCACTTTCACTTTCCATATTAGTCTAGATATCTATGCAAGTATCCTAATACTCCTTGATCTGTTAGGTAGTTTGTATTTGATATATGCTATGTATCTTTTGAAGTTTATTTTTTTTTGTATCTTGAATTCTTACAGGTATTCAAATTCCACAAGTTGCAAGGAGCGAGCCCAAAGGATTGTAAAATCAAGGTATTCACCAAAGGACTAGACAACAACATCAGGAAGAGGTAGGCTCTTCTTCTTCTTCTTCCATTTGAATACAAACTAGGAAAGGGTTCATTAGTTGGTCTCGTGCATTGCTAGACCCACTCTAGGGATAGAGAGACCGCCTCTGTCCGTAGAGGGGATTGTCTTCACAACAAAATTGGTGACTCTTCTGGGGAGTTATAGCCTCTTTATCTCTCCTTTTCCGATTTGGTTTTTTGATCAGTTTGACCGATCGTTAAGATCTGAGTCTGTTTGGGTCTCTATAGGTCTGCATAGTGCTTGATTTTTTATTTAGGGTGTCAAGGCTGGTCTGATTGTTGAAATTCTTTTATTTTTTCCTTTTATTTCTTGCCCGATGCATTTTTTTCCCTTACAGAAGCATTGACAATGTTGTTTTATATAAAATAATCGCACTAATCTACCTTTCAGCATGAGTTTTCCTTTCACAGGTGCATTGATCCCATATATTAGGAAAAATTAGGGTTTTCCTTCAGTTTCCAGTGTGTCTTGGCCTTTGAGGTGTCTTTCTAGTTTCAAATAATCTGGTACCACTGTGTTTAACTTGATTCCCTTGCTTGAGTGATGCATTTGTCTCTTTGAACCTGTTTTTGTCTAAGTGAAGTTGGATCACACTCTAGGGTTTCTAGGTAAGTTTTCCTTCACTTGTCGCTTTTATGTTTCATCAAGAGAATGGTTGGCTCTGTCTTAGAGCTCTGCTGCAATAATTTTAAACACTATTTCATATTACTTTTGGCTTGTATTTACAAAATTGTTTCCATTTGCACTGAATCATTATTGCACTTAAATCACCTTTGATTGACTTTCGAACAAAGATCATGATTGTTTGATTTTCAAGTTTGAGAGTGTATGTTTGTTATGATTTCCCATTTCGAAAGAGAAAAAGTTAAAGTCATTTACATTCAAGTACTTTTGGAACGTTTTGTTTTCCATTCGAAACAAAGAAAGTGAAAGAAATTTTCATTTCAATTCTTTGTCCGTTTTGTTAGTTTTATTTCAATAGTTAGTTTTCATTTGAGCATCCAAAAATCAAAATAAAAAATAAAATAATGCATCTTGGTGAAGAAAGAAGTGATTTTGTTTTTAGTAAGATTGAAAGTGAATTTGTTTTAGAGTTGAATTTCAGTAATTTTGAGCTATCTGGGGGGCATCATTGCTTGTTTCACTTCTTGTTTGTTGCATTCTTGTTTTCACTTTCTCCCTCATTAGTTTAGAGTTCATCGAAATGAAATGAATTATTTTTTGTATTTAGATGCATTCTATGGATTTAGGTGACATCGTTCAAAATTGAAACATAACAAATATCAACTTTAAAATTTATTCAATTAATCTTAAGGAGCATTTGGAATTAACACAAACTTCTAGAGGTCTAGGCTAGAAATGTGTTCTGGCATCGTTAAGCGTAGTAGCTGTCACTAACAACCTGTGTTGCATCCCAGGTGATATCTTGTCCCACTTATGGAAGTATATAGGGATATGCTCCATGTATGGTAAGTATATGGGGACGCTCTAATCGAACGGTTACACGTTAGACATGGCTATCATAGACTGATCTCCCACGTACCATCGAGTATATTTTGGGAGACCCCACTAGGTTACAAACCTGCCATAGGTAATTGAGTCAGCCGTCTTGTAGACATGATACACCGAACACAAAATTTGGGGATATTGGTTTCTGTACATCAAGTCCTTGGTTTGCCAAGGTGTATATTGCAGTTCATGGATACTTGGTAATCCCTTTTGTCTAGATTACCCTTTTTGATTTTTTTTGTTAAATTCTAAAATTTACTGTCCACGGAATAACATCTTACTCATGAATAAATCCTTAGCAGATCTTAGGTTGAGACTAATGGAAACGGTTCCTAAGCTTACCAACCAAGGAATCCCCTTAGATGGGAATCCTGGTCATTTTCCCTCTTTTGGAAATGTTGGCACTCCCTTTATGGCAGTTTTGTCCCTCTCTGGATTAGCCATTGGTTTTCTAATTTGGTTATTTTCAACCCTCATGGTTCTAAATGTTCAAGATGCTTCTAAACCATGTTTGCCTCCACCTAAATAGTGTCAACCTCATGTTGACCCCTCGCCTTCTTCACCTGTTTCTTCAACCCGTTCTTCCTCTTCGCCTGGTGAAAGTCTAGATTATAATAACTAGGAAGCTAAGAAGAAGAAAAATATGATGAAGATGAAGAAACAAAATAAGCAAGGGGGAACCAAAAAACCATTTCTACCCGTGAAACTGATGTTTAAAAACCTTCCACTCAGTCCCGTAAAGTTAAATTCCCTTGCAAGCTATGTAAGGGTGACCACCTTCTTAGGGATTGTCCTAGGATTCCCAGGATATTAGAAGTATGGTCCACTGGCTCACATGAACCTTTGCCATCGACCTCTGGAGATCATGCTTGTGAAAAACCCTGAAATAGTGATAGAAAAGTCCATGGGAAACATGGTAAAGTTTAATTTACCTATAGGTTATGTCAATTAAATTATCCCATTCACCCTTTTCCTTATATGGATGAAGCCTCCAAAGTGTTGGATAACCTTACAGCTTCTCAGCCTTTTATTCCTGTAGGCTATCATAATTTTTCCCCTGATCCTCTACTAGTTAATAAAGTTATCGAATAAAAGTAATCTATAGTCAGTCCCAATCTCTTTGAACTTAAATCCCATGAGTCCGTTCCTGAACAACCATTGGTTGAGAAAATGGTTGACCTGATTCCAACTTCATTTGATCAAGTCTTTCCTATAGAGAGTGAACCTCGTACCTCTCAGGTTCTTTTTGTTTCTTCAGATTCCCATGAATTGGAGGAAATCCTCCCATTCCCACGAGGTAGGAGGGTGATCCTCCTACCCTCGTAACATAAGGGGGGAATTCTCATGTTCCCATGACACCCCCTCCAAGTAGCCTGGTCAATTCCTTTGATTGGAGTCATCTAACAGGATACCGTCTTCCTTCTTATGTGCCCTTTGAGATGACCGTACAGGCTTATAATATGTCCGTACCTAACAGAGTATATGAAGGAGCATATGTTAGTATTTTTTCCTCAAATACTTGGAAATATTTCGGTTATCTACAAATTGTGCTTGTTACCCATAATATGTTTGATTTTAGCAGAGGAATCAGTCAACCATTAGGGATCCTTCCTAAGTTTTTTATTAATTTGGGAGGAAAGACTGTCTAAATATACGTGATGGTTTTCCAAGGTCCTTTTGACTTTAACTTACTCCTTGGGCATGACTATACTTATGTCATGGGATCTCTTGTCTCTTGTCTCTTTTGTGTGATTTGTTTCCTGCATGAAGGAAGAATTGTCACCATTGATCAATTTCCATTCATTGGTTCTAACTTGACTCCCAATTAACCGTCACCTCTTAATGGTTCTTACATGCAAGTGGTATCCTCCCTGCCACAGGTTAATTATGTGGAAACTTGTTCCATGCCCATGTCCGCTGATGATCTAATCAGTGATATAGTGCATCATGTACTGGGTGCATTGGACCCTGATTTCCAGAGTGTTTTCTCTCGTCTAATGAGAACCTATTGGAAGCCATAACCTCTTATGGGTGATGATAAAGGTATTTTGAGCAGAGTTAATTTTCTCGTGTCAAACTCCTTAAAAAATGAAACAAGGTCTTTGGAGCAGAGTTCCTTTTCTTTTGTCAAGCTCCTTAACAAATGAAACAAGGTATTTGGAGTAGAGTTCCTTTTCTTGTGCCAATCTCCTTAAAAAATGAAACAAGGTCTTTAGAGTAGAGTTCCTTTTCTTGTGTCAAGCTCCTTAAAAAATGAAACAAGGTCTTCAGAGCAAAGTTCCTTTTCTTGTGTCAAGCTCATTAAAAAATGAAGCAAGGTGTCATGAGGATAGTTACTTTATTTTGTCAACCTTGTTAAAAAGTGAATTAGACACCTTTCAATTCGAGTCTTTGATTATATCTCATAAATTCCCAGTCGAGTCTTTCACTTAATCTCATAATTGAACCTTCATTCCATCCATGTGTAAGTAACCAATAGTCTACTTATATGAATGAGATTAAGCTTAGTGGGCATGTACCTCAAATTGCGTTATTATATTGGAGGCATGCAAACTTATTCCAAGCATAGTTTGTCTCCGTTTCAAGCTTTTGAAAAATGAACCCACTCTCAAGCATAGTTTTTCCTCATGTTTCAAGCTTGCTAAAATGAAACATATTTTTAGCATAATTTTCCATGATTCAAGCTTCTGTAAAAATGAAACCATTCAAATTTTACCTCTCGTGATTTCCATTTTATTAGCCTACTTCTTGCTAGGTGAAACTTGGTTTTCTCATTGCATCGTTACCATATGCTTGGTCGATCATACACTCTCACTTGGATGTTTTTCCCTTGCCTGGGGAACCATTGTGCTGAGTGGTCTTATTAGCCATCTTCTTGACCTTTACATGTTTTGAGTAGTTCCATTATGATCGGAACTAGTTTATAGCCTTTATACCACTTGTTCCTCTAGGTGGAGACATCTTTAATCTCTTTTCTGACTCTCGAAAAATGAAAATATCTTTGAGTACTTTTCATTTAGAACTCGTTAAATTAAATGAATTGACATCATCTCAGTATATGTTTATCCCTTTTTCGGGCTAAGATTGACTATTTATGAAAAATAAATTCCTTGATCGAACATGGTCAAGAGGTTCTCTTAGATATTTTTTTCTACCTTTCCAGATTTGAGGGATAATTTACGAAAAGGGACTTGATGGAGCTTTCTTTTCTGTCTCTTTTTCAAACTTCCTAAACATGAAAAAAGCACTAAGTTACTTTTTTGTTGAACTCATAAAAATTAAATGGTGAAAGACTTGTCACCATGGCAAGATCGAGTTACCCCTTCCTAGGTCTCGTTAAACTTACTAGGATGGATTCATTCAAAAAATGAACTTATAAGCTAAGAATATGCTATCCTCTTCAAGATTGCTATAAAAAATAAATAGGTACTCGTTAGAAATAACAGGGGAAAATTGAAAGTGAAAATTCCCATGTGTTTTGAGGCAACATGTTGCTCTTGAATATGACACTCGTCTGCATTTCATGTCGGGTTGGGGATATCATTCATTCATCACTTGCCTTCCTAGGTTTGGGAAATCCATTTTCCTCTCATTCGATCATTATCTACCATCACCATGACCTTTGATCCCATGTTTGAGTCAAATGCTGCCATACTTTGGAGTCATGTCGCCGATATTTTCAAGAGAAGTCCTTTTTGTAAAATACAAACATCCTTTTCTTATTTGACCCTCTCTACAACAATCCTGAATCACTCTTATCATATTAAGAAATCCTTTCTTTTGTGTTGATGATGTGGGAATCATTATGGCCCTACTTGAATGGATCACTTCCTGTCGACTTCAACTCATTATCCCAGAATATGATTTAGAAACCCCTTTTCAGTACCTTGGAGCTTGCATGCCTCAATGGCAAGTTCTTCGCGTTCGACGACAGGTTCACATTGCTGGCCTTGGATCAGATGATTCTGCAGTTGTTCGACTTCAACTCATTCATTCACACTTTTAGATTGTGATGTCGTACCTTGAGGGCCATCATCATTATTGGTGGTTCCTCTAGTGTCTATTAAGGGTTTACATCATTGACTGGTAATCAAGTGGTTTCTACCATGTTTGACATCAATGCATCTATTCACATTTTTAGAGTCGTACATTGGGTAGATAAAGATAGAGACGAAGACCCTGGATAACATATGTTATTATCCAGGATGCGTGGAGTTATTGAGTATTCATGATTGTACAGATGATCCTTTCTATACAGATGGTTGCGACGATATTGTGCATCAATTTCCATTATCTCTTTTAGACGAATGGCTGTGACCATGTCACGAGTTTATGTGTTATTTGATGCCTATTCTGAGATATGATATTAGGCATGTTTATATCAGATATTTCACATATTGTATTATGCTTGATTTTTAGGTCTCCTGGCGGTATTCTGAGTCCTTGCCTTGGTTTTTAAAGCATTTCACCCATCACTCCATATTCTTCCTTCATGCTTTAGGGGGCATCTGTTACACAGTAATTTGTCACCCTGTTCACTTTATGTTCCTGATCCTGAAGTTCCCTAAGATGGAAACTATGCAGTATATCCACCATGGAGAATACATCAAGATATCACTTGAAGACCAGCAGAAAGTTGCCTTGAATATTTTTTGAAGAAGCTCGGCGTAAAACCTAAATTTCTGGGTCAACTCTCTTTGCTCGTTGCCTGCCTATGTTGACGGAATGTTGCAACACTTTTTTTTTTTTTAACTGAAATGGGTATGGATTTTATTAGTAGAGAACTCCGAATGGCCGTAGCCTTACATCTTTCAGTGCAATTCTTTTACATATTCTGTTTCCAACAATTTTCGAATTTCATGGAATACAGATTGTTTTTGGATCTCCGCCATTTGTGCTTAGATATCCTTGGGCCAAGAGGCAGCCTTTGTTGGCATAGAAGTCTACCTCTTTGTTTGATTCTCTGAGAATGTGATAGCATTTGGAGGAAGTGAAGTCTTGGAGAAGGTATCTCAGCCTTTGCAGATTCATATTTAAACTAGCTTCATTGAATTGGCCTTGCGTATGTATTATTTTGATCAAGATTTATGAGTCTCTGAATGCTTGCAGTTCCCGATGTCCTCTTTCTTTGGCTATTTGGAAAACTTTTAACAGGCTAAGGATTTGTGCTTGATTTTTATTTCGCTGTCCTAGACCCCAACTGAAGGTTTCTATGATGCTTCCATTAGAAGAGTATATGAGTCCTCTAGCTCCTGCTGTCCCAAGGTTTCCTTTAGAGGCACCGTCAAAAAAAGCTATTGTTATTCCTTTCTTCCTCCACCAATTCTGAAAAGCTTCATCCTTTTCTCTTAGCCTCCACTCAGGATTTCTGAGGGGTTTTTTTGTGTTGTGTATCCGTTGGATAAATGCTTGAATTCCAAGCCAATTCTTTTCCTCTTGCTGCATCGAATTGTCCTCTTTGATTTTTTGAGAATTCAAAATTTCTAGAAGGAGTCCTTTTTCTTTTGCTGCTACCATGTTGGGGGTCCAAGTTACATTGTTAAATATTTGCTCATTTCTAGATAGCCATAGCTTCCAACACACTAGCTTGGGGAGAGTGATCCAGATTCTGGCCCATGATGAGTTTAGGGAGAGCGATGGGTATCGCTCTTTTCATGAGAGGAATAAGTCCACAACTGAAGTTTTAGAGGGGATTATAAACTTTAATCCTTGAAGAGTGCGGGTCCAAACTCTGTTTTCATATGGACATTCAACAAATAAATGATCCATGGTTTCCATGGCTTCTTTGCAAAGTGTGCACCTATGCGGACCTGCCATGTTTCTTTTCATAAGGTTTTAACTGGTCAGGATCTTTCTATGCATTAGAGTCCATAAGAATAATTTTACCTTAGGCAACGCCATTGGATCCCATACCTCTTTCAAATATTTTGTTGAATGAATTCGGTCTTTGTGTGTTTGCATCAATTCATATCCTTTGGCTGTGGTGTATGTTCCTGTAGGTCCCCATACCCATTTATCATTTTCTGATTTATGCACAGGGGAAGCCTCTCGAAATTCCTATTTGAGCATTTCTAATTGTTGCATTAGGTGAGCTGGGATATCTATGAATTCCCAATCAATCCAGAGCCCAGAATCGTTCCACTTTGAGATGTCGTAGAGCGTCCTGTCCCCCCTATTTTATAAATACGAACATATATTATGCAGGTTGTCTTGTGTGGCTAATGGCGAATGTCCCATTATACTATCAGTCAGCAGCTTGACGTGTTTCCCATTCCCTGGGATACAATATAGATTCCGGGTGAAAAAACGCTGCCCTTTAATACATAATTGCCATAACAACGAGCTCTTCTTGCTGTTTGCAATCTGCAATTTTCTCAGGTTTAAATTTGGTAGGTATTTATGCCTCCGAGCTGTGCTGACAAGATGATTGGGGTCGCTGTGGAGTTTCCAGAGTATTTTGCATCCCAGTGATACGTTGGCAGAGTCAGGATCTCGAATTTGAGGGCCTCCTTCCTTCAAAGTTTTCTTTGCTATCTCCCATTTCACCAAATGAAATTTTCTCTGGTTTCCTTTACCTCCTTGCCACAGAAAATCCTTGATGATTTTACTAATCTGTCCTGAAATCGACTTGGGAGCCATTAGGTATGACGCTTGATAAATTGGCATAGATGACAACACTGATTTTATAAGGGTTAATTTGCCTCCATGAGTTAGCCATTAGCCACCCCATGCATCGATTTTGCCTCTGATTTTTGTGATTACTCCTTCCCAAAGATTGACTCTGTTTGTGCCCAGTGTTAGTGGCAATCCAAGATAGTTGATTTTTTCCCATTTTGCGTATCCATTAAACCCCAAGTTGTTTTCTATGTTTTGAGTTTCTTCCTCCTCTGTATTCCAGCTATAAACTACACTTTTCCAGCTTTGTAATATGCTTGAAGAGTATTTTTGAATGCAGAGCCTATTCTAGATGAAGCTCCACCCAACATGAGGGAGTCATCCAAAAACAGTGCATGGTTTATTGCTTTAAGGTCCTTTTTTATTTTTAAACCTGGGGTTGTTCCTGTTATCATATCAAGCTACAGCTTTCTGCTCAACCTGTACGCCATTAAGATGTAGAGGAAAGGAGAAAGGGGACATCCTTGTCTCAACCCCCTCATGGCTTGGAAGTATTCAGCTGGCCTCCCATTTACCAAAGGTGCTATCCATGGATTACTGGTGCATTCTTGGATCAGATTTACAAACTCTTGATCAAATCCAAAGGAGATTAGAACTTGATATAGATAGGACAACTTGACTCTGTCGAAGGCATTAGCCATGTCTAACTTGATTAGCATACCTTTCTCCTTTCTGAGATTTCTGGAATGCATGACTTCCTGGACTTGGATTACATTGTCCAGGATATGTATCCCATTGATGAAGCCCCCTTGCAAATCTGATATGAGTTTGCTCAGCAGTGGCTTTATTCTATTTGCAAGAATTTTTGCAATAATTTTATATGAGGCATTGCACAAAGAGATTGGTCTGAACCTATCAAAGGAGGAGGGGTTTGTCTCTTTCGGGATTAAAGCGAGGAATGTTGAGTTGGTACTACCCCCCATTTTTTCTTTCTTCAAGAATCCTTTTATCATTCTAATTAGATCTGTTTTTATTATATCCCAACATATCCTGTAGAAGTGAATAATGAACCCATCTGGCCCAGGGGCTTTGTCTAGATTCATGGACCAAATTATATTGTTGATTTTTTCTTCATTTGTTTGCTTCAATAATGTTGTATTGTCCTCTGTGGTGACCAATGCCATAATGTTCTTCAGGAATTCTTTTTTATCTTCTTCACAATCCTCTTTCTCTTTGCTGTAAAGATGATGGAAATGTGATACTGCAGAAGATTTTATCTATTCTATTCCTTTGCAGAGCCTCCCATAAGAGGAAGTGATATCTGAGATGCGATTCCTAGAGATTCTAGCTCTACATTGTCGATGAAAGTATGATGTGTTCCTATCTCCAGCTTCTAGCCAGAGACTCCGGGACTTTAGTCTCCAATACTCTTCTTCATTTCTAAAGGAGAGGAATGTTTTGCATTGGGCTACTTGCTCCTTTTCTAATTCTGTTTGGTTTATATCAATTGTGTCCATTTCACTTTCAAATATTTCCAAATGTTGCACTTCCTCTATTATTTGGTCTTTGGGTGTATTTGTTGGAAGTTTACTCCATTCCTTGAGTGCCTTTTTTGTTAATTTTAATTTTTGTTCCCATACATAATTGGGAGAGCCATTGACTGAGGTGTTCCATGCCATTCGGACCATCTCTTCAAAGCCGCTCTTTCCATTCCACAGTGGGTTAAATCTGAATGGGATTGGCCCCAAATTCTCTTCCTCCTCAAGCAATATCCGGATGGGCTTATGATCCGAGGTGATATTTGGAAGGATGGCTGATGAGATAAGCTTCCGTTCCATAAACATTGTGCTTTGGACCAAGAACTTGTCCAGTCTAGCGGATATATGGTCTTCCCCTGTCCTGTTATTTGTCCAGGTATAGAGCCCTTTTCTTGGTTTAAAGTCCAATGGATCCCATTTTTGTATCATGTCTTCTACTACCTGGATCATTTGATCCTTGTTGTTCCTGCCCCCTCTCTTTTCCTTTTCATTCATTACTAAATTTAGATCTCCAGCTATGATTATATTGTTTGGAGAATTCAGTTGCAAAAACTCATTTAATGTTTTCCAATAGTCTTTCTTTTCAGAATACAATACCGGTACATATAGATTGAATAATGCAATGGTTAACTTACTTGATATATGCTTCAGATCTGTGAAACACCAGTGTTGTGTGTTGTGTGAATTGATGAGCCTGAAGTGATCTTCCTTCCACAAGGTTGCTATTCCACCCAAGGAGCCTCTTGCGCTTATTTCTTTTCCTGTGTTCTTCTGCCATTTCTTTTTGTTGATCTCTAAAAGGGCTTCCCCTTCAATTTTTGTCTCTTGGAGCATTAGGATGTCTGCAGGTTCCGCTTTCATAAGATCTTTGACCGCTTCTATTTTCATAGGGTTCCCTAGCCCTCTGCAATTCCAAGAGACAATTCTCATTACTTACTGCTCGAGGAAGTTGGGCCTCCTCCTTTTGGCGGCCTTGTCCTTGTGTTTCTGCCAATTGACATTTCTATAGTGGGTTGAATTCCTTGAGTCTTTTGTCTTTCCGCTTCTTCCTCCCTCTCTTCTCTACGAGACTTTCTTCTTGCTCTTTTGGCAGGCCTTTCTATGATCTCATCCTCCGAGGAGCTTGGTGAATCATATGCTTTCTTTTTTGCTGCATAGGCATATGAGGGAGAGGGAGCTACTTAGGGGGTTTGCCCTTGCTCCTCTCCTCCTTTCCCATTAGGGGAGGATCTTGAGTGATTGATGCTATTCCTGTTTGCTTCCAGAGTTTCTATGGCCTTGCTGGACTCTTCATTTTGATCTTCTGATTTCGAGGTGGGGATGCTGTTCCTGTTTGCTTCCAGAGTTTCTATGGCCTTGCTGGACTCTGCATTTTGATCTCCTGATTTCGAGGTGGGGATGGAGGTCCCATATTTTTGTTCTTTCCCCTTTGGTTCGGGGTTATTTCCCTTTGGAATTATTTTAGTTTGGGTTTTGCTATCTCTGCTTTCTGCACAGTGGTCCATTGTTCTGCTTTCGTGTTCTCGCTCTCCTCTTCTTCCTTTTTTTTGCAGTGTCTTGCAAAGTGGCCATAGCCGTGATAGTGCCAGAATTTGAAGGGTAACTGCTCATAATATAGCTCCTGGATGTGCATCCATTCAACTGTTGTAAGTTTGATTGCCTCTGGTAACCCTTCCTCCAGATCAACCTCCACACAGATCCATGCACATGAGTATTGATCTTTTCGAACAGCTTGATCGATATACCTTCCCAGCGAGTTGTGGATAACCTGTAGAAATTTTTGATTCCAGCAATGTAATGGGAGATGAGGTAGACGAACCCAGACTGGAACAACATATGGAACGTCCTGGGTTAGGTCAAAGTCAAGGGTCCATTTGTTCAAGTATAAACCCTGAGGCCCCATGAAGTAAGGACCGTTTCTGAAAATGAGGTTTTTATCGTCCGAGCTTTCAAACATGAACACATAGAATCCTTTTCCAACAAAATGGCTCTTGATTCCTTTAGATACGAGCGGCATCTAGTTTCTCTGCACCCATGCTTCAACAGATTTGGGAGATGGCCAGAGCCTAGTAAATTGTCCGATGAGCCCTCTATCAGCTAGATTGACTGCGGATCTGCAAGTCTTTACTATTGGCAGTTCAACGATTGGGATGCAGTCCAAATTTTTAACGAACTTCTGTTGTTCCTCAGATATTGGTCTTTTGTGAGAGCCAATGATGAGCTTCTTGAATGCAATCAGTTCGAGCAAGGGAGGGGCAGGTTCGGCACCCCCTCCAGCCTCCATTGGAGCTGAAACCAGAGAGCAGAGAGCGAAGGCGGCGCAGCTAGGTCAAGTGCAACGCAGCGAAAAAAGATAAAAGTTGTGGACACAATCCAATGTTGCACACTTTGACCTAGTGCTTCTAGCTTGATTTTGATAGGCAAAAGTGCACTGAAACTCTTCTGGCAGTTTTTCCTCAAATGGAGAAGAATATTCGTGCACTAGAAGCTTCCAAAACAATGAGTTGGATATGGTTCGATGTAGATATGCTCAAGCTCTCTCATTTGAAGCTCTTGATCTTATCATTAGGGAATTTTCCCTTGAGAAGTGGGACTTACTCCTTCTTTTATGGATCCCTAACTACGTCTACCTCCTATAAATTTAATCCCATCCTTCCATTATTGGTTGGTCTTGCCTGATCATCCTTTACATCCCTATAATGTGATTATGCTCGAATTTCCACTTTGAGAGAAGGATTGCTTGAAGAGCCTCAGTTTTGAAGGGAGGTCTCCAACATCAAGGCCACAATTGTATGCTTCCTCTTTTCTATAATTAATAATATATATGATGTTTCACTTTCCATATTTGTCTAGATATCTATGAAATTAGCCTAATACTCGATTTATTAGATAGTTTGCATTTTATATATGCTATGTATCTTGTCACGTTTCTTATTTTTTTCTATTGATTTCTTACATGTGTTCGAATGCCACAAGCTGCGAGGAGTGAGCCTGAAGGATCATAGAATCAAGGTCTTAACCAAAGGAATAGATGATAACATTAGGAAGAGGTAGGTTCTTCTTCTTCTTCTTGAATTTTGAATACAAACTAGGAAAGGGTTCATTATTTGGTCTCGTGCATTGCTAGAACCATTCTAGGGCTAGAGATATCACCTTTGTCTGCAGAGGGGATTGTTTTCACAACAACAACTGCATTGTTGGCAGTTTTTCAGTGGTTGGGAGGAGAATTATTTACCTTATACCAATGATAATTCAGTAGGCTCACTAATTTTTATGTCCCAAATATGTTTGGACAGTTCACCTTCCTGCGCATGGTTGCTAAATTACAACACTATGTATTTTTTACCTATACACCACAAGCATGTCTATGCAAAATTGAAAGAGTTTAACGTTGTTACTAATATGCATGGTAGAAGGGTTGGAATAATGGATAGGATAATGAAATCATGCATGTAGAATCCAAATAGAATGTTGTATGTTATACACTAATGTTAAATAACTATACTCCACAAGTTGATAGCCATGCATGCCCCAATCAAACAATGTACATATCTCCTTGCTATTATGCAAGCTCTATGAAGGTCCCATGCCTCCTTAAGTTTGATTTGGTTCTAAAATACCTCATGGCATATTTGATTATCTACTCCAAGTTGGTGTCATGGTGTAACTTCCCTTTTTAATGACATATGGAGTGATATTGTTGGTTCATGCAACAATCTTAACATGTTGATTATGGTAACTATGTTCCTGGTATTCCTTTTTATAAGCTCTATTAGCTTATGCTATTGACTATGACTTAATATTATGGTGTTTCCTTGCATAAGCTCTGTTGTCCTACCACTATTCCTAGGGCTATGCAACTATTAGTTTATCATAAATATGTATGCAGTAGAGAAGTAAATATCGTATTGAATTAATAGTTGTAACTATATTTTATTTTATTACCTAAAAATTAAGAGAAATTTGTGACTATATACCATTTTTGTAGCTTCTAATTATATTTTCATGTTGCACAATCATAACGTATTGCTATAAACTATGTGTGATTGTATGAAACATGAGAAAGTGTTGTATCACCATAATATTTGGGTAATTTTTATGTGTTTCTCCATTAGCAAGCGTTGCTACAAACAGATGATACGTAAATTCAATATGATACCATTGTGTATTCATGAGTGGGCATGCTATCAATATGTTTTCATTGTGTATGATGTCAAGTACAATAGTTTAAACTCAACACTAGTCAAGACATTTTGCTTATTGGGCATGATGTCATCGTAATGCTGATATATTACTACCAGATGTGATTTCATTCATGGCTAGGCATAGTGTCACTATTTACTTTAACACGGGGTATGATGTGATGGTACCAAAAATGTGCGGCCTAGTTTCATTACTAGGAAAAATGCATTACTACAACAATAAGTTGCTAAATTGAAGGATGATCAAATAAAGAATCATCACTAAACTGCTCAACTAGTGGAACAACACTATCACTAGCACTAGCACTAACTTGTTGCCAATGGAAAACCAAAATAATGGTCTATTCAGACCTCGATACATTCATGTTAATACATTGAAAGTGGATGTGCATTACGCTCTACAAATTCTACAAAATACGAACGAGGTATATATTATTTTAACCTATAACCGAAGCTTGAGACTAATATTGCATGTTTTGTGTAATCTTCACATGCGTAGGCTGTTATTTATATGAGAATCATCAATCTCATAAAAGTGTATCCATGAAAAGCACGAGTACATAGACAATAAATTTTTGATATGGTATTTATAGCATTAGGAACTTGGAATGTTGGCAAAGATTCATGAACATGTCGATGCCTTTGTGACATTGACTTTTATTTGGTGCTTTTCATGTTTATTTCATGTCGAGAACTTCATGTATTGCAACCTATAATGGGAATGGAATTTATTTATACGTTCTAAAATGAATTAAATTTTGTCATGTTATTGGGTCTATTCTAGTATAGTATCTCTTATGCATTTGATACAAAAACAAGTGGCTATGTGTAATTGATCACAAATATGTGTACACTCGGTAACTTTTCTCACGTGCATGATGTATTAAATGACTGAAGGTATAAAAAACATAGAGTGAACCTCCTTTTTTTCATAAGATAGGAATTGTTTAGGGGTAGCAGTAAAATGATGAACTAAATGACCAGTTGTCAACAATACCTCAATGATTATGTCATAGGTTCCTAGTATAACTGTTCAGATCTGTTAAACATGGGTTCTAAGCTTTATGTAAGGAGAAGAATCTCATAATATAGTGAGAGAAATATTTTCCTATAGACACAAGTGTTGGAAGGAAGAGTTAATATTGCAACCAACAAGGAACCTCCATCAAAATCAAGTAACTCAGATAAAACTCTAGCTCCAATGACAAGGAGGATATTTGAGGAAATTTCCAACCTTCCATAGACATATTCCCAAGGTCTGAACTATAAGATGGCATAGTGTGCATAATTCCAATAGGTCAGAGATGGTCAACTTTATAGGAAAATTACAACTCTACCCATCTGGTTTTTCATTGTCATCTTTCGAAAAATGCAGACAATGGTTTTAGCACCTAGAAAACCCTATATGAACCAACAACTACAAAAAATACAAATATGCTTGGTATAGTCACTTCTAGTGGTTTGTTATCTATTAAAATATGAAGAGGCATAGAAAAAATGACAATAAATTGAGAGATAGTTTCCAAACACTGCTAAGGTTTTGGGACAATACATACATTCTAGTTTGAAATTAGGGTTTGCATCCTTATCAAATTCAACACAATAGTTAGCCTCAAGCAAAGCATTCATCACCAATTGAATTAGACTTAGCACAAACACTCAACAACAACAATTTTCTTAACATTCCATTCTGGTTTAAAGCTATTAGGTGTAGTTCTCAACCTCTTCAAACATGCATCATATTTTAGGTAAAACTTGAGGTGTAAAAATTTAGTTTGAGTTCTTTTGATTCATTCAAACATGGGAAACCCTAACAAAAAATCCTTGGGTCTATTTTAACATTAATGAGTGTTTTTTCCTATCATTATAACTCTTAAAACCTTACCGTATACCATTTACACTTATCATTCTAATTCCTCTATGCCACCTTTCATAACTTGATATCAAACGATAAGAAAATCATTACCTATTGAGGTATGTGTACATGCATGATTGCTCGACCATTCAACAAAATGATTTCTCTCACTGAATCATCACAACCTTGAAACGAGTCTCTGTATTTCACAACTCCTCAAAAACCATTCCCAATGTGCCAATTTATTTTACTGGCAATAATGTATCATTGAGAGATAGAGAACCTCAACATACGCCACTGAGAATTGTGATGATTGTGATAATATGGGAAATCTCTATGCAATTAGGCAGGAACCATGGTCCTTGATGACCTTGGAGGTACACCAATAATTAAACGCCAATAAGCTAATGCTTAGAGTTTCGAGATGGATTCCATTCCTCTAAAAATTCCCTAGGCATGATAACGTTGTAACCAAAACATTTGGGCAAGGGTTTGATAGGAGAAATGCCTTAATTGGTGACCTAGTGATGGAAATAACTAAGGAGTCCATGGACCATGATCCATATTTATTAAGGGAATGAAATGAAATATAAATTTATAACAAAAATATAGAGATATAGTGAAACTTGACTTATATTAATAAATGGATAGCCTTCAAATTGTAAAAATACATAATGAAAGCAAACTAGATCTAACAATGGTAGCTTATCTCCGAGAAGAGATGTGACAGATATGCACGTTTGCCAGAGAGAGTTACAATGAAGCCAAAAGGCTATTTTTAATATCAGAATAAATGAGTAAACCAAACCTAACCCTAGGAGATGAAACATCAAAAGGATTATGAGACCCATTGGGGTTAGTTGGTACATCAATTTCCCCGGGTCATAAATTTTTCATACAATATCTCTTTGACATGCTTGATAGCCTATTAAAAAAGTATAGTTGAGAATTAAACATTTAAAAATAACCAATACTATACCTATGGCTACTACTTGGGTCCTTTCCATGTCAAAAAAATATAATTTAGGGCCTCAAAACAACTTGAAATTTTACGACCTGAAAATATGTAGAAATTTTTCCAAGATGGAGAACTGTGATTTGAGCTAGTGGAGTAGGTGGATGGCCACCAATATCCACCTATATTATCCCAAGACACTATAATCCTATATATATGGGGATGCTAATTCACAAAAAACAAGGTTAGAAATAGGTTTTGACCAAGTTTTTAAGTTCCATAGAGAAAAATCCAAACTTTAGAAAGGGTGTACCTCATCCTTGGATCATCGAAAAATGGAGGAATTTTCTATTTGTTCTATATAAGTACATAATGTATGATGGATGGTATGCCATTAAATTTCTCTATCATATTCAATTAATCCTCCATTTTTAAGTAAGTGAACACTTAAATTTTACCATTTTACCTATGTAAAATTTTGGGCTAAATGGCAAGACAAATTGAACGAAACCCTCAAAACAACATACGTAATTCAATATTTTAGAAGAATTTCAGAAGATAGGTGATAGCTAGGAATCCTTTCTAGTTTGAAATAAATTCACTAATGAGGTCATTGCACATTAAGAACCATCCAAGGAAGTACCTAAAACAACAGTAAGAGAAACACCAGGAGAAATTGATGATGTTCTTGAGCATATCAATGGAGATGACAATGGGGACTCAACATCCATGAAATTGATGAGATTACCCTTGCATAGAAAGCTGTAAAAGATATAGAAGAAGGAATAGACAGTTTGTTTTCATGCCTTGAAGCATGGCTAGCAGAGAAACCCTAAAGCAAACTGAAAGGCCTCCATCACCTACTATTTTATTCCCCCCCTAAAGCTCCCAAAGATGCCACTCATGAACCTATGCCAACTTAACATAGCCATGTTAGACAAAATGAGTTTGTAACTTATCTACCAAGGAAGTATAGAACCTATTTATTTTAGAAAAAAACTCTTGATTATCATTTTTTTCAGATTCTACTGGTCCGTCAACATTGATGCCTAATGAATTTGAAACACAATTGATTACAATGAACCTACAAAACCAACTATGTATTTCACTACCCCAAGCAATCATTCCTCCTCTAAGTTAAGTTAAGGAAGACTAATAGAATATAAAGAAGCGAAAGGCTGAGATCGAAGAATGCACAGTCCTAGATAGATATGTGAAAAACAATAATTCTATTTTTAAAGCTAAAAGTGGCAAAATATAAGAAGAAGTTGAGAAACTAATAATGGAAAAGAAAAATATACTTAAGGTAGCTATGAAATGGTGCAAGAAAAATAAATATTAGGCACTTCATAATAGAGCATTGGTAAAGAAGCTTCAAACAATAAAGAATATGAATGGGACCAATGTGAATATATCCATTAGCACCCATTAATACAATGAAGTACAAATGATTTCACTTAATTTTGTATAGAATCATATGTAGACACCAAGTACATGTTTTGTTTGTTTGAGGACATGCAAAGACTCAAGCATGGGGGAGATATTGGGGCTCATAATTGACACCATTTTTCCTACTAGTTAATCTATTTATTATCTTATAGACCCACCCACCGCACCCCCCACCGCCCCACCCTTTTCCATTTGATTATTATCCTTATTCCATATTATTAATGGAAAATCCACTCAAAGGATACAAGGTAAAGCATTTTTTAATTATTGGTTTTTCCATTGTTTCTAAAGAATTAAGGGATTTCTAGCTTATTTAACACTAATTATAGTTTTCCTACTAAGTCTTGAAACTAACAAAAAGATCTGGTAACCCACTTCTATGGTTGGTATGATTGCGCACTTTCAGAGGAAAAACCATGACATTGGTTTTGTTCCTATACCTCTCCAAAGTCTCCCATCTCTACCAGATCAATTCCAGGTACAATGAGGATGGTGATGTTCATTGGTCAAATTTGCGTTCAACACATCACATATTAGAGTGTTCAATAGGAAAAAAAAGGTTTTGGCAACAACCTATCCTATTCTTTCACATATCTATTGGATCATGGTCTCCATATGATTCAATTGCAACCTAAACTTGTATGGGAATTTACTGTATTACCCAATCCTAAATTATTATAACACGTATCATTGTTTTCAATGCCCAAGAGAGGGGATTCACATAATATACTTACTAATTGAATTTTGTAATGGAAAACCTTATATATATTGACCGCACAATGTTGTAAAGGTCGATTGATGAAAAAAAAAAAGAATATTAGGTTTGATGTGATTACTAGGGGCATGTTGTGGTAAGAAATGTATTTATGAGACAAATTTTTAATGCAAGTATTATGTTGGTGGTTCTAGAAATAGATAGTGGTTTGGACTATGTGTGATCCTGTAGACGTTTTTGCAACGTGTCACAGTTGGGAGGGCCCACGAACTTGGGCCACATTTCCTTGTTTCATTTCTTTGCTTTATGTAGTTTAGTGTTAACTCTATATTTTAATTCATTTGGATTAATAATTAGATTATAGTTTGATTTTTTTGGATGCATATCCTGTTTCATTGATTTTTTTATTGATTGGTTTATTTCTCACAATTATTATTGTTTGTAGACGCGAGATCATTCGTTGAAGGGTAGGGATACACATTGAAGCTCTTTATGGTCGCATGAACACTTTGTTAAGTCATCATGAAGTATTGTAACATGTTGTGAAGGGGCTCTGTGTTAACACCTCAGGGATCACCGTATATAATATATTTCATTTCTTTTTCATTTATGTCATTTGTTTCATAGAGGTAATATCATTGTTGAAGGGCATAGATACACATTACAACTCTTCATTGTTGCATGGACACTTTTTTAAGTCATTGGGTAAGATTGCAACTTGTTGTAAAGGGGATTTTCGTTGACACCTCATTTAGCCCATATCTCATAGATTTAATTTCTATTTGAATGACTTTTATTTGATGGTAGATATAATGGACTAGGTTTTTAGGTTTGTTTTTTAACCGAGATAGGAACACTCAAGATCATTGGTGAATGAAAGCTTGTCTCATATTCTTTGATAAAATCATCCTTTAAGTCTATTGTCAAGTAGAATAGTCCTTTTAGTATTTATTTCAAGTTGTTTGGTTTTCATAGCATAGTTTCCATTTTTGCAACAAATAGCTTAGATAGCCCATTGATGCCTTGATTTCTGCACATACTATGTTGGTATCTCTAATTTTACGCCTTTGGATTGATAATTTAATGTTCAAAATTTAAGCAATTAGATCGAGTGAAATAGGCCCTCTTGGCCCGTCCTCCCCCTTTTTTTTTTCTCCAAATGTAAATTCCCCCTTCATATTTTTTCTCCCTTAATCATGTTAATTATAGTAAATCTCGTTACTCAACAAGTGGAAAAATCACCTTCGCAAGAAAAATGAGTCTTATCTCTGTACTTCATGTGAGAGGCAAGTTAAAGTACCTAAGTGTTTATGTTGTTTTGGCGTTCAATTATTTTGTCTTGCATTGTATTCTCAATATTTAGTTTCAAATTCAAATCATTATTAGTTTCCAAGGTTTTTGAGAGTGTTATGGGGAAAAAAGGGGCCTCACATACATATTCATTAGCGTCTGTCTAGTTTTATTCTCTTTCACAAAATCCACTCTAGGGATTGTTGGTGATTGATTTTTTTTGGATAAACTTGACAAAGTTATTACTCTCTTCTCTAGAGTTTCTATTTTGTTTCCCTTTGACTTCTCTTTCCCAAGTAGATATCTCTTTAAGAAGTTTTATACCAATTAAATATCCTCTCTATTTTTTTCATGCCTCAATTGCCTTTTATTAGAGAATTTTCTTCCTTTGGTCATCAACCCCTTTGATGTTAACTTCCTTGTCCAATTCCCTGTGGTGTTTCACTTCATCTTTTTACTTTTTTTCCTCTTCCATGATGTTGTGACAAAGGGTTCACTTCTGCCTTGGGGCAGGTGCTAGAGGGACTCAGGGAATCTCTAGAGCTTAAGCAAGAGTTAAATCTTCATATATATTGTACCATATGCAACTTCCTTTATAGGTTCAAGAGTAAATCATAGTAACGAAAGAATAAAATATAAATGAAAAATAAAATTACTATGGTTTTGAGATACTTGCTATAATTTCTGACTTGGTTCTTGATCCTAAGAAAACCAATGGTCTTCAAAATCAATAATTGTAGACCATATACCTCTACTATCAAATTAAATCCTCATTAGGTAAAGTCCTCCTTAAGAGGAGTGAGGCATAGGATGAAATCCTACTGCAGCTAGAAAAAATTCAAATGGAGCATAGGGAGATGGAAATTTATTTAGCTCGTATCTCTTATGAGGGAAAAGGCCAACACCTTAGAATAACCCTGAAAATCCTATTCTTGTTGAGGTTTCTATCTCATCATGATTATTTACATGATAGTGTCTGGATGTTTTTGGTATCTTAGTAATTTTTAGTTTTTACTAGATTCTATATATGGCAAGGATATATATTTTTTGTTGGATTCTGAGAAATCTAGGTCAAGTCTTGATTATAATTTTCGAACAAACATGCTCATAATAGTTTCTAGTAAATTTAATGATTTGTCATTAGTCTTGTTTCCCTTATGGAAAGCCACGATGATAAACAATTATTCATGATGTAAATATTTTCATGGTTTAATGGCATGAACTTAACTTACCCAAAAAAAAATTTAATGTTTGTCCTTATTCCATTGAATTTTGAAATGACCTTAGCCATTGGATGTGATACAATAATGTATGAAATAAACCTAATATGGAGGATAGATTTAAGGAATGGTTCAATAGGTTGGAACTTAAGAAGTATTGTGTGATCTATTTCATCACTTTGTGGGGAATTTGGATTGCACACAACTCGAACCTATTCCAAGATCACCCTTTTTTAACAATACATGTATCTACACAGTTTTTTAGAATTTCTCTACATTACTTAGAGGAATTAGTGTCCAAGAAGTTTAGGGTAAATAAGGGGGGAAATCCTCTAGGAGGAATTAAGGGTGCCCTACACATTAAGGAGGAACATTGACTAAAATTCAATGCACGAGTAAGTTCTACTACAAATAATAAAGAGGAGCTTCTCACGCTTGTTAGCTTAGGTATGTCAGTGATCAAATGACTCTTTCGGTTGTTTTCCATTAAGTCATAGGTCAATTTTTTTACTTTTTTGAACCAGTTCTCATAAATAATTTTGGTCACTGAAGAAGGTTTAAACCATGTATGTTGCTCCTTAATTTCATTTATCATCACCATTGTCAAGGTCATCACCATAATTGGTTTCAAGGTCACCATCTCCATCATAATCACTGAAGAGGTCTAGGTTTAGGTCATTCCATCTCATATAGGTCAAGTCTAGGTTCAACCCTGCCTTTGGAAAAATACTCAAATTTTCACTGAACATAAGGTAGTAATCCTCCATTTCATCCATAAAACCCTAGTGAAGGAGAAAGCATGTTTATGAAGTTCAAATATAACCATATCTCTTGTTTCATATGGCTCAAGTTTCAAACATCTCATCTCTATCTCACTGTTTCATGAAAATAGAAGAATTTTGTCTCACTATCTCATTTAAAATATCAAAAAGTCACCATTGACTGTCAAAGCTCCAAGGGAGGTCATTTTGACCTACTATCCTAGTCAAATGCAAAGAGAGTCATTTCAAGCTTCAAAGACATCTTATCTGGTTTTGAAAAAAGTCATTATCCAATGTGAAATTCCAAAGGTGAAAGATTTCAAAGTTTTTAAAAGCAGTCTTGCTGTCTCATGAAAAGGAGAAATTTTGTCTCAATTTCTCATTTAAAATGCCAAATAAGGTCACCTCAAGTGTAAAAGAATTAAAAAAAGGTTAAATATGTCCTCTCATCTCACTCAAAGAAGAAAAAAGTCACTTTTCAAGTGAAAAAGGGTTAAAATGTCATTGTAAATGTCATTAGAAAAGGTAAAAGGGTCATTAGCTTATAAAGGGAAAGGAAACTTCATTTTTATTTCATTATTACCCTTTGATATTTGTGAAAACAACGTTTCTTTACTTCACTCATCCTTTCATACTCTCAAAATTATTTTACAACCCTCACAAAACCAAGGTGTTACACTTCTGGGCTTTATATGTCATTGTCGGGCTAAAGTGTTACGCTTCTGTGTATGAAGAAAACATATTGTTATGTTTCTGTGGTGAGGAAAACACAAATTTTACGCTTCTGTGTATGAAGAAAACACAATGTTACATTTATGTGGTGAGAAAAACATAGTGTTACGCTTCTGCGTGTGAAGAAAACATAGGTGTTATGGTCTTTTGTGAATACAAGCCTAGTTGTTACACTCCTGTTGTGTATACAAGCTACACTGTTATGCTTCTACAAGGTGAAAGTTTCTGCTATTTTGAAGCACGAAACCCTACAAACCCTCCAACCTTCGACCTCTATTCCTTGGTGTGGCTTCTCCACAAGGTAAGTAATCACCTTATGCTTGTTTTGGTTAGAATTTGAACACTTTTTTCAATCATTTCATGTATTTTAATGTCTTCTCCATGTCCCCATTGTCTTCATATAAAAAAAAATTGTTTTGTTTAAACCTACCCTACCCTATTCAACCCAAACACTAACCTATTCAAACTAAAACCCTAATCTATCACCTATCACATTCATACATCCCCATACTCCATTATCACAAGACTATCACCTACATCACCATCCATAACATGAAATAAACCACCAAAATCCTAATTCTAAACTATTTTACACAGTAAAAATAATGAAAAATAAGATGACTATGTTTTAGGGTTTTGAATGACCTAAACCTATCCATTTAACCTCATTCCACTTGCACTGTGGAGCTGAGGTGTCAGCCTACCCACTGAATTTTTATTAAATCTTTTATCAAGCTCCATTGCCCTCAAATATAAAAAATACTTCTTCAATAGTTTTTTCCCACAATCAAAATTGGGAAATGATTGTGTTTTGAGGTTTTGAATGACCTAAAATCCTCCATTTTCCTTCATTCCACCTTAATTGTGGAGACAAGACACCATCCTATTCACTAAATTTTTGTCAGAATTTTTTCTCAACCTCATCACCCCTATTTTATCCCACAAACTTACCCTACTATTACATAGGCTATTCTCACAGTCAAAATTGGGAATTTCTTCTATTTTAGACATTTTGACACCTTCCACTCATCCATTTTATCTCATTCCACCTAAAACTTGAAGCTAACACACAAAAATACCTACTCAAATTTTTCTATATTTTTTCTCAGCTTCAAGACCCTCCATTGCATCCACCAAACTAACACCTTCCTACACCCTCTTTTTCCAAATTTCCATTCTCATTCACTCATTTCATTGACACCCTAGGGTTTTCATAATTCTAGTGACAAACACCATGGAAAGTGACAAGAATATATTCAAAGGAGGGCACCATCTCAAGCTTGAGCCATTCACCATGCACAATATTAATGATTCTCCATTGGCCAGAAGGTTCTTTCAAAGAACTGAGTGTTTAACATTTTGTGAAAGGATTATCGAAGGAGGGTATCATATTTAGTTGTCTAGCCTTTTTGCAACCAGCTACAATATGGGAAAGGTCACTCTTGTAGGTATGGATATCAGTTTATCATCTGACCTAATTTCTTTAGCTACAGGTATCCCCTCTCATGGAGAGCATTGGTTCAAGGGTAGGGACCTAGACATTGAAAACTAGAAGCAGTCTATAAAGCCTCATGCTAGAGATGATTCAAAAGTTCTTTTTCCTTTTCAAAAATATCATAAACAAGTATGCTCTTCTGATGATGTTTAAAATGAAGTACTTTACATGCGAGGGAAGGTTCTCTAGGCTATATAGGTATCACATTAGGCTTTTGATGCATTTTACTAGAGTCAAGACACTTGATTTTCCTCATTATTTATACAAGAGATTCATTAAGATGGCTGACAAGGTTAAAAGTAGAAGGGAAGATCATCATACTAGTCTCTTTCATCATGGAATAATCAAGCTCATTATGCTGCATCACTTGTCCTCCATAAACATGACCTAGGAAGACTTCTTGGAGAGGTTGTCAGCAGCGCTTTCTATCTTTCCTATTACATCATTACCACATCCAATGGAGATTGGATCTTCTAGCATGCCTATTCAGTTTTTATATGTCCCTAGGGTTGTGGGATTTTCTCACACATATGAGAGAGGGAAGAGACAAATTTTCGTGCCTAAGTCTACCAGGAGTTTACTTACACTTGGCACCCATGATGAGCAATGTCAAATAGAGGAGTAGCCTCTTTCGCATCAGCATTATGCGTCAGTGCCATTGGAGCCTGAGGTATTAGAGAATGAAGAGTTCATATTAGTTGAATACATAATCAAAGAGAAAGATAAAGAGCTTGCAGAGTTGAAAGCGGCCTTCTCCATTGCCCAATCCCGAATTAATTTCCTTGAGCGGGAAAATTTTCAATTGCAAGTGAATCAACTCTTACAAATTAAATACAAATCAGGCATGTAGGAAAATGGAGGTAAAGGTAAGAATATTTTTGTTGTTTACCAAATGAAAGAGATGGAGGCCGAAACACATACAAAAAGACCAAGGACAAGAGACAAAGGCACTGGAGCGAGAGAGAAAACAAATTCGTCAATCTGAAGAGTTGACATTTGATGAGCTCATTTCCATGGAGATCAATAAGGATAGAGAGCTTTGGCTATAAAGAGTTAATGAGAATTTGGATAATCTATTGAAGAAGGCTAAAAAGGATAACAAGCTACAAAGGCACATGACAATTCATTATCGTACCAATGATACCATTTCTCAAATAAGGCTGAAACGAGTGAAAAAAGAGGCTTAAAGAGGCGCAAATGAAGCTCAAGGAGAAGGACAACTTGGATTTATTGGTTGAAGCTTCATTAGCTGTGTAGCCTATCTCTTACATGTGTCAAAGAACCAATTTTGAAATCTTTGGAGCAATTTTGGTATTTTACATGATTTTTTTCAGAATTCTGGAAATTTCTCATTGCAGAAGGGTAATAGATACTTATGAATTTTTGTTTTGGAGGCATACAAATGGTGATTTATTTACATGGATGGATGTATTTTTATTAGTACATCATATATCAGTAACCCTCATGGCATTAAAAGCTACAAATTGGGAGAAAAAGCCTAAAAATCACCTATTTTCATGTTGCTGCCTCCTTTTTGGACCCTCTGTTACTATTTTGAGTGACTATGGGAGAATGGAGTTTTGAAGGCCTTCCCGTGGTCCATTTTGAAAAATTCAAGATGTTTTGGAAACTAGACACACATGGATGGTTGACCATTTTTTCAGAAGTGAATTTGGACTTCTCAAAGTGCCTCCAAAGTTCTATTACGGTTCTGCAAATTGTTTTTAAAATCTTCAGGTATAATTGTCACAGATTGGCATCGGATTCCCTCAGGACACTTTTCAAGCTCATAAATGGTCACAAATTCGAGGCTATGAGTTATCATTAGAGTTATTGGGTTGTTTTTGGCTTCCTATCATGAAGGAATTTGTAATCAATGTAAGGGATAAACACTCCTAGTTTATAGCTAAAATTCAAGGAATGGTTTCTAACCTCCCTAGAAACTAGGAAATGACTTGATGATGTGTCATGGTCTATATCTTATATAAGTAGACTCTATTTTGTCTTTGGTTGGTTTGGGTAGTTTTATTTGCAGTGGAGCTATTGCACAAGCTTTTGCTAATGAAATCAAGGACAATGTTGCAGACATAGTGTTGAGACCCCTGTGGTATGCCTTTGAGCATTTGTTTTTCTCTGTAAACTCATGATGTTGAATGTTATGTTACTAATATTTCACATATATGCTTCTTTATGCTAAGTCTTATCAGTTTATTGAAAAAAAACATGCTTTGCATGCTATGTTTTTCATAATATTTTCATGAAATTGTCTTGATCTTTTGATGAATGAATTCAGTTTAATGCTCATTCTGATTCCTTCTCATTTCACTCTATACACAATGAAAAATTAATAATGCTTCTTATCTTACCTAACTAGCCTCACTCTTACCTCTACAACTAAACCTTTGAAATCAGATAAAAAACCTAGACCTAGTCTCCTAACTGTCATTCCTATCCAGCAAAACTCCAAACAAACAAAAACCTTAATCTATTGAGCATCACAAATAGCATAAAACATTATAGTCATCCCTTTGACTACAAAGTGACATAGAGAGAGCCCTCTCTAGTTCTGGTAGGGCTAGCTACCTAACCTAAAGTTTGGTCTATGGTTACCTTTCTCCAATCCTAGTGTTAGCTTTAGGAAGTTGGGGAGAGTGATAAAAACGTTAAAATTTTTATTGAGACTATCTTTGCCCAAATATGTCACATAGCTTCATATTTGTGGTGATTCGACCTTTGTGGTCGAAGGATGAAGGGGGAGCGAAATGTTCATGACATTGAATTGATGTCTCAAGCATCATAACTCAATGAAACAACTAGGGATTTCTCTCAAAATAATTTCACTCATAAATATCAAGAATTGAGCCAGGACACTAATGCACTATAAAAAACTATCATGTCCAAGGATATAAGAAGATTATTTATAGAGAATTTTTTGACTAGAAACAATATTAAATTTACAATAAAATTGTGAGGATGTTGTTTTCTTTTTCTCTAATGGATTTTTAATGGAACTTATACTAATTACTTTTATAGGTTCAAAAGGACTATAGTCTCAAGCTAAAATTGATGAAAATACATTAATACATGAAATAAGTATCAAGTAATAGTCATTTTTTTATGACAAGATATAAAATTTATAGAGGTAGAAAATAATTCAAAGGATAATATAAAAAATTGTGTAGGTAAAGAGTTGTGTTCTTTACCCTATCTATGCATTAGCACATGAATTATACCCAAGTTTTTATGCTAAAAATTGTCACCATGACATTCAACTGTCTATATGGGTTCATAATTACCTATATTATGCTCCCTTAGAGGTACAAAACCATAAAGTTCCTAAAACAAGTCTTGGAATTGGAGAAAATCTCATTAAAACCCTAAAAAGCCTAAATCCACACTTTTCCTAGTCCTTACTTGCGGTACCACGGTTTCCTGCTCTATAACCTGCGGCACATCCCGCACGTTCTGCTTACTAAATCTGTGGACCCCTGAAAAAGGTAAAATAAAAGAAAAAGTAAGTTCTAGAAGCCCTGCTATTCGAATATTCTCCCAGCTAGAGGCTTCTAGAAGGGTAATCAGGTCGAGCTTCACCCCTTCATTCATGAACCTCTATCCCTTCATTAATGGATATTATCCCTTGGTATTTGGAGCTAAAATCCCTTTATGAGAGGACTGTATCCCCCTATTTATGGAACTGAAACCTCCTTCATTCTCCTATAAATTGAACTCATGTTTCAGTCTCAAGGGTAGAGACTAGATGGTAGATTAGAGGACTTTGGTGGATTAGAAAATTGCTGAAGAAATCATACTCTCTATACTTGGCATCATTGGCATGAGAATGATCACATAATCATATATATAGTTTTATGCTAGTTCAAAGAGGAGAAGGCTTATAAAAATGAAGGAAAACGACTGTTCAGGACCCTGAAAGAACCTGTATGATATCAAGGCGACAAGGTTGTAAGGTTACTTCTTATCATTCAAGTTAATACAAATGAATTCTGTTTTCTCATTAAGTTGTTCATGTATCACTTTGAATAATTTAATTCTTGGATTCCTTGATCACTGAGATAGATTATTGCTTCTGAATTATTATATCTTTCAGGTGCTTTTAATCCTTTTATTTGTCTTTGATTGTAGGTTTCACTTGTTGAAGTGACCTCTTTTGGAGCAACTGGATAGAAAATTTCAGCAAGCGTTGGACTTCAGGTAGGGGCATGTCCTCATACTTTATTATTTAATAATTTTGAAAAAAAAATGATCTAGAGAAAATGGTTTTTATTGGTTGTTTGTTTCTAGATATCCTTAGGATATTAGGGAGACCGTTCTTGTCCGCAAGAAGGATTTATCCGCATAACAAAATTGGCGACTCTGCTGGGGAAAATGAACTTAGTTTTCCTTTTTGTTTTTCAGTTTGACTTTTAAACAGTTTTCTGATTTTGATTAGTCTAAAACTAGGTTGGGTAGATAACTTATTAGAATCCCTGAAAAGCAAATCTGCATTTTTATTTTTTTGTACTTTTCTTGGTCTCTGCGGTTTTTATTTAAAAACAGTGCGGTAGCCTCCGTAGTTTTTAGTTTAGAACAATTCGGTACCACACTTTTCTCTATTATAACCTGCGGACTTGTGGAAAATTTTTGAAAAATTAAGAATTCTATTTTTAGGAGCCAAATTACCATATTCTCTATGTTTGCCCCAAATTTTCTTGGCTGTCAAAGTCTTATGTGTGAATTTCTTTACAGTCTCATCAGTCTCCGTTAAGTTAATTGGGTTTTTTGAGTTTCTTTTTTGAGAAAGTCTTGGCTTTATTTCCTTCGGTCATTACTTCGAGGTGTTTCTCAGTCTCTTAACAATTTTGCATCTTTTTGCTTTTTTTTTGAAAAAAAATTTCCCCCTCATTCGCCGGTGGAGGGGGCTAAATTGTGTCTGAGTGTTAATCGCCTTTGAGTGTTTTTACTTTTGACCTTTGGAATTCTCACCCAATTTCCTTGACTTGCACTTGATTGGTTCCTTAGATTACATTAGTGAAGGAACATAGTCTTGTTGTTCTTTCTTTGATTTGGAATCATATTGTGTTTGATAATTCTCTTGCATAGATTACATTTGCATAATTAGAATTCTCATTTTCAGAATATGAATGAAAAATGTGCATAGATTACATTTGCATACTTTTCAAGTGAATTGTGCATAGATTACAACTGCATAGTTTACATTCTGGAAAAATCAATTGTAGATTTAGATCAGTTTCTTTGATTTGAATTTACATGTTTTTATGCTTGTTTTAAAAACATAAAAATAAAAAAAAAACTGGAATTGATTAGCATTAATTTTTCTTGATAAAATTAGTGCATTAGATAATTTGTTATATTTTCTCTTTGCATTGATGGAAGTGAATGTAATATCTCTCTTACTTTAATTAGGATTCATCGAATTGAAAATATTACATTATCATATTTGATTGGATTCAGTTGTGGGTCAGGTCATAACGCCATTGGTTTCATAACCATTTACCCTTTGAGTAAATAACATCTAAATAACACAACGCTTTAATAAAATTCATCTAGAAATTTTTACATTTTCTAGGACTCTTTCCACTAATCTATCTTAGGCTAGTGCTTTGGAATAGGTTGTAGTTAACTTTCCAAAGCAACTAAACAAATAGTAGCATCTTGCGGTAGGAAAAATTACAATTGTTGCAATTGTGCTCTAGGAAGCTCTTCTTAAAAGAGTTAAGCACAAGATCATGTTGGAACTAGTGAGATAATCGTACCTTTCTCATTGGGAAAGATAGCAGATGTGCACGTATTTATAATGGTAAACCTCGGATAGACCATTGTCGAGGAGCCTGGGATCACTTGTTGGTAAACCTTGAATTATGTCAAGGAGCCTTCAAGGGGATTGAGCTTGTTACTCTTCCCTTGCATGTATATCGTATCGTAGACTATTCCCCCAGGTGCATTTTTCTCAGTTGGTAACCTTAGTGGCCATAAAATTTAGGATTCTTTCCCAAGGTGACGGTGGAGGGAAGGTCCCACTGTACCTGGAGCAGACGTTGATTAGACTCACTGGGAACCTTTGGAGGGTTCTCTTCACTCGATATGGTTTAAGTGGAGAAACTTGCACCGGTCTGTTTCATTAAGTAGGTTGTCGGGGTAATTGTTCCAACCACCATTTCTGCATTAAAATTCTACAATGTTGGATTTTATCACCAACTAGTGTTTTTAGTGCAGGAATCTACTGTTTGTGTGTGGTTTGACTCCTAGATTTGATAGTGCTTGTTCATTTGTTTTTTTTTACTTTTTAGAGACCTTAGGTGTGAATTGTGAATATTTTTAAATTGTTAATAAAATTCATTGAAGTTGAATCTAATGGCAACTGTTCTGGAATTTACCAACCAAGGAACCTCTCTTAATGAGAATCGTAGTACTTTTCCTTGCTTTGGAAATGTTGGTCCTCCTTATATGGATACATTGTCATTACTTGGATTTACCATAGGTTTACCAGTATGGTTATTTTCAACTTTTTTGGCCTCGATGCTTCACCTCAACGGAGTTCACCATCTCAACATCACCAACCTCATGTTGACCCTTTACCTTCTTCACCCAACATGTCTTCCTCCCTTTCTTCTTCTTCGCTTGGTAAAAGCCTTGACACTAGTAACCAGGTGGCTAAAAAGAAGAATAAAGGGAGGAAGAAGAAGAAGAAGAAGCAAAATAAGAAATAATTCAATCAACCAACCATGGCTGCAAGTGTTAGTAGTGTTGAGGAAACCTCCAAAATGCATCGTAAACCCAAATTCCCTTGCAAGATTTGTAAGGGTGACCACTTCCTTATCAATTGTCCTGGTATTCATAAGGTCTTGGAAGTAGGGTTAGAAAAATCCTATCGAATTTCTGTAGATCCATCAACCAGTGATAGTCAGGTTCTTGGGAACAAAGGTAAAGTTAGGTTTCCTTGTAGGTTATGCAAAGGGAGCCATCAAACTAACATTTTCCCTCACATGGATGGAGCGTCAAAGCTGTTGGAAAACCTTACTGTACCACAGAAAAAACTTCCAACTAGTTACTGTCAACTTACTCCCAACCTACCGTCAACTGGCAGAGTGATTGATCTAATTCCAAGTACAGTCAATCCCACTCTTCCATTGGAGAGTGAAACTAATATCACTCAGGTTGATGATCCATTATTTGATCAAGTGGTCAACTTGATTTCACATCCAGTCGATCCCACTCTCCCTGTAGAGAGTGAAATTCATACCGCTTAGGTTCTTCTTGTTACATCAGATTCTTCTACGCCAAGGGGCATTTCACCTGTTTCCACAGAACCCCCTCCAAGTACCGAGGTTTATTCCTTTGATTGGAAGAGACTGATAGAACCTCGTCTTCCTTCCTCCATCCCTTTCCAAATAATTTTTAAGGTTTGTGGTAAGAATGTGCATCACACAAATGTATATGAAGGTGCTTCTATTAGCATTTTATCCTCAACTTCTTGGCAAGCTTTGGGTTCCCCTCAACTTGTGCTTGTTACACAGAATATGTCAGATTTTAACAGAACCATTAGTGAACCTTTAGGGATCCTTCCTAAGTTTCCTATTACCTTGGAAGATAAAAATTTCTGTATTGATCTTATGGTAGTTCAAGGCCCCTTGGATTTGAATTTACTCCTTGGGTGAGACTATGTATATGAAATGAAAGTTGTCGTATCGACACTCTTTCGCGTGATGTATTTCCCTCACAATGGAAACATTATGACTGTTGACCAACTTTCATTCGCTAGTCTTGATTCGACTACCAATAATCCAACACCCCTAAATGTTCCTTATAAGGAAGTGGTATGTACCCCACCACGGGTTAATTAAGTGGAAACCAGTCCCATGTTTTCAGTGACCAATGCAAGCGAGCCTCTCACTGTTTGCTCGTATTCCTTTGACTTAGATATGGTAATTGATATGGTAAACCCTATGGGATTATTTGAACATGATGTTCTTATCCCTATAAATTCCTTTGATATGGATTCCTTCCAGAGAATTGTTTTTCCTTCTGATGAAGACCTCTTGAAGGCCATGACGGAGGTGTGTCCCTTGACATGTGTTTCTTCCGGTTGGAAGCCATGACAAGGTTTCCATGAGGATGGTTTCTTTTACTGTGTCAACCTCATTAAAAAATGAAACAGGTGTCTACGAGGACAATTATTTTCCTGTGTCAACCTCGTTAAAAAATGAAACAGGCCCTTGTGAGGATAATTCCTTTTACTGTGTCAACCTCGTTAAAAAATGAATCAGTTCATCGTGAGGATAATTGTTTTACTATGTCAACCTTGTTAAAAAATGAAACAAGTCCCTATGAGGATAGTTCCTTTACTGTGTCAACCTCGCTAAAAAATGAAACAAGTCCATGAGGATAATTCCTTTTACTATGTCAACCTCACTAAAAAATGAAACAAGTCCGTGAGGATAATTCCTTTTACTGTGTCAACCTCGTTAAAAAATGAATCAATTCACTATGAGGATGGTTCTTTTCCTGTGTCAACCTTGTTAAAAAATGAAACAGATACCTTGAGGAGAGTTTCTTTTACTTTTTCAACCTCATTACTAAATGAAACAGGTCCCCATGAGGAGAGTTCCTTTTACTGCATCAACCTCATTAAAAAATGAAACATATATCATGAGCATAGTTCTTTTCCTGTTTCAAGCTCGTTAAAAATGAAACAAATCCTCTCCTAATTGAGTCGAGTCTTTGATTAGATCTCGTAAGTGTTAAGTCGAGTCTTTCCTTTGATCTCGTATATGAACCTTCATTACATCCACCTATTAGTAACTAGTAGTCTACTTAGTTGAATGCAATGAAGCTTGGGGGGCATGTGCTCTAGCAAGTTACGCTTGGGGGGTATTGAAACTTATTTCAAGCATGATTTTTTCTTTTTTTCAAGCTTGTGTAAAAATGAAACAAACCAATCTCAAGCACAATTTCCTTTGTTTCAAGATTTTTTTAAAATGAAACAAACCACTTTCAAGCATTATTTTTCCTATGTTTCAAGCTTGTATAAAATGAAACCTATCTTGAGTCCATTTCAGTTATTATTTTCAAGACTCATTAAACTCATGAAAATCCTGAGATTCTTTTGCTATTATTTTCATGCTCGTAAAACGTACATGAAAATTCCGAGTTCTTTCCGTCTTTTCTTGCTCGTTAATTAAATTTAAAGTCAGCAATTGAGTATAATTTTTATCACTTTTTCGAACTTGTTAAAACTTACGAAAAAGTGAAACCATCGAGTATAATTTTATCACTTTTTCGGGCTCTGTAAAAATACGAAAAAGCGAAAACCTGGAGTTTCCTTTTAAGCCCTTTTCAGACTCTCTAAACATGAAAATATTTCCGAGTACTTGACTATTCAAACTCGTTAAAGGAAATGAACAGTCGTCCTTTCAGTATAAGTTTACCCCTTTTTCGGACTGAAGTGGACTATTTACGAAAACGGTATACGTTGACTAATCATGGTCAATAGAGTTCTCTCTTGCATTATTTTATCCTTTTTTTAGCTTGAGAGACTAAATTTACGAAAAAGTACACCCATAGAGTTTTCTTAAGTTTTTCTTCTGACTCCCTAAAACTAAAAAACACTGAGTTTCACCTATACTGGACTCGTTAAAACTTAACAGTAAAGGACCTATAAATTACAAATAGGAATGAACCACTCCTTCTTAGGGTTCGATTTTAATACTAAGTTGGACTTATCTGAAGGATGAGCTTATACAACAAGCAACTGTTACCCTCCTCAAGCTTGTCAAAAATAAAGAGGTACTTCCAGAAATGGTGGGGAAAAAGAGAGAAAATGAATCCAGTTGTCACACTTTGTTCCAAAAAGTAGTATACCACTCTTGAACACGACACTTTTGTCACACTCATACCTGGATTGGGAAAATATTTTGTCTAACAGTTAATCAAACCACATTGAAAGACTTCAGTCGGCTTATGGGTATTAGCTTTAGGTCAATTGTCACCAAACCATCTACAGTGTCATTATGTGTTCAAGAGACAGTTCAAATAAACCATTCATTGCAAACATTTGTCTCCATTCACATTGACCATCCCTGAGTCAGTCCTTGCAAAAATTTCTTTAAAACTTGATCTAATGGTTTCGTGTCGTAGGCTTTCCTATGATGGACACTTTCTATTGACGACAACTCATCATATAGAAAGTTGATCTAGAATTCTATCAGTAACTTGGGATCTACATTCCCTAATGGCAGGTTTCTCGCCTTCGACGATAGGTTGCATCATTGACCTTCGATCGAATTATTCTGTGAAGTGTTCAACTTAAAATAATTCATTCACACTTCATGGATTGTACTAAGTAATTTGAGAGCCATTGCCATTATTGGTGGTTTCTCTCACACTTGTTAACATTTCACATCATTGACTGTTAATCAAGTGGTTTCTACCATGTTCGAATTCGACACAATAAATCACATGGATAGAATCATACTAGTTCAGGAAGCAGAAATCAAGACCCTGGACCTATTTTCCACCACCCAGGCTGTGAGGAGTTCTATTATTCATGAAACAGTAGACTACTTATGGCAGATGGCTACATCCATGTAATATTCAAAATGGGGAAAAATAGGCTCGGTAGGGAATATCTTAAGATATTCCACTATGGAAACATAGCAGTATGGAAAAAACACCAAAAAATTCTAAACCAGAGATGGAATGGTTGGGCATTTACTGGTTATATCACCTCTAAGGAGAGGGTGAAAACTAGAGGCTTCCTGGCCCGTTCCAGACTCTGTCTATAGAAGACTGATGAGAGACAAAAAGTGTGGGAATGACACAATCCTATTAGATTTTACAGCTCTTAGGAACCTCAGATCTATATATCTAAATAATGGATCCAAAGAGAAGCAAAAACCAAACAAGCAAGGAGCGGGAAATTCCACTACTAGGAAAAAATACAAGAGGCTAAGGGAAAACGCTGTATAAGAAAAATGGTGGAAGAATAATGTTTCCCAGGGCTTATTTCCCTTAGTATAGTCTGTGTGGGACCTCCATGCTGAATTTCAGGAAAAAAAAATGTGTTTAAGGGCCTTAAAAAGATCTCCCACGAAGCTGGAAAGTTAAAAATCAGCTAAAGAGAAGAGCTGACGGAATGAAGAAGAACCCACTTCAGAATTGCGTAGTTTCAGAAGAGAGTCACTGTAAATCATACATCAGACATGGTTACAGAATAGAAGCAGAAAATTATACTTTTAATGGAGCTTCTCAAGAAATACAGTGAATTCTATGAAGAAATAAGCAAGTAATCTTCAGAAATGGGAGCTGCATTGTATGTAGAAAGTGCAGAAATGAATGGAAAGCGTCCCTCTAAGAATGATTCAGTAGTATAAATTTAGATTACAGATCTACAGAAAATTTATGGCTGAAACATCAGATCCATATTAGATATAGAAACTACACAACCTTCTTTACAAGATCCCTTTGGGATTTCATCAAAATACTGAATAATAAAGTGTAGATCTAAATTTTTATACGCAAAACTGCAGAAAGCTTCCGTAAATTCTGAAGATGAATGTATTCATAATATACATCAGATATGAACATAAGACATCAGAAAGCTAATTCATTAATATTCAAGGTGAGAGGCAAGCCTCAATCACCAGAAACAAGTACAATGAGAGATATGCAAATAACAGTAGAAGCAATACATAAAATAACGTAGTAGACAAAGGAGACTGCGCAGTAGCTAGGGCTGAATGTTAAAATAGGTAAAATATACATATATGAAATGGAAATATGACAGAGATCCTCTTTCGTGTGGTCACAAGACACCCTCCCTGAGAGAAATCCCTCAAACTACTAGATCCTTGCAGATCTAGAATTCCCACTTACTACACTTACAGCAGCAGCAAAACCCTCAGTGAGCCAGCGCTGTCAATGCAAGCATAGATTGGCCTCCAACCTGATAGTGGTTAAATCTAACACATTTCCCTCCAAGAGCTACTCAAGAAGGATAGAGGATTCCTAAACAGGAAATCCTCTCTTTCTCTTATTAAACAACAAAGAGAAATGAAGTTGCCTTAGCAAGCTCAGAAAATGAAATCTGATCAACATCCTCCTCGTGAGCCTTCACCCTCCTTTTATAACATTAGAGTCTCTTGGAAAAACCTAAACCACTTTCACCCTTTGGTTCTTTTCGCACTTGGAAACCCCTTCTAGAACTGCGCAGTCCATCAAGGAGGTTCAATGAACCTAGACAGTGCTGTTGACTTGGTCAAATAGGATCTCCTTTGGTGGTATTGGCCCTTTCACACCTGCAAGATTTTATTCAAATGGCCTAAATATGTCTCTTTTCACACAGGCACTAATTTATTTTTTATTTTCAAGAGGATTAGACATTCTCCCTTACAATTTATTCATTAATCATGAAATACAAAATGAATAAGGAAAAATTAATGTTCCAAATTAGCTGAAGCTAATTTAGGAACATTACAGTCCCCCCCTCCCAAATGTTGCTTGTCCTCAAGCAACTGCAAGGGTGCTGCAAAACTCCTCCTTCTTCTCTTCGTCCCCCCTCATCAAATAGTCTCCTCCATTGCTCTGAATTTTCTGCAATATCTTTGTCTTCCCAATGGTCCTTCCTTAAGATGCAAGTTTGCGCTTGATGAATAAACTCAGAGGCTCTCATCATGAAGAAAGGGAAGGTTGTTGTGGAAACATTCTTGTTGATCCATGGTCTCCTCAAGATATAAGTGATGTCTATCATGGGGTTTTCATGATCCATAAAAGACTCCCATCCCCATGCTATCATCAAAATCAAGTGGATTACCTCCTATCTTGGCAATCCATAAAAGATCTCCTCCCCACTACATGTGAGAGGCATGTCACCATCCAACATATGGCTCACCTTACAAATAGACAAGTGATTAATCATATTGGCCACACAAAATATCATGCTCCCATGGAAGCATGCAATGCAATAAGAATGGGGAACTCCTTCCCCCAAGGGCACATTCAACAAGTGTGCCTTTCCTCCAACTATGCCCCCAACAAAGATAAGGACATCTTCAGCTTGTGGGATCATGATTAGAAGCATGCTAGCTACCATGTGTGATAGATAAGAAGGAAGATGTTCCCTCATGTGCAACTAGCACATTTTTATCCTTAACTGCCATAGAATAAGATATGACAAGTGCCACCCCCAACACTTGTTTGCTGCCTCATGTCTTTGGAATGATTGGAGAATGTACATCATGGTTGGTGTAAAAGAATCACACCATGAGGAATATAAAAGCTTCCCAAGGTTCTCCAAGGAATAAATTGCATCAACATTGTTCATGGCCTTAGATGGCCCATGAAACCCATCATACTTAGTGCCCCATACTGGCACCATGCCCTGCAAATGAGTGTGAGAAAAATATAAGCATATAGGAGATGAAAAATAATTCTCAAGAGGATGAGCCTCTCTATATAATTGTTTTACATCAGTGGGGAAACTCATGGATGAGTTCCCTCTCACACTCAAAGAACAAGGAGGTGTGAATGGTGGCTCCTCCCAAGAGCTATGTTCCTCCTCCTCTACCAAGTAGTCCATGCACTTATTCATATGAGAGTACACATATTATTTTTATCCTTCCCATATGAATCCACCCAAGAGAGTATGATATGCTTTGACAAAACCAGTGGGTTTGGAAAGTAGGATTTCATAGATGGCATCAAATAGTCCCTCCTTGAGTTTGGAGTCACCAGCCAAAAGAATAAGATTGTAGAAATATATAACTCCATCTACCACCTTGAAACTTTCATCCTTTACTTCCCCTTCAAAAACCCCCCATGTGAAAAGGTCCTTGGAGTATTCCATTGTGAGTTGGGAATCCCAACAAGGATCCAAGCTCTCCAAGAATGACAATGCTCTAGAGGTTTGAAATGCAGCCCTTGTCTTCTCATAGCTCCCGTCTTTGACATCCTTGATATCAAGATCACATGTTGGAGCATCATAATCATTCCTTTTCTGCCCCATTTGCAGCTGTTCTTGCACAAGACAAGATTGGAGAATATGGAAATTAACTTCCCCTTGAAAATTCCTTGTTTTCCAAAACCTCCTCCTTTTGGCCCATGTGTACAAGAGGGTTAGGATCCCCTTGCCATCTTCAGAAATATTCTTTGTGAATGAAGATATCATGGGCTGCCACAAAGATATGGAGTTTCCATGTGCCCTCATGCTCATGTCATCATAGATCTCTGATTTCTCCTTCCTCAGCGCAGATATCTGAGTGGGAGTTTGCAATGTCCCTTTCAGGAAACTACTCATCTCTCTCCTGAATGCTTGAGATATTCTCTGCACTGTGCTAGCTTCTCCCAGTGCTCCCTCCTTAGCCAAGTATGCATATGCAGCCCATAGTTGAGAGAACACTTTAGATTGGCTCTTATCAAGAGGTGCTCCTAGTAAAGGACCTCCTTGCAAAGAGGTGTCAAGGCATAGAGTATAATGTGGATGTAGGAAAACAACTTTGTCCCTACCTTCAATGCATAAGTCCTCTTGCCTTATTTGTGCTTCCAAGCTCTAAAGTAGAGAAGGGTTCATGCTCTCAACCTTGTGATGCTCTTCCTCCTCTTCCACCTCCCCTATCTCCAAGACCTCATCATTGATCAATGATAGTGCATGCTCCTCATGCATGAGATCCTGTGGGACTCTTTGCAAGGGTGCAAGAGTCTCTCCTCTTGGAGAAAGTGCTCCCCACTCTTCCTCATGAAGTGCTTAAGGTGCCCTTGAAGTGACTGCATTCGCATCTCCCACTTCTTCCTCCTCCTCTTCAATAATTGAAATTGTCCCATCATCAATGAGAGACAATAGATCTTGATCAATTATTGAAGGAGAAACCTTCATTCTTTCCTCTTGAGATGAGGACTCTTCACCAAATGGAGATCATGCCCTTGGAAATGCATCAATCAAGCTCACACCTTATTTTTCCCTCTTCATGAAGGCATCACTGGAAAAATGATGAAGTTCTGATGATATGGATGAGTGCTCACATCCATGAGATGAGGATTTAGAATGTTCCTCATGCACAGATCTTATAGATCTGATTGGAAGATATTCTTTTTGAAAATACTTGGGAGCTTCACTGCTGCTTATCTTTTATTCTTGCACATCCTCAGTGGGGAGGCTCTTCTTAAATCTGAAAATAAATGAGATTAAATTCATCTTCTTCATGTTTCCCTTTCTCTTGATTTTACTGATAGCTTGATCTCACAGGCGGAGCCAAAGATCATGCTTTGATACCACTGTAATATTCCAAATGGGGAAAAATAGGCTTGGTAGGGAATATATTAAGATATTCCACTATGGAAACAAAAAAGTATGGAAAACACACCAGCAACTTCTAAACCAGAGATGGACTGGTTGGGCGTTTATTGGTTATATCACCTCTAAGGAGAGGGTGAAAACCAAAGGCTTCCTAGCCCGTTCCAAACTCTGTCTATAGAAAACTGATGAGACACAAAAATGTGTGGGAATGACACAATCATATTATAATTTACAGCCCCTTGGAACCTTAGATCTATAGATCTAAATAATGGATCCAAAGAGAAGAAAAAACCAAACAAGCAAGGAGCAGGAAATTCCACTACTAGGAAAAACTGCAAGAGGCTCAGGGAAAACGCTGTATAAGAAAAATGGTGCAAGAATAATGATGATCAAGGCTGTGTTCCCTTATTATAGGCTGTGTGGGACCTCCATGCTTAATTTCAGGAAAAAAAAATTGGTTTAAGGGCCTTAAACAGATCTCCTACGAAGCTGACTAGTTAAAAATCAACTAAAGAGAAGAGCTGATGGAATGAAGAGGAACCCACTTCAGAATTGTGCATTTTCAGTAGAGAGTCACTGGAAATCAGCCATCAGACATGGTTACAACATAGAGGAAGAAAATTAGACTTTTAATGGAGCCTCTCAAGAAATAAAATGAATTCTATGAAGAAATAAGCAAGTAATCTTCAGAATTGGGCGCTGCAATGTATGTAGAAAGTGCAGAAATGAATGGAAAATGTCCCTCTAAGCATGATTCAACAGTATAATGTTAGATTACAGATATACAGAAAATTTATGGCTGAAACATCAGATCCATGTCAGATCTGGAAACTACACAACCTTCTTTACAAGATCCCTTTGGGATTTCATCAAAATACTGAATAATAAAGTGTAGATCTAACTTTTTATACACAGAACTGCAGAAAGCTTCAGTAATTTCTGAAGATGAATTTATTCATAATATACATCAGATCTGAACATAATACATTAGCAAGCTACTTCATTAATCTTCAAGGTGAGAGGCAAGCCTTAATCACCAGAAACAAGTACAATGAGAGATATGCAAATAGCAGTAAAAGCAATACATAAAATAACGTAGTAGACAAAGGAGACTGTGTAATAGCTAGGGATGAATGTTACAATAGGTAAAATATACAAATATAAAATGAAAATATGACAGAGATCCTCTTCCCAGCAACAACAAAACCCTCAGTGAGCCAGCGCTATCAATGCAAGCATAGCTTGGCCTCCAACCTGATAATGGTTCAATCTAGCACATTTCCCTCCAAGAGCTACTCAAGAAGGATAGAGGATTCCTAAACAGGAAATCCTCTCTTTCTCTTGCTAAACAGAAAAGAGAAATGAAGTTGCCTTAGCAAGCTCAGAAAATGAAATATGATGAACAACCTCTTCATGAGCCTTCACCCTCCTTTTATAACATTAGAGTCTCTTGGCAAACCCTAAACCACTTTCACCCTTTGGTTATTTTCACACTTGGAAACCCCTTCTAGAACTGCGCAGTCCATCAAGGAGGTTCAATGAACCTAGAAAACGCTATTGACTTGGTCAAATAAGATCTCCTTTGGTGGTCTTGGCCTTTTCACACCTGCAAGATTTTATTCCAATGGCCTAAATATGTCTCTTTTCACATAGGCACTGATTTATTCTTGATTTGCAAGACGATTAGACATTCTCCCTTACAATTTATTCATTAATCATGAAATAAAAAATGAATAAGGAAAAATTAATGTTCCAAATTAGCTGAAGCTAATTTAGGAACATTATAGTCCATCCTGTGTCTACTATTAATGTAATTCTAAAATCATTTCCATATCGAGACATGTAGTTAGTTTTGATCTGAGTATGGGAATGCCTACCTCAGTGATGATATACATATATATTTTTGCATTGAATGTTTTTACAGGTTTCAACTGGTATTCCTGCAACCCAATCCTCAAAATGATAAAGCACTTCACTCTTCAGAACTACTTCAGACTTTGCGCTTTAGGGGGCAATCTATTACACTAAAAATTGTCACCATGAAATTCATTTTTTTATACGGGTTCATAATTACCTATATTATGCTCCCTTAGAGGTCCAAAACCATAAATTTCCTGAACCAAGTCTTGGAATTGGAGAAAAGCTCATTAAAACCCTAAAAATCCTAACTCCACACTTTTCCTAGTCCTTACCTGCGGTATTGCGGTTTCTTGCTCTATAACCTACGGCACATCCGGCACATTCTGCTTACTAAAACTGAGGACCCCTGAAAAAGGTAAAATAAAAGAAAAAGTAAGTTCTAGAAGCCCAACTATTCGAATATTCTCCCAGCTAGAGGCTTCTAGAAGTGTAATCAGGTCGAGCTTCACCCCTTCATTCATGAATCTCTATCCCTTCATTAATGGAGATTATCCCTTGGTATTTGGAGCTGAAATCCCTTTATGAGAGGACTTTATCCCCCTCTTTATGGAACTGAAACCTCCTTCATTCTCCTATAAATTAAACTCATGTTTCAGTCTCAAGGGTAGAGACTAGATGGTAGATTGGTAGACTTTGGTGGATTAGAAAATTGTTGAAGAAATCATACTCTCTATACTTGGCATCATTGGTATGAGAACGATCACATACTCATATATATAGTTTTATGCTAGTTCAAAGAGGAGAAGGCTTGTTGAACAGAAGGAAAACGACTGTTCAAGATCCTGGAAGAACCTGTACGACATAAAGGCGACAAGGTTGTAAGGTTACTTCTTATCATTCAAGTTAATACAAATGGATCTTGTTTTCTCATTAAGTTGTTCATGTATCTCTTTGAACAATTTAATTCTTGGATTCCTTGATCACTGAGATAGATTATTGCTTCTGAATTATTATATCTTGCAGGTGCTTTTAATCCTTTTCTCTGCCTTTGATTGCAGGTTTCACTTGTTGAAGTGACCTCTTTTGGAGCACCTGGATAGAAAACTTCAGCAAGCATTGGACTTCAGGTAGGGGCCTGTCCTCATACTTTGTTATTTAATAATTTTGAATCACAAATGATCTAGAGAAAATGGTTTTTATTTGGTTGTTTGTTTCTAGATATCCTTAGGATATTAGGGAGATCGTTCTTGTCCACAAGAAGGATTTATCCGCATAACAAAAGTATGTACCTATTATTATACTTTGAATAAAAAGTACACATTTTTTTTCTTGGGAAAAAAATCAACTTCTAAGGTAAAAAAGGAAATTCAACTTTTTAATTTAATTTTAATTATTATTAATTAAAAAAAAGAATTCTATTTTTTATATTACATAATTTTTATATATATTTTTTTTTTTTTACATTTAATAAAATTTGAAGCAAAATAAATAAATATTAATATTTTTTGTTTGTTAAGTTATATCAGTCTTGAGATGATTGACACACTTAACCTATGACTTGAGTAGCTGCGTTCCAGGGGTATCTATCTATCAAAATCATCCTGGGATGACACTCAATCTGGGCCACAACAACCCTTCGCATAGCTATATTTTTTCCCATAGAGTTTCAAACAAGTGACCTTCACATAAAGAAGTACCTTAACATAACACCTTATCATTGTATACTCTATGCCTCCTGAACAAATTAATATTAATATTAATAAATAATCAAATTTAATAAAAAAATAAAAAAATACTTACAATAATTAATATATTGAAATTTATCAAAATAAATTGGAAAATAGAAAAACAATTAACGAGAAAAGAAAATTAAAACAAAAGAGATTAATATCCCTCACATTTAAAATAAAAAACTAAATAAAATATCACATTAGCCATAGCAACACATAAACCTTTTATGTTAACTATGATAAACATCACCTTCTAAATTTATAGATAAATCAAAACGGTGGATTTTTTTTTTTTGTAAGCTTGGTGGGACTACGCCTTCATCATGTCCAATATATCACCTCGATCGGGAGGGGAATTGAACCAATGACTTCACATAAAAGGAGTGCCTTACCAGAGCACCCGACCATGTATCCAAGATCCCGTGGACAAAACGATGGATTTTTTTAACAGTAATGAGTAATAATCTTTATAAAATTTGCACCCAGAATGCAGCGAAAATTAGGAGAGTTACATCATATTAGAGACAATGAAAAATATACTGGGAGGTTCTACATCCTCTTCATAAATTTTTTTTATTATAGAATTCTTATTGGCATGTTTACAACTATATATCCTGCAAAATTAACCACATAGAAACACAATTTTACCATAGTTTCTCATTCACAATGATAGGAGTCCACTGACATTGCATATGCCATTTCTGCATTTACATTTCCTTGTGTAGATTCTAGTCTCGTTGTTGCACTTGTCATCAATATATTCTCCACTTTTCAATGAAGTGCATCTATTTCGTCATTTTGACAATCAATTTGTTGTTGAAGGGCTAACATCTTGTCTTATTGTTTCTCTACTTGTAGGGAGAGTTGTTGGATGAACTGCAAAAGAGAATGATAGTTGATTTTATTGATGACAGGGGGATCATGGAAAATAGGGTACTCTATGGGCCCTTCTCATTCATCCCAATTCCTGTGGGGGTCCATTAGGCCCTTACGACTGGTCATTCTCCAATTCTAAATTTTGTCTACTTGTAATACTAACCCAGAGTCCCTAAAGAAGTGACTCCAATGATACAAAAGGACAAAACCTACTAATGAACTTCCAGATAGAGCTAGAGACTTATGCAAAGAATGGAAAAATAATATTACCAATTTTTAAGACGATTTCAAAAGGAATTCTTGTGAGCCCTTCACATTTCCAATTTCCATGTGCTTGGTATGCTTGGTGCTCAAATCATCACTTCCTTCATCAACTACCACTTCTTCTAATATATGCTTCAAATTTAACTCGTGCTAAAGAAGCTTCTTGATAATTCCAAAACTTAGAGGGCAGGACGTGGCTATAAGATGAATGCAACCAACCCGGATCAAACCAAGCGAGAACCCATACTTCTCATCCCAAGGACATAGAATCCAGGGATGGAGATGGTGGAATTTGACTTATTCACACTTAAAATGAGTATCCATCCTTGTCAAATAAATAAAACCCATGTCGAACCAGGTTCTCTCCTTCATGAATGATGGAGGTGATATTTGTTCCTCCTAAATGAACACAATCCTTCCTTTTGGTGCAAGTGGTGCATTTTCCAAGGTCGAGTGATTTTAAGGCACACATATGAGATTTAATAACCAAATCCAGTAGTGAAAATTTAGCGAGATAAAAGTACAGGAGGGCGAGTGCTCTACATGTTGGTCTAATTCCACCTCCCATAAGAGACTACCCCCATTTAAATTATTCACTTCACTCATCATTGAATGCAATCAGGTAACGTTGATTCCCATAGATTTGTTAATTAAATATTTCTTACCCATAATGGTTCTTAAGATTTTATAACCTAAAAAAATAGGGAGATATGAAATATTTATATGCAAAGTCATGGAATGGTTCTCTAACTCGTTTTCTCGTTGATCTTTGTTTTTCCCTTCTTCATAACACAAGCTTGATTGGCTTGTTGGTCACCATTGAATTCTAGCTCCTAAGGACATGATACAAGCTTCTGTGCTGAAAGGATTCCAATATACTCGTGATTATTTGAAAAAGAATATTTAGCTTGTTTTTCTTGGAGGTTTCACCCTTTTGCAGGAAATGAATGGTTATGAGAGAATCCCTCACAATAGTGATCCTGGAGATTCCATGCTTCTTAGCTGAGATTAGTCCTAGGAGAAGACATACATTTATGCCATGTTGTTGGTTTCTTTACCAAGACCCCACACAAAATTAATTTATTGTTCTTCAATGGGATCCCAAAGGATCCCTCCCCCTCTTTCCACCCCTAGTTTTTGATTTTATGCCCCATCGAAAAAATAACTCAGTTGCGTTGAAAGTTCTTCCAATTTTCAGATTCTATTTGAGAGAGATAGAGCTTCCAACTAGGATCCAAGGATTGAGGTTGAGGGGATATGGGGATATGAATTAAGGGATCAACCAAATAAAAAATCCAATGGATTTAATGACTATCTAGATATGGGTCTCTATCTTGCAATTGGTTCATGTTGTATTCAATAAAGAGGGAAAGGGATTTGAGAATTGAGGCCTTGGGAGGAATAGAGATTCCTTTGAAATTGAAATTATTTTGGGCAAGAAAATATTTCCAGCAAATGTGTTTGGGCATGGAGTTCTAGATCCATTTGAAGTGAGGTTTCCCAGAGAATGAGCCTTCGTAATGCTTATGCAATTTTGAAAAGAGAACATTGAATTCTATTGGGCAGATTAGGTGAGAGAACATATGACCTGAGGCATAACACCATACCTGAGAGGAATATGGGAACTAGAGGAAAAGGTGAGGAATGGATTCTTCATCCTATAAGCGTAAAGGGCATCTCAAAGGACCAAGGATCTTCTGCTTTTGAAGGTTCTATACAGTGAGGATTTTTTATGAAATAATAACCAACAAAATGAGTTTGTTTTAGGAATGACATTATTCAACCAAAGCTTCCTCTAGATTGTAGAATTAGGAGGGACTTTGTGAGGAAAAAGAATATCTTCATACCCTGCCTTCACTGAGTACCTATGCGTCTTCCATCCCAAATGATCCTCAACCTCATGATGTCGGGGAGCACATCCTATTATTCCTTCCAGAATTTTATCCACAAGCCTAATCAAATTTTAGGGGATAAGCTCTGTCCTCAAGTCAGACCACCTACCTAAGATGTACCATTTATAAAATTACTCCAAAGTATGGATTCCATTGCTTGATAAGAACCATTGAAGTGGCATTAGCTCTGGATCATAAAGAAAAGGTGGTTTGTTCAGAATAGGATCAATCCAAATATTGATACTTTAACCATTACCTAGATTCCAGTTGATATGCATATCAATCAAGGAGGTTGAGGATGAAATTAGTTTCTATATTAGTGAGACATTCCTGTGCTACTATGGTTTTTTCCTATATTCATGGATTTTCATGTATTTATGAAGTAGAACCTAGACCCACCATGCATTAAGATTTTATCTTAATTTCTATGACAATTTAGCTTCCATTGCTTGGTTTACTAAGACAATATCTCTAATTTTGAAGCCTCCATGCACAATGGGGGAGCAGATGGTGGACCAATTGACCAGATGGAACTTTTTAGTATATTATTTGTTTCATTCCCATAAAAATTTCCTCACGATATTCCATAAGGCATTGAGAATATAGTGAGGAGCAAGGATTACTGAGAATTGAAATATGGGAATAACATAGAGGACAACCTTGATGAGAATTATGTGCCTTGCTAGGGTGAGCTATCTGAATCCCAAAGATTCTAACCTTCCTTTAACCTTTTAAATCACTTTGTTCCATTCCTACAGGGAGTGTGATTGAAAGAAGATAGAGATGCCTAGATACTTAATCTCGCTCTAATGCTCAACAATGCTATATCCCAACACCTTAACAATCTGAAGTCTCTTTGTTGCTGATATGTTCCAGGTGTAGATATGAGATTTGATAGAGTTTTATAGGCCTCTTAAGGTATCTAGGAAATTTTCCAAGACTTATTTGAATATCTTTGATATTGCCATCGATTCTCCTTCCATTAGAATGGCGTTGTCTACAAATTGGGCATGATTTTCACTTTTAACCTCATGAGTAAATATGAGGCTTGGGAGATTCCCAAATCAATGATCATGCTCAAGTAATATACTTAGGGAGTCGACCAAGATAATATATAATAAATGGGAGAGCATGAAGCCTTGGCAAAGTTCCCTGGAGGTTTGAAAGAATCAAGTGAATCTACCATTAACTAGGGGAGCTATCAAAGGTGATTTGATGAAAATAAAAATCCATTGAATAAAAATATCATTGAAACACGATTTGTTCAAATTTTGAATAAAACATTGTGTTGTACTCGATCAAAAGCATTGGATAAATACAACTTTATTTCCACTCCTTTGTCATTCCTCGATCTTTTGGAATGTATGGCTTCCTACACCAAAATAATGTTGTAAAAAATATGTCTTTCTAGAAAGGACCTCCTTGGTTTTCAGAGATGATGGATGGAAGGATTCTCATGAGTCTGATCACAATTATCTTGGAGATGATCTTGTAGGATGCATTACATAGGGAGATAGGCCAAAATCTTGAGAAGGATGAAGGGTTGGATTCATTTGGAATTATAGCTAAGAAGGATGAATTTATTCCTCCTCCAATACAACCACACTTTAATGAATATCTCACCATTCTACATAGATAATTTTTAGTAGTTTCCCAAAATTGTTGGTAGAAGTGAGCTGAAAAGCCATTCGACCTTGGGGATTTATCTGAGTGGAGAGAGAAAACCACTGCAAATTTCATATTTAGTGAGGAGCTTGGTTAACTGATTGTTTTTCTCCTCATATATCATAGGTTGAATGTTCTCCAACATGTATTCTTCAGACTCCTATGATGGAGCGAAACCTTTTGAAAATAATTTGTTGAAGATAGCAGTCAATTCTTCCTTTATCTGCTGGAAGTCTTCAATATTACTGCCATTAAAAATGATTGACTATATTGAATTATTCCTCTATTTATTCTTGGTATGCTTATGGAAGAATTTAGTGTTATTATTCCTCCTAGACTTAATTATCTAATATTCCTCTGCCTCTCCTTGAGTGGTATTTATGAAAGGAAATTCCTTCCTTTTGCAACATTTCTGTAGTCACTTCACTCTTGTGCATAGAGGAGTGGGGAGAACTCATAGTGCCCTCCAAATCTTTTAATACAATCCTTTAGCCTTTTGATTTTTTGTTCCCATATTCTTATAGGACTACCATATTCTTATAGGACTATTCTTTAGGGAGTTGAGAAATTTGACTTATGTCGTATCCAGAAAAGTGCACATAAATCATGATGCTCCTCGTGCATTTGCTACTTCTAATCCATTTCCATTCTAAATTTGTTGTTGAAACACTGACATATCATGTTCTTTTAACTTAGCTTATTTTATAAGGGCGACTAAGGGATTCTCCTTGCGAATCAAATATTTAACTTTTGATCTCATTTTTTCATAACCCATGCCTCTGAAATTCCAAGAGAGAATTATCATTGTTTAATTTGGAGGAAGTCACCCCTTTATTAGGGCTAGAACCTACATTTCTCTTAATTCCTTTATTCCCAAAATCTATAGAGTGGATACTTTTAAGGGTGGTCTGGTGCCCAGTTTCCTTCTCATTTTCAGTTTTCTCACCCTTAATTCTGGATTAGAATTTTGGCCTGAACGAAGGGTTTTGTGCTCCTTTTATAGAGCTTTCTTTGGTTCTAATTTTTTTTCTACCTAACTTGCAAAGGTATTTCTAGATGCTACTTCTTCTGAGGAAAGGAATTTCTCTTCCTCATTTGAGGAGTCAGCCTGAGAGGACCCTGTATCCTGTATAGGAGGTTGGTTACTTTTCATGGGAGGCTTAGTGAGGTGACTTCAAATCATCATTGGTTGGATATTATTCCGTAGATATTAATGGTATAACTTCCCTTTCTTCTCCAAGTGAATTAAGTGCCTCCTACCTATTGTTGGAGTTTCCCAGAGTTGGTGATTTTCCTATCCCCTCTTCGTTGATTTTATATTTGGAATTAGCAGATATAGGGGGAATATTGTGCCGAGGTTTTTGGATCTACTATTTGATAGAGGGGTTTTCACATTGGGAACATTTCCTCCTTTTCGTTTGTTGCCATTTGTCTCCCAGCTGACCTTGGTTAGCATGATCCTCAACCTTTTTGGGGAAATTTATCATGAAATGACAATATTAATGGAAACTATTACATTTAAATAGTAACTAATCATAGTCCACCTCATGAATATGAGTCCTATTTTTCATGCTAAGATTGATGGTTGTGAGAAGGCCCTTATCGAAATCCATTTCAATACAAATTAGTGCACATGAATAGGGACCATATTTCGGCTCCTCATAATCGATGTATTTGCCTAGAGAATTACCAATTCTTACAAAGGTTACATCATTCTAACAGTGAAAAGGAAGCAAGGGAAGTTTCACCCAAACCAGAACTGTGGACAAGTCATCACATTCCAGGTGGAAGTTCAGGCTCCATTGATCTAGATAGAGCCCCTGAGATCCCATGAATTAAGGGCCACTTCGGAATATCATATCTCGGTAAAACTCGTTTTCAAAATAAAAAGTGAAGAAACCCTTCCCACAGAAGGAACAATAAACCTTGCCTTTGATGATGGGCTTCCAATTTTTGAATCTCCATTTACAGACAATCTTGGAGGATGGCCAAAACCCCATAAAATTTCCAACCAGACCCCGATCTGGAAGTTGGAGAGCTCGATGTTGAACTTGAGATACAACAATCTCGATCTTGGGGATGTCATCTAGCTTTTTAATAAAACGAGGTTCATAGGCTCTTTGGAACTTGGGTCCATTCGAGACTAGGAAATTAATTTCCACGATCTCTTGATCCAACAGAGAAGGGTAGGCCGACCCAACCATTGGACACCAAAAACCCAAGGGGTGTTCCTGTCACGATCTAGAGGGAGAGGTCCATATGAAGAGACGATAGGCAGAGGGAATGGATCAAAAAAAAGAGGGGAAATAAGGGTAGGCTGTCAGACTAGTAGAGCGCCTAGGGACGCTATGCGGTTGTGCACGAGGGCGAGGAGGTCATTGTAGGGATGTAGGGACGCGATCAAAGAGTTCTAAACTAAAACGGTGGAAAATTATAGTCACTATATTTTTTGATAAATTCTTATCACATGTTTAATCCAATAACTCTATGTAAAAGTAGAAGACAATTAATTATATAATAATATTTATTTAGTAAATAAGTTTTTTTTAATCAGACTGGAAATTAGATTAATGAAAAAAGTTAATATTTTTTGTTCGAAATAACCATATACTAACAATATACATACAAAAATGTTTATTGACCTAAATTTCATTATGTCATGATATTTGTAAATTTCAAGTGAAGTAAAAAAACCATAAGTTAACTGAAACCATCAAGAGGATGTAGAGATATCAATATTGCATGTAATGGTTTGATTCACTGGAAGTGTAGGATTTAGATTGTTGCAGAGTTGCTTCTCGATGCAAGTCAATTCTTCATGTTCTTCCACTCCAAACGGGGTATATTAGTTTTTTTTAAATGATAATATGCATGAGTATCTTTAAGGATTTTATATAATTTATATAAATTTTAGTGATTTTAAGATAAAGTAATTTTTACAAGGCCACATGTATGGCTATAAATGCTAAAAAGTCTTCCATTGCCTATGAAGGTCTTTCATCTGTAGATCTTGTATGAATTGAGGACCCCTTACCCTTTAAAGAACTTCTAATGGGGGATAGCCTAAAATACTTGGGCTTTTTCCTTAAACCCGACTCCTACAAAAACCAGGACTAGAATTGGTTGCAGACAAAAATTGAGAAGAGAATAAATATTTGGAGCTACAAATGGATGTCTAGGGGCGGAAGACTCATTCTTATCAAATCAATCCTTGTTTCTATTCCTGTCTACTGGGTGACACTCACTTGGGTCCCAAAAACGTGTACTGTCAAAAGTTACGAAAATATGTAGTTGCTTCCTTTGGGATGGGGCTAAGGAGGAACATGTAATTCCGTGGGTTTCTTGGGACAAAATTTCCAGTCCAAAGGAAAGTGGTGGGTGGGGGATAAAGGAGATCCATACATTTGCAACATATTTGGCTGCTAAATATGGTTGGAGGATCATATCTGAAGATAATATATGGACTGCAGTGTGAGAAGAAAATACATTGACCCTACTCCTTTGGAGGAATGGATCTGAAATCATATAAAATGAATGCCAAATGTATCAATGATTTGTAAATCCACTATAGTTTCTTTCAAATTGGTGGAAGATGGTATGGCTTGGCACGTTGGAAATGAGGAGAATTTTTTACTGGGAAGTGATCCTTGGGTGGGTTATAATGAGTCTTTTGCTCTCCCTCAAGGGATTTTAGATTCTCTACATTCAAAAGGGCTATATCACTTGTCTCAGATTTCTAATCCAGAGACTACTTCATTTTGGTCATAAGGGTGGAAAATGGGGGATGAATTACTGCTGGAGCCACAATGGGGCATTGAGTGGATGAATTATATAAGGAGCTGAGGTGTGTAAATGTAAGGATTTATGGCATGCTGAATTATCTTTGCTGGGTATTTTCTCTGAATGGCTTCTATGCTCCAAAATTTGGATATAGTTACTTGATGGAAATTTGGGGCAGGGGCAAACAGGATTGGTGGTATAAGTTTTTGTGGAAATTAAAAATTCCTTCTAAATCCAGACTTTTGTTTTTTGATGTGTACTCAAAAATAAAGTCCCAACCTGGGATAATCTAAAAAAACTGCAGAAACAGGGTCCTGGTTGGTGCATATTGTGTAAATATTCGAAGGAATCCATAAACCATATTTTTCTTAACTGTTGCTTCGCCATTAAAGTTTCGGAAAAAAACCCTTTCTTTACTAAACATCAAGACTACTTGGCATGGAATTTCAGTTGAAGATGCCTGGAAAAACTGGTATAATGAGGCCTCAGATCTCAATAATAAAAAAAATTCTCTCATCATTACCTGGGATCTATGGATTACGAGGAATAAAGGTATTTTTAAAAACATGGATTCCTCCCTAAACATCATTGTGGCCGAATGTGGCTCAATTTTTTACTTGCTTCCTAAAATTGAAATCTCCTCGACACCACACATCATCAATTATGACCAGATCAATCTAGATTTTCCTTGGGCTTATTTTTATGGGCTCTCTGATGCACAAAACCATTGTGCCTTTGGTCTGGTGATTTATATAAATCGAAATAGATCCCTTAGGGCCTCTATGGGTATTGGCTTTGGGAAAATAATCTTGCTGAGTTAGTATCTTTAAAATTGGTCCTCTGTTGGCTCATACATATGGAAATTGTCAAGGTTCAAATTTTTAGGGACTCTGAGAATGTTATTAATTGGTTCAATGAATCTCATAGATGTCATAATCATGTTTTTATCCCTATCATTGAAGAAATTCTTCTTTTAAAGATGTCATTTGATTTTATACCTTTGTGCCATATCTACAGGGAATGTAACACTTTAGCAGACCTCCTATCTAAGGAGGGTCTTCAGTAGGATCTGGATAGCTGGCACATAACGGAAACTGAAGATGGTAGTGTCTGTGTGTCAAACACTAGCCCTTCAACACATAAACTACACAGTTCCGTAGTTTTGTCGGGGTTTATATTTTCTTATTTTTTGAATGGATATTGCTAGTACATTGCACAACTCTCCTGGTATCCAAGATTTTGGTATTTTTGTATAGTTACTATCATACTAGTGGCCTCATCTTTGGGACAAACGGGTTTATAATCTTTGAACTGTTTATTATGTACTGGTTTTTTTTGCTGTCATATTTGGACTTGATTACTGGTGGGTTGTTTTCTTCTTTTTGGAGATGTTCGTTATTATTTTTTGATATATGTTCATGAGATCTAATGGACAGTGGCTTCCTTGAGCACTGGATGTAATCTCTGGTTTGTGGTATTTTTTGGGAGTTTATGTTGCTTCTGAATGCTTAATTGCATGTGACCTATAATTTTTATTTCCTTAATAAAGAGTTCATTTTTTTCCTTGGAAAAAAAGAGGATAAAGTAATCTTACCATATAAAATATTGATGAATCATTAAAAAAAAGAATTTGATGAATCATTTTCTCCAAAAAAATATATGGAAAATTTAATGGGCGAAATTTCACCTCTAAAATTCCACCTCAAAATTATTTGATGTAAATTATACAACATGAAATTCAAATTGAAAATTATTTATTTGTTTTGTGTAATATATTAATGGTAAGCATTAATTTTATTTAAAAATATTTATATTATGAAAAAAACTGAATTTATTATATAATTCAAAGATATGTGGGTATTTTTCCAATGGGTTGTAGAAAATTTGGTAAATGGCTGTACTTCTAAGGAATTCCTTGCATGATGGTTACTAATTTGAAACCCTATGGGTAGTCCCACCACCCATACTTGAAAAAATAAGAAGGTAGATATTTTTTTTACTAAAATTTTTATTTAAGACGCTCCTTACATGATGATAACTCGTTCAAAAGCTTATGGGAAATGCCATTGCCTAGCCTTATTAAAAAAATTATGTGGCTTATAACGACTCTTCAATAGGTTTTACATATCAGATCTAGTCTACAATTCAAAACAAATATATGTTCATATTATAAATTCACTATGTTGTGATTTGGATGTTAATATAATTGTCATTTGGGAGTCAATCTCTCAATGTTGAATTTCTTTTCCATGTTATTCCCCTAGGAAGGCACATAGGATGCATGATGTGGTCCATTATGGTAAGAGATAAGATCTAGTCCATTTGACCATTTCACTTGATAAAATACAATGAACTTTGTTAGTGACTCCAATAGTTTCAAAACTCTTTATTGATTATATTGAAATAAAGAGAAAATAGAAAAAAAATATTTTGTTAGTTTGTATGACCTTAAACTTTGGGAACCAAATAAAAATTGTCAATCCCTTTTTTTGGTCTATTTGGTGCTAGTAAGTACTAAATAGGCTCTACCAACAAGTTTTTGTCATTGGTGTATATAAAATGGTTAATGTATTAATAATAATTCTAGATCCAGACTTCTCTTCCTTAATATGCAATACTTGAGAAAGTGTAGGATAGGAAAAGCAAAAGTTTAATAGAACAACTCCTTGAATGTATTGATGATTCTAAAGCAAGATAAGGGGAGCCTTCACACTTAAACCTCCTTTGTGATTATACGCAAAGTGCCACATAGTAAAAAAAAAATTAAAATTTGCACACCTTTAATAATTTAGCCATCAAAGTAATATAGAAATAAAATAATTGTTTTAACACATATTTTGGTTGGGGGAAAGAGTACCCAAATATTTATTTTGATGAAAAGTAGGGGCAAAGATTTACATAAAAGATATAAAAATATTACCTAGGATTAGCCATGAAGATGAACTTCAATATTCCCCTTTGAATGAATATTTTCCTCTCTGAACTTTCTCTCTAGAGTGTGGCAACAAATGAAAGGGACTTTCCCTTTAGTGGCAAGATAAAATGTTCAATGTTAATACCAATGAGATTTAATGAAGTTGAAACTAGCAATGGGAGAAATCCCTTATTAGACTCATGTAGCATAACCTTGAATTCATTAAATTCCTATAATGCTTGATAGATCCCTATGTTTTAAAGTTTTATTCAGATAATGCAATGCGTGGTAGGTGAAGATATTTACCAAGTCTAGACATGCAATTTTTTCTCAGACTCCACTATAGATAAAATATAAACCTTTTCTAATATATGAGTGTAATAAAATAGGTAAATCACATATTTTAATGTACTCATGATATACAACAAGTTTGTTCAAGTTTCAAAGGATAACTTGCAAAACTTACTCAACCAATAGAATTGATGTGCAATGCAACCACAAGTTTGGTCAAATTCATGGTTTGAATTTTATTCTTCATAGTCAATTCAACCATTCACTTTAATTTAGTGCTTCATTAGTTTTATTGTATAGGTATATGAATATGAATTATGTTTTCAAATTTTCAAGCAAAAAAATGGTGTGATAACATGTTCTCTTTGATGCATGAGGTTAGGAGAAAAGAAGTATAACTAGATAGATCATAGTCTATTTGTTGGAACTATTGTACCCTCTTCTTCCTTTCTTTATATTATTAATATAGAAAAGGGTTTAAGGTGAACAAAATAACAAATTTTGGAGTCATTTTCAGATTAGAAAATGAGATTAAAGACCACATCAGACCCACTGAGTCAGAAAGTGATTTGTTAGAGCTTTCAAGCGGCATAAAGAAGTTTGTAAATGGCCTCCTGGATCAAAATATAGGGGCGATAAAATTTGGGCCCATTAAGTTAAATCCCAGAGAAGCCGCAACCTAAAAATCCTGTAAATCATTATAAAGTCAATTTCAAAAAGGATCCGGGTACCAAGGACCAAGGATCTGTCAATTATCAGATCTAGGGCCATCAAATGACAAAACCTAGTAACTGAAATTGGAGGCTTAAACCCCAAAATCCTGGGACCTCATAACCATTTTTTAAATGAATTACTGAAGGCATTAGGATTAAACTATTTACAAATAAATTTCTCGCAAAACAAAGGATCGAGGGCCATTTTCTCTCTATTCTGACTAGAAAGGTGGCAACCTACCATTGGGAAAAGGTGACGTTAACAACCACCCACTGGGAGATGGACACATGGCAGGCAGTTTTGAAGTTTTTAGTGAGCCCATATAGGGTCGACATAGGAACATGGCATGGTTAATGTCATCATGACGTCATTCCGACAGCATACGCCAAAGGTTCAAAACCCCATAACAATTTCCAATTACATTTCAAAGGGTCAAAACCCCATAAAAATTTCCAATTAAATTTCAAAGGGAGCAGGGATTTTGGGACCAGGGGACCATAGCACTAGGGCATTCAAGTTCCATCTCAGCAGTGAGGAAGTTCTATAAGCACAATTTTTGGCAGAGAGGAGCCGCCAAGTTTTAGTGGGCCTTCCCCCACTTTTCGAATATAAATGACCAAGTAAAAACCACCTATGGGGTGGATCCCAATCCATCTTGCAATAGTCTCAAGAGAAGCTTCAACAAGTAAACAAGCGCAATAGTTAAGCTGACACTTGCCCCTAGAAAGTCAGAGTCAATAAAGTGGATAAGAGAAATTGACGATTGTGATGAATTCTGGGGGGTGGAGCCTTCCCTCTCAATCCACCTAGGCACCCTGCCCAAAGAAGTAAAATGGGACCGTCGTTCATTAGGCCAACACGGCGACTGTTGTAACTTATTTTCATCATAGTTATATTTGATTTTTATGTTGAAAGAAGGAAATAAATAAATAAAAATATATAGAAAAATAAAGAAAGAAAGAAAATGAAAGAAAATAAAAAAAAATCAAAAAATACATTGAAAGGGATAAAAGAAAAATAAAATAAAATGAATTAATAAAGTCCCTAATATAAGAGCGCTAGTTAAAATGTTGCTGTAGTTATTTTATATTAATATTATTTTAATTCTTTTATATCGGAGGAATTATTTTGTAATAAAATATGATTTGACACTGTCATTTTGCGATAAAGTGTGTTTGGAAACTGATTGCTGATATCATCCCCGCTTGGATCAACAACAGATGATGAGTTTAGGACCCCCGATGAGTTCTAGACCCCCCTCCCCCCTTGCGCTTTCAATATTAATGAGGTGGGGGTGGGGGGTCTGAAAAGGGGATTCAATTTTACCATTTAAACATACGTGGTGGATTTTCGTTAAGTTTGGACCCCCCAACTTAAAAACCACAAATTTCCTACCTACCCAATAACTGCTCTTCACTCCCAGAGGCGCTCTCAACCTCCACTGACACCCTGCCACCTGTTGTTCCTTCATTCACTCATATCATATAACTGTTACATTAATAAATTCCTCCTGCCAACTACTAAATGAGCATTAATTCATTTAATCCTTCCCGCCAATGTTAAGTAAATTAACTAGACACACCTAAAAACAATTAATTCATTGAAAACCCATTTAAATCATTCTGCCACCCTGCATACTCCCTTTCTTCCATTTTCTTGCAAAAGCGTAGGTGCGATTCAAATTTTACCAACTTACAGTCATTTTCTACACTAGTAACCGTCGGAACCTGGTAATTTGACACTCAAGCTAGTAATTTGATCCTTTACAATGTCTACTCTTAAAGGAAAATCAAAAGTAGTTGTAGAAAGCCCATTTCTTCCTCCTATAATTAATTTAGATGAACTTGAATTGGTGGATAAACAATATAAAATATATGAAACCCAATGTGAGTTCAATATTTATGAACTCCAAAACTAGGCAAACCAAATTTTTTTAGATTCCAATGATGAATTGAGTATATCAGACTCTTTCCTACCCAATTCATCTTTCCCCAAACTCATTCCTTCCATGAATTTGTTACTTGGTGTCATCTTAGGTATCTTCCTAGTCAGAGGGTCATAATTTCCAAAAATAATGAAGTCTTATTCACCATTACTCCCGAGTCTATATGTCAAGATTTTTTAATGATCCCTTTTCAGAAAATTCAACAAGGTGCTCAAAAGAAACGTTGTATAAGTAAAAATGTGCAAAAATAATGCAGATCGGGACTTGCTGTATGAGACTTATATATGGATTTTTATAAAAAACAAATCAGTTTAGACTCATTAAACAGATCCCCCAAAAACTTGACTAGCTAAAAAGCACCCAAAGGGGAAGGCTGCATCAAAATGCAAGCACTGCTTCAGGAATTGCACAGTTTTAGAAGATGTTCAGAGGAGATCAGCAAGGAGACTTATATTTCAGTCATACAGTAGAAAATCAGCATTATGATAAATCCCTTTCATTATACAGTAGAATGCATGAGTCAATACAACAATAAATCTTCAGAAAAGAGAGTAGGAACACAAGTATATTTACAGAAACGCTTCAACAACGTTATTTTTTAGGAGCTTCAGCAACTGGAAGTTACAACTCAGATCTAGGACAGCTCTGTGGATGAAACATCAGATCTATATCAGATCTGGAAACTATATAGTTTTCTCTTCAATATCCACTTGGAATTTTGACAAAAGCATGTATGAATAAGAGTAGAAGTGAGAAACAAGATGCAGATATGGAAACTGCTGCAGTAAATTTATGAATATAACATTTCATTACAATGGATCAGATCTGAACATAACATAGATTAGAAAGCTAATCCATGGATCACCAAGTGGAAGGCAAAGCCCAGCATAAGAGATCTCTGATCTAAACTATGAGCAAGACACCATGTAAACCCTCATACAGAAATAACGCAGTTTACTCAATGGGACAACGCTGTAGCTCAAATGACACATAAAAATACTGTAAATGTTGGGTGTGTGTTATATTCTTTCAATTACTAGCCCCATGTGTTGTACGTTGTGCCGGGCACAGCAGGGGGGTCACAGGGCGGTAGCCCCAGCATCTTGTCAGGAGTCCCGGGGCAGCGCCCCGACGATTTTTTGGTATGCGGTCCCACTCATAGGCGGACCCACCCATGTTTTGTGCATGAGTTTGCACATGGTTTTGGGGTACGATGGTTTTCGGCCCCTGGTATTTTGTAGATCCGGTCAAGGGAACTACGATTATGTTCTAATCCGGGGTTAATGGATTGGGGTTTATGTATGCTTCGGCATGTATATATATGTGTTGTAACACTAAAAAGAATATAATGAAAAATCAAGCTAGTCGTCTCGATTTGGGATCTAGGGGAAAATCTCTGTGTTTATCTGTTTTATGTTTTATGCTCTCGCTATTGTTTATTTTCTGTTATAATATTCGTGTGTAGATAATTTCTGTTCAGGGTTAAAACCTACATTTGGTATCAGAGCTGTTTTGGATTCAAGGGGATGCCTTTGCTGCTGAGGGTTTTTTTCTTGGGCCTGAGGTAGACCCTGTTCAGTGGGAGATCTGTGGGATCGATTCTTGCAGTGAAAGAAGATGGCGAGCGGTGGGAAGATAGAGATCGAGAAATTTAATGGTCAGAGCTTTGAGTTATGGAAGCTCAAGATGGAAGATCTGCTGGTGGATAAAGATCAGTGGATCGCGGTAGATCCAGGTACTAAACCAACGGCAATGTCAGATGAAGACTGGAAGAAACTGGATCGAAAGGCTAAGAGTACAATACGGTTGTGTGTCTCAGATTCATTATTGTTGAATGTATCTGGGGAAGCTATGACGAAGAATTTGTGGGAAAAACTTGGGACTTTGTGCCAATCTAAGTCTCTGGTGAATAAGTTGTTCTTGCGGAAAAAGATGTATAACCTGAGGATGAAGGATGGAGACTCGGTGACAGAGCATCTGGACGCCTTCAATACTGTGGTAAGTCAGCTGTCATCTGTTGATATTAAAATCTCAGATGAAGATAAGTGCATCGGTTTTTTGTGTTCTCTACCAGACTCATGGGACACTCTGGTTATTGCAATAGGTAGCAATAGAAATACCTTGAATTTTGATGACAATGTCTCAACCTTGTTGTCAGAGGAAATGAGACGGAGAAATATGGTGGGTCAAAATGGAGATGCCTTATGCAGTACGAGGAAGGTCCTAAAATAGAAACAGAATAAGGTTTCGAGTGGGAGATCTAAATCTAGAGGGAGATCTAAATCTCTGAAATTTTTGTAATTATCTTTGAAATGCGGAAAGGAAGGACACTACAAAAAGGAATGCAGATCTGAAGCTCCAGAGAAAGGAAAGGGATCTGATGATGCTCCTTCTGTGGAGGCAAAAACCACCTCAGATGAAGGTGGGGATGTGTATTTGGCTTCTTCTTCAAATACACATGTAGATCATGAGTCATGGTTGATTGACTCAGGTGCATCCTTTCACTTCACTCCCCATAGGGAGTGGTTCTGCGAGTATGAGGAATATGATGGTGGTGATATCTTCCTAGCGGATGATAGGAAGGCTAGAATCGTTGGACGTGGAAAAGTCAAGCTGAAGCTGCAAGGTGGAAGGATTAGAACACTTCCTGGTGTTCTACATATTCCTGCATTGGCCATAAATCTGATTTCTGTAAGCAAGATGGATGATGTAGGTGTAAAAAGAGTGTTCGAGAAAGATGCCTGCAAGATGGTTCAGGGAGCATTGGTATTAATGCGGGGAGTTCGGATTGGAACTATATACAAGCTACAAGGTAGCACTGTTATTGATGGGTGTAACAGTTCTGTGGTTCCTGAAAGTGGAGCGGAAAGCCTAGCTGTCTCTGGAGAAAAGACCATGCTATGGCATCAAAGGCTTGGACATATTAGAGAGAAGGGCCTTCAGATACTACATAGAAATGGTATGGTAGAAGGTATGTCTAATTGCTCTCTAGATTTTGATTTCTGTGAACATTGTGTATATGGGAAGCAGAATCGGGTGAGTTTTCCTTCTGGTGCTAAGAGGGCGAACAAGATATTAGAACTTGTGCACAGTGATGTGTTTGGACTTGTGTCAGTTCCATCACTGGGAAAGTCTGTGTACTATGTTTCATTCATAGATGAATTCTCAAGGAATACATGGATATATTTCTTGAGGAAGAAATCTGAAGTCTTTGACAAATTTAAAGAATTTAAGGCACTGGTGGAAAACCAGACAGAGAAGAAGATAAAGGCACTCAGGACAGATAATGGTGGGGAGTTCTGCAAGAAGGAATTTGAAGAGTTCTATAAGAAGTGTGGTATAGCATGACAGAAGACTACTCCATACACACCTCAGCAAAATGGAGTTGCAGAAAGAATGAATAGAACATTGATGGAAAGGGCAAGAAGCATGCTTAGTGGTACTGGGTTAGGACAAGAATTCTGGGCAGAGGCAATGGAGACTGCATGTTACTTAGTTAACAGATCTCCTTCATCAGCGTTGGAAGATAAGACTCCACATGAGGTATGGACCGGTAAGAAACCCTCTTTTTCACATCTAAGGGTATTTGGATGTGATGCATATGTACATGTTCCAAAGGAGAAAAGGACCAAGTTGGATAATAAATCTGAAAGGTGCATGTTTATTGGGTATAAGGATAGTATAAAGGGTTACAAGCTTTGGAACCCATAAACAAGGAAGGTTGTGTACAGCCGAGATGTGGTGTTTAGAGAGGTGAAAGATTTTTTTACACATGAAGTCCTACCAAAGGAACCCGAGAAGATAGAGTTTGAGCTAAAGGAGGATGAATCAGACTCTACAACAAAAGAAGATTCAGAAGAGGAAGAGCCACAAACCCCAGCTTTGAGAAGATCAGTTCGGGAAAGAAGGTAACCAGAAAGGTATAGTCCATCTGCTTTCTGTTCAGGTTTTTCCTTAACTATAATTGATGATGATCCCAGAACTGTCAGGGAGGCAGTAGATTCAGAGGAGGGAAAACTATGGAAGGAGGCCATGGTTGATGAAATGGAATCCTTGCACAAAAATGAGGCATGGGATCTGGTGGAGTTGTCGGCTGGAAGGAAGCCCATCGGGAGCAAATGGGTGTTTAAGAAGAAGAAGAATGTAGAAGGCAAGGTGGAGAAATACAAAGCTTGGTTGGTAGCAAAAGGTTATTCCCAGGTGCCGGGAATTGATTTTGGTGATATTTTTTCTCCTATTGCCAAAGTTACTTCTATTAGATTACTTTTAGTCACACGTCGCATTTGATTTTGGAGATAGAATAGACAAAGATGTGAAGACAAAATTTCTTCACAGATCTAGAAGAGGGGATCTACATGAAGCAACTTGAAGGCTTTATGGTGAAGGGTAAGAAAGAACTGGTATGCAGGTTGAAGAAGTCTCTGTATGGGTTAAAATAGTCACCAAGGATGTGGTATCAGAAATTTGATACCTATATACGGGGACTTGGCTTCACCAGGAACAAGGAGGATCACTGTGTTTTTTTAAATTAATTGGTGATCGTGTTAATTATTTGGTCTTGTATGTGGATGCTATGTTGTTGATTGGAAATGACAAAGAAATTATCCAAGATTTGAAGACCCAACTGTTCTCCAAATTCGACATGAAGGATCTTGGTGCTGCAAACTATAATTTGGGCATGGAAATTAAGAGAGATCGGGCAAAGAGGAAGCTCTGGTTAAACCAGAGGAAGTATGTTGAGACTATATTTTAGAGGTTAAATATGTAGGATAGTAAACCGGTGAATGTTCTGATTCCTATAGGTACAAAGCTGTCTACTGAACAGTGTCCCAAGACACAAGAAGAAGAGGAGGATATGTCTTGTGTTACATATGCAAGTGCAGTGTTTAGTTTGATGTATGCAATGGTATGTACTAGACCATACATTGCACATGCAGTGGGAGTATTAAGTAGGTTTATGTCAAACCCAGGGAATGAGCATTGGATAGCAGTGAAGTGGGTTTTCATATATTTACGTGGCACTAGTGATTATGGCTTGTGCTACCAAGGAAGAACAAGATTAGAAATAATGTTGGACATTCGCGGTTTTGTTGATGCAGAATGGGCTGGAGATCTGTACCAAAGAATATCTACAAGTGGGTATGTGTTTAGCCTATTTGGAGGTGCAGTCAGTTGGATGAGTAAAAGACAGTCTGTAGTGGCGCTTTCAACTACACAGGCAGAATACATAGAAGCCACTCATGAAAGCAAGGAAGCAGTTTGGTTGCAGAGATTGTGTCATCATACGGGTTACATAGCAAGCTATAAAGGATAGACCGTGATAGCTAAAGTGCACTTTTCTTTGGCTAAGAACCCCGTTTATCTATTCATATATATAAGCACACGATGTTCAATATCACTTTGTTAGAGATATGGTTGAGGCTAAAAGGGTGTTGTTGGTAAAGGTGGACACTTTGAAGAATGTTGCAAATGCATTGACGAAGTGTGTAAGCACTCAGAAGTTCTCTTGGTGTAGAGAAAAAATGGGTGTTGAAGAATTGACCAAATGACTAAGCTCTCCTGTGGCCCCCTGTGGAAAGGAAACAACAAGTGGGAGAATGTTGGGTGTGTGTTATATTCTTTCCACGACTAGTCCCACGCGCGCCGGGCGTAGCTGGGGGGTCACAGGGGGGGCGGCAGCGCCCCGGAGAATTTTTTTTTGGTGTGCGGTCCCACTCATAGGCGGACCCACCCATGTTTTGTGCATGAGTTTGCACATGGTTTTTTTGGGGTACGATGGTTTTTGACCCCTGGTATTTTGTAGATCCGGTCAAGGGAACTACGGTTATGTTCTAATCCAGGGTTAATGGATTGGGGTTTATGTATGCTTCGGCATGTATATATATGTGTTGTAACACTAAAAGGAATAGAATGAAAAATCAAGCTGGTCGTCTCGATTTGGGATCCAGGGGAAAATCTATGTGTTTATCTATTTTATGTTTTATGCTCTCGCTATTGTTTATTTTCTGTTATAAGATTCATGTGTAGATAATTTCTGTTCAGGGTTAAAACCTACAGTAAAATTGCAGATCTGAAGTACAAGAAGCAGAGACACTCTTTCAGGAGGTTAAAGAACACCTTCCATGAGAAGAGGCTCCCAAAAATACACCATATCTCTGCAGATCTAGATTCCCACTTGCTGCAGCTCACAAGACAGCTTAGCCCTCAAGATGAGCAGCGCTTAATGAAAGATGGAGCTTGGCCTCAAGCTTGATAGTGGTTCAGTTCAGCAAAATTTCCTCCTTGAATCCTCAAAGGAAGAGGTGAAATCCCTGCATAGGAATTCCAGATACAATCCTCCACTAAACAACAGAGAATGGTATTTGTCTAAGCAGACAAATACTCAGAAATATGATCAATCAACAACCTTCTCTTGCTGCCCTCCCTCTCCTTTTATAATATGAGAAATATTTTGCAAACCCTAAACCATCTTGATGAGTTAGCCCTTTTCACATGAGAGGCTTCCTTCTAGAACTGCGCTGTCCCTTTTGGAGATGCAATGAACCTAGATAGTGTTGTTGATTTGGTCAAGGTTGACCCAGTCTTTAGCTCAAACCTCTTTCATACCTACAAGTGATTATTTACATGGCCCTGATTTGTCTTTGTTCACATGGGCATTTATTTATTCATAATTTTTAGGAGTTTTACATGTCCTCCTTTATTCATTTATTCATGAAACAAAAATTAAAACAAAATTGAATGTTCCTCTTAGCTAAGGCTGAGTGGGAACATTAAAAATTTCGAGATCAAGCCTACAACCCCTCTGAACCCTTTTTATACAGATTCCCTCCTTGAGATTTACCAAAAAATTAGATTTCCTCAACGAGCCAAAATCTTTGAGTCATATTTACTTGAGAATTTCGAGTTACCAAGAAATAATCTGCCCTACTATTCTTCAATGTTCCCAGAAATGTCTAAGGAAGTCATCTCCATGGTGATTTTCTATTAGGTTACCCTAGTGACCAGTAGGCTGATGAGGTAATATTAGGATTTTTATCAGTATTATCAACAGGTGATAAACCATCATTGTTTTTCAACTACAATCAATTTTTGGCAGAAAACATTCATGATCAGTTTTTAAGTTTTCTACTGAAGGTGCTTTTAAACATCAATCAATCCTTGTGTATTTGCTTCTATTTTATCAAGCAGATAGATTCAAATTTCCATTACAGAAGTTAGATGCACAGGGGAATCCTCAGTCAATTATTCATGGGACTTCCTTGGTAAGTAAGAATATAGAAGAATAGTCCTTCAGTGATTATGTAAACTAGTTTCTACATATGGATTTGTATCTTCTTAGTAGTTATGTTATACCTAGAATTTCACCTGAAATCAGAAGCATCTTGCACCTTACTAATAAAGCTAAGGTTGGACATTGTTATATTTACCATAATTATACAGAGACCAGGATATATGGTTGTGAACTTCCTCCATACAGGTTTCCAATATTTGTACCCATAATGATCTTTGCCTTGGAATACATAAGGAAAATGATGAATATGGATGACTTACATTTTGTATCCAGGAAGCAGAAAGAAAAATTTAAGCTAAAGGCTCAGATTGACCCTTTCATTTTAAATACCAGAGTAGAAACAAAGGAGGCATATAATTGATTAAAATATATGAAATTTAAATTAAGTTTTTCTTGGTCTTATGACCTCTTGGGGATTATTTCGAAGCTGAGAGTTGAACATAAGACTACACCTTATGCACACTTCGCTAGGCCAGAAATAGAACAATATGAAAATCAAGAGGAGTGGAAGGAGAACACATTGCAGGAGGTAGAGGAACAATTTTTTACTTAGACATCTTCACAGACTCCAGTTCCTCAAGAAAAAGAGACTAAGAGGTCAAGAGAAAGTTTTTCTCCTACAATTTGAGAAATTCAAGAGACAAAATTCACTATTTTTAAGAGAAGGAAGAAGACCAATACTCATGAAGATCCATTAGAAGTAGAAAGTTCACAAGAGAAGGAAACAATGGTGTTGATAGGTTTTCATACATATACATTTCCAAGGATTGAGGAGATCGTGACATATTCTCCTATTTCATATGTTATTCACGACACAACACAAAAATATATTTTTTGTAAGTAAAAAGAGATTAAAATAAAGACTAAGGCAATGAAGGCCACCACATATTCCGAATTCTAGAAACATTCTTCTACTACCCAACAAATTTTTTTGACTACACTGATAATGAAAAGGGACAATTTTACTTAGATTTATTGGAACCCAAAGTTCCAATCCCTAAAAGTGCAAAAGACTATAAAACATCTAATTTTTCTTTCGAAACCAAGAAAATCCATGCAATTGATCATATTTACCTTCATAAGCAAGAAAGAGATATGATATATTCTACTCTGACTAGTTCATCAATGACAACCTCCAAATTGCAAGCTTCACTGAATAATATTCATACACAATTGGAAATGGAGAAAATGTCATCTTTGGCCAAAGACCAAAATTAAATCATTGGAAGATCTGGTAATAAAATTAGGATATGATCCTAATGATTTTAAAGCAGCTGAACAAATGATCAAGAGAAAGAGTGATGATATTCAAGAATTAAGGAATTAGCTAAAACTTACTTCTATAGAACATCCATAGGCTAAATAAGTGGGTCAATTGGAGCAAGAAAAAGAGAATATGTTCAAATTGATAATTGAACAAAATGTTTAGATTCAAAAAATGGAAGTTGATATGGACACACTTTTAAAGGAAAAAGAACAACAACTTAGTGTTTCAGCTGCCATTCCCATAACAACACCCTCTAATGCAAGTACTTCAACAACAAGGACATATATAGCAGTAGCTATTACAATGGATACATAGTCCAGTGATGCAACAAAAGACTTATCAAAATCCATGGGAGAATTATCTTTAAAGGACCAAGAAATTTAAAAACTCAAAACACAGTTGCAGAAGCTACTAGAGAAGAAACTTAAAACTGATAATGCTTTTTTAGCTAAATTTCAGAAGAATTTTAAACTAACTAAATAATTATATATTTATGAGAATGAATCTTTAATAGCTCAGACTATTTCCCAAGCTAAAGATAATACATGAAATGATATAAATGCACCAATAACTGAACTCTGGTCTTCAAATGAGATTATTTTTGAACAAGAAGTGTTGTTACAAAGATAAATAGCACCAGTGGTAGAAATAAAGGAAGACCTCAACCACAAACTAGGATATGCCACAAGAATAATAAAAGTTCTAAATTCTAAGACAAAAGAAGAGCTTGAAGAGTATGGTATTGCAGAAAAAACTGAAGCTATCTTGGAGGAAATAAATGTGCTCACTAAAAGGAAATTAATGCTACAACTTGAAAATAAATGTCAAAATTTAGAAGTTCATATTAAAAAGTTTCGCTGGAAATTCAATGCTTTACATCAAAAAGGACTTCTAGGTCTGCAGGGTATAGGTGATAAATTAATTCCACTAGAAGATTATCAACATAGATTACATGAGATAACAGTAGATAAAACTAAGTTTTCCATAATCATAGGATTTATCACTCGAAAGGATTTCATTAAAGGTTTGAGTTATGATTTATTAATTCAACATGAAGTCAAGCATATGTTCATAACTAAGCCTACTTTTGAGAAATATACTGAAGTAGATGAATCATACATAAAATTATTAAAATTTTCTGTCCCTGATGAAAAGAGATGGGACAAATTATGTGAGCTTATCGAATGAGAGACAACAAATTTTTAGCCTCAAAATTCCAGGTTTTCAAGAGAAGAAAATAGATTTCTAGGAACAAGAAACATGACAACATATTCACAACTCTAGTCATCAACAATAGTCCTCGAAATCCATGCAAGATGTGAAAATAGTTCATATTTCCTCTTTTTTAGTTCCATTTTTGTAAAAATACAAATAATTTTGGATGATATATTTGGTAGTAAATTTTTTATTCAAATTCCAAATATTTTGAATGAAACTCTATAACTACTTTGTAATTTGAAGGATAAAGGGTTGAACCCTTGTGATGAGCCTCGATATGATTGTAAACTTTTTTTTTAATTTTTAAGATAATAGAAGGATTCTGGATTTGTTCTGAAACAACTTGTGTATCTCTGTGAGTTGTTTTGGTTATTCAATTTTGTTTTTATGCACATGTTCAAAGTAACATAGGAGATTCTGGGTAAGAATAAATTGAGCATCAATCAATTTGAAATCCCCTGCAAAATTATAATATTTTAAAAAGATTAGTTTATTGGACAATTTTTCTGAGATAACTCCTATACATCTTTTAATTGTTGCCTTCTATCATCTATGAGTGTGATTTTCTTGGCTGTAGAAATTTTCTGCACAAATCTATTATATAGATGATGAATTAAATGCTTAGTTTGAATGTTTAAAAATTATATATCTTCTTAAATTATTCATTTCAAATCAATTGAAGATTAATTATGTTAAGGATGAAGAATCAACCCTTCTATTCTCTCATTAATAATTAAGGTTTAAATATATTTAAAGTTCAAATCATTGGTCATCCAATTAAAATCAAAGCCAAAAAATTAACTTAGATGCTTTGGTACAATTACTTATCCTAGAAGTGTTTACAAAGGAACAACAACGACCACATTAGCAATTGGGACCACTATAACGTGAGTGTGACAAGTGAGCACGAGACCATTTGATACATCACCCTCCTCCCATGACTTCCACCCAATCCAAATATGCCACGTATATCCCCCGCTCCATCTCTTCCCTTTTCCTGCCTAAAAATCCTCGCAAACTAACCGTTGAAATTTGAACTTATCTATTTAAAATTGTTCCATGTTAAGCCAATCCATCTATTTTCAACTACCTCCTCCCAATTGTCCACCAGCTTAAGGAACTTCTTTCACTCACAATGTCCAATTCCCTAAGCTTACTAGGGAAGCCTTGATCACCCTTATCAAGAATAAATGAATAAATCCAAGGGGAAATCGAAGGCGCCAATGCAGCAACCAGCTGACCCATTTATAGAAGCCATTGATGAAAAATTACCACGAGTGGGATTATTTTCAGACATAGTTTGTACTAGGGATTCAAGGGATTCCTCGTGGGAGGAGATTTACAAATATTTTGAGGATGAAGGTCCCCGGGTGACTGTCAAAACAATGGTAGTTGACGATGAAACCCCCACCTCTAAGGCAACTCCACAGGTCACACCAAACTCTTTATTGCACAAAAATTGAGCAAGGCCTTAGATTTTTCGCCACACAGACATGGTTAGATGGGTCATTGAGTCGGTATATATTACGAAATGGAAGTTCCACACTTAGAAAGGCACACAAATTGGTTTATTCTCAGAAAAATATTTACAGAAGATGTATAACTTTCCAGACCCTCAATGCATCTACAACAATAATTATGTGGAGGAATTATTTAAAAAGCATGGGGATCCAATTGATTCCATAAAAGACTGGAGGAGTAGCCTGAACATACACAAAAAGGAGAACTATGGTAAGTACTCCATAGATTCAATAACCTCTCCCTTTAGTCAAGTAGCTATCATGCTTTACAGGGTACATGACTATTCAAACGTCTTTGAATTCCTTAACAGTTGGGCTCCTTTAATTGATGGGGCTTCTAAGGGGTACATATTCATTTGGGCCACTATAATATCTAATAATTTGGCTAAACACAATTTATCTTTCTGTTCTGCCTGCAATGTATCAAAGAATAAAATCCTTCCTTTTTATATATCAGCCTATTTCATGTTATCCCTTTGTTACTCCCTTGATTTCCCAGCTATGGGATGGAAGTGTACCATATTTGATCCCTTGCCAATTCATATCTATGAAAATGTACTCTAGGAGAGAAATTATTTTAGTCATTTCTATCAAATTGGTCACAAGGTCATGATCCTAATATATGAAGTCATATTTGAAACCAAGCCCCCCAAAATATCTTAGGAAGCTATGGATAACCTTAGGGGAATTGGGAATTGGTATTGTGAAGAGTCATTCATCTATATTAGATTATTGGGAATCCATTTACCCCCACATGATCCAGATTTATGCAGGAACACAAAAGAATACATATAACCAAAAATTAAAAAATGGAGTGGAAATAACACTTCATTTCATTAATATCAAAGAACTGAAATTTGTTTACAAACATAATGGAAATAAACTAGCTAGGGTGCTGGTAGCTTATCTCTGAGAAGAGATGTGGTGGATACAGGCCTATGAACTTTGTGTTACAATGAGGCTCGAAGGCTGTTGGCCGGATAAATCGTTCTTGCGGACAAGACCGATCTCCCTAGTGTCAGAAGACAATCTAGCAACAAACGAACAACTAAGTTTGTCTTTCTCTAAGTATATTCATTTTACAAATAAATATTATGAAGGTGTCGATCCTACCTTAGATCCAAATGCTTATTTGTGGTCGCAGTGCTTCCGTTGCATCAATAATACTTCGTCGCAACAAGGGCCCTTTTGTCACAAGAAAGTATCATCTTTCGTTGATCTGCAATCACAAACAAGAAAATATCAATAGCACCTGTATAACAAATAATCATAAAACATATCCATCATAGTGATCAAGGAATCTATGAAATAAATGATCAAATGATAGCTTATTCAAATAAACAATCGAACGACAATTTATTGAGAAAAACAGAACTTGATTGTATTAATCTTAAAATATACAGAAGAACCTTACAACCTTAGCCTTGATGTTCGAAAGGCCTTCCCGGGGTCCGAAGCAGGAATCTCCTCTACTTTGATAAGTCTTGCACTCTTCCTTCAGGAGCAAAAAGAGGTATGTGATCTTTCCTCTCAAAAGCTCAACAGAAAGAAGTCTAAATCTCAACATCACTTTAGCTCAAAAAATATTCTTAAGCAATCTTCACCAATCTTCTTGTCTTTTTCTTAACCCTTTGAGGCTACCCAATGCCTCCTTTTATAGAGCAGATGAGGAGGTTAGGATTCCACCTTTAAATGGATAGAATCCTCCTTCAAAGGGATAGGCTCCTCACATCAAGGGATTAGTTCCTTAAGGTGTGGGATACATGCACCTTACTAAAGCGTACTCATCCCCAAAAAATCTCATCTAGAACCTTCCAGAATTGACCAAAATTCAACTTTTTCAGTTTAATTTCGCACTTTTTTAACTTTACAGGGGTACCACAGGCATTACACTGGAAAAATGCGTTCTAGAACGCAGTTTATCTTCACCTTACCTGCGTACCCTAGCTAAAAACGCAAGAAGGTCTCATGTTACCTGCGTACCCTGAGTTTCAGAGATTTTTAGGGTTTTTCTTCCAGTTCTGAGGCTTGGAATGAGGAACAAAGGTTGTAAGACTTGCAAAGGAGGCATGTATGAGTGACAATGAGCCCATACAGTCAGCAGAATGTCAAGGTGACATTTTTAGTGTAACAAAGGCCTATATATTATTGAGAAATAATGGAAAACCATAAACGTCCAAAAACATAACCCTAGGAGATGAAACACTAGAATATGGGTCTCATCAGGGTAAATTGGTACATCAATTTCTCGAGGTCGTAAATTTGGCATACTATCTCCATTTGACGCACATGATACATCATTAGAAATATCTATCTGTGGACTAAAAATCTTGACCACAAATATCAAGTTCAAAATAGACTCATATTCACGAGAGGTTTGATTCCAAAAAAACATCTTTTAGGGCCTCAAAACGGCTCCGAAACTTCAGGACCCGAAAACTGCTAAAAATAGTAAACTGTGCTATAATTAAGGAAACTAAAAAAATGAAAGAAAAAATGGTGGGGCCCCAAGTGGAATAGGCAGGTGGCCACCAATATCCACCTAAACCATTCCTCCCCCATTAGGAAGAAATGGTCCCCATTTCGTTGAGTTCCTCCATGAGATGAGGAAACTTCTGCTCAACTTGGTCCCTAGTGAACCACTAGTCTTGGTGCAGGAGTTGGCCAGCTTTGACAAACATATACAGTTGGACATTTTGCTGGCGAGTGTTCTTTATTTTCATGTCCATGATACAATATGTGGTGGCCTGTTCCATGCAGTCTAGGTTTAGCTCTGTTGGTGTGAGTTGTTCTGCAATGTCAAAGGTGTCCAGTAGAGGTGGGAAATAGGGCCGAAGGAGGTCCACATTGAATACTGAGTGCAGACCAAAGAATGGTGGAATACTGAGCTCGAAGGCATTTTTCCTTACAGCCTTTGTGATGGTGTATGGCAGATATCGGAGTGGGCCTTTGTGATGGTGTATGGCCCATATCGGAGTGGGCGAAGCTTACGGTGGGGTCCAGTGAGGCGCTCCTTCTGCAAATGTAGCCACACTTTGTCACCCACCTAGAAGTGGTGTGGCACCCATGTTGATCATATCGTTGCTTGTACTTAGCATTGGCTCTGTCCAATATTTCATGAACCTACTGGCGGATGTGCTGAATGAAATTTTTCACTTTGTCAGCTTTAGACTGGACATGAGCCGAATTGGCTTGAGTAGCCACAAATGGAATAGCTACGTCAATGGGACATAGTGGTTGAAACCCCAGGCCCACCTGAAAGGGGATGTGGCCAGTTGAGGTGTGGAGAGCTCGGATATAACTGTGTTGTACATAGGGAAGGTTCTTATCCCATGTGCGTGGATGCTTTGCATTGTGCATGTGCAGAATGTGTATAATCATCCTGTTGATGACCTTTGTCTGGCCATCAGTTTAGGGATGGAAAGATGTGGACTTGGTGAGCTTGGTGTCCAGCATTGACCAGAGGCTAGACAAAAATATGTTGAGTGTTAGAGTCGGTATCTTCATCCCTCCATCAGAGATCAAATTTCTCTTGTTGCATTTCATTTTAGGTGTCTCATTCAAGTTCAGTCAGCTGGATTCCATTAGGAGCATGGATCATCTGACGGAAGGGTCTTGTCACTCATATCCCTCATGTCTTGTACTTGCTGGCCTTGGCCTAGTTCTGTTCATCAAAATCCATCAAAATCAATTTTAAAGTCATTTGCAGTCATGTTTGGCCTCCTGTTTGACAAAGAGTCATTTTCAGGGTTGGACACTTGGGATTGCTTGGAACTTCATTGTACATTTCATCTCTGCAATTTTGGAAAAGGAATAGACTAGGGTTTGCAGCACTCTTTGGGATCCATGTGGCTCTATGTTTTGATGGTGTGTTTCTCTCTATGATTGTAAGTTCACTGATGTTTTATATGTATCATTTCTCTTCTCCTTTCTTCTTAAATTAAACAAATGAGTGATAAAGGTGGAATTCATTAGATTGCTTTGCTCTGCCTTGAGTTTTGTTTAATTTTCCATGTTTTCATCTGTTTGAAGAGGATTCTTGAAAGCCTATTTCCCTCTTCAACTTCCCACCGGTCTGAACTATCCATTCATTCAATTCAAAGCATCAAAACAATTTCCTTCCTTGCCCCATTTAGAACTCTGCAAAAACTAGGCCTCATCCCTGGACCCAAAACTGCCTTTCCCTTTGATTCAAAAAAAAACCCAAAAATCAAAATCAAACTCCTTTACTTATATACCTAGCCTAAAATTAGCTTTTATTTCAAGTCATCTCAAGCCTTATTGATTATCTTTGTTGAGATTGACCCAGAGAGAGCCCTCTCCTGATCTGGTATGGCTAGCTACCAGACTGAGCGTGGTTTGATGTTACCCTGAAATCTACCTTCTTTTAGCCTGAGGTAGATTTAGGAAATAACACTGAGGAAATTTCTATCACGATATGAGATGAAAAACAGTGGGATCCCAAAGTGCACCCACACTCGTTCAAAGAAGAGTTTAGCAGTGGCTTCTATTGTGATATTCTTCTTGTAGGCCGACATAATGGCCATCTTCGAGAATTTGTCAATGACCACGAAAACATAGTTGTTTCAATTCTTAGTAGAAGGAAGGCTCGACATATAATCCATGGATATAGATTCCCAAGGTCGACTAGGGGTAGGTAGCGCAGTATAGAGGCCTTGCTTCTTGATGGTCGGTTTGAAAATGGAGTAAGAAGTGCAGGATCTGATGTACTTCCCAACATCCTGTCGAAGGTTCAGCAAATAGAAATAATTCTGTAGTACTGCCACTATTTTCTCGACCCCAAAGTTCCTAGCCACTCGACTGTAGTGTGCTTCCCAAATCATCTTGCCATTCTCACTTGAAGGAACACAAAGGTGTCCCAAGTCACATAGCAGTGCATGCTGGAGGTGAAAATTTGGACCTTGCGTACCCTCCAAGAGTGTCTTGTATGTGTGGAATAATTTTGGATTGATCTTTTAGAGAAGCAGATAATTAGAAGTCTCATGCCCACAATATTTGAGAATGGTGGTTAGCGCCACTATCGATGGTCAGCTGAGGTAGTCTGCAAAATTATTGGTGCTGCCCCTCTTATACTTGATGTTCAAATGAAATTGTTGCAGATATGTGGACCACTTCTGATGGCGATCGTTCTACAACTTCCCTTGTGTCTGTATGAACTGAAGGGGTCGGTGGTATGTGTGGATGACCGTTTCCTTCCCCAAAATTTAATGCTTCCATTGGTGGAACACCTGTATAATGGAATACATTTCTTTTTCATAAGTGGGATACTTACGGACTGTGTCGGACAATGTCTCACTATGATATGCCACTGGATGCCCTTATTGAGTAAGAACTACCCCAATAGCATAGTCAGAGGCATTTGTCTCAATTCAAATGGTTGTTACAAGTATGGTAATGTGAGCACTAGGGTAGAGTAGAGGTGATGTTTCAATTTTAAGAACACCTTATGTTGAGATTCTGACCAAAAGAATTTTTCTTTTGCTCCTCCCTTAGTGACTTGACTCAAGGGCCAAGTGATATGAGAGAATCCCAACTCGAACTTGCAGTATAAAATAGCAAGATACATAAAGCTGCGAAGCTTTATTAGAGTGGTTGGGGCCAACCAATATTGAATTACTTGGATCCACATGCACCCCCCTGTTCATCAATAATGTATCCCAGATATTGAACCTGGGTCATGCCAAAAGTGTACTTCTCCAAATTGGAGCACAACTTATGTTGCCGTAGTGTTTGGAGGACCTTTCGAATGTGGTGGAGGTGCTCTTCCCAAGTCTGGCTGAAGATCAAGATGTCATCCAAGTACACTGCTAAAAATGAGTTGGTGAATGGCCGCAAGATATCATCCATCAGCCTCATTGTTGGACACCTAATCCTCAACGGGTAGGTGTGGAATCTGAACAGTCATAAAGGAGTCCAAGTGACCTTGAAATGTGGAATCCAAGGGTCACACCTAATGTACTATAAGAGCACATCTATGGTTAATAGTAAAATATCTCACGCTTATCCTATCTTTCTCCTTGTGTGTTCCCCATTTACCATGCGTGTTTAACATGGTATTAGAGCCATGATGAGTGGCCTTCCAATGTGCGTTTTTGTGTTCCATTGACAGGACTGGTGTTTGAGCATAAAATTCGACCTCTGTCCACAGATTTACATTCTCCTTGATGAACTTGGATTTCTTCTTAAAATCCGCCAATCTCAGCTCCCTTTCTACAGGCTTTGGGATTTCTTCGTTGTAGAAATTGCAGGAGGCATACCGTCTCAAAATGGAATTATCAGCAGCATAGTAATTACTAGGCCTCTCGACTTGTCTTTAGCGCATGTATTCTAGTTTCATTGGCGGGGTTTTGATCAATCCTAGATTGAAGAACTACCATTTTAGAGATGATTTGCTGCTGATAGAAGATGGCGGCGATGACAGTGGCCTGGAGGTGCTATTCACTGCTTTTATTTAGTGTATTCTGATCGGCATATAAAGATAAATTTATATTTCTGCTGCTTGTCTTGGTGGGCTCTACTAAACTATCGTGTGAGAACTTCTTGGTGGAGCACTGAATGACGGAACTGGTGGAAGCGCCATTCAAAGAAACTAGTGGTTTCAACATTCTCCAACCTACCCCTTTCTATCTGGGCATCTCGACCCTCCTCACTGCCACGTTGCTCGCTTTTCCCTCAAACACTGCCCCTCTGCTCCATCCCTCCGTCGACCTTGCCGGCTTCCCCTCCATCCGCAGTCGGCCCATGCAAGCCCTTACTACGTGCTCCTCCCCCTTGCAGCATGCCTCCTCTTGCAACCTCCATCCATCACTGCTTCTCCCTCCATGCAGCCTCACGCTGCCTCTCCCACCGTAACCTCCACGTAGCCGCACCTCATAACTCCCCGCCTGCTCAGCTCTCCCATCCCTCCCGACGACCTTTCACCTCCTCCACCGCTTCATATCCATCCATGCTATCATCAATCATTATAGTGTTAATACTTACGCCATCATTATAATGTCAATAGTGCTGCCAGCCTCCCCATGCTTGGCCATCCCACCTGCGTGCTCCCACAACTCTCCCTCCCCCTCACCTATGCTACCCTCGCACCCTCCCTCCTTCCTCACTTCGACCCTCTCTACCACTACTCTCTTCCTGTGTTTCTCTTCCCACTGATTTCACATTCTCTGCGTGATTGGTCATAGAAGTATCACCGACATGATATATCATTGTTGCAGCAGAAGTGTGGTATTATGCCTCCATTCATGAGCGCGTATTCCCAAAGGTAATACCATACAATTGTTAATACTCCAAGTTCTCGGCATTGTGTATAGGAAGGGGTTGCTGGTTTGGTCGGTATACATGAAACGAATTCAAAAGTCTACTATCTCGAAGAACGTCTGATTCGATGCAAGAGTTTGGTGCGGGAGTCGAAATGGTATGGTAGCAATGTGATAAAGTATGTATGGTATTAAATTATGAGAAGTGCATATGGCATGTGATAATGGGATGGTGTTTTGAAATGTTATTCTCTTGAAAAAAAAAAGAAAAAAATAGAAAGAATTCATCATAAGGAAAGAAGTGTTAGTGTAGTAAAAAGGGCGGGGGCGAACTGTATATGAGATCCCTTTCTACAAACAAATATATATATATATATATATATATATATATATATATATATATATATATATATATATATATAGATATATTTTTTGTTGAGAGTGCTAAAGTCCATAAGACTTAAATTTGAGACTATTGAGGCTCAATTTTCTGGTCATGAATTAGGAAAACAGGTCCTCTACTATACTAGTGGTAATGTCTTAGCTGCACATCTTTCTCTGCCAAATGAATTTAAGAACCACATTTCTATTAGGTGTATGAATTTCAAGTTGATCATGCTGAAATATTTCTCCCCTTTGAGTTGATCCAAAAGGTCATCAATCTGTGGGATTGGGTACCTATTATAGACAATTATCTTGTTCAGCGCCCAATAATCAATACAGAGTCTCCAAGTCCCATCCTTATTTGGCACCAACATGATCGTGCTCCCATAGGGAAATGCACTCGGCTAGATGTGACCTTTCTGCAACAGCTCCTGAATCTGCCTCTTGATTTCATCATTCTCTAGAACAGTGTGCTGATAGATTGGTCCATTGGGAAACGATGCACCTGAGGTCAGATAGATGTGGTGATTGACATGACAGTGCCGAGGTACCCCTGTGGGTGAGGTGAATATGTCCCCGTAATCCTCCATGACCTTGTACATTTGTTGTTGTCATGTAGAGGAGCCCTGTTTGGAGGTCGTGGACACAATATTCTTCTTGCCCTGGGGGTGGATCATTACGAAAACAAATTTCCTGGTTTTGGAAATGATCTTACTGCATTGTTTTGCAGTAACCAAAGAGATAGCCACAGACGGTGGTAACTCTAGTATCCTATACAAATTATTGCCCAATGTAACAATAATAGCGCGAGGCTGAGACTCATACACAACATATCTCTTCCACAAGTATGGTTGGCCTAATAATACATCACAAAAATCAAGAGGATCAATGTCACATAATACCTCATTTGTGAAGGGCTTGATGCTGTAGGGAAGGCAAAACTGCTGGCTGATGTCGAGATCCCGTCCTTGGTGAAGCCACCCAATGGTGTACGATTGTGGGTGTGCTTTGGTCGACAAGCCCAAATGCTTCACGACCTTTGTTGAAATGAGGTTATTTTGGCTCCCACTATTGACAATGAATTGTAGCAGGGAACCCTTTACCCACATCTGAGAGTGGAAGTGATACTCCTCCTCCTCTGGATATTCTGGTTCCTTCTTCTGGATCTTTGCAATGGCAACATTGGCATTGGGCTCTGCATCAATAATCTGCTTCCCTTTTTCATTCCCATTTTTGGGTTTTTATTCAGAGTCGGAGCATGCATCTGATTCAGAAGCCCTCATCTCAGCCACCAGTGACTGCTTGGCCCGACACTCACTTGTGTTGTGAGTGGAGCTCTTATGGAACTCACACCACTTTCCCGTGTCCTTCTTCAGATTCATGGGGTTGTTCTTTGCTTGTGGCTTCGGTAGGTTATATTGGGCTGCCATGCCTTATATTTGTACTTTGTTCTTTGGTTTGGGGGAACCTTTCCCTTGCTTGTGATTTGCATATCCAAAGTCTCGCTTCTTCTGTTTGAATTTCTGCTCAATCTTGGCAGCATACCGATATGCCGTACCGATCGAGGAGATCTCGAGGAACTCAATTTCCTCCTAACTGTATCTATGCAGACAACTACATTACTTTAGCACCAAATTTTCTTTGAATCTTTGATACCCAAATTTGTGCTCAAGGTATGGAACATATTCATTAGCTCATGCACATCTTGATCCCTTTGCTGCCGCAACGTAGTCCATTGTATGTACTTGTCCTCATAGCTCCCCACTGGATAATATTGTTCCTTGATGGTGTCTCAGAGAGAATTCCAAGTGGTACGGCCGAGAACAGAGAGGGTTCCCCCTCGTCCTTTTTCTCACAGTAGGTTTCCCACTAGTCCTTGACATGGGGGGTAGCTTTGAGGAGTGCAAAAATAATCTTCTCCCGGTTAGAAAAGTCATGAACTGAGAAATATCCTTCTAATAAATTAAACTAGATATCTACGACGTCTGCATCTATTTGGCCCTCAAATATAGGAATTTCAAAGCTTACTTGTACCTTAAAAGGGGTTACGCCTACACAGTGGATGCTGGATGCAGATGCGCCACCAATGGGCAGTCGTCGAAGGATCTGAGAAAATTTATCCATCATCACATTCCTTTATTTTTTGAGGGCATCCTCAAGCAATATTTTGATATGATCTCCTGCTACCTCACCTTTTCTTTCATCCCCCATGGGCGGCTGCCGGGGTTTGCGAGGCTGACATTGCAAAGGTTCAACCAGATCAAGCCCTAACTCCTTATACCCGGACCTCGTTGGGGACATGCAAAGAAGGATAAAGAAATATAATACTGCTCTGATACCACTGATCCATATTTATGCAGGAACACCAAAGAATAAAAATATAACCATAAATATAAAAATGCAATGGAAATAACACTGCATTTCATTAATATCAAAGAACTGAAATTTGTTTATAGACAGAATGGAAATAAACTAGCTAGGGTGCTGGTAGCTTATCTTTGAGAAGAGATGTGGTGGCTACAGGCCTCTGAACTCTATGTTACAATGAGGCTCGAAGGCCTATATATTATTGACAAACAATGGAAAACCCTAAGCATCCAAAAACCTAACCCTTGGAGATGAAACACCAGATATGGGCCCCGTTGGGGGTAAATTGGTACATCAATTTCCCGAGGTCGTAACTTTGGCATACTATCTCCATTTGATGCACATGATACATCGTTAGAAATATATATCCGAGGACTACAACTATTGAATGTGAATATTAAGTTTTAAATGAAATCATATTTGTTGGAGGATTGATGCCCAAAAAACGTCGTTTAGGGCCTTAAAACGGCTCCGGAAATTCAGGACCCGAAAAACTACTAAAAATAGTAAACTGTGCTATAATTAAGGAAATTGAAAATTGAAAGAAACAATGGTGGGGCCCCAACTGGAATGCGCGGGTGGCCACCTATATCCATGTGGATAATTATCCTAATATATGAAGTCATATTTGAAACCAAGTCCCCCAAAATATCTTAGGAAGCTATGGATAACCTTAGGGGAATTGGGAATTGGTTTTGTGAAGAGTCACTCATCTATATCAGATTCTTGGGAATCCATTCACCCCCACATGTCTTACCACAACCCTATGTTCTAGAAAAGATGCTATGTAGGGAAGTAGCATACCAAATAGTTAGTAATGGGATTACCAAAGCCTTAAAATATTCCAACAAGAAGGTTTGGCCTCAATTCCTCGTGGCTTTTGGAAACTTCTCTTTCAAAATTATGGGAATGATAAAAAGGAAATAAAAATATTGAGGTATTAAGGCTAGCCACCATTCCAACTAGGCCTTATGACCTAGATGTAGTAGTGAAATAGGTGGGCCTAAATTCTAGTATCAAAAGATTCCTCCATGAAGAAAACAAGTTTTAAGAATTGTTTTCTGAAGCATCTTCTTATGATTCAATTTTGAAAAGGGTGAATGAGGAGTTATCAATTCTAAAGAGAGAATAGTTCCTCACCTTCAGAGATGCAAGAATGTCCGCCCTTCCATTAGATTCATTGTAGTTTCCTATGCAAAGACAAATATATTTAAAGGACACCACAATATCTACTCAGCAAGGGAGTTCCTCCTCAACAAAAAAAAACAACAACTACTGGTTCCTTAGGTCCCGAAGGACAGATGCATATAGTGTACATAGATGTGGAACAAGTCTGGGACCAGTTTGAGCAAGACATGAAATAATCTAAGCAAGGTAAAAAGGGATATAAATCCGGGAGGGAGAAAATGTGCTTCAGTAGTAGCCTCCATTAATTATTCTCCCTTGTTTCTAGTACACCGTGCCAGAGAGATCCAAAACTGAGAAGACATCATTGGTTAACCGAGCCAAAGTAGAGGTTATTCCAGTCAATCCTAGTTCAGAGATATTTCTCAACATTGAAGAGATCCCTCCAATGGACATTTTTTACATCCATGTGCATTGAGAAGTGGTAAAAAGAGGAAGGAAGAAAAGAAAGATATATGATTCCTAGGCCTTATTGCTAGGGAAAAATTCACAAGTTTCTCCTCTTGAAGTTCTCTGGAAGGATACTTTAGCTGCCCCTGCTAATGAGCTTGGAAGGTTAACTTAGTTCATAGGTGCATATGCTTCTACCACCATGGAAAAGGCCATTGAAGTACAAGAACTATTGAGGGATAAGGATGAAAATATTGCCTCTCTAGAACATACACTCATCAATAAGGAAGAACAACTAGGAGCACAGTGGAAAACAAAATTAGATCAAAAGGAGATTGCACTAGTAGAGCTACAAAAACAGTTCAGTTCCCTTCAAATTCAATGTGCAGAGGAAATTAAGGCAAAATATAAACAACTATGAGAGTCTTAGTAGAAGATAAAACAATTACAGGGGGGACCCTTCAGCTGAAGTATTTCAAATAGTAGGCTTATGATTTAAATGTACGGTTGCAGAGGCAACAACAATTGTTCTGTGAGAAGTTTAATTTCATTAAGGAACAATGTAGGTTGGGAAAAGCTCTACCTAATGAGCTGGTGGAAATGATATCATGTTTTGATGAAGATAAGAAGGAACTCAATTAAATGTTAGAATGGCAATAAAGTGTTGCGGGAATGAAATCCGAATTTCCTAAAATCGATGCAATGCATAAATCAGTCATTCTTAAGGAATTTAAATTTAGGACTCGTTCGATTAAAAAACTCATCACTGATGCTCGTGAGATGTCAAATTCCCTAGTGGAATCCATTAATGATTACTTACTTGAATCAAATATAATCTCTAGCTATCCATATGATTCCTTTCTATATGCGGAGAGCTTCCTTAGGAAATGGCTTGAACAAGGTGTTGATTTCACAAAGAAGGTTAACCAACTGAGAAAAGTTGATCTTGAATCCAATTGGAATTTTCTGGTTAAAACCCACACCAATTGGATTGTTTTAAAATAACTTACCGACATCTCCACTCAGACACTTCCACCATTTTGAGAGGCTATATTCAACAACCAGACATAAATCAAGCCTCGTTCCCCTACAAAGTTTGTGATGCTTCTTAACATTAAAAAATCAGGGTAAATATGGATAATGGAGCATGGGTCCACTTCGAAAGATTAAGCGAGCCAAAAATAAATGTTTTTCTCATTCAAAATCATGACATATGTATGTCATTTTATTAATTTTTTATATATTTTCTTTTAAATAAGGAATCAAGTTTGATATGTAATAATTAGGAAAACTAGGCCATTAGAACACTCACACAATTGATTAGTTTAAACAACTGTCGCACTTCAAGATATTTTTGGTAACATTTTTTGTGGAGACTCTCCCTATAAAAGGGAAGAAGAACTAATTTGTAAGGTTTCGATGTTCCATTCTAGAGGTTGTAATATTCTGCAAGTTTTACAAGTTCTGAGGCTTTATGACATGTATGATGTTCTGGAAGATTAATGAAGATTTTTTTGGTGATTCCAAGCACTGATCTGTGGAGTATGTGTCTTTGTCTTTGTTTATGATTTTCATATGTGTTTCTTTCCTATTAGAAATCGTGTAATTGTAGCTGTGGGAATTCAGTCTTGTATGTCATATTTATCTATGTCATGCTATGGCAAATGGTACCTGTAATATGTGAGATTTAAGGCTTTAAAATGTGCTCCATGTTTTCTAGTTTCGTTCCACTTGTATTTTCATAATTATGTTGGAATTTTTTGTATTTAATCCTATCTTAACCTTTTGCACTAGATTTATCTCTTGTATTCTTTCTTTCACCTATACTACAAAAACTAAAGAAACTTCGCTATTTGTGTGTAGACCACCATGGATAAAATTTAATTCTTTTGAATAAAATACGGTTAATGTGTGAAATGTGATTTATCTGAGAGTGAGATAATTGAGCCAAATCTAAATCATTTTATATTTAACTCTTGAGCAACAATGATTCATCTTCAAGAGACTCTAAGATGTTCTAGGCACTAACCCTTATCCTCAACCTGAGGGTTGTATCTAAGAGCGATAGAAAGAACTAAATGTGAGAGAGGGAGCTTGGTTGAGATGGAATTAACCTTAAAGAATGAAAGAATTCCATATACACGACAACAAAATGTAATATTAACATGTTCTTATAATTTTCTACAAAGATTTGATCATATTCATGATCATGCTTTAATTAATTAAATAAAATGTTGAAGTTTCAACTTGGGTAACATGATACATCTAGTGGTTTATTATATTACAACTAATTTGAATGTTTCTTTCAGCATAATCATGTGATGGATGTATTTGGGATTAGTTAAGAGCATAAACAACAACAACAAAATCCCACTGAATAGGGATTGAAACATGTGGATAACCTTTTACTAGTAAATCCATAATGATGGTGCACCAAATGGAGTTGTACATATTCAATATTCTTCAACTGGATTTGGAATGTCGTTACCACAATGCACAAATTTTCCACGATGTGATAGTGAACTGTGGTTGAGCATTGGTGGAACCATCTAGTTAGGAATAAACAATGAAAAGCTCTACCAACTATGAGGTTTCCCACCAATAATGATGATGGGTACTGAGTATGAGCTTACCAAATGTAAGTATATGTGTTAATGTTGAACACAAATCAAACCCATGAAATCAAGGTTCAATAATAAATATTCATATTTCATATGAGGAGCACCAACAAGGATGAAAACGATATCCATGGTACTCAAGGCCTCTAAATCAAATTCCTAGTGCCAATTGTGTTGATGTTGATATGAGGAGATGTATGACAAAAAGGGAAATAATGATTTCCCATAGACACACATGACATATGAAAATCATAAATATATGTAAGGAATTAGACTACACTCGGCGTGACAAGTATAGGATGGGCATTTGACATAGGATTTCCCTTGAATGGATCATAACATGAAGGTTGAATATAGCAACAACCATAAGTTTGTTGAAAAAATTCCATTTGAAAATTGAGAGGTGAGTAATACTAAAAGTAAATTGGGAACCATGCAGGTGACAACATATTATAAGGATGAGTTTGACTAAGTGGATAGGCAATGAAACTCAATAAATGAGTCTAGTCCTAATGTAGAGGCCAAGACAACAAGGTAGGATTAAATGGAAATGGATAAGGATTATGACCCAATGATAGGTGAATGAATGTAGGATAATATGACACAATATTGATGCTCTAGACAAGGGTGACTTTTATGGCTGCCTAACCTAAAAGTGATGTTGAATCAAGTAATATGAAAATGGGTTATCTTTCCCATTTTGGTGTTTTGAACATTATTTTATATTTTTGGATTTTTTTTTGTTTTTTCATTTATTTTTTTTGGCATTTTGTGTTTGTAAAGAATAAAATAAATGAGATTTCTTATTTACATTAAAATAAGGAGACAAGTGTGGAATGTGACCAAGTGGTTTTAAACAATAGGCAAGAAACAAAAAAACATTTAGGTAGTGACCAAGGATGAACTCAATGTTTGTGTCCTAAAAAAGAATGAAGGAATGTGATTGATGGTAAAAGTAGCATTAAATGACAATGCAAATAATAATGGTTCATCAATAGAAGTTTAAAGTAAACCGAAATATAACTTCTTGGGATTCCATTAGGAAAATATTAATAAGTGAGAAGAGCAATGCATCATGTCTAATTATACAAGCATAGGTTACAACTCTTGATCCTATGGGATAAAGTGACTTGAATACAAAAATGAAAAGTGTGCTAAGCCAGGGAAACCATGTAAGGATGAGCACTACTATTTGATGAGGTTGATAAATTTATTAGAGGGAGTGGATAAGTCATTCATAAAAATGGGGAGGGGGGGGGGGGGGGGGGGGCTATGGAAAATCCAAAGGCTAGAAATAAGTTAAAATGTATCTATTGATAGTAGGAAAACATCCTCCACCAAAAACAAGGGAGAATCTCCCAAAGGTGAGTCCTAGTTAGACTTTCTTTCTTTTGGTATAATTATTTCCACTGATATGTGGCCTTGATTTCCATTGTATGTGTTGAAATCACTTTAACATCGATTCCATTTGAAATAATTCCTAAAAACTAACTATCTATGTTATATAAGTTATCTATAATAAACACTATATATAATCATTTATCTTAGCTAGGGTCAATTATATTGATTGAGATCAAAAACAATAAAAATGATTACTTACCAAATCAAATGAAAAAATCATAAAATCAACAAAATATTAAGCACATGTACATATATAAATAGTTTTCAAATAAATAGTTATTTGAAAAAATAACATAAGTATTCTTAAATCCAATATAAAATATAATTTGAAGAAATATGAGACTTATTACAACAAGCAAACATGTCCCTCTACAGTAATTGAACATAACAAACTGTATTTTCCAAACCACTTGAGGTTAACCCATGGGAGTTTGGGAAAAAAAATTCATAATAAGAAAGTAAAAAATAACACAAGTTATAAATATGTAGAATATACAGCAACACATCCATATGGAAAACTTCTTCAAAATTATTTGGCCTTCAATTCATGATTAAAATATTGATAAAAGTATATAAACTTCTAAAATCTATTTTTTCCATCCCATTCTTTATCAAAATAACTTTCTTTTAAACCTTTCCCTCATTATACTACATTCAATATCCTCTTCCTTTATTTTACAATAATTTTTTTTTTCAGACTCATGTTTAGATATTAATTATCGAAAATATTTGGATGAAACCATATGATTATTCCTTTAAAACAATAATGTTGATACAAGTCTCCAATTTTTCAATTCATTTATTTTTATTTTTTAAGAAAAAATCTTTGTATTTCCAAACAAAAAAGTTATAGATATGCTCCCCCCTTGAGGGGCACTAATTATGATTGAAATACCACCTTATCTGATCCTCAATAGAACCCAATCTTCCAAATATAAAAGCATGGATTCCATATGCAACATGAACACAACAAAAAATACTTTCGGAAACAACATAAACTATTTTATAAAAATTGATTTCTCAGTTCTAAAACTTTTTTAGAATTACAAGAAGAAAATTATAATGAGAATGGCATATCCCACACCAACTAGTTTTCATAGAATTCATGGATTATAAAGGACCCATCATGGATAATCGAATCTTACTTGAAAGATCATCTGCTTTGAAATTTATTTCTCTATGAGTATGGGAGAAAGAAGACCATTCAAGCCTTTGTGTTGACTCCCTGATTTGACAAAGTATGGGTTACAACCTTCCATTTTTTATTTTTATTTTATTTTCCCAATTTATGACCAACTTGCCACAAAATATTAATCTTAGATAGTCTAGCGTACTTGGCATGAAAAATAAGAACCCACAATGCTGTAAAGTCTTCTTTTGAATTATAACTAGGACCAAGAACATATTAATTAAGATAAAAGTGAGAGAAGTTTAAATGGAGTACCACATCGACCCTTGAACGAGGAGAGTTTCCATTATAGGCCCCATCAAAATAACCCTAAGGAATATCATAATCCAAAGGAGGAATTATTGGATTCTAATTTTTAGACGTTTTAGGATCAACCCTAGTTTTTGTAGTTAATTTCATAATCAAATATACAATAGATTCCATAGGGACCTAATTATCTTGGAATATTTTTATGTTCCTTTCTCACAAAATGAAATAAATGATAAAGAGAGGGAAAGACCCAAAAACATATCAGAGAAGAGTCATGTAAATAATTATAGGAACTTTCCTTCACAATGAGCGAGACCTATTCTGATTTTATCCTGAAATTATTGGCTAGAGAAGCCCAAATGTGGAAAATGAAGGAACAAGAGATGAACAGGTGGAGGATGGATTCTAACTCACCTCGGAAAAATTAACACCAAATTGGGCCGAGCTATCACCTTTTGAGAAGGTTGTACTATGTAAGTAATTTGTTACAAATGACAAGCCACCAAAATGATCTTTGCTTTTAGAGTAGCGTGAAGTTTCCACAAGAAATATTACCATTAATTTCTTTCTTCCCAAATTTCAATCTCAACCAAAACATTATAACCAAGATTTTCCATAATAATGCCTTAAGCAATATTTTCAGACTAGCACAAAGATTCCTCTATTTATGGCTCCGATTTTATAAAACTTGAGACCAAAAAGCCCAAATATGATGACCATTTAACTTCCATGTCTTACTTTAGCCCAATCTACTCTACTAAAACCCAATTTATTTTTCCCACTACATTAATACGAGTGATGTAATATTACAAACTTGATAGATTCCTTTATCATGGATCTTATTGATGGAATTACCTGGCATCTTGAAGCCTTCATCAACCCCAAGCCAAGGGTATTCCCCTAACTTAACCCTTTTCGATTACCATTTTTATAGACTATCCATTGACCTATAAAAGAGAAAGAGTCCAGGAATTCTTTCCATATAATTGGGCTATTCATTGTTGATTTTATAGGAAAGTGAAACCATTCTTCAAAAATTAAGCCTCCCATATATTTTGAAATCACAACTCTTCCCTATATGGATATGATAAAAGTAAGGCTCAAAAAAAATTTGGCTATGAAAAATATACTAAATAGGTAGATGATTTTTATTCCTCAACCTCAAAGGCATTTTGGTTAGGCAATTGTAAACCACTTAACCAATGGGATCCCTTCCAATCTTCTTCAACTAGTCCAAACAAATCTAAAACATGACTTACAAGTATTGGTATGGATTCTCTTGGGAACGATAGTTATATCGTCTAATAGATTAGGATACTCCCTAATACTACTTTTAATAGAACTAAATTACCACCTCTTGAAAGTTTCTTGTTCACCCATTAAGAGATATGAGATTAAAATTTGTTGTATAGCTAGAACCAATCCTCAAAATGAAATGAATTCGAATTTAGAACAAAACTAAGATACTTTAATCCTTCATCGATCTTACACCGAGGGAAGAGGAACCTAAAGTCTAACTATGTTTGGAAATTTTTCCCTAGAAAATGATAGAAATGGCATGATTTGGAAAAATTAACTTCCATTTATGTTTCCAAGAAATATAGATCCAAAATTCTCTTTAGTATAGAAAACTCCCAAGGATACCCTGCACCAAACAAGAGGACACCATCAAAAAACAAAATATGAGCGATAGCTCTAGAAGAAGAGAACTTTGCTCCATTTAATTCCCCCTTATATCTAGCCTCTAAGATTAGCTTACTTGACTTTTAACAACCAGAAGGATTAGGAAAGGAGATAGGGGTTGTCTTTGTCTAAGACCTATGAAGGAAAAAATAGATTTTTCGGTAGAACCATTAATAAATATTGCAAATGAAACATTGGAGATACACTTCATATTCCAATTTACCATTGGAATGTGAATACCTATTTGAATGAGAACTAGGTGGATGAAGATCCATTTAACCATATTATAAGCCTTATATAGATCCAAATTGAGTACCACAAAGGAAATATTGAATTATTTTATTTAATGTATGGCCTCTTGGTCCAATGAAACAACATTGTGAATTTACTTATGTAAAAGGAACCTTAATTGTTCTTCAGAGATGAAAATACTAAACATAGGATTGATCCTAATTGCATTTTTGTTGAAATGATCTTGTATATTACATTGTAGTAGGAGATCGAGCGATAGTATTTGAAGGACGAGTCAATCCACTTTTTTGGAATGAGGGCTAGGTAGGTGACATTGAAAGATCCCATAATCTTGGTAGACCTTTGAGATTATTTTTCCGCTTTCAAAAATATCATCCGTGATGGGATCACAAAAACCATGGAAGAATTCAATAGTGATCCCATCTAGACCTAGGATCTTTCATTTATGCATCGTAAAAAAGGGTAGAACATATTTTCTCCTTTGGTACCTCTTTTGACAACTCGAAAATATTCAGACAAATTTTTTTTCAAGAGTTTTATTACATTTACAATTTTTTTATTGGGAATTTGACAACTTCTAAGAAAAAATAACAAAGAAATTTTTTCCTACTTCCTCCTTTTCAGTGAAATACATGGAAATGAACCATCCCTAGACTTCATTTCCCATATAGTATTCATGTTCTATCTATATCTTGAAAACTTGTGCAAAAAAATTGGATTAGTGTCACCTTTTTAGATATAGATGGATCTACTTTTCAATCACCTTGTAGCTCTTCCTTTGCTAAAATATCATTTTTTAGTGCATGAGGGATTAAGACAAGGTCACATCCTCCCTCGAGAGAGGTACCAAGAAAATTTCTACCAGGATGGAGAATATTTTTTGTTCTATTTCCATCAAGGGATCCATGGATAATTTTTCTAGAATCCATGGCCCTAAATATCTAAACCTTCTTAATGCTTTTAAGATTGTCCAAAAATTGTTTCATAGTTGAATCCTCTAAAAAGTCCCTGATATGAGTCCAAGCGGAGGATACCAAAATTCTATACTCTTCCCCCATTAACTAGACATGGATAAATCTAAAGTGAAATGGGGGCTTCCTCTCCAACTCATACAATTTAAAGATGATAGGGAGGTGATTTGAGATATCCCAATCCTGCACCCAAGGCTTTAAAGTTCCAGAGTCATCGAACAAGGCTTCTAAGCTAAGGAACTAATCTAGATTTTTTGCTACACATGAATTAAATCAATAGCTATTTCTCCACATAGGAACCAACTTAGAAGGCCATAGATCCACCAACTACTAAGTTTCCAAAATATGATTGAAAAACCCTTTTAGGGGATCTCTTATGGGATGTGGTGAGCCCTGGTATTGCACCAAGAATGCTGCAACTACCCGAGGCTACTCTACTTTACTTTATCAACCTAGGGTTCGTACAAACTTGGAGGTGAAAGTGATATATACACATCAGAAGCATTATACTCATGTCATCCTCTTCCGAGTCCTACGAAAGGGTGTTATTTCTAGGGTTTTTGAATGAAGTATGTCACACTTCCGAATTTAGACCTAGGGTTACAAGTGATTCAAAGCCATTACTCTATCAGAAATCAAAGAAATATTCTACAAAAATAAAGTACATCTAGCTACTTTGCAATGGAATAAATCTACAAATTAAGCTATGGCAAGAAATGGAAGCAAACTAGGCATATTTCATGAAGTAAATTGCTGAATTGGAATTGCAGAAGGAAGACTAACCTAATCACACATTTTTGGGCAAAATGACTAAACACACTCTGTCTACTTCATGTTTTAACTATCATGCATTTACTCATGCATCTAATCATGACCTAATTATGCTTGTAACTGCACTATTTTGCAACAAGGAGGAGAGAACGCTAAGGTGGTTTAGGAACCCCTTGAACTCATGGGTGTAGGACGAAGGTGTGTAGGTGGTTTTGGCAGGTATATATGAGGTGTATGATGGTTTCTAGGCTTAAGGAGAGGCCCATTGGTGCTATTATAGGTTTCCTGTAGTGCTACAGGAAAGTCCTGAATTACTACAAGAAACAATCCAAAGGAAATCTGAGGCAAAAAAATGGCGGAGAAAAGAGTAGGGGAGGTGGAATGAAGGTGTGTTTGGATGAATGGAGGGTGGCCAAACCCTTGTCCAAGCTCAAAACCTCTTGAGAAGTCTGTCTTTCACTTCTAGGTCTGCTCACAGGGTGAAGGTGAAAAATTTGAAAAACAAGGCTGATGGCGATTTGATGGAAAGAAGGCTGATGATGGGTGAGAAATGAAGCTAAGGATGTTGGTTAAGTCCTCCTTTTATGTACTACTGGAACCTGCAAGCATGTTCATGCAACAAACATTGGAAAATTCATGATGAAGGAAAGGGAAAAGATGAGTTGAATTTGGAAATAAAACCTACTTTAACATTCAAACATAAATCTAACTCAGTATTATAGACATGTTCATGACACTACAAAAACCTAATTATTCTTTCCAAGAAATCATAAAATAAAGAGAAAATTTGGCTTGTGGGGAAGGTCTTCCTTCTTCAAGATCCAATGAGAGAGATGAGAGAGGAAGGCTTGACACACAACTTTATGAGTTTATCAGTTATTCCAATAACATTTATGCAAGTTAAACTACAAAAAAAGACAAATGGAAGTAAACTAAAAACAATGAATTGAAAGCTATGAAAACTAGCTAAAACTCATAAAGAAAACTAGCTACAATGACATAAAATTAAGCATGAATACAAAAGAGAGAATAAGGCCAATGGATTGGGCCCTAACCCACAAGCCTAGCCCTCTGAAACTAATCAGCGAAGGAAGATATGAATCCTCATTTTATTGTAGAAAACAGTCTCATTACATAATCATAAAAGTTTAAAAAACCTATTACATGAGATAAGAATCTATTAGCTTCCTTCAAAGTTCAAATCCTAATCAGCTCTTGCTCAAACTTATTTAACCTAGATGGTAGCTACTAACAACTCCCTAAAAATTAGGTGATGTTTCCTCTTTGACTGGAAGAGAAGTGGAGATTTGGTGCACTTGATCTCCCACTTGCTTGGTTGCATTTGATTTTGAGCTATTGGAGGGAATCTCAAGGATCCCTTGGCAGAATTTGGGAGTTAAGGAGGTGGGAAATCCCCCTAAAATATCTACGTTATGTCTAATCCAAGCTTTAATTGCAAAATATTCATTAAAAGTGGAATATCTTCGTGATTATCCTACATTTAACTCATGTTAGGAATTCGAAGTATGGCAAGCCTTAATCACCATCTACGTTAGCAACATAATACCATAATATAATTTAAATGTGAGAAAAAGAGACTTAATAAGGATAAAAAGGTGACATTTAACCCCTCCAATTATACCTAATGATGGAGCTCATCATCACCCCCCTAAAAAAAGGTTGCTCATCCTCTGAGAAAATTATTCCTCCTTCTACATTTATTTCAAAGCTTTAATGCAACCTATGACTTCCCAAGGAAGAAGTGTGGGAGTCCCTTCAGGAGGGTAAAAGCCATCATTCTTTTTTGATTTCTCCCATTCTATTTTTTTCTCATCTTGGTTCTTTCCAGCAGTAAGGGTGGATTGATTTTCAAACCAAGCCACTAAATATTCCTGGCCTGCATGGCCCTCTTTTATAGTGGTGCTCTTTCTAGGGCACCTCTCAATCTCTCTGGCGTGTGGTATTCCATGTTTCTAAGGCTGTGAGGGAGGATATTCCATATCCTTTGACTAGTCATTATGCATTCATCTCCCACCAACCTAGAAAAATCATCAAAATGAGCCCTAGCTTGTGCTTGTGTGTTGAAGTACTTTTCTGCAAGTGCATCATCCTTTTCTATCTTGATATGGTTGTTGATGACTCCCCTAGGGCTGAATAGTTCTACCCTAATGTGTAGAGGCTCCATGTTTTCTCTCCTGATGAGCCTCCTTACTTATTGTGCTTTGGATTCCTCATTAACCATCCAAGAGGCTAATTCCATTAACTGCATGTATCCCATTCTAGGGTTAGGGTCCCAAATTTTCAAGTCTGCCAACACAAGATTGTGCATGTAGAATTCTGCCATTCCTTGTCTGCCATACTTTATTGGTTGCAAAATTCAATCAATTGTCTCCAGTTCTGAAAGGGTAAGGATCCATGAGAGGCTAGTGTTATGATTTGAAATAGGAGCCACTTCTCCTTGAGGTAGATTTCATAGGAATATAATGGGCATCTATGTTGGATGGCCTCCATGCACAAATCTACCATGGTGGCCATTTTTTTTTATTTTTTCTGAAGTTGATCCTGTAATCTTGCATTATTTGTTTGGGCCTTCTGAAATTGGTATTTCAACATGGATTATTTGAGCCTAGCATAAGAAAAATTCCTTTTGCCAACTCAGTCACTTTTTCCTCCATGACCCTATGTCATGCACAACTTTGGTTGTAGCAATCTTCATCCAATGATGAGTGTGTGCCCTCTCCTCTTCCAACTGATAGAATAAAGGTACTGTAAACTTATGAGAAATCAATCTGCCTCCTTCAATAAATGTATAGTAGGAGATGATTATTGGCTAAGGGCTAGGGTGTGACACTACTGATACATCTTTGAGGACATGTTTTGGTGAGGTAGGATCCTCCTTGTCATCTTTCTCTCCCCCCCTTTTTCATCTTGCCCTTCATCTTGTGCCTTTTCCTAAACTTATTGGGCCTCTTTCCCATCCATGGTTGTCTTTTCTCCCTCATCCAATGTTTTTTTCTCTGATTGTGGTTCTGCTAGAGTTTCCTGTAGCAAAGACAAAGTTTCCTATAACAAACTCTATTTTTCTTGCGGAAAACCCTCAATTTTTAATTTTTATTTATTTATTTAATTTTTATTTAATTTAATTTAATTTTTTCTATATTTTGAGGGTCTGTGGGGGTTATTAGATGTGTATGGGATGAAAACCTTACTGAATGTCTTATTATGTAGGTCACAAGGGTCCTCACGGGTGAGGTGACCTCTTGAACCTTTCTTTCTTCTATCTTTATTTCATCATCCTTCTTGGGTGACTCAATGGAAACAAAGGTTTTAGTTGGAGTCTATGGTTTCTCTTGCCTCACCCTTTGGCTCTTCCTAGTCCTGAAATACATGGGTGTTTTCCTCTTCCTATTTGTTTTCACTGGTGTGCTCAAAGTGGCTAGGGTATCAGCCACTTCCTGATCTGTTATGTCTGGTGATATGCTGGTGTCCTGAGGGGAGGTATCACTGCTTAACATAGGGTCCAATATTTCCTTCCCCTCTATATTTCTTCTTTCTTCCCCTCAATATCTTCCTTCTTTGTTTCTAATGTCTCTATTTTTTCTATTTCAACCTCCATCTCTTCTTTTTCTTCCTCATCTTCAACCTCCTCTTCTTCTTCTTCTACCTCCCTCTCCCTAAGACTAGAGGTAGAGGTTTGTGTTGTTTGGGTGGCTATGAAGGCTTCCCTATCCATGTCTATGAACGAGGACCAAGACATGGGGAGATTTAATCTTCTTATAGCATCACCCACTATCAGTTTTATAAGGCCATGATGATACAAATGTTGGTATTTCCTTTCCCTCACCTTTTTGCTCATGTATGTCATTGAGTTCAAGAGGAAATGAGGGATGCTCAATATTTGTTCTAGAGGGAGTTCTCCTTGAAATCTAAGCTCATTCAATAACCTGGAATGGTATCCATAGACTACATTAAGTCTGCCTTCACAAGAAATGAATTTCATGATATGGAAGGCTATTTCATCCTAGGGGTATGTAAGGCTTTCTCTCCTCACTATATTCTTTTCCTCAATGTATTCTTCTCCTAGCAGAAAGAATCTTTTCTTACCTGCAGTGCTTGGAATCCTTTCTTTAACCCACTTAACTCCTAACAGAAAAGTGGTTACTATGTTGATTAGTTCAGGCGAAAGTGTGGTGGCTAGGCCCCTAACCACATTGGTGGCTCTCTCCTCTGAGTGTGATTGCAGACCCTCTGCAAACTCTCGAGCTATATCCTCATCAAAATCCTTTAGAAGCTCGAAGAAACCTATCCATTGGTGGTTTCTAAAAATTTCCATTACTTGAGGATGTTGTCTTATTATTTTAATATCAGTGGGCTCCCTTATATTAAACCCCCCTCCCATTTTTATGGCTATGATAGGAAGGTGGTAATATGGGTTTATTTTTGAGAGTTACTTGTGAATAGGTCTTGGAGATTATGGTCTCAAACAAATTCAAATTTTCACCATTTAATTCCCAAATTATAACTGACTATGTGTAAATTTCATGGAGAAATTGAAATTCCGGTGGGTGGAAACCACTTATCTTTGTCCTCTAGGTTTTTTTCTTTGGATATGGTGGCCTTAGGAAGTATTTTCACCCAAACTTGACTCTATTTTTCCCTTTGTATCCTTGCTGATTTTCTTGTGTAGTTTCCTGTAGCACTTCATTGTTTCCTATAGCACGATGGTGCATGCAAGTTCATACTTTGATGCTTCTCTCCCTGATGCCTCCTATGGATTATTTTTCTCCCACTTCTCTCAAAATTCTCCGTGAAGTTGATATAATGAGGCCTAACTTATCTTGATGGAATTTTTAACCAAATTTGGATTGGGGTGCTGACTCGTACTTAGCACGAGTTTTCCTCTTTGAGACTGTTGGGCCCACTCCAGTTAATGATTTCTCCAGCCTTGGAATCACCTCCTTATCCTTTTTCCCTCCCTCTTGATTGATTTGACTTTCCCAGGTGACATGTACCTTTTAATTTTCATTCAATTTAAATTTAGGAAGGTGGCCAAGTAAACTGGCCACCTTTTTTTCCTTTTAAGTCTCTAAACCTCAACATTAAATTATTTTGATAATTATGAGTGCATAGTGAGAGGTGAAGGGCCACACCTGATCCTACCTGGTGTTGGTGTGTTGCAAAATGATCTGGTGCAAGGAGTTAGAGTTTGGGGTTGCAGACATGATCTTCTTCCTGCTGTATTTTTTGTTTTGTTTTGTTTATTTTCTAAGTGAGCATCTTGTTTTCTGAGTGAGCTGCTTGTTTTCTGAGTGAGTTTCTCAAACCTTTTATTTGTTTTTTCTGCTTGCAGGTGCTACATGGAGGTCCTCAGGTGCCTTGGATGATGTGCTTGCTCTCCTTGAGTATGCTAGTGGTCCTCTGAAGCCATCTTCTTCAACTTATGTTCAGCTTTTGTCCTTGTTGTGCCATACACATAAGTGCTACATAAAACTTTCCAACTTCCTGTAGCAACCTTCTTTCCAATTCTTGGGGCTTTAACTTTCTTAGAAATGGAAGGAAATGGTTTATGGAGGTTATGAATGGAGTGATGGAATGAGTGGAGGGATGGGGAAGTAAGGTGATAGGTTCATGCCAAGGTATAAATGATTTAGCTGCTAGTGGCACAATATAGGGTTTATGGAGTGAATCTTTATGGAGGGAGTGAAGTGAAGGTTAGGAGTGGTAGGTTTAGGAAAAAAAAATTATAATGATATTTTTGAAGTGTATAAACCTTTGAGATATCTTCTTCCGTCGTAAATAAGTTTCCTATAGCATTTACAGGGTTTCCTATAGTGCACAGGAATCTTGTAGCTGCTAGACTCTCCTGTAGAAATTACAGTCAGAGAAAAAAATGGATTTTCCTACCTTCCTATGAGGTGAAATGAATGAATGGGTGCATGCTAGAGTGGTTCATGGAGTGTGTAAGTAGAAGAGAGGGAGAAATGAGGAAAAACTGCTCCTCTGGATCCAAAAACCATCTTTGATCAATAACCTGCAAAACAGAAAAAATGAGTGCATAGGTATTATCTTTCTCTTTTTCCTTTTGTTTCTTTCCTCTTTTTTTTTGAAGGAAAGTGGGTTGCCTCCATAGAGGTTTTCAACCCATAAACATGCCTTGGGTGCCTCCAAAAGGTTTTCACACAAGGATATTTTATTTATTTTTTTGTTTTTTGTTTTCTCTTTTTTTTTTTGCTCCAGGATTTCCTCATGGAGGTTTTCAACCCTTGATTTGGCCTTGGGCGCCTTAGAGAGGTTTTCTTCAATGCCTCTTTAATTTTCTTTTTTATTTTTTTCTAGGAGGGGGAGGCGCTGGAAACTATGGAGTCTCCTATGACATACACTTCCCTGTTTATGGAATTTATAAGTTCAGCCCTAAACAGGGGCTTTTGGTAACCTTTAATCTTGTAACCATTGACAAGTAGGGGAATCCCCTCCTCATCTATGGTTTTGATCTTAATTGTGCCATTATCATAACATTTGTCCAATTTTTAGGGTCCAAAATATCTTTTCATCAGTTTTCCTTTGAAATCCTTGAACCTTGAGTCATACAATAGCGCCCAATCTCCTTCTTGAAAGGTCTTATCCTTAATGTTCTTGTCATGCCAGACATTCCTTTGCGGCTGAATTACTTCTGTGTGAAGGAGTGATTCAATCCTGAAATCATCCAATCCATTTAATTTCAACAACTTTTCTTGTTGGGCCTTTGATATATCCAGGTATAACTCAACTTCCATCCTTAAGGTGTTGAACTCAAATTCAATTGAAAGAAGAGCTTTCTTCCGATAGACCAAGTCATAAGGAATGAACCCTGTTGTTTTTTTCCAAGTAGTGTTGTAGGACCAAGTAGCTTCCACTAATATTTCCTCCCAATATTTTCATCTATTGCTCATAACCTTGGTGAGGATATTCTCCAAGGCTCTATTGGTCACTTCCACTTGGCCATTTTCTTGAGGGTGGTAGGCAGTGGAAGTCTTATGCTTTATCTTGTGCCTCCTGAGAATATTCTCAATGATATGAGACATGACCCCTGATCAGTGACTACCTATCTAGGGTATCCAGATTTGTAGAACACATTCTCTCTCAGAATTTCTGCTACCTTCTCCTTGGTTTCTACCCTTACAACTTTTGTTTCAACCCACTTTTTTAGGTAGTTATTGTAGACTATGATATAATTTTTCTGGCCATATGGTGGATCAATGGGTCCAATGAAGTCCATGCCCCACTTGTAAAATGGCTCAAGAGCCACCTGAGGGTGCAAAGGCATCTCATCCCTTTGTGTAGGTTTCCCCATCCTTTACCACTTGTCGCACCTACTAGTGTACCTTCTGGCATCCTGGTGAAGGGTAAGCCAATAGTAACATGCCTGCAAAGCTTTGAAGGTTGTCATTTTTGCAGAAAAATTTCCTCCAAAAGGGCTATCGTGACATGAAAAGAGGATGTAGAAAACTTCTTCCTCCCTCACAAATCTTCTAAGAATTTGGTCAGGGCCTAGCTTGAAGATATTTCCCCCAACCCAAGTGAAAGGGGTGCTTTTTATGATGATCTTGATTTCTCCTTGGATGAGAGGTTAGGAGGGAAATTTTCAGCAACCAAGTAGTTAGCTATGTCAGCAAACCAAGGAGAGAGTGCTGAGATAGAAAATATGTGTTCATCCGAGAGCTGGTCACCCACCATTCCTTCTTCATCTGCAAATAGAGGTAACCTGGATAAAAAAATATGCAACAACATTCTCCTTTCCAGGTTTATCGATAATGGTTACATCAAACTACTGTAATAGTAACAACGTTCTAATTATTCTTGCATTAACATTAGGTTTGTTCATTAAATATTTTATGGCTACATGGTCAGTGTGTACAAAGGTCTGATAACTAGTGATATAATGTCTAAATTTTTTTAAAGCATGGACAATGGCTAACATTTCCTTCTCTGTGAAAGTATAATTGAGTTCGGCCTTGGACAAGTTCTTACTAATAAAATAGATTTCATAAGGTAATTTGTCTTCTAATTTTTCTAAGGCTGCTCCCACAGCTTTGTCTGATGCATATGTGTAGATGTGGAAAGGCAGAGTCCAATTTGGACCTTGGAGAATGGGGGTAGTAGTTAACTTTCCTTTAATGAGCTCAAAATCTTATTGACAGATAGTGGACCAAGTAAACTCAGAGTCTTTGGCCAAAAAACCAAATATTGGTGAAGCTCATTTGATAAAATATTTGATAAACCTTATCTAGTAGCCAACTAAGCCTAAGAAACTCTTGAAATCTCTCTAATTTTGAGGAGTAGGTACCATTTTGATGATGGTGATTTTTTTCAGTTCCACTTGTATTCCTGCTTGGGAGATTGAGTGTTCAAATATTACTCCTGCTATTTTCAAGAATTCACACTTTTCTGGGCTTAGGGAGAGATGCATATCAATGCATCTTCTTAGAATTTTTCCCAAATTGAAGAGATATTCCTGGAAGTCATTCCGATAGGGTGTGAAATCATCCATGTAGATTTCAACTGAGTCATGGAATAGCTTAGAGAAAATGCTCAAGACAAGTATTTGGAAGGTAGTTGGGGCATTGCACAACCCAAAGGGTAGGACTCTGTAAGCGAAGGTACACAAGGACATGTGAAAGTAGTCTTGACCTAGTCTTCAGGGCTAATTTGGATCTGGTTATATGCACTGAACCCATCTAAGAAAGAAAAGAACTTCTTTCCTGCAAGGCCATCTAGGACTTGATCTATAACGGGTAAAGGGAAATGGTCCTTCTTGGTGGCTTTTTTGAGTTCCTGATAATCAACACAGATTCGCCATTTTCCATTCTTCTTCGGGACTCGGACAAGAGTAGATACCCATTCACTATCTGATATAGGATAAATGAAACCTTCATCCAACAATTTCTGCAGTTCTTACTTGACTATGTCTTTTAGAGATGGGTTCATCCTCCTCTGGGGTTGGTGCACAAGATTGCATCCTTCTTTAATGTAAATATGATGTCTGAAAAATGAGGGATGCACCCCTTTCATTTCCTTGTAGTCCCAAGCAAATGCATCTATGTTTTATTTTAAAAGATGGCATAGTTGCTCTTCTTCTATATCTGAGAGGTTTGAGTTAAATTTCAGAGATTTGGATGGGCCAAATTCCACAACATTGGTGGTTTCAGATATTGAATCAACTGAGTGCAGTTCCATCCCAGGGTTGATTTTAGATTCTTTGACTAGGTTTTCAAGTGGGCTGTCAGTGTGGGACTGGTTCTGAATGACTCGGTTGATGATTTTATGTTCATCAAGTTGCCCTCCTCTAAGAACAACATCTATGGTACAACTGGGGTAGGGTGTAGCGTTGTATACTTCATCTTCTTCTTCATCCTCCAACCATATAGGTAGGTCATGGTCAATGGAAGGTTGGGTTGGAGGATATAATACTAGCTGTTTAGACAAGGGCCCATTCTTAATAGTCATGTTTCCGACCCGACAGCTGATATAAGCATCAACAGTGGCTAGCCAAGGTCTCCCTAGAATGAGAGGATATCCATTAAATTTTTTTTTTGGCTGGAGGACCATGAAATCTGTAGGATACTCCCAAGAGTCAATTGAAACCATAACATCCTCAAAAATTCCTTCTGGAGTTACTGTGGACCAATCTGCAAGTTGCAGAACCGTTGGGGTTTTCCTCAAAGTCCCTTGGAGGTTGATTTTAAGCATATTTTTCTTGGTCATTACATTTATGGAAGCCCTGACATCGACCAGAGTATTGGGGACTATGACACCATTTATGTGCACATGTACAATTGTATTACTAGGGTCCAGGTACTTTGGGAAGATTACCCTTCCCAACATTAAGTCAGACAATTGTCCTACTACATTAATGGTGGGGGTATATTTCTTCTTTCTCCCAGGTTTCTTGAAGCCCTTTTCGTTGAAGAGTCTATTGTAAATAGGGAAATCCTTAATGGCCTATAGAAGGGGTATTTTTACTCACAATTTTTTTCAGTTCTCCCAGAAGTTTGGTCTCCTCTGGGGTGTGTGGACTAGAGTGGATCAAGCACTTAGGAAAAGGAGGTTGTTGGATCTGAGTGTTACTTTCTTCCTTTTCCTCCTCAAACTCTACAAGTGGATATGGAGGATGGTTTTCTGGGATTACTCTTATCGACCCGAGATTAATCTCCTGTATCTCCACAAATTATTCCCCCGATCTAGCTCTTTGAGTTGAGGGGGTGGTTTAAGGGTAAGGTCCAAACAAGTTAGGCTTAGGCCCGCACTGGCTAAAGGGGTTAGGCGGCCCAACCCAAAGAAGCAAGGCCCGAAAAAAGATGCAGTAGGGGTAAAGGGGTGGGCTAACTCGTTCGATAACCAATCCCGCGAAGCATTAGAAGCATGAGTGGTGTACGAGTGGGACTTATTAACTAGATTTGGGTAAAGAAATGGATATGTCTCTACCCTTGCTACTGAACTACTACAACCCATATGACTTGTTATGATGCTACCTTTTAGAGGCTATCTTTTATAGTGTGCTATTTGACCCCTAAGCTGGATAGGATGTCTCTCCACTGTAAACCTATTGTGCCTAACTATTGTTTAGTTTTGGATTGGGATGTGCAGGCATCTGGGGCAGCTTGGGTGGAGCGGCATGAGTAAGTTGAGGCTGAGGTTGGGGTGGAGGCATTAGAGCAGGTGGTCGATTATGTTGAGGCCTCCACCCTTGGGATGGGTTGTTCCACTGAGGTTGTTGAGGAACATCCTGCTGAAATGGTTGGTTCACAGACTGAGGATGATATGGAGGGTTGTAAGGCCAAGTAGGAGGTGTAGGCGAGGATGGAGGAGTGTGGGTGTACCAAGATTTCACAGGTGCATTCTGATTGTTTTGATAATAGGAATAAGGTGCACCTTGCATACCCTACTGATATGACCGAGGGCCTTGAGGCCTTCTTTGGTTGATGAAACATAGTTTCTCTGGCCCTACTTCCCCACCTTGATATACAAATTTGAGTCCAAGAGACACTTGTCTATGGCATGATCCTCCTCACAGACTAAGAAGAACTCTATTACATTTAATGGACATTCATTTCGAGGGTGTTTTCTAGTACATTTAGGGCAGAATATAGCCAAGTCTCCTTTTGCTTCATATTGCTTCCTATTGATCTACATTGTGTCCATTTTCAAGGAAAAGGTGTGCAACATATCACTCTTTAAGTCCTCCAACATATTTCCAATCTCATGCTTGATGGAGGTGGAAGAGGAAGGGGTATTGGTCATACTTTGGCTAACTGTGCCTTTATTCCTAGCTACCCTAGAATGGTTCTTGAAGATAGTTTTGATTGTCTCATAAGGAAGCTAGTAGATATCTCCTCCTGATAACATATTAAGGGTTTCTATAACCTCCTCCCTAATTACTTGGAGAAGTACTATTTTTAGTGATCTGGGATCATGGGTACAATTGTCTCTTTTATAGTTTAACTGGAACCTCTCTTCATAGTCCTCTAGGGATTCATCATGCCCTAGAGTAATCCTGAATATTTCCTCTTTAGCTTCCTTGGATCTATAGTAGTCCCTGCAATTATTGTTGAAGGCATCTTGTATCTGTGCCCAAGTAGTGATGCTATTCCCAAGTAGACCCATGAACCAGCACAAGGCTTCATCCTTAAGGGTATATGGGAATAGCTTCAGATTTTGATCATCTTAGGCATAGTCATAGGTCCTACAAACAACAATAAATTCAAACATGAATGTGTTAGGGTCGTCAGAGGTAAGTCCATGGAAATACGGAAGGGCTGAGGGGTCGATGTTCTTAATTTTAGTTTCCCCATCTGCCTCTCTAATGGGAAAGACTCATTGGGATTCAATTTAAACCATGGATTGAATAGGTTAAGCAGGCTACTCTGGCGAAACAAGTTCTTCTTCTTCCCCAATAGGTTCTTCAAAATTTTCAAAAGGCTCACCTATGGTTGTTTCAACCTCACAGTCATTGAAGAAGAGTGAAGGGTGACTATGTGGGGATGAGGGGGTTTTGGTAAAAATTTTCCTTGAGTGTCCCTACTCCTACGAGGCATGAAAATCATATTTTTTTTTGTATTTTTTAATATTTTTGAAACAAATTGTAAAATTAAAGCAAAAAATAATGCTAAAACAAAATCAAAGCATTTACTAGACACCTCCCCGACAACAGCGCCAAAAAGTGGTGAGCCTTGGTATTGCACCTAGAATGTTGCAACTCCTAGAGGCTACTCTACTTTACTTTATCAACCCGAGGTTTGTACAAACTTGGAGGTGACAGTGCTATATACACAACAGTTGCATTCTACTCATGTCATCCTATTTTGAATCCTACAAAAGGGTGATATTTCTAGGGTTTCTGAATGAAGTCTGTCACACTTTAGAATTTACACCTGGGGATACAAGTGATTCAAAGTCATAACTCTATCAGGAATCAAAGAAATATTCTACAACAAGAAAGTACATCTAGCTACTCTGCAATGGAAGAAATCTACAAATTAAACTATGTCAAGAAATGGAAGAAAAATACGCATCTTTCATGAAGTAAATTGCTAAATTGGACTTGTAGAAAGAAGACTAACCTAATGACACATTGCTGGGCCAAATGGATAAACACACTCTGTCTAATTCTTGTTTTAACTATCATGCTTTTACTCATGCATCTAATCATGACCTAATTATTCTTGTAAATTCATTGTTTTGTAGCAAGGAGGAGAAAACATTAAGGTGGTTTAGGAATCCCTTGAACTCATGGGTGCAGGGTTGAAGGTGTCTAAGTGGTTTTGGAAGTTTTAGATGAGGTGGATGATGGTTTCTGGTCTTAAGGAGAGGCCCACTTGTGCTGTCACAGGCACTACTACATGTTTCTTGTAGTGGTACAGGAAAGTCCTGAATTGCTACAGGAAACAATCCGAGGGAAATTTGAGGCCAAAAATTGTGGAGAAAAGCATAGGTGAGGTGGAATTAAGGTGTGTTTGGAAGAATGGAGGGTGGCCAACCCCTTGGATAAGCTCAAAACCTCTTGCGAATCTCGTCTTTCACTTCTAGGGTTGCTCACGGTGTGAAGGTGAAAAATATGAAAAACATGGTTGATGATGATTTGATGGAAAGAAGGTTGATGATGGGTGAGAAATGAAGCTAAGGGTGCTGGTGAAGTCATCCTTTGCTGTGATATTGTTCCTATAAGAAAAATACTTTTTCATGCAACAAACATTGGAAAATTCATGATGAAGGAAAGGGAAAAATTGAGTTGAATTTGGAAAGAAAACCTACTTTAGAATTCAAACAGAAATCTAACTCAGTATTTTAGACATTTTCGTAACACTACAACAACCTAACTATTCTTTCCAATAAATCATAAACTAAAGAGAAAATTTGGCCCATGGGGAAGGTCTACCCTCTTCAAGCTCTAATGAAAGAGATAAGAGAGGGAGGCTTGACACACAACTTTTTGATTTTATTAGTTATTCTACTAAAATTTATGCAATCTTAACTACAACAAAAGACAAATGGAAGAAAACTAAAAAATAGTGAATTGAAAGGTAAGAAAACTAGTTTAAACTCATAAAGGAAACTGGCTATAATGACATAAAAATAAGCATGAATACACAAGAGACACTAAGGCCAATCGATTGGGCACTAACCCACAAGCTTATCCCTCTGAAAGTAAATGAGTGATGGAAAATATGAATACTCATATTATTGAATAAAATAGTCTCATTACATAATCATAAAACTCTCAAAAACCTATTACAAGAGCTAAGAGTCTATTATCTTCCTTCAAATTTCAAATCCTAATGATCTCTCAATCAACCCTATTTAACCTAGAGGGTAGCTACCAAAAACTCCCTCAAAGGTAGGTGATGTTTCCTCTTTGACTACAAGAGAAGTGGAGCTTTGGTGCACTTGATCTCCCACTTGCTTGGCTGCCTCTAATTTCGAGCCCTTGGAGGGAATATTGAGGATCCCTTGGCTGCCTTTGGGAGTTAAGGAGGCGGGAAACCCCCCTATAATCTCTCCATGCTGTCTCCTCTGAAATATAATTGAAAAATCTTCATAAAAAGTGCAATATCTTCATGATTATCCTACATTTAACTCATGTTAGGCATTTGAGGTATGGCAAGCCTTAATCACCATCTACACCAACAACATAAGACCATAATATAACTTAAAGGTGAGAAAAAGAGACTTAATAAGGAAAAAAGGTGACACTTATCCCCTCCAATTATACCTAAAGATGGAGCTCATAAAAATGACTTACCCATGCTCCTCTAAGGATAAAGTTTGATCTAAATCTCCATCTAGAACCACATTAGGGGATGACATAATTCTTGTTGAAAGAAAGGATTACCAATAAGACTTTCTATCATGATACAACCCATATACATTAATGAAATGGAAAGTTGAACCAATAATTTGATATTCCAAATCCATCAAGATTATAGGCAGGAAAGATAAAACTAATTTTTGTAATAGAGAGGCATGTTCCAAGCCAATAATAAAAAACCAAAAATTCCTTTATAATAGATTGATGTTTAGCCCCAATATTTAAGAGAGGGGGATAGATAATCCCATGATTTCAACCTTGAAAACATAATCTCTTGAAGAAAAATGGAATCTGATGAGTAGGATCTCACCAAGTGTTTTAGGGAAAAGATGTTTGATGAGATTCCTGGCCCTCCAATGTTTAATTAGGGTCAAACCATTTGAGACTCTAGGAACATGCATTCCCTAATCCAAGGGTTCAAGGGATAATGGCTTGTTTTACACATCAAATATCTCTTTTCTTTTTTATTTTCTCCAATGGTGGGTGGGAATTCCTACACACTTGAGAACCATGTATATTATCAAGGGACTTACCTCCCTCAATAGCACCATAATTTGAAAATTTACTTCTAGAACACAAAATATAAGTAGACTTGGAGGGAGAAACACCATTGATTTCATGCATCGAGAGATAGGAATCTTCAAATGGGGAAGAGACCCTATCCTTAGGAAATGGCTTGAAAAGGGAATTTTCTCTATCCCATGTAATAGCCCCAGGTTAAAAGTTCATGTAATAAAAGTTAATAAAGGCAAAATATAAGACCAAAGTCATGGGACACGTATTCCAAGTTGAATGTTGGGAAAACATCCTAGTGGGTGTTCATTTTGGTTAAGTATGTCCAAGTTAATTGGCAAAGGCATTGCCAAAGGATTTGGAAAGGTAAAGAGGCATTAATTAGCATTGAATTTATGAAAATACAGGAAAATAGGAGAAAAGGAAGATGAAGGGCCACAAATTTACATGAGAGGAAAATTGAAGGAAAAATAGATGAAATTGAAGAAAATGGAGGCCTCAATGATAAAAGGCTTCTAAGGATCAGTTCATGGCGTTTTGTCAGTTTAACTTTTGACAATATTATGGTGGAGATCTCTTTCTATTCTCTCTATTCTCTTATACTATTGCACACTTAGAGCATTCTGGGAGCACTCTAACATTGGAGGAAGGAAGACAAGGAAGGAAAAGGAAGGAAAGGAAGGAAAGGAAAGAAATGGATAGGAAAGGAAAGTTAGATCAAGTAGCTTCAACATGAATACTTGTAGGTAACATGTTGCATGTAAGATTTCCTAGCTGGTTTGTGAATGCATGGTACATGCATGTGTGTATCTGGTTCTTTTGTTGTCACGTGCATGGGTTTTCTAGGTGTGAAGTGGTTTTAGCCTTGCCTTTCCACTTCTTAATGGCCATGGTGTGATGGGGTTCTTTCATTCAATTGAGCTTTATATTTCCAAATGGTTTTGGAATCAGGTGAGGTGGTCTTAGGAAAATTCCCAAGGGCCTAGGAATCCCTTGACCGATTTTGGTGGAATTGTGATAAAGCTTGAGGGTGGAGACAGTAAAATTCCTCAAGGTATTGGTGAAAAAATTATGAGGCATCCAAGATTTTTTTGAGTCTAGTGATCCCTTGATTAGTTTTTGTGGGATGCGGAAAATCCTAAGGGTGGAGGTGGTTTAATTTTCGGATATCCCTGGTTGTTTATGTTCTCGTTTTGGGCCTAGTGATCCCTTGACCAATTTTGGCAGGATTGCAATAAATCTTGAGGGTGGAGGTGGTGTAATATTCGGGAAACCATGGTTTCTTTTATCTTGAGATCCCACTTTCATGCTTGGAATATGGCACTCTAGTGATTGGATGAAAGAAATATTTAATTCAACCCAATCTATGGTCGGGTGGTACGTGGAAGTCCTTGACTTGGTTGGGATTTGCATAAGTTAATAAGAGCTATTTTTCTATTGTATTCTATGATTACTAATACTTGTTATTATGTGGCTTTGATGGTTGTTATAGCATGGTTATTATTCTAGTTATATGTTGGTTATAAGCATGGTTCCATAACAAGTTCCAGTTATGGCTCTTGATATGTTTGATTTTTTGATGAATGGTTAATGAATTTATGAGCTAAGAAATGTTATTACAACTACTATGAGAGGGAATTAGACCTTATTGACGATTCTAAGATAAGTATTAAACCCCTATGTTTAGATATGCATTCATGGCCTGCATATTACATGTTCTTGATATGTTTTAAAAAATGATTGTCATGGTTACGCTTGGTTATGTCAAGAATATGACTCAAGATTGAATGTCATAGAAAAGGGTGTCCAACTCAGGTTTTGGCTACCTGGGGTGGTTACTCAACCTCTAAGTGACATGTAGCCCCTGTATGATGTTATGAGATGTCAGTTTATCTTTTGTAGTCGTCCCCACTTCCTTAATGGGATTTAGGAGGTTAGGTTAGGTCATAGTAGCTATTCTTCTCATGTTTTCCCCAGCTTTCTGGTGAAATTGGGTAAATGTGGGAGGTGTTGTTACATCCCACTTATGGGCATGGGAAGTGGCTAAAGGGACCCCATATATGATATCAAGGGAAAGCGAAGGGGAAGTGATTAAGAGGGGATCTAAAGAGGGAACCACTAGGAAGGTAGATGGAACCAAGGGAGCAGCATGGATGGGATTAGAAACCTCAAAGACATCCAAAAAATAATCAATAAATATTGGAATGAGACGAAAAATGCACTTATTGGATGAGATTTATGACAACAATATTGTTTCTTTAATTTGAGTCCCTGCCTTTGTAAAAGGAAACACCTATTTTATCACTTATGACCTTAAAACCTATGTTGAAAAAACACTTGATGGCTCTTCCTACACCCCTTCTTTCACTTGATCACATTTTGGCGTCCAAAAGTTTTGGAAAGGGGTTGAGCAATATTGAAAGTACTATGTTGATCATGGACATGTTCGACTACATGACATCTAAAACATATAAATGGGATTCTCTATTAGTTAGTATTTTGAATCCAAGAACCTTTGTCACTTATAATTTTGATATGGTGCAATAGGCCCTTTGAAACATCTACTTCTGCCATAAGGGAGAGCTAATGATGGTATATCTTAGTATACCAATCCTTTTCCACCCTAATGAAATGCCCTATAATTTTTGCAATTCCTTCTAAATTTTTTTTGACCAAAATTGAATAGAGAAACTAAGAAGAATAACCCATATTTGAGAAACATATAAAGGTTCTCTTCAAGGGTTGAAAGATATGTTAATTTTCATAATGTTCTACGCTGTTATAATCACTTAAACCAATTTTTTTCAATTCTTATCATCCCAATAACAAATAAGAAATTATCGATAGAACAATAAATAATAAATGCATAATAGAAGATAGTCAAGCATAATGAGACACGTACATTTGGTCAAAGACGAGGGAAAAACACCAGAAGGGGGAAAACCCTTTGATCAATTCTTCTTCTTCTATTAGTCAATCAATGTTCAACATGAGATGCATCAGTTCAATAGTACATCCAAGAACTAGTCAAAGTCAAGCTTTGACTTACCAATTCAACCAATCCAATAATGAGAGATGAAGTCAAATCTGGTCAAAATATATGTCTGCAAAATTTCAGCTTGTGGAGGAAAAATCAACATTCTTCAATAGTTTGGCCAAAATAGTCAAAGTAAACAATATATCTTCTTAGAAAAGTTCAATTAAATCAACCCTGAATTTGACCTTCCTTCCTTAGTCAAAATCAGTCAAAATGGATCCAAAATATCCTCCTGCAATTTGGTAAAACTTCCATAGTAAACCTGTGATCAAAACCTAGTTTAGACCTACGATCAAACCCAGCCAAATTTCCCATAATAGTTCAGTCAAACCAAAAATAAATTCAGTCAAAGTATCCCTCTAAGATCTCGGTCAAAGCAGTAGAAGAAGAAATTGGTCAATAGAAGCCAACAAAAGTCAAAATAGCCTAAAATATAAAGTCAACACAAGTCAAATCATATCCTTCTCTCTCCTCTTCACACATGTGAACTTGGCATGCAATTTAAAATATGATTTGATGCTTGATGTGATGACAAAATGAGAGGTCAACGAAGTCAATTTATATGTGACTTTGGAGAGACAATTTTCAACTTGATGCTAACTTGAATTTATGTGGTTGACTTGGTCAAGGGTCAAAATTATTTTTCCTCCATTGATTTTAAAGGTGAAATTTGGACCATAGTTACCAATTTTCAACACTCCCTCTCAACTAGGGAGGAATTTACAGCTGCAACTTAAGTCTCATCTCAGATGTAAATGTCTCAAAACGGAAGAAGCTCATCTCACATTGTCTCATCTCATCTCAACTGAAAAACTAATGACTCAATCCATATAAGAAGAGTAATGATCCACATGATAGTAGTGGTGATAAATTTACCACAACCAAGTTCATGGCATTGATAAATGACCCTGGTAAAGATCACACACATTATGTCCACTAACTGACCCTCACCCAACTTGATCCTCATTGATGAAGGGGTAGAACACCTACATCCAATACTTAGGGGAGATCAATTTACCATAACCAAGTCCATGGTAGGCATGCCTTCCATTAGGTAAATATCACACATGCCTAAGTCTCCTAACCCCTTGGTCAGATGGGCTGCAATCTCAACAATCTTAACCACCTCATCGTGGCCCTTGTTCAATAATGATACAAAGGTTAATTGCATGTAGGATATATACTAGGGAATGTACTCATAGAAGCTCGTGGCTTCAAGGAGTACCCTCACACCCAGGATTTTCTCATCCCCCCTTCACCAAGTCCATGGCTAATCATAATGATGGGGTAAGATCATACACTTAGTGTTCTCAATCAACAGTGTTCCCTCTCGGGGAGGGATACATTCTCCTAAAATCCAAGCTACTCTATGAAGAATACTAAATTCACTTTCGGCAGTGAATTAGTGAGAATGTCTGCAACCTTCTCATTAGTCGATATGTGTTAGATCCTCTCCACTCTTCTTAGTACCATGACTCTGATGAAGTGGTACTTGATCTCGATGTACTTTGACCTTTCACAGAATAATGGATTCTATGAAAGTATGATGCCACTTTTATTGTCACAATATATCATGGTTGTATCAAGTACTGATCAAATAACTCTTCAAAGAGCTTTCACAACCACATTGATTCACAACTAGTCATAATATCTACAATGTACTATGCCTTTGTTGTACTAAGAGCGATGGATTTTTTCTTCCTGCCCATCGAGGAAAACATGATAGATCCCAAGCTAAAGCAACATCTTGATGTACTCTTCCTGTCAGTAATTCTCCCAACCTAATATTCATCTATATATCCATGCAATATCAACTCATTACTACTGGTGTATCCCAATTTATAGTTGATCGTCCCTTGAAGATATCTCAGCACATGATTTTTTGCCACCTAGTGAGCATGCAAAGGTTCCACCATGAATTGGATGGAAGTATTAACAAAAAAACAGATGTTTGGTCTTATGTTGACCAGAAACATTAGAGCCCCAATCAATTGTTGGAATAAATAAGGATCTGATAGATCAGGTCCCACATCTTCACCACATAACTTCGTAAATTTTTCCTTCATCAAAGTTTCCATGGATTTGCAATCCACCGTCCCAAATATCTCCAAGAGTTTGACAACATATTTTACTTGGCTAAGGAAACTATCAGCAAGTCTTTTCCACACCTCAAAGCCCAGGAAATGGTGCATCAACCCAATATATTTCATCTCAAACTCAAAGGTGAGCTCTCCCTTACACTAGATGTTCATAGGAATATATTGAACAATTCTGAAGTATAGGTTTAGATAGGCACTTATTCTGGTGAATTCCACCTTCATTAGGTATCCATTGATCTTAGCATACCAAGCCCTAGGGGCTTGCTTCAAACCATATAGGGAATAATTCAATATATAAACATGGGTTTTCCTATCATGCTCCTCAAAGCCCTGTAGTTGTTCCACATACACCTCTTCCTTAAGAATTCCATGAATAAATTCCGTATTCACACCCATATGATGAAGAATCCAACCTTGATTAGTAGTAAGAGAAATAATGGATCAAATGGTAGGGTATCAGGCAACAGATGCAAATATCTCATCATAATATTCTCCCTCTTTTTGGGAAACTCCTCTAGCCATGAATCTTGCCTTAAAATTATCAATGCTACCATCAAATGCATGTTTTATTTTGTAAAACCTTTTGGAAGTCACAACAACCTTTCCTACAGGCCTTGCAACCACCTCCGATACATCATTCTTCATAATAGACTCATACTCTTCAACCATGTAATCTCTCCAAACCTATTCCTTCACTGATTCTTCATGGTTGGAATGTTCAAATTGTATGAGATCACTCATCAAGGAATCATATCCTTGATATCTGTGAGGCTGCTTTCTCTTTCTACAAGTGCCTCTCGGGGGTAAGTGTCTCTCAACATCCTAAAATGTATCACAAAGCCACAAATGCCTCTTCCTCTAGGGAGGATCAAGCTCGAGCATGGATGGCTCAACATATACATCCATAGCATCATCCCATATCCTAGTTCTGAAAGGGACAAGAGTGTCTCATCTGAATTTGGATTGTATTTGTTACGCTATGAAAAGTATCCAAACATATATATTTTAGTGTGCAAATGGTTCTCCTTAAGTTACAGGTTAAAAAAATATTTATGGTTTTTTTACACACAATTGGTGAGGATTGATAAATAATTTTATTGTTTAACATTTTACAGCAGCAATAAACAAAAAATAAACTCACAAACACATTACTCATCTATCTGTTGAGCAGTTCACCCCTCCTGGGCTATGTCTGTTGGTCCAAGCCTCCCAAATGGCATGTCCCTCTTGTATTAATTTTTCTAAAAATGAAAATTCATGTGTAAATATGCCTCAATAGGAAAATATGACTGAAAATACAGTTTCAAAAGTATGAAATAGCTAAAAATTCCTTTTCATTTACACTAAACAGTGAAATATTACCAAATACAGTGCCTTGTCCATGATGGCCCTGATGGATCCTTCATCTTACTCGAAGAAAAAAGAACTGAATATCACCTTTGTTCGACCTGAAACCTATTCCAAACTCTTCATAAGTTCGAAGAGACCCAAAATTGACTAAAATTTCATCCAATTTGGTTCAATAATGAGAGGGTTATGGCCTCCCAAAGAAAACTGCCCAATGTCACAAAAAAACCTCCACCAAATGTGGAGAAACTACTAGATAGCGCTCCAAAATAGTAGATTCCCCGAAAATGTCAGAGGCGCTCCAAAATGGGTGGTAATGGATAAGGCTAGCATTAAATGTTTAAGGGCACGTTCACATGCAGATATTTCGCTGACCGTTAACCATTCAATTGTCCGCCCTTCAAAACCGTAGCCATAAATTTTTGAGACCTAGCCACATGCCACGGTCAGCCAACTGTTTTAGTTTGTGGTTAATGTTTAAGCGCTTGGTCTTAGCCCTCCGGTCATGTGGGGTCAGGATAGCCCCTAAAATTTTCTACCATTCCATATTTTAAACTTTAAATACAAAGTATCCACCACCATATCTAAGACTCAACCATGTTGCACAGTGGTAAACATGCTGCGCTGCCCAACCGGAGGTTCAGGGTTTGAAACTCGAAAGTTTCATAAAATTTTTGTAATGCCAAAAATCCTCGGCTTGGTGCCACATGGTGGCCTCTGGTCCTTCCACATGGCAACCCATGATTGGCCATCAGAACCAAAAGTAAAATCATAAACGAATCAACCTTTGCCACTTGTCCGCTTCTGATAATCTCAAATGGAATATTCCAGGGAATATTCCTTGGAATATTATTTTTAAAAATTTTCCAATTTTGGAAAGTCAAACTTGGTCAATTGAATTTTGGAGTTTACTGGAGACTTCAAACCTGAATAAATTTCGCATACGACCTCTGTTTTGTGAACCGTTCACAGCGCCAAAATCGCAACGATGAGACCTTTCCAGTCATTCAGATTGCAAGAGATTTTGAACACTTTAATTTTTTTAGCAATTTGCATAACTTGGAAATGATATCCTGATCACACCTCCCAAATGAGAAGCTTTTGGACCCCAAAAGCTCTCTAGGATACTGAAACTGATCTGTACAATGAATAAGAATACTGCACCCTCTTTTCTTCAGCCTCCAAACACTTGCCTTGCATGGCTAGTGACTTTGAACCACAACTAGAAAGCAATAATACACTTCCCTTCCTCGATGCGTTTGTCCTCCTGTCAAGATATGTCTTTCTTGCACTCACTTAGAAAATTTCTGGCGAGAAATTTGCAGAATTAAACTGTACATCGCTGCCTTGATCAATGATCCAAGGTGGCTCAAATAAACGAGATATTACAACATAAAATACATGTATACAACCAAAATTTTCATATGTACAAAATGAGTACGTCTTACTGTACCAAGAAGTCCATCCACTTCTTACCAAGCCACTTCCATGGCGAATTTTGCTACTACAACTCTTCCTCATGTGAAACTTTCGTTTTCACATCAATAATGGAATCCTTGGTTCCACTTGTGCCAATCTTTCTGTTCGCTTGTTGCATGTGCTTTGGACGACTAGTTGGATGCAAAGTCCAACAATGAGAGACATCATGTCCCTTATTTTGGAAATATGTGAAAAAATTATGCACCTTCTTTGAAAGTTGTCTTTGCCTCATCTTCTTCCTGTATGCTTTCTTCCTCATCCAACATCTCGAAGCATCATGGTTAAATCGACCACAATATGTACAAAAATATTTCTTCCATTTAAGCATGTAAAATTATCATGCCTTGCAGAAACACAATCAAATTGATCATGAGAAGATTTATACCTCTTGTACTGCTTTGAGTGTTCATCCTTTTTTTCTTCATGAGAAGATGAACTAGTAGATGCTACAACTTTCATTTGCAAGCTAACATCACCGTTTTTGTCTTGAAAACTGTCTAAACTTGCATGCATGCCATAAGCTACATGTCTACCATATTCTTGCTGCAACAAAGGCTTAAAGCAATGGCAATAATATTTGAAACAAATTTGACATATTTGCATCTTAGAACTTGGAATAAAGGTTCTCTTTGAAATAGCCTCACATGCTCTCATGTTTTTGGAGTCTTCACCATTAAATTGCACATAACCAAGACCAAGATTCTTGGGTCGTTCCTCAACCAAAATGGGATCAACCATGCCTTGTGCATGCTTACCTAACCCCTTGCCTTCATAGCCAATTTTAATCATTAATCTGGACCCTATACCTCTCGTATGTTTTTCGAAAGAACCAACACATCTTTCTAAAGAGGAAACTGAAGAAAAGTTAGAATGGATTAACTCTTCCTCACGCATTTTCTTGGTCAAAGCCTCTTTGGCTTGATGGAGTTGTCTCTCCATATCATGCAATATTTGAAGAATTTCTTCCTTCTCTTCCTTCATGGCAAACAATTCTTCATGAAGTTCAGTACTTTCTCTTTTATTTGCAAACAAAATCTGTACCATGTCCTTCAATATAATAAAGTCACGCTTCATATCATCATCGAAGAATCTTATGAAGGAGGAAACTTCACTTGTAGAAGTTGTCATTATGATGTCAATGAACAAATTAACTTCAACAAAGTTCTCAAAGCTTTCAAAAAAAAAAATTTTTTTTTTTTAACCAAATGGCTGTAAAGACAAACTCTTATTCAAGCAGCCAAATAACAAACAACTCCAAGAGCTTCTTAACAAACAATCATCAAGAGGGTTTGTGTTCCAAGGGTGAATTTAAGGTACTTTTGGGTAAGGAAGAAGCCGTCAACTCTTTCTTCCTTTTTGTTTTCTCCAAGACTTAGCTAATCATTAGCTATCCCAAAAACTCAAGCAAACTCAAACAACAATCAATTTGCAAACAGTAAAACAATAAATATTTTACATTGTTTAAACACCTTTCCTTGAAGACATGCTTAAGGCTTCTTCTAATCTCTTAAACTTCAGCCAAGTAAGCCTAAAAAAACCTACAACAAATGCTACCCCAAAATGGTTAAACACTGCTTGCAAGGGTTATAATGCAGACTTTTAAACAAATCCCTTTGCACAAGAAAAATATAGAGAGAAACACTAGCTCTCCTAATGCTCAAAAACACCAGCCTCGATACCAACCTGATCTGATTTTGGATTGTATTTGTTACGTTATGCAAAGTATCCAAACAGATATATTTAGTGTGCAAATGGTTCTCCTTAAGTTACAAGTTAAACAAATCTTTCTGGTTTTGTTATTAAAGTTTCTATTTGAGGATTGATTAAATAATTTTACTGTTTAACATTGTACACTAGCAATAAACAATAAATAAACTCACAAACACATTACTCAGCTATTTGTTGAACAGTTCACCCCTCCTGGGCTACGTCTGCTGGTCCAAGCCTCCCAAAGGACATGTTCCTCTTGTATTAATTTTTCTCAAAATGAAAATAAAAGTATAAATATGCCTCAATAGGAAAAAATAACTGAAAATATAGTTTCAGAAGATATGAAATGGCTAAAAATGCCTTTTCATTTACACTAAACAGTGAAATATTACTAAATACAATGCCTTGTCCATGATGGCCCTGATGGCTCCTTCATCTTCCTCAAAGAAAAAAGTGCTGAAGATCACCTATATTCGACCTGAAACCTATTCCAAACTCTTCAGAAGGTCGAAGAGACCCAAAATTGACTAAAATTTCATCCAATTTGGTTCAATAATGAGAGAGTTATGGCTCCCAAAGAAAACTTCCCAATGTCACAAAAAAACCTCCACCAAATGTGGAGAAACTGCTAGATAGCGCTCCAAAATAGTGGATTCCCCGAAAATGTCAGAGGCACTCCAAACTGGGTGGTAACGGATAAGGCTAGCATTAAATGTTTAAGGCGCATTCACATGCGGATATTTCGCTGACCGTTAACCGTTCAATTGTCTGCCCTTTAAAACTGTAGCCATAAATTTTTGAGACGTGGCCACATGCCATGGTCAGCCAACTGTTTTAGTTCACGGTTAATGTTTAAGCACCTAGTCTTAGCCCTCTGGTCATGTGGGGTCGGGCTAGCCCCTTAAATTTTCCGCCATTCCATATTTTAAACTTTAAATAAAAAGTCTCTGCGACCATAGTTAAGACTCAACCATGTGGCACAATGGTAAACATATTGTGCTGCCCGACCAGAGGTTCAGGGTTCGAAGCCCTAAAGTTGCATAATTTTTTTTTAATGCCAAAAATCCTTGCCCTGGTGCCATGTGGTGGCCTCTGGGCTTGCCATGTGGCAGCTCGTGATTGGCCATCAAAACCAAAAGTCAAATCATAAATGAATCAACCTCTGCCACTTGTCTGCTTCTGATAAGATCGAATTGAATATTCCAAGGAATATTTTGAGGAATATTCCAGGAATATTCCTTGGAATATTATTTTTAAAATTTTTCCAATGTTGGAAAGTCAAGCTTGGTCCACTGAATTTTGGAGTTTACTAGAGACTTCAAACCTGAATAACTTTTGCATACGACCTCCGTTTTGCGAATCGTTCACGGTGCCCAAATCGCAGTGATGAGACCTTTCCGTTCATTCAGATTGCAAGTGATTTTGAAAACTTTCATTTTTGAGCAATTTTCATAACTTGGAAATGATGTCCTGATCAGTGTCCCTTGCTTTACTAAGGGAAATAACCTCATCAAATGTCACATCATGATTGAACTCAATGATCCTATGGCCTGGAACATATATCCTGCATGCCTTAGAATTTTCACAATAACAAAAAATGTACATTTCTTTCCTAAATCTTCCATATTGGACCTCTTCTCCTTTGAAACATGAAAGTAGGTAAGGTAGCTAAGATTCTTATGTGTCCAACTTCTAGTTTCACACCTATAAATACTTATTTGTGAGACATGTTTTCTAAGGCATGATGACGATTCCTATTTTGGAAATATATAATAATATTTTTAGCTTCTCCCCATAGGAATATAGGAAGCTTTTGATCATGAATCATGGCTTTGGCCACATCCATGATAATCTTGTTCTTCCTCTCAACAAATCCATTTTTTTTAGGCTTGTATGGAACAATGACCTCCTTCTTAATCTTAAATTATCTACATAAGTCTTTGAACTCATTTGAAGTACATTTTCCTCCATTTTCTGTTGAGATTCAACAAGAAAATTCAACACCCATGCCTAGTGAATTAAGCACCTAGTTGCATTAAGCACCTAGACTAGGGTGGGGCCCACAGTGTTATTTTTGGGTGCATGTCTATTTTTATTATCCCTTAATTAAAAATGAAACTAAACTGTAATATGCTCTCAATGTGGACTTGAATGAGTTAACTGAAAGTGATAAATTCAGTTAGCTAGTGGATTTCGAGTTAGAGGTTGTTGGTGAGGCATGCCGAGTAATTCTCATTGTAACAGAGTTCGAAGTGCAATGGTGCATGAGTTGGAGAAAGTTGTAAATCAGTTTGACTCAGTTAAGTGAGTTAAACTCAGTTGTGCTAGTTGTAATTGAAGATACACTAGTGAGAGATCAAGTAAATTAAATATTAATTAATTCACAATCAATTATCTCCATGCAACTGAGGATTTACTATTATTAGTTGTATGCATTTCAAATCTAGTGGAGACCCAGTTGAGTTCTAGGTGAAAGGGAAGTTGACTATCAGTTGTAGGATTATCTTCTTGCACACATGCATGAAAACACCCATTGGAGTGCCCATGATACTTGCACAGTCAAGGTAGGCAAGAATTCCTATCTTTTAGAAATATTTACCATCAGAAACTGTGCAAGCAAGGCAGGCTGTCTAGAGGCTGAGAACTGGCTATTTGTTGGTCAGTTTTGCATATGACAGTCTGAGACAATTAGCTAAGTACTGGAGGGCTCTTGTGAGAAGAGATTTGCATGTAATTTTTTCATGACCCATGCTTAATATATAATAGAAGATAGTGGGTTTTTTAGCTGTAATATTTCCTTGGGAGATTATCTGTGTTGTGTGTGATTGATCTTTATTCATGTTCATGTTCATGTGATTATGTTTTTAATTCCACAAAATATTTGTAGAAGAGATTTAGTATTTAACTTTAACACATTGTTAGATCGAGTGAATCCAAGATATACATCCATGTTGTATAATTTCTACATTTTATATCCTTAGGATCTTGATATTATTTCCTGTTTGATTTTCCACAAGAGCCTTGAAATCCATAAACACATTGAAAACCCGATCCTTTGTCTTTAAGTAGAAGATCTAAGTTAATTTTCGAGAGAAGTCATGAACAAAGATCACATAGTATAAATTTCCTCCAAGATATTTCACCACCATGGGCCCACAAAGATCAGAATGAATAAGATGAAATATATCCTTAGATATTTTTTTGTTAGAAGGGAATGGACCGTTGAAATTTTTCCCATTGGCACATCCTAGACATACACCTCCATGATCAACTTGCATCCCGGGTATCCTTATAACCATATTTCTTACAATAGGAAAATACTTATAATGAAGGTGAGCAAATATATGGTGCTAAAGTTCACATTGATTTGTACTATCATGGACCAATGCTTGAATTGGCCGTCCACAAAATTTGTATAGTCCATCGTCTCAGACACCCATGGTGAAGGCTTCCCTCATGCTAGAATTCCTTAGCTAAGAAAGGACTTTTATCGCACCTTGAGTTTCTATATCTATTTTGAGGGCTTTGGGGCTCTTAAACACTAGCATGGGAAACAAGACCTCTTACTCTCCTTCTATTGTTGATGTTGTTGTAGTTGGTAGAGGGCCTTTGAGCATTTCTTGTTTCAGGGAAATCTTGGGCCATGTGGAAAAAATTTTCACACCTAAAGCATTGGAATATATAGAATTCCCTTCTATTATTGATGAATAATGGATCTAGATTTTTTGGATTCCCTTTGAAAGAAATTCCTTTCCCTTTTCCTTTTTTCACATTGGCTGCAAATTTTGTAGGCTCTCCTTTATCTAGTTTTGTATTCTCCCTCTGGAAATGAGTCTCGACTATTATTTAGTGAAAGAGCCAAATATTTCATTAAATCAAGGAGGATCCTTTCTGCTACTAATGCTTGAAATTAATGACTCCTAATACATGGGTATCCCACTAAGGGCCATCTAGACAAGTTCTATTTCATAAACAACTTCTCCAATAGAAAGAATCTGATCTCTTGTTTGAGAGATTCTCATGAAGTACCTTGTAATAGGTTCTTGTTTGGTCATCTTGATGTCACAAAGTTGACTCTTCAAAGAAATTATGTGGCTAAGATTGTTGACCTCATACATCCCAATCAATTTGTCATACATTTCCTTTGACTTATTTATATTGGACACATAGGTGATGATAATACCCCTGAGTGAATTAATAGTTATTTTCTTAGCGTTGATCTCACCTTTATTGTACTAGGATTTGACACTAGCAGTGGAATTCTATAGAGGTTAAACTACATTTCCATCCACATATTCCATCACATCATTTTCTTCTAGGGTCAAATCTAATCCATCCCTCATGTTGAAAAGTTGGAGGCATCATTCAAATTCTATTTGGACTTGAAGTAGGAGGGTTATATTGCTCGAGAAATTGATCTCTAATATGTAAAAGAGTGTCTCTATAGGGCGCTCTCTGGTATCCTTAGGCTAACCTTCACCTTAGGTATGAGACCATGCTAATTTTTCATAATGTTCTATGTTGTTATAATCACTTAAAACAAGTTTCTTCGATTCGAATCGTCCCAATAGTAGATAAGAAATTGCATATATAATAGTAAAGAATAAATACACAATAGAAGATATCCAAGCATAATGAGACACAAATATTTGGTCAAAGACTAGGGAAAAACCACACAAGGGGGAAAACCCTTTGATCAATTCTTCTTCTACTATTAGCCAATCAATGTTCAACATGAGATACATCAGTTCAATAGTACATCCAAGAACTAGTGAAATTCAAGCTTTGACTTCCCAATTCAACCAATCCAATAATGAGAGATGAAGTCATATCTAGTCAAAATATCACCCTGCAAAATTTCGCTTGTGGAAGAATAGTCAACAACAGTCAACGGTTTGCACTGGCCAGTCAAAGTCAATGGTCTAATTGCTTAGAAATTTTTTTTCAACTCAACCCTGAATTTGATCTTCCTTCCTTAGTCAAACTCCATCAAAATAAATCAAAAATATCCTCATGCAATTTAGTCAAACTTCCATAGTAAACTTGTGGTCAAAACTTAGCTCAAAAATTCGGTCAAACCCAGTCATAGTGCCTAGAAAAATTTGGTCAACTCAGCAATAATTTCAGTCAAAGTCTCCCTCCAAGATCTTAGTCAAAGTAGTAGAAGAAGAAATCGGTCAACATAAGTCAACGTAGGTCAGAATAGCCTAAAAAAAAGGTCAACACAAGTTAAAACATATCCTCTCTCCTCTTTGCACATGTGAGCTCAGATTGTAAATTAAGAGATGATTTGATACTTGATGTGATGTCCAAATGAGAGGTCAACGAAGTCAATTTATATGTGACTTTGGAAGGACAATTTTTGACTTGAGGCTGACTTGAGTTTATGTGGTTGACTTGGTCCAGGGTTAAAAATTAAGTTTTCTCCATTTATTTTAAAGGTGAAATTTGAACCATAGCTACCAATTTTCAACAAGATAAATCTCAAGTCTTGAGAAAGAGGCCTGTTGGGCCCCAACTCCAATCAAGCTAAGAATAATTTTCCTATCCTCAAGTTAAGAATAATTTCCTAATCCTTTCTTCACATTGGTTGCAAATGCTGTAGGCTCTCCTTTATATAGTTTTTGTATTCTCCCTCTGGAAATGAGTCTGGATTCTTATTTAATGTAAGAGACAAATAGTCCATTAAATGAAAGAGGATCCTTTCTGCTACTAATTCTTGAAATGAATGACTCCTAAAACATGGGTAACCCACCAAGGGCCACCTACATAAGTTCTCTTTCACAAACAATTTCTCCAATAGAAATAAGATGATCTCTTATTTGAGAGATTATCATGAAGTACCCTATAATATATCCTTGCTTGGTCATCCTGATGTCACGAATTTGGCTCTTCAAAGAAATTCTGTGGCTAAGATTTTTGACCTCATACATCCTAATCAATTTGTCATAAATTTACTTTGACTTCTTTAACTTGGAAACATAGGTGATGATAAGACCCCTGAGTGAATTAATAATGATTTTCTTAGCCTTGATCTCATATTTCTTGTATTAGGATCTAACACTGGTAGTGGCATTCTATAAAGGTTCAACTACCTTTCTATCCACATATTTCATCACATCATTTTCTTCTAGGGTCAAATCCAATCCATCCATCCATGCTGCAAAGTTGGAGGCATCATTCAACTTCTCTTATGTCTTGCAGTAGGAGGGTTATATTTCCCAAGAAAGTGATATGAAATATGTAAATGAGTGTCTCTAAGGGGTGCTCTTTAGTATCCTTAGGCTAACATTCATCTTATCTCTGAAGCCATGTTAATTTTTCATAATGTTCTATGTTGTTATAATCACTTAAAACAAATTTCTTCAATTCGAATCATCCCAATAATAGATAAGAAATTATATATATAATAGTAAAAAATAAATGCACAATAGAAGATATCCAAGCATAATGACACACAAAGATTTGGTCAAAGACTAGGGAAAAACCACATAAGGGGGAAAACCCTTTGACCAATTCTTCTTCTACTATTAGCTAATCAATGTTCAACATGGGATACATAGATTCAATAGTACATATAAGAACTAGTGAAATTCAAGCTTTGACTTCCCAATTCAACAAATCCAATAGTGAGAGATGAAGTCAAATCTAGTCAAAATATCTCTCTACAAAATTTCTCTTGTGGAAGAATAGTCAACAACAGTCAATGGTTTGTGCTAACCAATCAAATTCAATGTTATAATTGCTCAGAAAAGTTCGGTCAACTCAAAACTGAATTTGACCTTCCTTCCTTCGTCAAACTCAATCAAAATAAATCCAAAATATCCTTTGCAATTCGGTCAAACTTTCACAGTCAACCTGTGGTCAAACCCTAGCTCAGACATGCGGTCAAACCCATTCATAGTGACCTAGAACAATTTGGTTAACCTAGCAATAAATTCAGTCAGAGTCTCCCTCCAAGATCTTGGTCAAAGAATAAGAAGAAGAACTTGGTCAACATAAGTCAACGTAGATTATAATAGCCTAAAACAAAAATTAAACACAAGTTAAAACATAACATCTCTCCTCTTTGCACATGTGAACTCGAATTGTAATTTAAGAGCTGATTTGATGCTTGATGTGATGTCCAAATGAGATGTCAAAAATTTCAATTTATATGTGACTTTGGAAGGACAATTTTTGACTTGAGGCTGACTTGATTTTATGTGGTTGACTTGGTCAAGGGTTAAAAATTAAGTTTTCTCCATTGATTTTAAAGGTGAAACTTGAACCATAACTACCAATTTTCAGAAAAGATAAATCTCAATTCTTGAGAAAGAGGCCTATTAGGCCCCAAATCCAATTTAAGCTAAGAATAATTTCCCTATCCTTTGAGGAAGAAAACTTGAAATCCATCCATTTGCAAGTAAGAATGAAAAATCGAGGACTATATCCAATTGCTCGAGCCTAGTTTTGGGAGATCCATACTCGAATTGACTGGGGGGCACTCTAATTGACTGAGGGGCAACATTTTTCCACAATACCTACCTACAACCTCTATTTCTTAGGACTCAGGGATGTCTTCACCTCCCACTATTTTGACCTTTTCATCTCTCTTCTTAATAAACCTCCTCTTATGATTAGGAACATAAATATTGTTTTCTTTAATATTGGTGGTATTGTGTTGGGGTTTTGGGGCCGTTCCCTCAAGAAAAAAGTTTTGGGTGGTTCTTGTGTCCATTTTTGGCAACTTTCAATGGACTATTTTTGCCTTTAGCAGTTTTGTAACGCATGATGTTTTTGGCCATGGTTTCATAGTTTTGGTTAAGGAATTACAATTTTATTGTAATACATGTTAGATAGATTGGCGTTTTATGGATTCTGTGACATATATACTATTATTGTAATTACGTATAGAAGAATATATTGAAAATTTTTGTTGTTTTTACAGCTTGGATTTCGAGGATAAAAGCTTTGTATTAATGTGTATGTTTTCCACTGCATCTTTTTTGTTTTATTAATAATTGTTTGTGGGAATTAATTATACAAGGTTAAAATATACAACAATTTTTTTTTTTTTTAAACACCCTTGCCATTTCAAGACCAAAATATTGTTTCCAGTCATGTATCCCGACTTATTTCCATAGCAACTACCTAAACTCATCACAAATTGTATAATCATTTTAAACTAAAAGGAGACAATTTTTTTAATAGAAATATAATATATACAAAAATTCCATTAATGATGAAATAATTCAAAATTTTCTTCAAGGTTTTCCCATTCACAAGGAGGCTTTCCAAATCCCCTCCGATGATTGGCAAATGTAAGTTGAAGGACTAAAATTTTAGATTTTTGAAATCACGTGTTTTTATTTCACCTCATGAGATTTATTCTATGACCAAATCTCTGACTTTGAAATCCATATTACCAACTGCGGACTTAGTGAACCGCTGCTTAATTTATTCTTTGCTTTCTTTATTTGGAGTTTCATGGTTAGGTGAATATTCCACAATTTTTTGGAATGGTTTTGCATCTCTTTTCAACGAGACTACACGTTGGATTAGTTTAGTATCACATGTATTCAAATTGCTATATGTCAACATAAATATGTCCTTATATTCTTGAAAGAGTTGTATAAAAGAAACTCATTCTAAGAGTGAAAAACCAATTTCCAATTAATATTTTGGGGATATAAGTGTCTAGATTTAACACTTCATATTACATTGAAGAGGTTTTTGATTTATATTTTATTAATCCCTTAAATTTTTCTTGCAAATCATAAATTTCTCCAAATGTACCACTCCTTTTGGTATTGTGTTTTATGATTTGGATTCCGATTTTAAATAAAATTCAATCGTGGTTGAGTCATGTTGTTTCTCATTGATGACATTCCCTTTGAATTTATCCTCTCAAGTGACAAAATCTAAAATTTGTCCATCATCATCAAATACCCTTAAATTAGTAATGTTGTTAGGAATTGAGGGTCTAAAAATTAGTTCAACATAAAATTTATCAGTCGAGAAATAATTAAATTAGATTCTACATTAGTGGGTAGATCGGCATCTAAATATTGTGAACAAGGTACAATTTTTGTGTGTGTGGAAAATGACGCATAATTTTATTCATAAAAAGAAAAACAAAATTACATTTTACATATGCTGAAAGCATTTAGGAAATACACCACACGACAATACGAGCACATGGCATACATTTAACTAGTCCCCCCAGAGGAGAAACTTCAGAGATAATGAGAATGACCGAAAGGAATATTACAATAACATGCAGAGTCTGAAACCACCCAGAGAAAATAGTGTAAAGGAGAACCAAGCAGGGCCCAAAACAACCAGAGTGCCCACACAATAAACTAGCCCAGTGATGAGTGACCAAACATTTAAATAGTGGGTCTAAAAACCCCTGAAAATATTTATCAAAATTAAAAGGGTTGTAAGTATTTATTAGGTAATTGAAACAGGGAACAAACTACCCTAATAGCCAAGAAATAAATATCATAACGAAGAAAAAAAAAATAGAGCCGTAAAGCCCAACAAAATCAACGACATCCTCCATGTGAGCAACAACAAACATGATAAAGAAAAAGGGCCTCAAATGATGGCAACAAGAAAATATGGGCAACAATACATCAAAACTTCAAGAAAATACTAGGCACCGGAGTAGAAGGAGCATCATGACAACTAAGAGGAGACCCCAATGGAACCAAATACACATAGACCAAGCGCACTGTTGAAAGAGAACCCACAAAAATCATTATCAACAACACCAACCTCGAATAATGCACCTAGCAACACTAAAGGATGGAGGCACAAACCACAGGTTGGAGTGGCTAGGGTTCCAAACTCCCCACCTACCACTCCCTTAACTCCAAATCTCTATGAAATATGGAAATTACCAAAGAGATACACAAACTATAATAAAAGCGTTAACATTTGAACGAGGTTCCATACCTCTTGTTGGTAATTCTTTAGGTGGCTTGGAATATAGTGTATTCAATTTCTTACCTATTTCACTATAATTTTAGGGTCACAAATAACCTTTGATTTTTTAACATTTAAATCAATTTCCTTTCATAGATCTTGGTTAAGGGCCTTGTATTTTTATACATTATTGGTACATTGGAACTCTAATATACATGCTATCATGATTTTATTTCCTCTTGGTGGAGGATGCAACTTGTAATGACACCCTCACCAGATTTGGAGCCATAAAAACAAAAAAAGCATAATTTTTTTCTATATTAAAACTTACACTAATGGAGCTTGAATTTGTATAATTTATTACACCAAACTAAGTAAATTGAAGGAGTTCAGATTGAACACATGTATCAAAAAGGTGGTTATTTCACAATAAAATTTCCAAATAGATAATCTAAATAGTAGTTGATTAAGATGAAATGTGAGAACATGATAAGTTCATTTAGATCATTGAGATCAATATCCAGGTGTCTAATACACCTTTTGCATTCTATATTAATTTTATTTGGCTGACCATTTTAAGGTATCCATTAGTGTGTTTAGTTAGTAGAGAAATATTTATTTAACTTTTATGACTAATCCCTACTAAGCAACAAGTTGTAAGGTTTGAGATTATGAGCAACAACAATATATATGATCTGGTGATATTTTGGGTTACAAGATAGTCTAATTATCACATCCTTTAGTTCTCCTAAGACTTTGACATTTGATCCATCTAATTGTACTATATAGGTAGTGGAAGTCTTAGGTCAACATTCAGTTTTTTACGTACAGAATAAAGCATCACATTAGATGAATCTCCCTCAATCCACTAAATAGTTATATACATTTCTATTGAATATTTCAAAATCACACGAAATGGTGGAGTGTGAGAACCAGACTGATCTCCTATCCACGAAACATTTATATTTTACTTTTTGGGATGAAGAATTTAAATAATTTTTTCGTTTATCTTTTTCTCCATTATTAGTTGTGCCATTTTTATAATTATCATTTCCTAATGCTTATATAAGTTTTTTTTATTTTTTATTGAGTATTATTGGATAATTCATATAAAGAAATATTTTCTCTAGTTTCTTCATATATTCTACCAGATCATATTCTAACTTATTTGAAATTGAAACTGACTTACCTAATCTTAAATTTATCTTGCTAGTGAAAGAGGATTTCTTGATTGTATAGATGGGGTTCCTATAGTTGATGGAGGTCCTTTGCTCATGGTTTGTGCAACACAAATTTCCTCAATTGTTTCTTCTTCATAATCAATTATTCCTTGGTATATATCCCAAATAATATTAATTGCTGGTTTATGAATTTCTTCATCATCTTGCATTTCTTCATTAGCTTGAATTTCTTCTTCCTCTTCCATCTTAGTAAAAAATATAAAGATATTTACAGATTTTGGGCATGTTTTCTCTGAATGACTAGTATTGTGTGCTCTACAAAAATTATCTTGAGAAAAATCCTCAAGTTGCATTTCCTTAGTATAAGGGTTTTGGTTGTTTGGAGGTAGGGTGTTTCTACTGAATGGAGAGCTCTAAGGTCTACTAAATATTTTTCCCGCTCTTGAACTTTTTTTAAGATATTTTTTTTTTCACTAGAAAAATAAAAAAATATTATATTAGATATAACAGACTATTTACATATGCAAATATTTTTTAATAATTCTCTAAAATCTATCCATGTGCAATATCTCCTTGTCTTTATTTTCATCAATGATTTTTGTTATTCTTTTTTTTACAATAGCGAAAGTTCCTTTTTCTTCCAATGTTGTTTTACCTATAATACTAAACATTTCTTTTTATACATCTAATTTTTCTTGAAATATGTCAGTTAATGTAGGTTTCCTTGATCTTTTAAAAAATATAACAATTGAGGAAGGTAGATGATCCAAAATGTTTTTGCTTGATATGTGTTAAATAATTACATGTGAAAATTGTAGCTTAAAACAAGAAACTTTAAAGGCATAAACATAATAAGAGAGAAGGAATTAGCATCATGCAAGAAGACAAATTATTGATATCGAAGTTCTTCCAGGAGGGACTACATCTTCGGGCCCTACTCAAATAGTGGGGAGGCCCTCTTTCATTAAGTGGAAAAAATGAAAGTACAAGTATAAAATGAGAAATTACACCCTTATACCTCCATAGCTGAAAGTTCCTGAAAAATGAAGACCTCTGATGAATAAATGGAAAAAAAATTTGGATTCGTGGCGTTGAGTAGTGCAGAATCCATATAAAATTTTCCTAAATCTAACAAAGTGAAAATCTGACCCCTCTGGAAAATGGCTCAGATCATGGTTCCGCCCCCCTCCTGTACACTGCTCATGGTTCCATGTCTCGATTTCCATGCCCACTCCTGACCTGCCCGAGCACACTTATGAAATGAGAGTTTATATATTAAAATGTTGTTGGACTTGCCAAGGAATTCTGTTGGCGTACTGGTTGGAGGATCCAAATTAGAGGGAGGGCGTCTGGTGGTCAAACCCCACCCCTTCCATAAAAGTCTGAATTCTATTTTACATAACCGAACCTTTATTTTTTTTAACTCGCATGTATATATTTTAATATAAAATTTGGGTAGTTGGGGGGCCAGGCCTGCATTGGGTGGCCCGCCCCCATACCTCTGTCGTCCTTGTCTTATTAAATGGTAAGTGGGTTGGGCGATGGGGTTACAACCCCGCCCACCCGCAGATATTGTTGTGGCCATAAGTTATTGTTTCACATCATGGGTCGTGGAATGTGGGCGGGGTTTGACGGGGTCATGGCCAACGACCCCAATTCAAATATATTTTTGTTATGCGGTTTGTTCGTTGGAGTAGGGGTGGGGGTCATGGCCCGCTGCTGCTATTTTTTTTTAATATATATATATATATATATATATATATATATATATATATATTTTTTTTTTTTTAATTTTAAAAAATAACCACTATTTTTGAAAATTCCAGAATTTTGACCGAAGGAGTGAAACTCAGGTCCCACAAATTCACCCAGAATTTGGCCGAGGTTGGTTGGAATCTGGTGGCTGGGTTCTAGAAAAATTGTTGCCTCCTTAAGCTGCCACATCACCAAGTCAATCCTCAAACTTTGACTACTTCTAACTCCTTCATTTGGACTCGAAATTGAGTGTCACCTACACCATTGGAATCAAGAAGACGATATCTTCAGTCTGATACTAGGTTTACAATCTTTCCAACACTTTGATTTTTGAGACTTTGTACTTAAGCCACCTGTACTTGGACCTGTACAATCCACCTCGATTATATCTCCCCACTGAAGAGATTTTGGACCCCCAAAAGCCTTATCAATCAACAGGCAAGTGAGGGAATTTCTCCCTCACCTTCTCCTTTTCAATCCATTTAGCTTTACTTTGGTGCATCCATTTGAAGCCAACACGAAGATACTCCACATCTCCCCGTTGTGAAGTCCTTGTGCTTTCATCGAGAATGATGTCTTCTGGAAATTCATCGAGATACTCTGGTGCAAAGTCATCCACTATAGGCACTGATCCTACCTCCTCGGTGTCCATAATCAATGGTGGTTCATAAAGATTCATATTTTCGACATTCACGATTGAGTACATTTGCATGTATACAGGAAAATCGAGTCGAAAAGCATTATTCCAAATATTATCTAATATGGTAAATGGACCATACTGGATTGGTCACAATTTCTTGCCTTCCCCCTTCATTTTATCCTTGCTGATATGGAACCACACTTTTTCACCAACTTGAAATTAATGGTCGACTCGGTGCTTATATCAGGCCTAACTCTTTTCCAACTGCTCTTGCACTACTTGGTGAATTGCCTGTATCCACTGGATGAACCGCTATGCTTTTTCCCTGTCATCACGTCCACTAGCATCTTCACCCCTTCCATAGATCATGTCGAAAGGGTCCTTTGGTAAGTAACCAAAGCATGTCTCAAATGGTGAACGCTGCATAGAGGAATGCACTGCTTGGTTGTAGGTGTGCTGCACATATGGAAGATGTTGGAAATACTGAGAAAGGGGGTGAATTAGTATTTCTTTCAATTAGAGAATTAGTTAGTCTTCAATTATAATCAGTGTTTTTACAATGATAGCAGCAAACAAAAGTAACACAAATGCACACAGTTTTTAAGGTGGAAACCCACTCCGAGACAAAAACTGCCTAATGATTTTCTAATAATTCTTTAATATTCAACTCCAATTGAAAATAAAGCTCCAACTTCCTAGAATCTAGAAAAGCATTCTTCTCCAGCTCCCACTGGATGGACGCTCCAACACCCGAGATTCTTCAGTAGTCAACTGAACGGATGCCCGAACACCCAATGACCTACAACTCACCCTAGCACCACCCTACCACCCTATAGAAGAATAAAAGAATAATGACTCCCATACCAGGGAAAATGTTCCACTTTACAATGATATAGAATGATGTAGAAGAAGAAGACACACTAGAGCATAACCCCAACTATGGTTAATGATGATCCTAGACCACCTGACACTGCCTCTTCTACTCTTGGCAGATAGATACTAGTAAAATTTGTACAATAATGTATTTACAATGACTTAGTACAATGATACCTTTACAATGATTGTATGCAGTGCTGCCCACTTGAAGACTTCATGTGATGAAATTATTGCTACTGTTATGCACCTTGGTTGTGGCTCTTGTCATGCTACCCTCTGCTGTACCTTGCTTTTCTTTGCTTCCCTAGAATGCCTTGTCCTTTGCAGCCCTTGACAACACATGATCTAGCTTTTTATTATCCTTCTAGGAGCTTGATATTGAATCTGGTGTGTCTCTATAATTTCAAATCCCTAATATCTAATTTTATGTCCTATAGTATTCCTCTGAGTTGTATTTCCAATGCCATAGGTCTGACCCAATTTGGATTCTTCAAGGGATATTTATACCCAATCTCTCACAATTGCCTAATTATGGACTGTTTCAGCAGAGCGAACTTGTACGACGTGCCACATGTCATTTTTTCTTCATTCATCTCTAAAATTCATAGAGAGAAAACTAAAGTCTATGCATTATCTGTCACTTTTCTATAGAATTCCAATTCGATACTCAGAGAGAGAGTTATGACGATTTTCCCAAGGTCACTTCTTTGAGATGAATTTCAGGAGCCTGCAAAAACACTAACTTCCACAGATCATATCTCCGAAAATATTATGAACCCTGATTTGAAATTTTCACAACAGCTTCCTCAGGATTTCAGCTTCGCCCCATAAAAATTTCAGCTTCTGAACCTATGTAGAAAAAAATTTAGTGCGAAAATTCCACGATGACCTATTTCAGATAGCGAAATCCCTTGCATGAGGAGGATATGAGGATCACAATTTATATAAATGATTATGTTGAGAGGGGCTTCAACAAGTGAATGTGGGAGGGATTTTAGGAGATTAAAAAATATTAATTATGACTTTTCAATGACCCATGACACAACCCCATGGGGTTTTAGCCCACTAACTGGGGGTACAAACTTCAAACATGAATATCTCTCAAACCGTGAAGAATTACATGGCTAGCCATATATCAATGGAAACATCTCGACAAGTAGAAACCATCAAAATAATTATTGACCCAGAATATATTAATTTGGTAGGTAAAAATTGCCGTGCAATATTGGGTTATCCCCTGGTGCTGCTTGGGTTGACATCAATGACAACCGTTGATCAACAAAATATGCTCATCCCACAACTTAGGATGTTTTCTGCAAAAGCCCTGCAACAAGTGTACCACGGTATGGTTGACGACCTCTGTCTGTCCGTCAGTTTGTGGATGGAATTCCATACTTCTCTTCAACTTGGTGTCCATCATAAGCCACAAGCTGGTCCAAAAATCTCCAAGGAAGTGAGAGTCTCGATCTGACACAATCGATGTGGGAAACCCAAAGTGGACCCAAACATACTGAAAGAATAGAGAAATAGTCTACTCAGCAGTGACCTGCTTTTTACAAGGCATTAATATGAACATTTTACTAAAGCGGTCAATGACAACATACAAATAGTCGTGACCCTTTCTAGACATAGGCAAACCTCCTACAAATTCCATCGAAACACTTTCCCATGGACGACCCAGAATAGGGACTGGTGTGTAGAGCCCAAGTTTTCTATTAGAGGGCTTTGAAACCTAACACATCACACATCACTTTAAAAAATGGGTTACAATTTTTTTCATATGGGGCTAAAAGAAAAACCTTTGCAAATGACATAAGTTTTTTTCGACACCAAAGTGAATAGACAAAAGAGAGGTATGCGTCTCTCAAATTACATGTACCCTTTCTGTTGTGGGTATGCACAATTTTCCAAGGTGATACAACAACTTCCCCTGCAAATTATAGTTGTCCACCTGTGAACCATGAGTTAGTTTTGAATATATGTCTTTAAAGTCATCATCGATAGCATATTTCTCAGCATAACTTTCAAAATACAACGAAGCATTATGCAAAATAATAGAAGCAACAATAGGAGGGTGAGAGAGCATACTTGCTACTTTGCTACTAGTGCCCTTCTTATACTTTATTACCAGATGAAACTGATGTAGAAACCCCATCCACATGAAATGACAAGATTGTTGTAGCTTGGTATGTGACTGAAGGTATTTCAAGGGATGATGATCCGTATGGATGATGGTTTCCTTGCCGATCAAGTAGTGTTTCCACTTTTTCATTCTTTGGACCATGGCATACAGTTCCTTGTCGTAAGTGGGGTAATTAATGACAGCTTGGGATAACTTCTCTGAATGGTAACATATTGGCTTCTTCTTCTGCAATAGTACATCTCCCATGGCATACCCACTAGCATCGGTTTCAATCTCAAAAGGCTGCTGGATATCGGGTAAAGCCAAGACTGGTGCGGTGCTGATTTTCTCTTTTAGTGCTTCGAAGGATTTCTACTGCTTTCCTCCCCACTGAAAGGCTTGTTTGATACTTGTCAGTGCATGTAAGGGTGATGCAATAATGGAGAAGTTGGCAATGAATCTCCTCCAGTACTGTACTGCACCTAGAAAACTATGGACCTCTGTTACATTGGTAGGCTTAGGCCATTTTACAATCACCTCAACTTTGGAGGAGTCTATTTTTAAGTGACCATTACCGATAATATGACCAAGGTAAACCAAAGAGGTTTTCCTGAACTCACACTATGAAAATTTTACATACAATTCTTCCCTCTTTAATACATCAAACACTTTCTTTACATGGCATACATGCCCATCCAAAGTCCTACTAAAGACAATAATATCATCTAAATACATAAGGACAAATTCATCAATGAAAGGCCTAAAAAGATCATTCATGACCCTCCTGAATGTGGTTGGCATGTTGCACAGTCCAAATGGCATCACCATTCATTCAAACAACCCTTGTTTGGTCTTGAAGGTGGTTTTCCACACGTCCTGCTCTACAATTCTGACCTGGTCAAAACCACTATGAAAATCCAATTTGTTGAAAAAGATAACATTATGTAATTGATCTAACAGATCATCAATGCGAGCGAGAGGGTATTGATTTTTCATCGTGATTTTGTTTGATGCCCGATAATCCACGCACATCCTCCATGTGCCATATTTCTTGGGTACTAACACGGTTGGCGAGCCGCAAGGAGAAGTACTTGACCAAATGACCCCTTAGTTCAACAATTCCTGTACCTGCTTTTTGATCTCCTCCATCTCGATAGATGACATCATGTACATACCAATGTTTGGCAATGAAGCATCATGCCACAAATTGATCTCATGTTGGAACTCTCATTTCAGAGGTAATCCTTCGGGTTCCTGAAACAACTCATCATAGTTAGAAATAACATTACATAATTCCTGTTTATGAGCCAGATCACATCCTCGGAAAGCATCAGATATTTCTACGTCTTTTTCTCTCACGACCATGAGCAAACACCCCTTGCTGGAATTCACCAATCTCTTCATTTGTCCCGCACTTACAAGACTGACACTAACTTTGGTTTGATGAGCTCTTACAATATACTCTACCCCATGTTTTGTGATTTGGTATTTATTTTCATGTCGAAATAAAACTGCTTTCTTGTCATAAAGATAAGGACTCCCTAACACAATACCACAAATATCCAATGGTATGACATCCAATTCTACTTCATCCGCCAGTTTAGAAGAAATTACAAATTTAACCTTACATTGCTTTGCTATATTTAGTTTTACTTTGTCATGTATCCATTCAAGCGGATAAGGTTTCGGATGAGACTTAACTTCTAAGCCTAAATTTTTAACCAAGGATTCTGAGATTAGTTTTCTTGAGAGCCTGAATCAAATAGAGTTTCTACTTTTGTATGATTTATGACAAATCTAATATGAAACAACTCAATTCTCTTTCGTTCATTAGGAAGAGTCTCATATGTTGAACTAGTGCTTTTATGCGATTCAGAATTAACATGAAGAGAATGAGTACCTTTTGTGCCTACTATTGTGATCAATGCCTCATTGCTAGAGTCGGATCCAAGGTCTTGCTGTGCGGTTGCTACCATCTTTTGCTTACCCTTTCCTCCATATCTCTTTTGCTTGTTTTCTAGGTACAACTTCCAACAATGATTGTCATCATGACCTTCCTTTTTGCAGTGAGTGCAATAAGGATTTTCTCCTTAATCCTTCTTCACTTATGCTATCTTATTTCATTTCCCCTTTCCTTTCCTTTTGAATTTTCCATTTGAAGGTTTGAAAGGTGATTTATTTGAATGATCATAATTATCATTTCTGCCCCTGTTTTCAAGATGAATGGACTTTACACTTTTCGAGTCAATGGTAGTAGGTTCAAACATTAATAATGAATATCTAATGTAACTATGTAATGAACCAATGTACTTAGTTACAACTTCAGGTAAATCTAATGAAATTTCCAAACTTAGTGCTTGTTTTCTAAATTCCTTGATAAATATTTGCACGTTTTGTCCTTACCTTGCCTTAGGTACTGCCACTCCATTAAGGATTTTTTCTTATAACCCAAGGGATAGAATTGATCTTTAAGTGCAGCAATGAAATTTGACCATGAGGAAAGAAGGTTACCCAAATTACTGCTGCCTTGAAGTTTTCTCTCCCACCAGATGAGAGCTATGCCAATCAATCGAAGAGAAGCCAACTGGATCTTTGCCTCATCCTCCACAATCTACTATATCTTGCAGTAGAGTTCAAGCTGCCTAATCTAGTTGTTAAGTTACTCTTCATTACTTTCACCATTATACATGGGTAGATCAAATTTTACATCTAACTTAAAGAAAGGTTTATTAGATGCATTTCCATAATTCCTATGATGATGGTGAGAAGAAATTTCACTTGTTGGAGGAGAAGGAGGTGGATCTCCTCCATTATCTCCATTACCTCCATGCCCTGAACCTTGTCCTTATGAAGCATTATCCCCTATTTTCTCTAGTATCTCAAGTCTAAAGAACAATTTCTCAACCTGATCTGCCATTATGTAGAAGGTCTTACGGAAGTTGAGCTCCTATTTATTTCGAACATCCTCAGCCATGTTCCTTCTCTGATGTGTACGTCCCACTTCGGGATCAAAATACTGTAGTGTCCCTTCGCCTCTTCGTAGCCTATTTCTAGTTAGCATACAAGCATGTAATTCACATCTACAAACACCTGATCTGATACCACTTGATCCAAAAATGTTTTTCTTGAGATGTGTTAAGGAATTACATGTGAAATTGTAGCTTAAAACAAGAAAATTTAAAGGCATAAACATAAGAAGAGAGAAACAATTAACATCATGCAAGAAGACAAAAAATTGATATCAGAGTTCGTCCTGGAGGGACTATGTCTCTGGGCCCTGCTAAAATAGTGGGGAGGCCCTCTTTCATTAAGTGGAAAAAATGAAAGTACAAGTATAAAATGAGAAATTACACCCTTATACCTCCATAGCTAAAAGTGCCCAAAAATTGTAGAACTTTGATGAAGAAATGGGCAACATTGTTGGATTTGTGGCATCGAGTAGTGTAAAATCCATATAAAATTTTCCTGAATCAGACAAAGTGAAAATATGACCCCTCTGGAAAATGGCTCAGATCATGGTTCCACCCCCCTCCTGCACACTGCTCATGATTCTGTGTCTTGATTTTTGTGCCCACTCCTGATTTTCTTGGGTGCACTTATGAAAGGCAAGTTTATATATTAAAATACTGGCGAACTTCCCAAGGAAGTCTGTTGGCATACTGGTTGGAGGATCCGAATTAGAGGGAGGGGGTCGAGTGGTCAGACCTCGCCCCCTCCATAAAAGTCCAAATTCCATGAATTTTGTTTTAAATAACCTTTTTTTAACCATCATGTATATATTTTAATATAAAATTTGGGTATTTGGGCGGCCAGGCCCGCATTGGGCGGCCCGCCCCCATACCTCTGTCATCCTTGTTGTATTAAATGGTAAGTGGGTTGGGCGGTAGGGTTACAACCCCGCCCACCCACAGATATTATTGTGGCTATAAGTTATGGTTCCACATCATGGGCCATGGAACGTGGGTGGGATTCGGTGGGGTCATGGTTGTCGACCCCAATTCAAATATATTTTTGTTATGTGGTTTGATCGTTGGAGTAGGAGAGGGGGTCATGGTCTGCCCCTACTATTTTTTTAATATATATATATATATATATATATATATATATATATATATATATATTATTTGAAAAACCAACCACTATTTTTCAAAATTTCAGAATTTTGACCGAAGGAGTGAAACTAATAGTCCCACAAATTTGCCCAGAATCCAGCCGGGGTTGGCCAGAATCTGGCGGTCGAGTTCCAGAAAAATTGTTGCCTCCTTAAGCCGCCACATCACCAAGTCAACCCTCAAACTTTGACTGCTCCAAACTCCTTCATTCAAACTCGGAATTGAGTGACGTCTACACCGTTGGAATCAGGAAGACGAGATCTTCAATCTGATACTAAGTTTGCCATCTTTCCAACACTTTGGTATTTGAGCCTTTGTACTTAAGCTACCTATATTTGGACCTGTACGATCCACCTAGATCAGTAGAGAAATGGTGTAAAATTCAAGAATAAAATTTGTTGAAACTCTTGAGTATTTTGATATTTTATTCCTTAAGGTTAAAAAAGTTTTGTTGAAATATTTGATTTTCTCTTTGGGGTTCATTTTATTCCTAGAAAGCTCTAATACTACAGTTGTAGGAATTTCATCCTCACAATAATAAATGCATTTTGAAACTCATTCCAATTAGTGATGTCCCCCTTGGGTAATGTGAAATACAATGTTGATGCTTTTACCTCAAAAGTAAAAGGGAACAATCTATATACAACGTCTCGATGTTGTACACCCACTCAAATTATTTCTAACATAATTTACTCACATCATCTTCTAGAGAATATTATTATTTAGTTCTTATTCAAGGAAATTTTTCTTTAGGGGTTTTGGAAGATCATGTAATGGTCTAGTCATAGCTCCTCATGCAAGCCATGGTCACCTTGCTTGATTATCTATGCTCCTTAGAGATGACCTTCTTGGAGTATGCCATGGACTTCCCTCAAGTGATTCTTTAGGAAAAATTTGAGGAGATTCTGTAGGACTCTTGAGAAGTGGTGATGGTTTTCTTGCACTGCCTACCATTTCAAATGTGAGCTCATTAGGGAATGATTTTCCCATAATTTTCTTAGATAAATATGAACTTGGGTTAAGCTAATAAAACAATTCAGACTCAGATGATTGCTCTTTTCTAGACTATCTACCTTTCGATGGAATGGTAAATTGACTTGGTGATTGACCTAACATCTTACTCTATGCTATGGTGAGAATTATTGTTGCTTGTATCTCAGCTAATGTTGTGTTGTATAACTATGTTTCTTAAATAGGTTCAGACAATGATGTTATTAGAGTATTACTCTGCGATTCTAGATCACATGGATAAAGTAAATGTACAAATGGGTTTGACATTGTATATTTAAAAGGTTGTGGAACTTCTTTCGAAGGCTTGGTTACTAGAACCCTTATAGGTGGTGTATGGGACGATTTAGATGTATTAATTGAAAATGGATATTTTATCACCATTCAAATCATTGGACATCCTTTTAGTACCAAAATTTGTTGATAGTCGAAATTTTTTCTACACAAACCACAAGGGAGAATTTCGTAGTGGTAAGTCCCAATTAGATTTATTCTTGTTTGTTATAGAAATTTCCATAGGTATGCCAAGCTTGGTTGCCACCATAAGTGTTGCAATCGATATAATATCAACTATATTTGAAATAATTCTTAAAATATAGCTATTTATATTATATATGCTATCTATAATAAACACTATATCTAACTATCTATCCTAACTAGGACTGTATTGGTTCGTATTAGACACAAGAAAAATGATTAATTACTGACTTAAATGAAATAACTCATAAAATCAACAAAGTATTAAGCACAAGTGCATATATCAATATTTTTCCAATAAATGGTTATTTATAAAATTCACATATGTATTTGTGAATCCAATATAAAATATCACTTGAAGAAATAAATAGATTGTGTAAAAAATTTCACCCATTCATTCAAACATATTTATGTCAGAAATATTGTTGTCATTGATGTCAAAGACACGGGGAACCTAATTATATTTAAGATAAAGATTGGAAAATGAAAATTGTTGAAAATATTTTTTTTGGAATTTTGATGCCCCCATTTGGATACCTTATCTTTGAATGCATTTTTACACCAATTACCTAGGTTAAATAAAAGAATAGTATAAATGGTTGGAAATTTTATTTTCATATCTTTCCAATGGTATACGGAACCCCCTCTAATTCCATAGGAATGATATATGAAGTATTTTATTAGGATGACCCAACCAAAGTACAAGTAGGTTGACCTAACCAATTTTACAAGTTAGCCCTATAAATGAATGTAAAAACACTATAAATAAAGATAATATGAGTTAATTTGAATATAATCCAACCAAGAATATATATGAGGTCATAAGAGGAGTCAAGGAATATATTTTTGGGTGATTATTATAGTCCAAAGGTGGAAGCAAAAATGTGAATTTTGGGGTAAATGAGTCATCTCGGAATTTTCACTATAAATTTTATTTTGGTATTTTTGGAACGTGAAATTTGGAGGATACATATAGAAGATATTCATGTACTCGTGGTTCAAATTTCATACCTTTATTCACAATAGTTTCAGAGATGTAGTATAAGGAAGTTAAGCTTCCCGAATGCTCCTGAAATATTCTTCAAATATGCCTGCTTGGAATTTTTGCTATAACTTTTGTTTGGGGGATGTTTTAGAACATGATACTTGGAGAATACATATAGAATATCATCATGTACCTATGGTTCAAACTAAAAACCTTATCTAACTATAATTTTAGAGATATGCTCTAAGGAAGTTGGGCTTCTTGAATTCTTTTGAAATCTTCTTCAAACAAGTTAGCTTGGCATTTTCACTATATCTTTCATTTTTGTGATATTTTAGAATTTGAAATTTGTTTGAGACAAAGAAAAATATCAAGGTACTCATGAGAGAAATTTTAGACCTTGTTTCGCTATAATTTTGGAGATATGATAGTATGAAGTTAGTGTTTTTGAATGCTCCTGAAACATGCTTCAAACAAGTTAGCTTGTCATTTTTGTTATAAATTTATTTATAAGATGTTTTGAACTCAGAAATTTGGTTGAGGAAAATAAGAGATATGTAAGTACATATAATATCAATTTCATAATTAAAATTTAAAAATTGGATATGTGGCATGTTTTACAAATTCATTCTTGGGAAGAATCCAAAAGCAACAAATTTTGAGAGAAGTAGCCTTGGTGAAAGAAGAAACAACAAGCAGACTAGGTGAAAGAAGAAGCAACTAATAGACATTATGAAGAAGAAAGAAGACTTAATCAAGTGTGTTGGTTCTTATGAATATTTGCAACAATGGGGATTTGTTTCTCCCGTAGGTTGGTGCCTAAAAAGAAGCAACACGGATTGGTGTCTCCTGTAGGATGGTGCCTACAAATTGATGTAATAATAGGTTAGTTCCTACAAGATATTTCATATAAATAAGTTTTATGGTTTTATCCCATATGGGTTGCCAAGTATATCTAGTGTTACTTGTCCAATTTATTGGTATTTTATGATATTTGAATGGATTTAAATATGTAAAAATTGTAATTATATTGATTCACCCCCTTATCGGTATAATTTTGAATCCAACAATTGGTATCATATCATGTTACTTCAAAATTAAGATCTCAAAGGGACCATGACTAGTTAAGATGGATCTTTCACAATTAGAGCTCCATTATTGGATGGCTCAAATTATGCTTTCTGGAAGATAAGGATGAGGGAATATCTGATGAATTTTGTTGTTGATGATTGGAAATTTGCGGTAGATGGAAGGAAGGATGATAAAGATAATGTAGAACTCACGAGTGCCATTTTTTTTATAAATTAAAAAAAATTACTGCCTCAAAATTTCCTCAAAACAGATTTTCATAAATTTTCCATACTATGCAGTTTATTCCTATTTAATGAGGGGATTTTCACTGAACATAAAGATGCCAAGAAAATTCTCCATTTATCTATTACAAAGAAATTAAAAAAAAAAAGAAAAAACTAGATATTTTAGTTGTGTCCAAACTGAACAAAAAATATGATGACATTGGATAAATTAACAAAATATTGTCACACTATGAAACTTGTTGCTCATTAGGAGTTCGAAGAAGATATTGTGGATGGATCCTTTAAAATGAAACCAGGAGAAGTAGGTGTATCAAAATCATAGTGGATATTCCATTCCATATGGGACAACTTGTATTAAGCCTACCCATACAAACACACTAATCTCTAAACATTATTGTGATGTACTGCAAAGAAATAAACACGTTGTACCTTTCCACCTGCTTATCCTTTAGAAAAATACCTAATAGGGTCTTCATTTTCCAGTGCAAAAAAAAGTAATTAAGGTATTGATTTCTCCAACCCCTAGTGTGGCCAAGGTCAATTATCTAGTTGAGTACTTCCCCCATTATCTTAGAATCAAAATATGATTATCTTTCAACACCCACCTTAGTATCTAGTTTTTAAATTTCTTGTCGAGTATCAGGAGGAACAACATTAAAGTTGGCCTGAAAAGGGTCATAGAAAAACAATTAGGCCTTGCTTTGGCCCTGTGGATTGTATCTGCCACTGCCTCTCCTACTACACATACATTTCCTGGGAGGCATGATTCACATGGGGGGCTCTTTTTTCATGTTTCCACATGACCTTCTGCCACGAGGAATTTAAAGAGATTTTGAACCTATAGAATAAAAAATCGCCACCCATTGACTAAAAAAAATATTATAATCAATACCACCTGTTGATCATAATCAGCTATCTGTAAAAATTTCACAAGCAATTTGGCTTAAACCTCTAAAATCCCCTCTTTCAGCCTTAAAGGAGTCATTTTTGTGCCTATCGTTGGCTTTCCTGCCCCCAAATTACATTATAAAAGGCCATAGATCATAAATCCAAAAATATATCAGGCATAGCCCCTTCGGCCAAGCCTCTGCTCCTTTCCTCCACATGACCGAAAACTAGAACCAAGTGCTAGCTCTACAAGCGCTTATCAAATGAATATCGGGTATATTCTGAGCCGCTGATTTATATAGATCGGACGGTGTTTGTTCACCTCCACCACGCCCATAACCCGCCTGGCTACCGTCCGATCAAACTGTGAAATCAACGGTCCGCAGCCCGCCTGTCCTGGTGGTCCCCACGCCCGCTCCCATTGCAAAAACTGGGTGGTATGTATCGCACCACCTTTCGGTGGTGGGCGGTAATTCCAATTTGGCCAACGATTCCATACAGTGCTTGCCACGCGTCCCAGCGTACGACTCCAAAACCGTCGTTCATCGCACGCTATTGTTCGGAAAAAGATGCGCAGCGATATCGCTGTCAGTCGTCGGATCTGGAGATCTTCATCTAATGGTCGTCGCGCTCCAAAGCTGCACGAGTGTTAGTCCATGTCAACAGTGCCCCTGGCCCACCGTCTCATTGCCCTCTGATGCGTTTTCAACTGTCAATCTCGTTTTGAGATCGAATGGTCCAGATCGTCCACTTACCCTGCCATTGACTTGGTCCTCCTCCACGTCATCATCCCACGTGTTATCGCATTTTTCCATCTAACATTTATATATTATATTCATACGTTATATTTTAATGTTTTGCATTTTAGCTCTGGCCAGCCCGTTCGCCATTGCTCCACTGCAATTTTCACCGTCACCTCTCGTCCTTCCACCATCTCGTCACGTCGCGCTGTCTCGCCATTTTCCCCACTGTGTTCACCTTCCCGCACATGGTTTTTATTAATAATTTTGCGGGTTTTTGCAGGGTTTTAGCGACGAAACATTGTTGTGGTTTACAGTCTTGATTTCAGTAGCAGAGGACAAGTCAAAGGACCATTTTTCAGGGCTATATTATGAGGAAATTCCCTGGAAGCCAAATCGACAAGACTTTAATTAAAGAAGCAGGGTTCAAATCTATCAAACCTTGCAGGGACATTCAAGGCGCTGATTTCACAGATGAAAAAATTAATGGAGCAACAGAAAAATATCAGCAAATGATCGAGGAATTCAACGTTCAACATTGAATGAGGTTCAGCTGTATTCCAAGACTTAGAAGGTAGAGGATACCATTCACAGATAAAATGCCTCGAGGCTTTCCTTTCAGCACTAGTTTCTTTCAGGAAAGGACAGAATGTTTATATGATTTTACTCCTTTACCGTGTTCCTGAAGAGATCTTCATTCAGTGCATTTATTTCAGAACGCCGGCCTCAAAATACATGCAGCACTTCAGAACCATTCAGAAGTATGGGCATGCACGTCTCCGCCATTTTTTTTTAATGATACAATTAAATGTTCATCACCCACTTTCTTTATTAGTCTTCTTTGTTTCCTACAAAAATCCAAACGAACAAATTATGAAGGGTTCCAGATTTTATCAGAAAATTATGCAGTGAAAGGCTTTTTTTATACATTTTGTAGAAATTTTGTATGAAGGCTCAAAGCCCATAGGGTCTTAGTGAGGAGGAGTTCTATCTGTTAAAAAGGATTCCGGTCTTTGGTATTTCACAGTGTGTAACCTTTTCTCTTATGTGTTATATTAATAGAACATTTCAATTCATCCATCTTTCTTGTATCATGTTTTGGAATGTGAGTGGCTCATTGATTTTTGGTATGGATTCATCCTATTTGATGCCCATGCTCGAATTAGTCAAGCGCTTTAAATATGGCTCATGCATGATATTCTGTTCCATTATTCAGCTAACCATACTTCTGTTATATTAGTTTCTTTGGGAGGATGCTTTTAAAATGCTATTATCATGTATGGATTCTTAGATTGGTAAGCCCATGCGTGGTGGTATTGTATATCTGGGCATCAGCTCAATGTTAACTAATATCTTCTCTACATTTCATTCACTACATACACCTTCTGATAGCTAATGTCTGTGAAGTATTTCTGAATCGGCCCACTTTGCAGTAAACTGTCTCTGAATTGTTTGATGCTTTGTATTAGAGTTTTACACCTTGCCTCTGCAATATCTCTCTTCCTGTATCAGTTTCTAAGAGTTTGGTCCCATTCTAGTTTATTTCCCTGTTTACAGGAGATAGCATGTGAGCTGAAGTTGACAACTTCATACATTATATTATACGCTCCTTGCTATGCTAAGATGTCCTAGGCATTGGTCTATCGCAACTCTAGGCTGTCTCTAGGAGTGACAACATCTTTCTGGCGCCGTTGCCGGGGTCGAAGTTGAGAAAATTAAAATCCCTGGGCCTCGACAAAATCTAATTCACTCTTCAAGTAGGTGAGTATGAAGAGTTGAGAGTTGTAGATCCCTCACCTTGGTGACTCCACGTTTTTTTATTTGATATATCTATTTGCAGTCCTGGCTCCTCGTAAGCCACACCTAAGGTCAGATACGTCTAAGCCAAAGACACCTTCAACGTCTGACCCTGGAAATATAATACATAGAAGAAATTGGAGGGAAATAAAATCAGTCCATTCTGAGATTCCCGAATTCTCTCAAGAAGACTATCCATCCTCTTCCTCTCAAGAAGTCCAAGTAGAAAATCCCTAATACACTGAGGAAAATCCAGAATATTACTTAGATAGTCCACCCCGGGAGGGTATCAGAAATAAAAAAAGTCTTCATCCTACTCCTGAGGTTGAAGAGGTCAAGGAAGTAACCGAAGTATCTACTATTAACAGACCTTTGTTCCCCTCAACCCCTCAAGTTGCAGTTGAGTATATTCCTATTATTATTCGTACTCCACTTCCACCTCCTCCTCCTCCTCTTACTCATCAAACTATTGCACTACCTCCACCTCCTCCAATGGCCAATGTTCCGACCTTCTTGATGAATAAATATGCTCCCCTGGCATTACCCCAAGTATTGAATGATATGCCCCAGGATTATCTGAAGATCTTTCCCAGATTCAATGGGGAAAACGAGATTGATGCTCAAAAACATCTTGAGACTTTCTGCTCCTTTGCAGAGAAATTTAATGTTGAACATTTAGATGTGGTCCTAAGATTGTTTGTGCAATATCTAGATGGTGAAGCTCGAAAATGGTTTAAGACATTGGCTAGCCGTTCTATTACCACTTGGGATAACATGGAAGACACTTTTCTCAGGAAATGGGGAGAGAAGAAAGATCATGGAAATTGTCTCATTGAGTTCAATACACTAAAGAAAAGACACAACGAAGGAGTGTCAGAATTTATCAAGAGATTTAATAAATTTTATCTGAGTCTCCCTGCTGATATGAAACCCCATCAAACTGCTGCTAAAGTTGTTTTTGTAGCAGCCTTTGATTCATAGTTTGGTTTCTATCTCAGAGAAAGAAAGCCTGCTACTCTGGATGATGCTCAGGCAGATGCACTAGAGTTGGAAGCAAACTTTGCCTCCACTGGTAAATCAAAAGGAAAATTTGAACAAGATTCTAGAAGAAGGGGCAAATAAGAGGTGTCTACTTCTAGCCAAGACAGAGACTCCAGTACTAGCATAATCGAAGAAATGAACAAAAATATCAGCAACCTTACTAATAAGCTGGGTAAGCTTGAATTGGAGGCCAAGAATTCAAATTTCAGGAATTTCCAGAATGCTCCAAAAAGAGGTTACAATCCTCAGTATAGGAAACCACCCTTGCAAATATTGCCAAGGGAAGCAAAGGAGCAACAGGATCAAGTGGCACACCCATTGTACCTGGAAGGTCCAGCAGATGATTCTACTGAGGACACTGCCTATGGACTGGAGGATGCAAATCTTGCCTTTTCAAATAGTTACGGAGAAGAATGCCCTTTGTAAGGGAATGATGAAGCTGGGTGCTCATTGCAAGAAGAAGAAAAGACCAGAGACACAGATGAAGCAGAATTTGATCATTATTGTAAACAATTTGATGATTTCATGCAAGCACATTTCAATAGAAGATATGATCTCAGATCTTCTAGGAAGAGGACTTGTACCCAAGAGTAAGAAGAAGAGCTACCCCAGAAGGAAGCACCTACTCAGAAGGAGGCTACAATGCAGAAGGTTGCAGACAAAGGTAAGGGCCCTCTAAACAAACCTTTGTAGTCTAATGATCAAATTCCTTCCACTCCAAAAGTAGTCATTCCTGCTAATACCGAGTCTGTGTCAAAGGAAGTCAAACCCCCAGATGAAAATAAAGAATCAAAAGAGGTTGTGATAGAAAACTCCCCTCTTGTTTTCAGTTTGCAAAAGGAACTTGAAAAATTCAAAATCCCAGTTCCCTTGACTGAACTGTTGAAGAAACCAGCATACCAATCTCAAGTCACCTCTTTCATGCTCCCTCCAGAAGCACCAATCATCCCAGATAGTCTCAACCTTCGAGAAGAAAGACCCATGGTAGTCTTTGGCCCACATGTTGAGGAGTTAGATCCCTCTACTCCTCCCTTCTATGTGTCTCTAGTGATTCATGACCTGCTACTACATAACTGTGTGCTAGATTCTGGAGCTTCCCACAATCTTATGCCTCTGTCAGTCATGGAACAACTAGGACTACAAATCACACGTCCATACAAGGAACTCTATTCATTTGAATCCAAAAGATTTAAATGCTTGGGGATGATTAAGGATTTGGTGGTCAATTTGGCTCAAATCCCAGCAAAACGTGTAGTAATGGACATCGCGGTGGCTGACATCCCAGCTCGTTTTGGTATGTTGCTGTCAAGGTCTTGGGGAACAAAAATTGGTGGATCACTCAAGATGGATTTAACATATGCCACTATCCCAGTTTTTGGTGGCCAAGAGAGGAGATTGTACAGGGAGACTAGATTTGTCAAGATGGTGACTAAGGCTAACAACTCAGTTAATTCTCCAGTCTACAGTAAAGAAGGAGATTTATCATGCTTTATGCTGGAAGAAGATCAATATTATGCTCATGAACCATCCTTTTTCCAGATCAAGACTGAACGGCCCTTAGAGAGCAATGAAACAAGAATCTGTACACTTCATTTTGATGGAGAAAATTCAAGAGAAGGTAATGGAGCTGGGGTACTATTGATTTCTCCTACAGGCAGATGGGTACCATTGTCCTTCAAACTAGAATATGAAGCCACTAATAATGTGTCTGAATATGAAGCGCTTCTCTTAGGATTGCAGACAGCCAGGACCATGAACATACAAAGCTTAAAAGTTCTGGGAGATTCAGTACTGGTGGTTAGACAAGTCAGGAATCAGTGTCAGACCAAACATCCTAGGCTAAGGGCTTATAGGAATGAAGTTTGGGACATGGTAGAAAATTTCTTCTTGGCATTCAATATCCAGTTCATGCCCCGAGAACAGAATAAGATGGCTGATTCCCTTGCTGTAGCTGCTAGTACATTTCACCCACCTCAAAACCCACTCTTAAGATATGAAATTGAAGTGCGTTACCGACCATCAATCCCAGATAACATCAAGCACTGGTAGGTATTTGAGGATGAAGAATAGATGAAGAGATTCCTGGAAACAGTAGGAGAATTCTCCAATATGGAGATTGATGCTGATGAAGAAGAGGGAGAGACCGAGGACATTTCAAAAAGAAATTGGGAGGAGAAAATGGTAGGAAGTAAAGTGTTGCAGTTGAAGGGAAACATTATACCTAGAGGGTTGGTGCCTCTAGAAAGATTATTTGATAAGAATGATGTCCCACTGCAGCCAAGAAAAGTAGTAGAAGAAAATCAGGTAGAAGACCTGAATCTGGGTACTGATGCTGACCCCAAAATTGTCAAATTGTCTAAGAAAGTCCCAGAAGAATACAAAAAGCTATATTAGAATTTATTTCAGACCTACAAAGATGTGTTTGCATGGTCCTATCAGGACTTGAAAACTTTTGATATCAGTATTATGCAGCACAAAATTCCCCTGAAAGGAGATGCAAAACCTCATAAGCAGAAGCTCAGACATATAAATCCCCTGTTTCTTCCCTCTATTGAGAAGGAGATTAAGAAGCTGTTAAAGGCCAAAATAATTGTGCCATTGAGGTACTCTGAATGGGTGGCAAACTTAGTCCTTGTCCGGAAGAAGAATGGGGAAATAAGGTTGTGTGTGGATTTCATAAATTTAAACAGAGCATCCTTAAAGGATAATTATCCGCTGCCTAAAATGGATCACATCCTGCAGAAGGTGGTTGGAGCTTCTAGGATGTCAATGATGGATGGATTCTCTGGTTATAACCAGGTGGCTGTACTTCCAGAGGATCAAAATAAGACTGCTTTCACCACACCGTGGGGTACATTTATGTATGCCAGGATGCCTTTTGGATTGATTAATGCAAGGGCCACTTTTCAGAGGGCCATGGACATTGCTTTTGTTGGGGAGCAGGATAAATTCCTGGTGGTCTACCTCGATGATATCACTGTATTTTCCAAGAATGATACTGAGCACATTGAGCATCTGCGTATAACTTTTGAGAAATGCAGAAGGTATGGTCTCTCTCTGAATCCTCAAAAGTCTTTATTTGCATTAGAAGAGGGAAAGCTTTTGGGCCATATTGTGACCAAATATGGGGTGAAGATAGATCCTAAGAGGGTAGAGGTTATAAATGGTATTTCTTTTCCCAGAAATAAGAAAGAGGTACAAATATTCCTAGGGCGTATTAATTTCTTGAGAAGGTTTATTCCTAACTATACTGAAATAGTTAGGCACATAACTCACATGATGAAGAAGAATAATGAAGTTAAGTGGTCCCAAGAATCACGAGGGGCATTTACCAGAATAAAAAATTATTTTGCAGAAGCCCCTGTGCTAGCTGGACCAGATTATGATAAACCTTTCATGATTTTTTCTTTTGCATCACCTCATACAATAGCAGGAGTCTTATTGCAGAAAAATGAGGAAGGGTATGAGCAGCCTATTGCCTTTTTCAGTTAGGTGCTTCGTGATGCAGAATTAAAGTACAACATATTGGAAAAGCAAGCATACGCCTTAGTGAAATCCCTCAAAGAATTCCGGGTATATATCTTACAGTCCCACATCACTGCATTTGTGCCTGCAGCTGATGTAAAAGATATTCTTATTCAGGGGGATAGTGAAGGAAAAAGGGGTAAGTGGATCGCTAAAATACAGGAGTATGACTTAGACATTCACCCTACTAAGCTGATCAAAGGACAGGGGCTTGCCAAAATTCTATCTGAATCAAAATATCAAGATCTGGGCATAAATTTGTCCATTATAGCAGGTGAGGAATCTGAGGAGAAAGAAGAACGACATGGAATTGGGATAGCTACTCCGAAAACACATATGAAGTACCTCACCAGTCAGTGGTACAAAGAGATAGTAGAATATCTCCTCACACTCAGTTGCCCCCCAAGCTGTGATAAAGCTAAATACAGATCGCTAAGATTGAAATCACAGAAATATATAGTCGCAAACGGCCGGCTATACTGGCGAGATCCCTCAGGTATCTTACTGCTATGTCTCACAGAGGATGAGGTAGGGAGTATTATAGCTGAATTTCATGAAGGAATCTGTGGGGGTCACTACAGCTGGAGGGCCACTGCTCAAAATCCTGAAGGCTGGTTTCTATTGGCCCAAGCTTTTTGGAAATGTTTTTTCCCAGGTTAGAGCATGTGAAAAATGTCAGAAATTTGCTGAAAGGCAGAAGTTAGCACCTATGCCCATGATTCCTGTGCATGTAGATGAACCATTCAGACAGTGGGGAATTGGTTTTATAGGTGAAATACATCCTCCATCAAGTGGTCAACATAAGTGGATTTTAACGACCACTGATTATTTCACTAAATGGGTGGAAGCCATACCTGCGAGGAATGCAACAGATACTGTGATCATAAAGTTCATGGAAGAAAACATCATATCCAGGTTTGGTTGCCCTGCCAGAATAGTGACTGATAATGCACAGGCTTTCAAGTCTGCAAAATTTGTGAGTTTCTGTCAGCAGTATAACATCACACTAAGTCACTCTACAGCCTATTATCCACAGGGAAATGGCTTGGCAAAGTCTTCCAATAAAACCCTGGTGAGGGCATTGAAGAAGGCTATAAGTGAGAATCCGAGGAATTGGGATTCCCAATTGAAATTTGCTATGTGGGCCAACAGAATTACCAGCAAGAGAGCAATTTGGAAATCCCCATATGAACTGGTATATGGTAGGGCAGTAGTATTTCCTATTCAATTAGCTCAACCAATAGCCCGATTCATGCAGGAAAGTCAAGAAGAGCCTGATGATATGATCAAGAGAATAAACCAGTTGGTGGAATTGGAAGAAACACGCAATCAAGTAAATCAAAGGATGACGAAATACCAGGAGAAGATGAAATACCTTTTTGATTAGCATGCTAAAGACAAGAATCTGCAAATTGGTGATCTAGTGCTTAGATGGGACATCCGGAGAGTTGAGAAGGAAAAACATGGTAAATTTGACCCCCTCTAGTTTGGTCCTTTCAAAATTGTGGAACAGGGAGGCAATAATACTTTCAGGTTGGAGAATTTATAGGGCGACTTGTTGAATGCCCCTGTAAATGGTCAATTTCTTAAACCCTATTTCAAGTTCTGATTCAGGCCGAAACAACCTGGTGTATTATATTGTATATCAGTTTCTTGTTTCATTTTTGATTGAATAATGTGGGTGTTGTGATGAGTCATGAAGTTAAAAATTAGAAGGGTTGAAGAGCAGAATTAACACAAAAGAGTATTCGGTGGTCTGCGAAGTTCTCGACACGTCCAGGGAGGGACGTGCCGTTCCGAGATGGAGCCGATGTTGATCATAATCAACTATATGTAAAAATTTCACAAGCAATTTGGCTTAAACCTCTCAAATCCCCTCTTTCAGCCTTAAAGGAGTCATTTTTGTGCATATCGTTGCCTTTCCCACCCCAAAATTACATTATAAAAGGCCACAGATCGTAAATACAAAAATCTATCAGGTCTAGCCCCTTCGGCCAAGCCTCTGCTCCTTTCCTCCATGTGATTGAAAACTAGAACCGAGTGCTAGCTCTACAAGCGCTTATAAAATGAATATCGGGTGCATTCTGAGCCACCGATTTCTATAGATCAGACTGCGTTTGTTCACCTCCGCCATGCCCATAACCTGCCTCACTACCATCCGATCAAACTGTGAAATCAATGGTCCATAGCTCGCCTGTCCTGGTGGTCCCCACGCCCGCTCCCATTGCAAAAACCGGGTGGTATGTATCGCACCGCCTTTTGGCGATGGGTGGTAATTCCTGTTTGGCCAGCAATTCCATACAGTATGGCTCCAAAACCGCTATTCATCACACGCTATTGTTCGGCAAAAGATGCGTAGTGATATTGCTATCAGCTGTCGGATCTGGAGATCTTCATGCAATGGTCGTCATGCTCCAAAGCTACACGAGTGTTAGTCCATGTCAATAGTGCCCCTGGCCCATTGTCTCATTGCCCTCTGATGCATTTTCAACCGTCAATCTCGTTTTGAGATCGAATGGTCCAGATCGTCCACTTACCCTGCCATTGACTTGGTCCTCCTCCACATCATCATCCCACGTGTTTATCACAATTTTCCCTCTGCCATTTATATATTCTATTCATACGTTATATTTTAATGTTTTGCATTTTAGCTCTGGCCAGCCCATCCACCATTGTTCCACTGCATTTTTCACCATCACCTCTCGTCCTTCCACCATCTCGTCACGCCACGTTGTCTCACCATTTTCCCCACTGTGTTCACCTTCCCGCGCATGGTTTTTCTTAACAAGTTTGCGGGTTTTTGCAGGGTTTCAACGATGAAAGATTGTTGTGGTTTACAGTCTTGATTTCAGTAGCAGAGGACACGTCAAAGGACCATTTTTTAGGGCAGAAGTATGAGGAAAGTCCCTGGAAGCCAAATCGACAAGAATTCAATTAAAGAAGCAGGGTTCAAATCTGTCAAACCTTGCAGGGACATTCAAGGCGCCGATTTCACAGATGAAAACATTAATGGAGCAGCAGAAAAATATCAGCAAATGATCGAGGAATTCAACATTTAGCATTGAATGAGGTTCAGCCGTAGTCTAGGACTTAGAAGGCAGAGGATACCATTCACAGATAAAATACCTCGAGGCTTTCCTTTCAGCACTATTTTCTTTTAGGAAAGGATGGAATGTTTATATGATTTTACTCCTTTACCGTGTTCCTGAAGAGATCTTCATCCAGTGCATTTATTTCAGAACGCCGGCCTCAAAATACATGCAGCACTTCAGAACCATTCAGCAGTATGGGCGTGCACGTCTCCGCCATTTTGTTTTAATGATACAATTAAATGTTCATCACCCACTTTCTTTATTAGTCTTATTTGTTTCCTACAAAAACCCAAATGAACAAATTATGAAGGGTTCCAGATTTTATCAGAAAATTATGCAGTGAAAGGCTTTTTGTATACATTTTGTAGAACTATCAATGAATGGTTCCTTGGTAAAGATCATCCCACCTTGGTTCATCTAGTTTCCTCCTCCATAATCTGATTCCATTCTCTTCCTTTCTTCGAATTCAAGTTTTAAATCATCCACATCTAGAGCATCCTTGGTACTTTCCTTGTCATGCTTATTAGGGTTTATCTTCTTTTGGGAGGGTGAATTCCACTCTTTCTTAAGTATTCAAATCCTATTCTTATTAGAGACAATTAATCCATGAATGCAACCTTCGTAATCATTCTCTAAATCATATTTTACATTTTACATTTGACAAAATAATCATAGAAATTCTCTGTTAGTAAGAACTTCAAATAATAGAATCATGGAATATTCCTTAGAGTACATAACTAATCAACAACTCAACTTAGTGCCTTATGCACTCAAGGAAAGTTCATGATGTTCATTTTTGGTTCAATATGTTTTCTTCTCCACACCCTAATGTGACTTTCTTCTTGCATGGTAGAACCATTTTCTTCCCTGACTTGCTTAGGTAATTTCTTAATGTATCATTCTCATGCAACATGTCCAAGCCTTTGTAGCATTTAAATCATTATGTATTTAAATTGAAAAAATGAGCAACTTATGTACACTTTATATTGTTAAATCCATTTGTATATTTCTTTCCCGCAAACTTTCTTCCAGAGGTTTGACTATTCCCATCATAGGATTTCCAATCCCTAGCCTTATGTCAAAAATTTGAATATCAAAAGAAATAACAAAGAAACATAATTTGATACCTATATGATAAAGGTTCCCTTGAATTTATCCAAAATATATTCTTCCTTGGAAAAGGTTTGACCCTTTGTTGATGCATTTCCACTACATTCTTGTCTTATTTATAATGGGGCTTCTTGAGAACATTGACATAATTTCCTGGATTAGAAAAGCTTTCAATATTCTTATGGATTTCACAGTGATTTGGATTTTGAATAATTTCAACTTTGTTTTCAAAATTTTCTTCAAATTTAACCTTTGGAGAGTTGGATCTTGAGTCTTCTTTGCATGGAGACTTACCTAAATAATCAAGACCCACTTTGTTACATGGTGATCTATGATAGCTAAGAATTTTATCCAATACTTGAAATATCTTCAAGTTCTTGTTGAGATTTTGAACTTCAACCCTCAATGAAACAACTTATTCTTTAAGATCCTCACATTCTTCTTCTTTCCTCATCATTTGGATATTTCATTAATTCTTTTGTAACTTGTGCTTCTTCAAGTTGGGATTTCAAGGAGATGATTTCTTCTTCAAATTTTCTTTCTTGTTGATCAAACTCTAATTCAAGTTTGTTTAATTCCTAATATATTTCCTTAATATGAATTTTCAAAATATCTTCTCTCTTTATTTCTTCTTTCATATCGATCTTTAAGCAACCAAAATTTTCTTCTAATTTGATAAGCTTCTGATCCTTCTCTTCAAAGCCTTGAATATTTTATTTCAATTGATTCACCAAGGCATCCTTATTCCTTTTTGAATTCTTCCAATTGTGAGAAGTAGCATCATAGTCCCTAGTTTCCAGAAGTTATTGCTTCCCTTTTCTTTCATTCATCATTTGATTGTTTACTTTTCTCTAGCTTATCTCTTAAGGAGATAATCTCAACTTGTGAGATATTCACAACGGTCTTATTTTTCCTTTAGTTTTCTTTGCCACACTTCTTCCATCCTTCATGCTTCTTCTATAAGGTCCTTCAAAGTAGAAACATAATTGTATTTCTCCTTCTGGAGTTCATATTTACCTTTATTATTCTGGCACTGCTCTTCTAATTGACTAACCCTTCTTCTTTAAGCCTTTAATTCCTTAAGGAACTTTTGTGTTCACCTTCAAAATCTACTTCTGCCTAAATTTATTCTTCTACTTCATTTGGTTGGTTAACCTCAATTAGTTGAGGAATCACATCTTCATTATCTATATTATGAAATGGACGTAGAAGTATAGTGACCTTCATTACCACAATTTAAACAATACACAATACCCAATTTCTATTTCTGCTTATTTTTAGAATTCACGACCATGAAGAAGGAATCTTCTTTGGGATCTGATGTATTGTTCACATAATCATAAATGATTCCTCTTCAAAGACTACTTCTTATTACTCTTCCCTTATTGGCCATAAATCCTTTGATCTACCTTCCAAAAATTTACTGTTTCTAAAGGATACTCTCTCGGATACCACTTGTTAGATCAAAGATCACACTAAGAGGTGGGGTGAATCAATGTAACAGAAAAAGAAAAAAAATAAAAAATAAAAAACATTTAATCAATAATTGAATATATAACAGTGCATCAGAAAATAATTTGCATCATATCAATGAATGAAACTATGCATCAAGAATTCATCATCACATCAACACAAGAGAACATAAGTTTTTTACGTAGAAACCCTTGTGGGAGAAAACTGATCCAGGTGGATATTGGTGGCCACCCACCTATTCCACTTGGGCCCCCACCATTGTCTCTTTCAGTTTTTCCGTTTTGGCATAACTTACTATTTTTAGCAGTTTTTCGGGTCCTGAACTTCCGGAGCCGTTTTGAGGCCCTAAACGACGTTTTTTGGGTACGAAAGCGCCAACGAATTTTCTGATAAAATTCGTCCCGACAGCTGTAGTCCTCGGATAGAGCTTTCTAATGATGTATCATATGCGTCAAACGGAAAACCACAAATTATTTTTTTCTTCTTCTTCAATTTTTTTACATAGATTTGTAGGAACTGACCCCCAAAATATGCAAGTACCCACTTGCAATAGGCTACAACCTATTTGAGGCACCAACCTCAAGAATGTTCAAGATTTGAATTTTTGTAGGAATAAACCTAATTAAGGCACCAATCTTAGTGGAGGCACCCACCTCCTTCATCAATATGGTGTGGACCACTTTGCACAATATTTCAGACTGGATCCACAAGATCAAATCACAATCAAATCAACTTTCCTTTTGTTCATATGTCAAACACCTATTCACATGCTCATATTTCCAATAACATGGACTTCCCTGATCTCAAATGTTTTTTCCCAACTTCCTTTAACAATTAATAAGCTATCCAACCAATAATCCATTTCCAAAATTAATTTGACCCAAAAAACATTAGAAAACATTAATTGTTCTACAAAACAGTTTTTTGGCACATGTTCTACAATATGGACAAAATTCAATGGGAATTCTAGAAAAAGGATACCATCGATCGACTTAACCATTTGATATAATGGGTATCCATTGGAAAAATAAAAAATAATCAAATAATCAACCATCCATTGGGTTTAAACCCTTGACCTCATGGGAGACAAACCATATTTCAACCAATTGTGCTACAACATACCTCATGCAAGGTGGAGTCACCTATTTTATTTAAATTTATTCGGAGAGGCCTTTCCACATTAAATCCCACATTACCATGCGAAATATAATATAAAATATCCCATACCATAATACTAAGCTTATCAATCACAATTGTGCCCACAACACACTCAAGTTAATCCATGTTATTTCCACATTACAAGATCGAGCCAATGAAACAAAATTGTTCCCTCGGCATACTCCAAGTCGTGGGGTTGAGCCAAAATTGTTCCACATCACAAGACCAAGACAATCATACAAAATTATGCCCTCGACACACTCCAAGTTATCATGTTGATCCATAACTATTCCACATCACAAAACCAAGTCAATCAAACAAAAGAGTTCCCTTGCAGGCACACTCCAAGTCATTGGGCTGAACCAGAAAAATATCCATGTCACAAGCATGAGCCATTAAAACAAATTGTTCCCTCGGAACACTCCAAGGTTTTGACCTTGCAAATAACCAAACCAAATCACCTTAAACTAGCTACAAAGGCTAGGACTTCACATTATCCTCCACATTCTCATTTGATCTTTTAATCACAAACCATGCCTCAATATGTACATGATGGGGGCCTTTAGGAATGGGATTACCTATAAAATCCCATGGGACCACATCAAATGATCAAGATCTAAGGGTCATTAGGTGTCGTAGTATTAATGTCATCATGACATCACACCTACCACGTGGCTCATTCCAAGTGGGTCATGTTTCGTACAGAATCCTACCTATTGGTTGGATAAAGTGCCCACATCAACTTGACATGCGGCACAATGATAATATTCCATGTAATCCTTCTCCATCCACATCATCATCACTAGCCACATCCTCTTGGGCTAATGACTAATGCCCACATTTCATTGTTTCCATTCGTCCAAATGGGATTCATCGCTGTTAAGATTGCCACATCATTGATGATTGAGTAGGGAGGTCCACATTTCTTTATTGGGCCAATGTTGAAGGGAAGCCCCTTGTTAAACTTTGATCATGTTAACATATCATCCATTGTACATTAGAATTTCAATGAAAAGATTTTGTAGAAGATTATAAAGCTTTAATTGATTAAAAAATAAGTACATTTATCTGGCATACGTTGTAGATTTGACCACAGGACCATTGATCCATCCATAAGATGCCTTTTGTTTACCAAATTTGGTTTTTTTCAATAAATTTTGTGTTTTTGGTCCTCATTATAGTTGCCAACTTCAAATGACCATAACTTCTCATTTAGGAGGTGTCTTTCCCAAGTGTGATATACCATTGGAAATCTACTAGAGAAGACCATCCATAGACTAATTAGGACATCATAAATTTGATAAAAACTCAGTAAAGTTCAAGCCTCTTTGACTTCACTTAATGAGGGCATGCAATATATCAAGCTATCATACTGCTTCCTTTTATTCACGAATGACATTATTACTTACTTAGGCATCCCCTTTGACATAAATGACATTTGTTTTCATCAATGGAAACATTATGTGCAAAAAATTTACAATGGAAAGTTGGCAAGCATTGGCGTCCAAGTCATGTCATGAGGTATGAGGACAATGATAAGTTTTGAAAGCTCTACAAGGTTAAAACTTTCCATGAATGGAAATATTTTGGGAGGAGAGGGTCCCCCGTGTGAATATTATTTAAAGGTGGAGGGGGTGGTGGTCCTCTGAATCCTCTTGATCCTCCTATTTTGTCCATAAGGACCTAGGATATATGCCTAGAAGCAATGCATATAAATTGATACTATTATAGGTAGAAGACCATGAATCCTAAGAGAGCACCTAGGATAGGTACAACTCACAATGGTGGTTTTGTATCAAATTTTTGAATTAGATAAATTTTTATACAAGTGTCTTAAGTATGCCAATATTTGAAAAAAGTAAAGTGATATGCAAAAAATGATAAAATCATTCTTTTAAGACTCTAGCTTAAGCAAATCTAGATAATAAAAAAATTAGGCCTTTAAATTGAATTTTTTTATTTTTGTGAGCAATGTGTTGAGGTCATCCTACAACAACCCCTATTATTTTATTATATCTTAATAAAATAATGGGTACCTTATGCATTTTTTTCTTTTTTCTTCCCTTTATCAAAATATTGTATATAATTATTGTTTTGACACATTATTTTTAATTTTTTAATGATTTATGAATTTATTTATTTATTTATTTTTGGCGATAGTTTTGATATACTTATTTTTATTCCTTTCTTTTAGTTGTTAAATTTGTAATTTTATTGCAGTAAATTTCATTAGGTCCATTGTTTCAATACTCACAACTAACTTTATAATTGTACTGGGTCATATTCCAAAGTTCACAAATGGGTCTATTTGCTAACTTTCATACACTTTCATGAATCATAATAAAATCATGATCAATGGAGATGAATGCTTTAATCAAACAATTTAACATGTATTCTGGTATTATTTCAAACTTGATTCACTAATATAGCCTGATGGACTGTGTTAGTGTCAATATGTTAGTGATCAAACATAGTCTTTCAAGTTTAATCAATAGTGTTCCTAGGTCAAAATTTCATGTTTCAAGTCAGTTTTCAAATAAAGTTTGTTCATTTCAGAGGTCGTGTCATATATCAATAATCTAGGGCCATAAGCCATTCACCACAACTTCATTTAGGTCAGATTCTAGGTCTCATTTGTTTCGCCACCATAAGAGTCAATTATCTCATAAAAGAAAGCGAACAAAATCTAATTTTCACCATAAAATTATTTTTCATAGGGATTTAGCAAAGAAAAATTCTTCCCACCATCATACTCCACAGTTTCCATGTATTGAAGAATAATAAGCAAATTTGTGCCAACCCTACCTATGCTACGCTTCTGGGTGTGTTGCGCAGGTGTTGCACTACGTTTCTAGTGTTTGAGCTCCAAATCAGCTCTCCAAGGTTCAAAAACATTGAACAAAGGTTCATACACTTCATAAACAGTAATTGGAGACCCTCCATACCTCTCTCAATACAAAATTCATCAGCAAGTGAGTGGTTTCCTTCATTAGGTTACCTCCACTACATTTTTGGTGTTTTTCATATTTTGTTTGTTTTAGCTGATAAAACCCTAATATAACCATCTACAACCTTCATATAACCTTCATACACCATAACCTAACATATCCTATCACTCACAACCCTCTTTTCCATCAATTTCATTAAAACCCTAATTTTCACTACATTTTGGCAGAAAAACTAGTGAACCTTTTGGGCACCTTTCACATGCCCATTCCCAAAAATTCCATTTGCATAATGTAGCTAAATAATCACCCTACCTCCCAAAAGTTTTATGGATTTTTCCCCAACTTCCTTCCACTTCATTTATGTCCCTAAAACCACTCTACCACTATCCGTTGTTTTCCTAATTTTCCACCTTCCCTATCCACTACATCAAGCTAGGGATTTCCTTGTTGAAAAAAATCATGGAGGGTGAGCAGAAGGTCCATAAGGGAGGTCACCATTACAATTTTGAGCCAAATCAGACCCATGGCATCATTTGTAAGAGCTTCGTGATCAAGCCATGGTTTACATTTCACAGAGGGACAATTTGGCTTCAAAATCAGTTTTTGAAGTAATGGAGATACATTTTAAAAATGTGAACGAGGTTTTGTCAATCCTAGGCCAAAGAACAAAAAAATCCTTCGGTTTATGTACCGATTTTATGCTTTGATATAAATGCTCAAAATACAGTTGCTCCTGGTCATTTTCTGCACTTTTGGACAGGTTGTCTTCAAATCAAATTTTCAGGGGTTTGGAGCAGGGGTTTGTAGTGATTGATGAATTCATTATGTAGCAGAAATCCTAATATTTCAACCATACCATGTGCAGCCCAAAAATACTCTGGGAAGGCCACCAAAATCCCTCTAAAATTAGGCATTATGCTTCTTCTCAGAGTGCACTACACTTCTACAAATTTTGAGTGATCAACTTCAAACTTGGATTCTGAGAAAATGGGAAAGTTTTTTGGAAAGATGGAGGAGTTTTTTGTTCATAACATGCCAAATAACAAAACCTCTCTCAGTTTTTCAAAAAACGTTATGGTTAGAGAGATATTGATCCATATTTAAGCCTTATTTTTGCAGAAATTATTTTGTAAAATTATGGATTTTTGGCAATTCCTTTTGTTAGAAAACTAAATATTACAGAGAAATGCAACACATAAAAATATGCGGAAAATAAAAGCACACAAAACACATAAAACTAGAGAGACATAGATATACGTGGTTCACCCAGTTTGGGCTACGTCCACCCCGAACATCCAGTCCTTCCTTTTTATTATCCAGCAAAAATGAAGAGACAAAACCTACAAAAGATCCGTTGTAATATCCTCTGTTCTCTCTCACAGTCTCCCTCTCTGTTTCTCGCTCCGAGAATACACATACCATGCACAGCCGCAATAAAATGCCCTCACATATACAAGGGGGTTACCTTCTAGGGCAAAAAACCCTAATCTAAACATAACTTCTACCGTCAGATCATTTGCCTAATGAACGGCCCAGATTGACTAGAAATTACTATACTTTTACAAGGCAATTTTACATATGTTTTTAGCTTTGGGGGCGCTGCCCCCAAAAACCCCCGCCAGGGGGGGGCAGCAGTGATCAATTTTGGGCAGCGTTGTCGCCCTTTTTAAGGTTCAAGGGTCCAATGCTGTGATACAAAGTAAACAAGATAATCAGGCTCCACACCCAACAATCTCCCACTTGGAGATTGATTGTAGCAACTCCACCACTGCTTCATTTGCTGGACAATGACTCCTCTTTGGACCTGGCTATTTCTCATCTTCATCATCATCCTTGAAGACCAATTGAAATTGAGGATGTTCTCAGTTTCTCCTTAGTTACAACTTTTGTTAGCATATCTGCAGGATTCTGGCTAGTGTGTATCTTTTCCAGCTTCAACTCTCCATCTTCCAATACTGACCGTATGAAAAGGTACTTGAGATGTATGTGTTTAGTCCTGGAATGAAATGCTGAGTTCTTTGCAAGATGAATAACACTTTGGCTATCACTGTATAGTGTGCCCATATCATGCTTCTTACCCAATTCATCCATAAAACTTTGTAACCAAATCCCATTTCTTTACGCCTGCGTAGCGACAACATGCACAAACACATTTGGTACGTAACACTGGATTTTGAAATGACGGCAATTGTTCACCTACAGGTAAATACATATCTTATGGTGCCTCCTGTTATCTCTGTCCACTGCCATATACAAGGATCACCTGCCATATACGCATCAACATATCCTAATGAAACAATTTTTTGAACCACTGGCTTATGATAACGGTTGTGGTACCTCTCGAATATCTGAGAATCCATTTCTTTTGCCATCCAATGTTATTTTCCTGGATTTTTCATGTACCTTCTTACAACTCCCACTGCATGTGCAATATTAGGCCTGGTGCAGACCATTGCATACATTAAGCTTCCAACTGCTGATGCATATGGAACTTTAGACATATAATCCATGTCTTCTTGGGTCTTTGGGCACATCTCCTTACTAAGTTTGAAATGGCTAGCAAAAGGTGTACTAGCTGGTTTTGCATTCTGCATATTAAATCTTTTCAACACCTTTTCTATGTACTCATTCTGAGACAGTGTTAATTTGCGATTTTTCCTATCTCTAGTTATCCTCATACCAAGGATTTGTTTTTCAGCTCCCAAATCCTTCATTGCAAATGAATTTGCCAATTTTCTTTTGAGCACATTTATTTCCTGCATGTTAGATCCTGCAACAAGCATGTCATCTACATACAATAACAATATAATATAGCTGCCATCATTTTGCCTTTTTAGATAAACACAATGATCAGAGTGACATCTAGTATAACCTTGTTCGGACATAAACTTGTCAAATTTTAGATACCACTGCCTTGGAGCCTGTTTTAAGCCATACAAGCTCTTCTTTAACTTGCACACCAATTTTTCTTTCCCTTTTACCTCATATCCTTCTGGTTGCTGCATGTATATCTCTTCCTCCAAATCTCCATGGAGAAATGTTGTCTTTACATCTAACTGTTCAAGATGTAAATCTTCCGCTGCTACAAGACTTAAGATAGTTCTGATTGAAGTCATCTTAACAACGGGAGAAAATATTTCATCAAAATCAATACCTTTCTTCTGTGCAAACCCCTTCACCACAAGTCTAGCTTTGTACCTCTGTTTTCCTCCATCTTCTTCCTTCGGCCTGTAAACCCATTTATTCTGCAATGTAGTTTTACCTGCAGGCAACTTGACTAAGTCCCAAGTCTGGTTATGCATTAAGGAGTCCATCTCTTCTTCCATGGCTAGCTCCCACTTCTTCCTGCTTTCAACCTGCATTGCTTCTTCATAACATTCGAGTTCACCAGAATCAGTCAACAATAAATAATATAATGAAGGAGAGTATCGTTCAGGGGGTCTACTTATCCTGGTAGATCTTCTAACACCACTTTCAGGTGTTTGAGGTGCCTGTTGCTGTTGTGGTGGTTGCTGCTGCTGTGGTTGTTGATTATTATCATTTTCAGGCACCTTTACTTTTTCAGTTATCTCATCAAGAACCGTGTATTCCTTGCTTTCTTTTTCCTATTTCTTTTCCTGCAACTGATTCTTATACAAGACCTTTTCATTGAATATTACATCTCTGCTCCTAATGATTTTGTGATTTTCATAATTATATAAGCGATAACCAAAATCATTAACACCATATCCAATAAAGGTACATTTCTTTGATTTTGCCTCAAGCTTTGTTCTATTTTCTTTATTAATATGGACAAAGGCCTCACAACCAAAAGGCTTTAAAAAAGAGTAGTTTACCTTTTTACCTGTCCATTCTTCCTCTGGAATACCACCATACAAGGAACTTGAAGGCCCTCTGTTTATTAGATAAACAACAGTATCTACAACATTTGCCCAAAATTGTAAAGGCAATCATGCATGCAATCTCATGCACCTTGCACGCTCCATGATTGTTCTGTTCATCCTTTCTGACACACCATTTTCTTGTGGTGTTCTTGGAACTATCTTCTCTCTATGAATTCCATGCTCTGAACAGTACCTATCAAACTCTTTGCTGCAATACTCACCTCCATTATCTGATCTGAGACACTTCAACTTCTTTCCTGTCTCAATCTCAACCAAAGCTTTCCATTTATTGAAAGTATCAAATACATCAGATTTATTCTGAATACAATAAATCCATGTTTTTCTAGTTGCATCATCAATAAAAGTAACATAATAACAAGAGCCACCGAGAGATGATACCTGAGCAGGTCCCCATACATTTGTATGCACAAGCTCCAATTTTTCGCTCTTCTTTTCTTTCCCAACTCTGAGAAATCTGACTCTCTTTTGTTTTCCATAAATGCAATTCTCACAGAAATCCAAATCAACATTCTTCAAACCTGGCAGCAAATTTCTTGAGTGAAGAATTTTCATCCCCTTTTCATTCATGTGTCCGAGCCTATGATGCCATAATGATGCATCTTCTCCTTTGGAAGTTAAAGCATTAGCAGAGTTAGAAATACCATTGCATAAATACAATGTACCAACCTTTTCACCTTTTGCTATTACCAACGCTCCTTTGGTGACCTTCCAAGTTTTATCTGTGAAATTTGTCACACAACCTTCACTTCCTAACTACCCTGTTGAAATCAGATTTTTCTTCAGATCTGGAACATGCCTTACCTCCTTTAGCAGCCATTGGTTTCCATTTTGTTGTTTTATAAGAACTTTACCCATTCCAACAATTTTACAGGGTTTATCATCACCCAAACGAACTTGTCCAAAATCTCCTTGAACATAGTCATGAAAATATTTCTTATCAGGTGTGGCATGGAATGAAGCCCCTGAATCTACAACCCAAGAATCAGTAACATTTTCGAAAGAAAGAATCAAAGAATCTTGTAACACATCCCCTGTCACATTTGCTTCATGCTTGTTTTCTTGCTGTGTGTCTCCTTCTTTTCCCTTCCGAGATCTACAGTCTTTCTTTAGTTGTCCTTTCTTTCCGCAATTCCAGCACACTATTCCTGATCTGGACTTGGATCTTCGTTTCCTTGATTTACTGCAATATCCCGAGCTCTTTCCTCTTTCCATTCTTCTTCCCCTAGACTCTGCACTCAAAGCATTACCCGATGTCTCACCGGAGCTTTTCCGTCGCATTTCCTTGCTAAGGATAGCACCAACAACATCATAAAACTTTAAAGTACTAGATCCAGAGACAGAGTTACTAATGGCCATTACTAAACCATTCCAACTCTCTGGCAATGAGCACAAGAATAACAGAGCTCTAACTTCATCATCAAAGTTTACACCTACAAAACTTAACTGACTGGTAACTGTATTAAATTCATTTAAATGGTCTGCAACAGATCCACCTTCCGACATCTTCATATTAAATAGTTGTTTCATAAGAAATACCTTGTTTGAGGCCGATGGTTTTTCATATAGTTTCGCCAACATCTACATCAAACCCTCTGTTGTTGTTTCCTTCGAAATATTGAAGGCGACTGACGCTGCAAGGCACAAACGTATTGTTTTGAGTGCCTTTCTATCAATAATGTTCCATTCCGCGTCTGTCATGGCCACCGACTTCTTTGTTTTTCCGCTCAATGGTAGGTACAGATCTTTCTGATAAAGATAATCTTCCATCTGCATCTTCCACAGCGGAAATTTTTGGCCGTTAAATTTCTCGACCCTAAACTTACCATCGTCTGCCATTGCTCCCACTCGAACCAGGAACCCTTCTTTCCTACGAGTTTATCAGCTAAATATACCTTCGGCTTTGATACCAGTTGTTAGAAAATTAAATATTACAGAGAAATGCAACACATAAAAATATGTGGAAAATAAAAGCACACAAAACACATAAGACTAGAGAGACACATATATACGTGGTTCACCCAGTTTGGGCTACGTCCACCTCGAACAACCAATCCTTCCTTTTTATTATCCAACAAAAATGAAGAGACAAAACCTACAGTAGATCTGCTGTAATATCCTTTGTTCTCTCTCACAGTCTCCCTCTCTATTTCTTGCTCCGAGAATACACATGCCATGCACAACCACAATACAATACCCTCATATATACAAGGGGGTTTCCTTCTAGGGAAAAAAACCCTAATCTAAACATAACTTCTACCGTCAGATCATTTGCCTAATGAACGGCCCAGATTGACTAGAAATTACTATACTTTTACAAGGCAATTTTACATCTGTTTTTAGCTTCGAGGGCGCTGCCCCCGAACCCCCGCCGGGGGGGGGGCTCGGCACTAGCCGTGGCTCCCACGGCGGCGGTGGTCGGAAAAATAGTCGCCCCTTTTAAGGTACAGGGGTCCAATGCTGTGATACAAAGTAAACAAGATAATCAGGCTCCACACCCAACACCTTTGGTACGTTTCTGGAATTAGTTGTTACATTTCTGGAACCCATTGTTACGTTTCTGAGCCTATTGTTATTTTTATGTAGCCTCATTGTTACGCTTCTGGGTTATTGTTACGATTCTGCAGAACAGTTGTTATGCTTCCAGATCAATTGTTACACTTCTATTTAGTTGGTGTTACGCTTCTAGAGGTAGGGAAAACCTTAGGTTTTTGGCTTCAAATCCATTAAAACAAGCTCAAGGCTTGTGGGAACTACTCCTTGGACCTCTCAAAAATGTAAGTTAATATCCTTATAGCCTCCCTTGGTAAAATAATTAAGCTATTATTGATTTTCATATTCACTCTACACTTGTCTATATCATCACTTCTCCATGTCATTGAAAGAATCCAGTTGAATAAACCCTAACCTACTTCAGTTGAATAAAACCTAACCCTAGTATCTAAACACTATCATACACCTCTCATATACCTTATACTGACATATCCCACAATCCATATCCTCCCTAATAGCCATTTTCATGAAATCCTAAATTCCTAGCTAATTTACATAGTGATAAATTGGAATTTTCTCGTGTTTCCTTGTTTGAGCCAGCTTCCATGCATCCATTTCACTTAATTTCACTCCCAACATGGAGCTAAAATACAAACCTATATACTAATTTTTTTTTAGAATTTTCCCTAGCTCCATAGCCCTCCATCTCACCCTCTAAACCTATCCCATCCCTACACTTTGTTTTCCTAAATTTCACTACACATACCCATCCGACCAAAACACTAGGGTTTTCATCCTTTTAGAGATAAAAAAATTATGGAGAGTGAGAAGAATAATTTCAAGGGAGGGCACCACCTCAGGTTAGAATCCTTCACCATGCATGAAATCAATGCTTCACCCTTGGCCAGAAAATGTTTTAAGAGGACTGGATGTTTGAGGTTTTGGGAAAAGCTCATGGAGGAAGGATATCATATTCAATTGATGAGCTTATTTTCCACAAGCTTCAGCATGGGAAAGGTCACTAATGTAGTTGTAGAGATTAACCTATTATCAAACGTAATTTCTTCAGCAAGAGGTATTCCTTGTCATGGAGAGAAGTGGTTCAAGGGCATGGATTTAGACATTGAAAATTACAAACAATTTCTCAAACCTCATGTTAGAGAGGAACCAGATTACCTCTTCCCTTTCAGACACCTCCCTAAAAAATATGCTCCTTTGATGATGTTAATAATTAATTATTTCACACGTGAAGGAATATTTTCCAGGTTGTATAAGTAACATATCAGGCTATTGATGCATTTCACCTATGTCAAAACACTTGATTTGCCACATTACTTGTACAAGAGTTTGATTAAGATGGCTGAGAAGGTTCAGAGAAGAAAACAATATCATCACCCTAGTATTTTCATCATGTTCTGGTCAAGCTCATTTTATTGCATCACCTTTCATCCATCAACATGACTAGGGAAGTTTTCATGGAAAGAGTAACAACAACGCCTACCACTAGCCCTCTTGTCTTGCATAGTACATCATCACCTTCACTGTCATCATAACCAATGGAGGTTGGATATTTTAGCATGCCAACTCAGTTTTCAGATGCTCCTAGGGTTGTTTAGTTTACTCATACCTATGAGAAGGGGAAGAGACAATTATTTGTGTGCAATTATATCAAAGTTACACCTATACTTGACACTATTGTTAAACAAAGTGAGATAGAGGAGAAACCTCTTATGCATCAAGATGAAACACCTTTGCATCAACATAATGAACCAACGCCATTGGAATTTGAGGTAGCAAAGAAGGTTGAGATCATATCAGCTGAAGAGATCATTAGGGAGAAGGATGATGAAATAACAGAATTAGGGAGGATCTTCTCCATTGCTAATTCTCAAATTACTTTCCTACAAGAGGAGAGTTTTCAATTGAAGGTAAGGCAGTTGTTACAAAGAAAACCCAAGCCAGACCTAGAGGCAGATAAAGGTAAAGGTAAGGAGGTTATATATTTTGATCAAATGCAGGACATGGAGACTGAAACACAACCAAGAAGGCCAAATAAAAGAGGCCTCAAAAGGGCATTAGAGCTAGAAAGAGAGTCAACTCATCCACCGGAAGAGTTGACCTTTGATGAGCTAATAGCCAAGGAGATTAATCAAGATAGAGAACTTTGTTTGGAAATGGTAAGTGAGAATTTGGAGAAGCTCTTGAAGAGAGCTAAGAGGGAAAATAAACTTCAAAGACACATGGAAAATCACTATCGCACCAGGAACACAATTTCTCAAATAAGGCTAAAACAACTAAAGAAAAGGCTTAAAGAAACTCAAATGAAGCTTAAAGAGAAGGATAGATTATATTTGTTGGCTGAAGTTTCCTTGGATTTTTATCCCATTACTCAAAGGTGCTACATAACAAATTTTGAGAATTTTTGAACAATTTTGGTATTTTTTTGTGATTTTTGCAAAATTCTGGAAATTCCTCCTCACATAAATGTAGAAAACTTTTGCTATGCTTATTTTAGGGGCATCCAAATGAAATTTTTTTACATGGATCGATGCATTTTGATGAGGAAATCATAGATAAAGAACCCTCTTTGCATGTAAAGCATTAATTTTGGAGAAAAGAGAAAAAAAACCACCCATTTTCTATGCTTCTACCACCTTTTTGGAGGCTCTACTACGCTTTTGGAGTAACCTAGGGAGGATGTATTCTTGGAGGCCTTCCCATGGGTCATTTTGAAAAATTCAAGATTTTCTAGAAATTAGGCACATGGGGCTAGTTTATCGTTCTTTCAGAATTGGATTTGGACTTTTAAAAGTGCCTCAAAATTTGCCGCAAAATTCTGCTATGCTTATGTCAGAAATGTTACAAATCAGCATTGGATTCCTCAGAACACTTGTCAAGCTCAGAAAATGTCACAAATTCAAGGTTTTGTTGTAATATGAGTTGGAATTAGATTTATTGAGTTGGTTTTAGCCTCCTATCATGATGGAATATGTAATTTAATGTAAGGGGAAAACACTCCTAGTTCATAGCTGAATTTTAGGGAATGGTTTATAACCTCCCTAGAATCTAGTAAATGACTCATATTATGTATTTATGATGCATTTTGGATGGGATTTTGACCTGATGAAGTGTCGTGATTCATATTTTCTATATGTAGACTCTCTTTAGTCTTTTTTTGGGTTGGATAGTCTTATTTTGCAGAGGAGATATTGTAATCAACATTTTGGAATGAAATTAGAGACAAATTTGTAGAACTTGTGTTGAGAATATTGTGGTATGAATTGGAGAATTTTTTATTCTTATGTATGTTTATCTATTAATGCTAAATGATATATCTTCTTCTTTCATATACATCTTGCCATATGTTTATCTTGTAAATTTATAAGCAAAAATCATGTCTCTTCATGCTCTGTTTTAGGCAAGGTTTACATGATATGTCTATTAACTTCTAAATGAGTGAATGAACCTTAGTGCTCATTCAGAATCCCTCTCACTTCATCATATACTCAATGAAAAATTAAACATGCTTTCAAGCTACCTACCTAGTCGCACATATTCTCTGCAAATTGACCTTGGAATTCAGACCTAAAAACCCTTAACATAGCCTTCTCACCGACCTTTCTATCCAGCACTTAAAACATCAAAGAAAAATATTATTCACTGAGCTTACATACCTAGCCTAAGATCATTAGATATTTAGTCATTCATTTGACTGCAAAAGTGACAACGAGAGAGCCCTCTCTGGTCCTGGTAGGGCTAGCTACCTAACCTAAAGCCTGGTACGTGGTTACCTTTCTTCAATCCCATTTTCAGCCTTGGGAAGTTGGGGAGAGTGATAAAATTTTTGTCGTTGTTTCCAGGGAAGCGAAGGTTAAATATTTCCTAGGAAAGAACAAAAAATATTAGCTTTGATTTCTGATGGTGAACAGTGGTCAGGCACAAGAAAGGTTGTGCATCTTTCACCTAGTGACTCCAGTGTCGAAGAATCCAAAAGTTCAGAGTTTTCATGGTGACTCCACTATTAAACAATCAGTAGCTTCAAGAACTTATTGGTGACTTCAATGATTTCAAGATGGATTCAACTGCTAGAAGGTATGCCCTTATGAATCGTGCTCACATTCCTGGTTTTCCAAATCGAATTCCTTGCATATATTGGAAAATGTATCTACCCAATTTCATAGATGGAAATGAGGATGAGGCTATTATGCATCTAATAAAATTTCATTGGCATATACATATGCTTGGCATTAGATTTCATGAGGATTTCTTAATGAAAAGTTTTATGGCTACCCTAGAAGGGAAAGCAAGGTCATGGTATGAAGGGTTGAAGCCAGGTAGCTTATTCTCTCCTAAATATTTTCACACAACATTCTTTTAGTTTTATGGAAAGTCTCATCATTCATTCTTGTTGTTAAAATATTGTTGTGAATCCTATGAAGTTTTTGTTCAATACCTTGAAGAGGATTTTGGTGATGAAGACTATTTGGATTATGAGATCATAGAGGCCCTTCATGAAACATAAAATAATAGAGTTTAGCTGCCTTGATACAAAGGATAATTCATAGCACACATCAACTCCTTTGCTTGAAGATGAAACATATCTGCACCCTAACAGTCAAGTTATATCCCATGAAGTTAACAAATTTTTGCAGCCTTGTCCCTATTTTCATGATCAAGAGTATGAGAACTGTAGTTTTCAAGATTATGTGTTTATATTTATTTGAAGGAATCTCCAGATTATCCATAGTGTTATAAAACAATGGTCGACATTTTGAATCCCAATAGGGATCCATTCTTCATCTTGTCCTGAAGATGGATCCTTGTTGGGATTCAAAACTTCAACCATTGTTTTATAACACTATGGATAATCTGGAGATTCCTTAAAAAAAAGTATGAGAACTCTTTTAAACAAGAAAAGGAAATAGACCGTCCATTGGTTTATTCATCTTCTCATTCAATGATCAAGGAAAATAAAATTGCAAATCCTTTTGAAAACTCTACTTTCAGCAGCATGAGAATGCAGCCCAAGGCAATGGGATTACAGGGGTATGTGAAATAAAATTGCATCTTGTTGTACCAGTTATTGAATATTCTTCTGATGAAGAGGAATTTTTCTTGTATCCTATGGATATGCACATTTTTTCTTTCGATAATATGGCTGCTTCAAACACATATTTTCAAGAGAAAACTTCCCTTTCTCCTGATATTATTGAATACCATATTTCTAGTTTATTACAAACACTAATGAAGTTTGATGTTGCAGCATTCATTGATGAAGGTGATGAATTTCAGCACATAGACAAACCAACAGTTTGGAAGGAGGTTTGTTTTCCTGTTTTAAGTCATCCAAAAAATCTTATGTTGCATGTTCTTCATGATCCTTTGGTTAGTTTGTCATAGCCATATGGGACGATGAATCTCCTTGTATTTATGGATCATGAGCACATGTTCAGTGGACACTTTGAGTTGCCTATATTTTGTTCCTTTTTCCTTCTTGAGGAAAGTGTGAGTAGGATTTAAGTAAGTAGCAATTTGCTAGATTGGTTACACTGGAGGGATCATATTGCATGATTGTATATACATCTTTAGTAGGTGGGAAGTTACCATCAGGATTTCAAGTCCAAGTTGAAGGTGTTGAAGGTTCCAACAAGAAACAATGAAATTGGCATCCAGAAACATCATCCTTGATCCTAGTGAAAAAATAAGCACCTACATGAGGTGGGGTCCACACAGGCTATTTTTAGGTGATATGTCTATTTTTAGAATTTGGATCAAAGTATATTTTTAGCAGTAATCTATTTATAGATGGTTGAGAAAATTCTATGGATGGATGGGCATCTAAGTTTGGAATGCATGTTTGATTTTTTTTCGTGGAATGCATGTCTAAAATCAGAATGCATGTCGATTTTTGTTAAGCCCTTAACGCAAATTAGACAATAAATAATTATCTATTTTCAATGAGCACTTGGAACTAGTTAACTGAAGTGGAAAATTATCTAGCTAAGTGGATTTCAAGTTGAAGTGGTTGGTTGTTGGACAATGTAGTGGACTTCATTGTAACTAAGTGATACAAAGTTGTAACAGAGTTGGATGTGTAGTTATGTGAGTTGTTATTTAGTTTAACTCAGTTAAGTGAGTTAAACTCAATTGTGCCATTTGTAACTAGTTGTAACTAAAGATACACTAGTAAGAGATCAGTGAATTAATTATTTAATTAATTCAAATTCAGTGGTCTCACATGCAACTGAATAAATACTATTGTTAACTACATGCATGTCAGATCTAGTGGAGACCTATTTGAGAGATAGGTGAAGGGGTCTGGTTGACTATCAGTTGTGACTATAGTGGTGCATTCAATGCATCCACACACACATTGGAGATGCTTATGAGGGTTACACATTCAAGGCTGCCCATATCGAAATCATTCAGAGGTTATTGACCATCAGGGATTGTGCAGTGGAGGCAGGCTGTCAGGAGGCAGTAAATTGGTGCATGTATTTGCCAATTTTTGTATGACAGTGTGAGACGATTGTATATTCTACTAAGAGCTCTTGGAGCTAGAGATTTGTATGAGATTGTTTCATGATCCATGATATACATAATATATGATAGTTGGGGTTTTTAGCTTTAATATTTCCCGGTAAAAACATCTTGTTATGTGCAATTGATTTTTCTTCATGTGTTTGAAATTGGCAATTTAATTTCCGCAAAGAATTAAGTAGAAGGATTATGTATTTAACAGTGGATTTAATTGTTAGATTAGGAGATTATAGTAATACATCATTGTATTGTTTAAATTTCTACATGGTATTGGAGAAAATAATATTGCAATATTGAAGCAGTAGCTGAGTTTTTGTTGGTGGAAACAATTCAAATTTGTTGCAAGAATTTCTTGGTGCGATAGTTGAGTAAACATTGAAATGGATTTCAATGGTTTACGGTTAGAGTATGCACTCGAGGGAAGATAAAACTACATTGCATGGAAGGATAGTATGGAGGTGATTCTTGAAGATAATGGCTTGAAGGAATTCATCGACAGAGATATTCCTAAGCCCACTTCGACGGATGCTACATTACTTGATGCATGGAAAAATATAGTAGCAAGGGCGAGGAGAATTTTGTTGGAAGTTGTGAGAGACCATATTATCTCAAGCCTTCATTGGAAATCCACTTGATATGCTATTTGGAAGGCTTTGATGTATCTTTTCCAAAGTAGCAGCAACCATAGGAAATTGGTGATAAAGGATAAACTCAGAAAAATCAAGATGGAGAAGAATGACATTATTCCGGTATACTTAACAAAGTTTTTACAATGCAGGGATGAGCTTGGGAGTGTAGGAGTAAGTTTTGCTGATGATGATTTGGTGTGCTTGGATCTCTTGGGACTTCCTAAGAGTTGGCATAGTTATCAGGACTTTTTCAAAAGACGGGAAAAACTGCCAGATTTGGAATGACTGTGGTCAGATCTAGTGCAGAAGGAGTTCAGGTGGAACACTAGAGATGGATCTTCATCCATGAATGATGATGAAGAAGATTATTATTTGGCTGCCAAGGCAAAGAAGGGGAAGGGGAAGAAATTCCATTCTAAATATGAGGCCGGTGAATATGGCAAGGAGCACAACATGTCCAAAGTGAATTGTTTTCACTATCAAGAGTATGGACATATTGCCACAAATTGTCCACATAAGAAGAAGAACAAGATGGCTACTAGAGCTGCAGCTACTAAGGCTCTTGCCTCGCAATTTGAGCTTGAATTCTCATTGTTTGCAGGCATGGTGTCTAGTGCATTGGGACCGGGGTGGTACTTTGATAGTGGTGCTTCCTTTCACATGACGGGATATGAGAAACTTTTCAGTGACTTGGAGGAGAAAGATCTCTAGATGCATATTGAGTTGGATGAAGATGAACGATACAATGCGACCGAAATTGGTACCATTACCTTTCAGAGGGCATCAGGTAAACTCTTTCATTTAAAATATGTTATGCATGTTCCTAGTTTGAAGACAAATTTAATCTCAGTCGCAATGTTAGAGGATAGAGGCTATGATGTTGTATTTAGTGGAGGAAAAGTTTTCCTGTGACACAAAGCAATAGGGAAAGCCAAGAAGGTTGGGATTTGAGTTAAGAATCTCTATATATTTGAAGTAGATTGGATTTATACTAAGCTTGCTACTGTTGGGAAGTGTGAGAAAGCCATGCAATTGACGCTTGAGAGGGAGAAGGATTTGCATGTAGGTAAGAGTGAACATTCTTCTGAATATCCTTCTAAGAGGAATCTGTCTTGTATCCTATGGATGTGCACATTTTTTATTTCAATAATATGGCTGCTTCAAACACATATTTTCAAGAGAAAACTTCCCTTTCTCCTGATATTATTGAACACCATATTTCTAGTTTGTTACAACCACTAATGAAGGTCAATGTTGCAGCATTCATTAATGAAGGTGATGAATTTCAACACATAGACAAACCAACAGTTTGGAAGGAGGTTTGTTTTCCTGTTTTAAGTCATCCAGAAAATATTATGTTACATGTTCTTCATGACCCTTTGGTCATTTTGTTGTAGCCATCTGGGACGATGAATCTCCTTGTATTTATGGATCATGAGCACATGTTTAGTGGACACTTTGAGTTACCTATCTTTTGTTACTTTTTCCTTCTTGAGGAAAGTGTGAGCAGAATTTAGTTAAGTAGCAATTTGCTGGATTGGTTACACCGGAGGGATCATATCGCATGATTGTATATACATCTTCAATAGGTGGGCAGTTACCATCAGGATTTGAAGCCCAAGTTGAAGGTGTTGAAGGTTGCAACAAGAAACAGTGAAATTGGCATCCAAAAACATCATCCTTGATCCTAGTGAAAAAATAAGCACCTACATGAGGTGGGGCCCACAAAAACTATTTTTAGGTGATATGTCTATTTTTAGAATTTTGATCAAAGTCTATTTTTCGTAGTAATATATTTATAGATGGTTGAGAAAATTCTATAGATGGATGGGTGTTTAATTTTGGAATGCATGTGTGAATTTTTTTAGTGGAATGCATGTCGATTTTTGTTAAGCCCTTAACAAAAATTAGACAATAAATAATTATCTATTTTCAATGAGCACTTAGAACTAGTTAGTTGAAGTGGAAAATCAGTTAGCTAAGTGGATTTCAAGTTGAAGTGGAAAATCAGTTAGCTAAGTGGATTTCAAGTTGAAGTGGTTGGTTGGTGGACTGTGCAGTGGACTTCGTTATAACTGAGTGATACAAAGTTGTAACAGATTTGGATGTGTAGTTATGTGAGTTGTTATTTATTTTAACTCAGTTAAGTGAGTTAAACTCAATTGTGTTAGTTGTAACTAGTTGTAACTAAAGATACACTAGTGAGAGATCAATGAACTAATTATTTAATTAATTCAAAAGCAGTGGTCTCACATGCAACTAAAGAAATACTATTGTTAACTACATGCATGTCAGATCCAGTGGAGACTTAGTTGAGAGATAGGTGAAAGGGTCTAGTTGACTATCAATTGTGACTATAGTGGTGCATTCAATTCATAAACACACACATTGGAGATTCTTATGAGGTTTATGCAGTCAAGGATGGCCATATTGCAATCATTCAGAGGTTCTTGACCATTAGGGATTGCGCAGTGGAGGCAGGCTGTCAAGAGGTAGTAAATTGGCGCATGTATTTGCCAATTTTTGTATGAAAGTGTGAGACGATTGTATATTATACTGAGAGCTCTTGGAGCTAGAGTTTTGTATGAGATTGTTTCATGATCCATCATATACATAATATATGATAGTTTGGGTTTTTAGCTTTAATCTTTCCTGGTAAAAAAATCTTGTTATGTGTGATTGATTTTTCTTCATGTGTTTGCAATTTGCGATTTAATTTCCGCAAAGAATTAAGTAGAAGGATTATGTATTTAACAGTGGATTTAATTGTTAGATCAAGAGATTCTGGTAATACATCATTGTATTATTTAAATTTCTACATGGTATCGGAGCAGATAAGCTTGCAATATTGAAGTAGTAGCTGAGTTTTTGTTGGTGGAAACAATTTGAATTTGTTGCAAGAATTTCTTCGTGCGACATTTGAGTAAACATCGAAATGGCTTTCAATGGTTTGTGGTTAGAGTATGCACTCGAGGGAAGCTCGAACTACATTGCATGGAAGGATAGGATGGAGGTGATGCTTGAAGATAATGGCTTGAAGGAATTCATCGACAGAGATGTTCCTAAGCCCACTTCGACACATGTTGCATTACTTGATGCATGGCAAAAGAAAGTAGCAAGGGCGAGGAGGATTTTGTTGGAAGGTGTGAGAGACCATATTGTCTCAATCCTTCATGGGAAAGCCACTCCATATGCTATGTGGAAGGCTTTGATGGATCTTTTCCAAAGCATAAGAGACAATAGGAAATTGGTGCTAAAGGATAAACTAAAAAAAAATCAATATGGAGAAGAACGACACTATTTTGGTATACTTAACAAAGCTTGTCCAATGCAGGGATGAGCTTGGGAGTGTAGGATTAAGTGTTGCTGATGATGATTTGGTGAGCTTGGATCTCTTGGGACTTCCTAAGAGTTGGCATAGTTATCAAGACTCTGTCAACGGACGGGAAAAATTGTCAGATTGGGAACGACTGTGGTCAGATCTAGTGCAGGAGGAGTTCAGGCAGAACACCAGAGATGGCTCTTCATCAATGCATGATGAAGAAGACGATTATGATTTGGATGCCAAGGCAAATAAGGGGAAGGGGAAGAAATTCCATTCTAAATCTGAGGTCGATGAAGATGGCAAGGAGCAAAACATGTCCAAAGTGAATTGTTTTCACTATCACGAGTATGGACATATTGCCACAAATTGTCCACATAAGAAGAAGAAAAAGATGGTTTTTGGAGCTGCAGCTGGTGAGGCTATTGCCTTGCAATTTGAGCTTGACTTCTCATTGATCGCATGCATGTTGTCTAGTGCATTAGGACTGGGGTGGTGCTTTGATAGTGGTGCTTCCTTTCACATGGCGGGATATAAGAAAATTTTCAGTGACTTGGAGGAGAAATATCTCCAGATGCATATTTAGTTGGGCGACGATGGACGATACAATGTGACCGACATTGGTACCATTATCTTTCAGAGGGCTTCAGGTAAAATATTTCATTTAAAATATGTTATGCATGTTCCTGGTTTGAATAAAAATTTAATCTCAGTTGCAATGTTAGAGGATAGAGGCTATGATGTTGTCTTTAGTGATGGAAAATTTTTCCTGTGACACAAAGCAACAGGGAAAGCCAAAAAGGTTGGGATCTGAGTTAAGAATATCTATAGATTTGAAGTAGATGGGATTTCTACTGAGCTTCCTACTGTTGGGAAGTGTGAGAAATCCATGTAATTGATGTTTGAGAGGGAGCATGATTTGCATGTAGGTAAGAGTGAACCTCAGGATGTGGAGCAACCAAAAGATGAGGATCATGGAGTGGGAGCAACCACTCATGCAGATAAATTTTGTGCCAGATGGGCAGAGGGAGTGCATGCAGCTATACCAATAAGTGAGAGGTGGGGCAACATGCATGAGTAATCCAAAGAAGATATTTCTAGAAAGGACTCATTGAGATTGTGTGGATATCATGAATTGAACCTGGTTACGAGGAGCCCACAGAGCAGTAGTAGTAGGACCAGTTGTATTGATGCAGTCGGATCAAAGGGATAGTGTTGGATACTGGAGTGAGGATTAGAGTTGACAGCAAGTGCAGAGTGCATGGGTGTAGATTTCAACAACGCAGTGGTTCCTGAAGACATGTGCAATAGCTAAGCAGAATTCAGAAGACTTTGATAACAGATGCATTATACTAATTCAGTTGTTTGGAGGCTATTCAGTTTCCGAAGTGTTGCATGCAAAGGTTGCAGGGAGAATGCATAGAGTTTCACGTCGCATGCAAAGAAATTCATTTCTTGTTGAGATGGAGTGTTGAAGGTTGCAACAAGAAACAGTGAAATAGCCATCCGGAAACATCATCCTTAATCCTAGTGAAAAAATAAAAACCTACACTAGGTGGGGCCCACATAGGCTATTTTTAGGTGATATGTCTATTTTTAAAATTTGGATCAAAGTCTGTTTTTAGCAGTAATCTATTTATATATGGATGAGAAAATTATATGGAAGGATGGGCATCTAAGTTTGGAATGCATGTGCGAAGTTCTTTCATGGAATGCATGTTTAAAATTAGAATGCATGTCGATTTTTGTTAAGCCCTTAACAAAATTTAGACAATGAATAACTATCTATTTTCAATGAGCACTTGGAACTAGTCAAATGAAGTGGGAAATCAGTTAGCTAAGTGGATTTTGAGTTGAAGTGGTTGGTTGGTGGACCATGCAGTGGAATTCTTTGTAACTGAGTGATACAAAGTTGTAACAGAGTTGGATGTGTAGTTATGTGAGTTGTTATTTAGTTTAACTCAGTTAAGTGATTTAAACTCAGTTATGATAGTTGTAACTAAAGATAAAATAGTGAGAGATTAGTGAATTAATTATTTAATTAATTCACAAGCAGTGGTCTCACATGTAACTGAAGAAATACTAATGTTAACTACATGCTTGTTAGATCCAGTGGAGACCCAGTTGAGAGATAGGTGAAAGGGTCTGGTTGACTATCAGTTGTGACTATAGTGATGCATTCAATGCATCCACAAACACATTGGATATGCTTATGAGGATTTCACAGTCAATACTAGCCATATCGAAATCATTCAGAGGTTCTTGACCATCAGGGATTGTGCAGTAGAGGTAGGCTATCAAGAGGCAGTAAATTGGCGCATGTATTTGCCAATTTTTGTATGACATTGTGAGACGATTTTATATTGTACTGAGAGTTCTTGGAGCTAGAGAATTGTATGAGATTATTTCATGATACATGATATACATAATACATGATATTTGGGGTTTTTAGCTTTAATATTTCTCGGTAAAAACACCTTATTATGTGTGATTGATTTTTCTAAATGTGTTTGCAATTGGCGATTTAATTTCCACAAAGAATTAAGTAGAAGGATTATGTATTTAATAGTGGATTTAATTGTTAGATTAGAAGAGTTCGGTAATACATCATTTTATTGTTTAAATTTCTACAGAAGGCCCTAAGATCCCAATGGTCTTCTGCCATAAGTAGTTTAGTCAGTAGTCAAGTCAGTTTCTGAGTCAAATTCATTTTCTGTTTTAGTTAGTCATTTTAGTTTGTCAAAGTTTTTTCAATTTCCAGTAGTGACTCCATTGCCCAATGGTAAGGCTACCTGATCTATGGTGTTATTGAAACCTCCTGAAGGAACTGCCATCCCCAGCTAGATCCAATGCTAGTGTCAATATGTCAGTGATCAAACATACTCTTTCAGGTTTACTTAGTAGTGGTCCTAGGTCAAAATTTCATGTTTCAAGTTAGTTTTCAAATAAAATTTTGTTCACTGAATATGTCTAGGTCTGAAATGCTACTCCCTTCAATCCATTCATGGTCATCATAATTTCATAGGTCATTTCATCCATCAATCATCTAGGGTATGAGTTCATTCAACACACCTTCATTTAGGTCAGAGTCTAGGTCTCATTTGTTTTGCCACCACAAGAGTCAATTTTGTCATAAAAGAAAGCGAACAAAATCTCATTTTCACCATATAAGTCATTTGCATAGGGAATTAGAAAAGATATGGAAATAAGTAAAGATCTCATATCTTCTCACCATCACACTCCACAATTGGATGGGTTGAATAAAAATAAGCAAAATTGTGCCAACACTACCTGTGCTACGCTTCTAGATGTGTTGCGCAGGTGTTGCGCTACGTTTCTAGAATGTGCTACGCTTTTGGTGTTTGAGCTCAAAATTAGTTCTCCAAGGTTAAAAACCACTAAAAAAAGTTCCATACACTTCTTAAACAGTAAGTATACACCATCCATACCTCTCTCAAGTCAAAATTCATCAGCAAATGAGTGGTTTCCTTCATTAGGTTACCTCCACTACGTTTTTGGTGTTTTTCACCTTTTTTTTGTTTCAGATGATAAAAAACTAATATAAACATATAAAAACTTCATATAACCTTCATACACCATACCCTAACATCTCATATCACTCACAACCCTCTTTTCCATAAATTTCATTAATACCCTATTTTTCACTACACTTTGGCAAAAAAACTAGTGAAACCCCATGTTTTGTCCTTTTGGTCACCTTTCACATGTCCATTCCCAAACATTCCACTTGCTTCCTGTAGCCAACTCATCAAGGCTACCTCCCCAATTTTTAGGGATTTTTCCCTAACTTCCTTCCACTTCATTTTAGCCCCTGAAACCTCTTTACCACTATCCCCTGTTTTCCTAATTTTCCACCTTCCCTATCCACTACATCAAGCCAAGGATTTCCTTGCTGAAAAAAATAATGGAGGGTGAAAATAAGGTCCATAAGGGAGGTCACCATTCTATGTTTGAGCCAACTCGAACCCATGGCATCATGTTTAAGAGCTTCGTGATCAAGTTAGGGTTTACATTACACGCAGGGACAATTTGGCTTCAAAATCAGTTTATGAAGTAATGGAGATCAATTTTACAAAAGTGAAAATGGTTTTTGTCAATAATAGGCCAAAGAACAAAAAAATATTTCATTTTATGCACAAGTGTTATGGTTTAATATAAATTCTCAAAATACAGCTGCTTTAGGTCATTTTCTGCACTTTTGGACAGGTTATCTTCAAATCATTTTTTCAGGGGTTTGGAGTGCTTGATGACTCCATTATATAGAAAATGTCCTAAGCTTTCCAACCATACCACTTGCAACCCCAAACTCCTCTAGGAAGGTGTTGAGGAAAATTAATTACCTATCATTTAATTGTCAACCTAGGGGTTTCCTAAAACTTGCGAAGTGTGCATGCACTATATATGCTATAAATTAACCTCCAATTTAGATTAATCTAATTACGAAATAAAATTATGAAAAAAAAACATAAGGAAACTGAAACCAACCTACATAAAGGAAAAAATTAATCTACGAAAGGCAATTCAAATCTTATTCACAGAAGTTGTCTGTTATGAAAGTGCACACAATCTCTTGAAAATGAGTATTTTTTTAATCTAGGAATGAAAATAGATCTAATACATTTATATGAAATGAAAATATGATCTGTACACATAATTTCATGATTGAAATCAAACTTAATCTAATGACAAGAAAACAAATTTATGCTAATGAAAGAAAATCTAGTCTAGGAATGAAAGAAATCTTTAATCTATGAAAAATAGGAAATCTAATCTAGGAAAGCATTCAAAACACACTTACTAGAATTGAAATATTAATCTACCACACACACTTGCATGAATGAGAAATCTAATCTAGGCACACTTCATGAATTCGAAATCTAAACTTCTTGCAAGAATTGAAAAGCATGAATTGAAATCTAAACAATCTTAACTACAATGAAAGCAAAGTGACCAATACATCTAAACCTGCAAGAGCACACAAACAAAATGAGAATATGAAAATTTAACTTATGAAAGCATATAAATGAACACAAAGGAAATAATAACAAAGCATGTAAATGAAAACTAATCTAAACATAAAGAAATGAATGAAATTATGATACAATATCACACTCATTTAGGTGGCTAATCCAATGATGCATGAGGATGACAAGTGAAGAAGCTCCATATGCAAGAAAAAGAAAATCAAAATGAAATAACACTCATGAGTATGATGCCAAATCTAATTATTTATTCAAACACGAGCATAACTCCAAATTTTACACATGCCTTTGAGAGGAGAAGGCTCTCATATTTATGCAAAAACATAAAAAGCTACCTCATTAACGAGGATCCACTATTCTCTCCCTAGATCCCTAAAAATATCATAGAGTTACAATTTAGATAGGTAATGATGAGACACATATATTTTTTGACCTTTATCCAAATCTCCTTCCATATCTTGAAGGGAATTCGAATTTGAGCATTGGAGGCCACATAAGGGTGCCTTGGAAGCTTCCAAATGACCTACACTTGTCATGAAACTCAAGCCACTTTTAGATATTAGCAAGTATATGTCATTTTTCTAATTTTTAATCATTATTTCAATATAAACACTTGAAAAATATAACTTTATGAAACAATTATGAACCCATATGATGATAGAGATGTAGGCTTATATAGTGAAAAATTGATGGGATGAAGGTGATGAAGGTGAATTTAGGGTGTGAATGAAGTGAAAATATATGTAATTTTAAAGACATATTGGAGGCCCAAGATACCCCCCAACTAGAGCGATTGTGTGTCCTCATGCAAATATTGCATTAATTCCTTTGATTTTATTGTAACGTCTTTGCTTTTGAATGAGATTTGCTTATATCAATTCTCTTTAAACTTTGCATTTGATTATATTTGAAAATTTCATTTGTTTTTGCAAAGTATTCCTTGTCATATGTTGAATTCCAAAATTTTTGGTTGGTTCTTGTGTGGCAACCAAATTTTAATTGGTATTGGTTCTTTGTGTATCAATACCTTGTTTCTTTTTGTTGCGGCAAGGTTCCTTTAACATTTTGAGAATGCATCTTTAAATCAGCCATATAATATGCTCATTATTTATTCGTCATTTTTCAAATCATACAATCAAAGTTTTTTTTTGAACCATAATGCTATCATACTTGATTAGGACAAGTATGTTAGGATGTAATGAAGTGAAACTGAATGAAGTGATATGAAAAGTGATCATAAATGGATTTTCCTTCCCCCCCAACTAAAGGTGTTTTCGGTTTTTAAATGAGAAAGGAAATATGGTAAAGTATTTTCCAAAAAATATAATTTCAATATTTAAGGAATTCTATGATTAAAAGCTAGAAAAGAACATACCTTTACTTACCTAAGAAGTGGAAAAATTGTGCATATGTAGAGAAGTGTAGATATTGCTGCTGAAACATGGAACATAATGTAGAATTTCATCTACTTCTTGGTTGCATAAATGGTGGATGAGGTTGTGAAAGTGGATTCTTTATTTCTGCTGCTAAATCTGTTGCATTCACTGCAAAATGCTGAAGTGATATAGTCTTCACCTGCTACAAAACCCGATGGTACAATTCTAGTCATGTGAAAATGTGTTGTTGTAGAGCATGAAGAGAAGTAATTGGATTACCAACCATTAATGAATGTTGTTAACCAATGCGAGGAAAACTCGCCATTAATGTCAACGAGTGCCAAGGTACCTAAGAACATCTTGCGAAGTGCGAATATATGAGTTGATGTCGAGTCACTTGCTAGATCCAACGATCAAGGGACATTGATGTATTTCCATGATTGTCAGTGAGAAAACTTGTCATTAATGTATACAAGCCTCAAGGTACTAATAAGGACTCTAGCCTTGATCCTAGATAATGTGCTGATGTCGATAGACCAAGACTTGTTAGAAGGGAGGCATTAATGAATCCTCCATCATCTAACGTGAATATGGAATAATGATTTTGGAAGGACCATGGATGAAAATTTGCATCAAGTAGGATTTATTTAATGGAAAGGAAAATGACAAGAGGGTAAACAAGTGAACGGAAAGAAAAAGGACAAATAAACATGTAAGCGAGCTGAATGTCTTTATTAATGGGTTAATGAAAATGAATGGAAATTATGGAAAATGTAAATGGAAAATGTGAATGAAACATGCGACACTTACAAGGAAAATGGTGATGATGATGTTTAGTGAAAATGCTTGAATAGCTTGTGAGTTTGGAGAGGAAAAATGATGGCATTTGTGGATGATAGAAATGGATATAATTGGTTCGTGTTTCTTGAAATTGGTTGTAGAAAACCAATCATGCATAAATTGGCTTCCTTCAATTCTCCGATTATCCTGGAACTTGAAAACAAGCATGGCACTAACATTGCAATAAAACGTAAGTGTGTTAAAAGAGAAGTGATCAATTTCTCTCGGTACCTACGGAAATTGTTTTTGCATAATTAATGCTTAGTAAAATAGGTTTATGACGTGTCTTCGTTTCAAATTATCATGGTTAGTCCAATTTCACAATTGCACTAATAAATCCAATTTCTAAAAAAAATGATGATATGCACAATTTCCTCAACTTATGCTTTAACCATAACATTTTATAAAGATAAAGAAATATTATTTTTCGAATTCTTAAAGATTCCTACAAAACATTCTTTGATCAAAATTTTCCAATCGACCCTATAGATAAAGTGCCCTTATGGTTCTTCTTCTTCCCTGCATCATGCTTGAAAACATAATATTAGACAGAAGCGATGATAAATTTTGACCATGGTTTCGACAATGCAAAAACTCAATGTTAACAAAATTCAATTTGCAATTAAATTTAGTTAAGGTGAGATATTGTGCCTTTATTTAATTAATTTTTTCTTGTGTTTTCTGATTCTTTCTTTTGTTTCTTGTGTGAGTGTGACATGGAAATATGATGTTGATGTGAAATATGAAGTAGGTATATGAGATAGCATGTTGATCATGAATTTTGATTAGAATGTATTGTCAAAAAAATATATCATTAAATTTAGAGCTGTAGAATTGCATGGTTTCTGTAATTAAAATCCTGAATAGACAGTTAAGTACATACAGCTATGAAAATAATCAATCCAATCTTTAAATTCAGTAATATCACTTCCAGGAAAACTTAGCAAATACCCTAATTATTTACTGATGCAGTAAACTATATATATATATATATATATATATATATATATATATATATATATATTAACACTTTATGCAACAAATAAAACCATTAGCAGAAATATCTAAGCATGAAAAAAATAATTTATCCAAAGATTTGTCATCAACTAATCAAAATCCCTATTTCCCATTAATCTCCTTTTCTCCATCAGACTCAAAGTAAATTCAGTAAGAACAACATCACTTATTTGATGGGATGCTATAGCAAATGTCACTGGAGAAAGATCGTTTTCTGTCATGTGATGAAGAAGCGCTCCTTGCACTCCATCTTCTGTCATCATTGAAGAATTAACATGATCACCGAAAAAATCAGAATTTCCACCAATTAAACTAGTCCAAGTGAAAAGCAAGCTGACATTTGCAGTTTTTTTCCCATCATGTACTGTCTATGCCCATAGGAACAGAGCATGGCAAGTAGAATATTTTCCATCTAATTTCTAGTCCCAAGAAAATATTCCTTAATTTTTATGTTTCTTGAGTTGTTTGGGGCATCCAGGAATTAACACCGATGCATAGTTTTTCTCCCCATGATGAGAAACAGATACTGAAAAACTGGTTTGCTATGATAGGAGCTTCATCACAACTACCTGATGTCAGTTTCCAATGCCTAAAGTCACCTTGGTAACCTATTCCTATGCTCCCCATATAAAACAAGCTCTACAATGTTTTAAGAAAATTTGCTACTTATGATGTGTACATAACCTAAAGTATAATGGATATACTGAGATGTGTAATTGTTGTAAATATTTGCCATCACCACAGATCCACTTAATGTGATCAAACCTTCCCATGCTTCTGCAAATTTCTTAAAATATTTATTTATTAGTGCCATTGAATCCTCATTTGATGGCCAAAATCCTTCAACCGATTACCAACAAGTGGTGTTTTAAATTAAAAAACCATTTTTTTCTTCATGCAATCTAAAAAATATGGCTCAAAAGAACCTTGAAAATCTCTCAAACGCTTACAAATTTGAGGAAATCGCTCACAATAACCATAATTCACCTCGTTTTGATAAAAACCCATTTTGAGATTCCTTTTCATTTGGTCACGAAATGCATTTTAAAAATGATTTTTTAAAGCCGTTAAACATTCTGGGAAATGCTTTAGTAACACAATCGATTAGTTCTGGATCTTTCATGTCCACTACCAATCATGGATGCAGATGAGTGGGAGTCTCCATGAGTAAGTCTGGCTTATATCAAGCTCATAGCCATTTGGATCATCCACAACAATGTTATCTATGGAAAATGTGCGATTGAATATTTTTGTTTATGTTTCACATGTGTGTGCAATTAATTTTTCCGCAAAAGATTAACAAGTGGAATAGATTCAGTATCTTGCATAAAGTTAAATAGTGTGAGATCAGGTGGATCTTGGAAATATTCATGCTTAGTGCATATAATTTCTATAATTATCATATATTAAAATTGGGGTGGGCGGGTCCACCAGGGGTGGACCCGCCCCGCCCTGAACCACATGTCATATATTAAAAAAAAGTAATGGGTTAGGGCCATATGCCCATGGACCCTTCCCTTACCGTCTGTCACCATTTTCGGGTTCGGTGGGGTTTGAACCCGCTCGAACCACGTGGCCTGGCCCCAAAAACATATTTAATACCAAAATTAAAACACGGAGGGAACTAAAATAGAACACGTCATTCCATGTTGGGGGATCGGTGGGGTTTGAACTGATGACCTACCTACTACTATTATCATTTGGCACCGTTAGGCCAAACAGACTTGTTGTTTAATCTACTACTTAGAATTATATAAAATCCTTCAAACTCATTAGACCTAGCAGTGGAGGTGGAGGGTGGACGATGGAACCTTTCCCAATAGGTAGAGTGGAACCATGAGCGAGGAGAATATCTTGATGCAAAAAATATTCTGTTAGAGTGCCATAGGTGTTGGTGACATAATTTGACGAATTTATAGTCGATTTTGCATGATTTCACAACACGAATTCATTGGTGCAATCCATATTTCAGAAGATATTTTCATTTTTAGGCCATCCCCAAAAGTGGAGGTATATGATGCAGTTATTCCATGTATTTCTTCTGATTTGTTGATATGATGTTTTTATTAATGAGATCTCTGATTATCATTATGTAGAGGGAAACTTGTTTGCCACAACATGTGAATTTTTTTTAACATATCGTGGAGAGATGTGTGACTTTGGATGAGGGTATTTAACTTGTATTGAAAAATAACATACCATGTACATCATAATCATTTGCAACATTAAATGAAGCGACCTCTGCTCTCTTGACACTGGGCCTAAAGACGTAACCCACACTGGGTGAACTCCATTATCATGTGTTTTTTCTCTCAATTTGATGGTTGTCATTATGTTTCATCTTCTTTACAGTATGCACATGTGGATTTTCTATACTCTTTCATATGAAATTATTATAACATAACAAAATTAAAATATCTTGGTTAATTCTTGTAGTTGAAGATATCTGGATCAAGTTTGGTATCAGAGTCGTCTTCTCGCTGATGTGAATTGCGAGTGTGATTGATTTGACGTGCAACAAGAATTGAAATGGAGAACAATAGAGATATTTATGAGGATATCCTTAGGATGGCACACATGGTGGAAATTATGTATGCAGAGTGTGAGAATAAAATGGAAAGAGAGGAATGGGAGAAAAAGAGATCAAGGGATGATACTCCATCTCCATCTTCCAGTGACCATTCATCTTCCTCGTCATATTCTCATCATTCAGATGAGGGGATCAATAAAATCCTTCAAGAAGATTATGTTGAATTGAGGAGACTTATATGATAAGAGAAAGAGGAGAAGCAGAGATTGCAACTTTAGCTACGAGTCACGAAAGAGGCCTTGAAAGAGTTGAAGTGCAATGAAGGCTTAGAGATTCCATCATCACATGTGTCATAATATACAGCTGAGATAAACAAGGTTGATAGTTCTTCAGTTTCATTTCCACATGACATCATTTCTGTTGAAAACATGGGGGTACCCATTACAGTAATTGCATGAGACTCCTTAATAGGTGTATAAAGGAGGAGGACTTGGTGTTAATGGCTAAGGGATGACTCAGCCATTGGAGGTTGTACAAAGACCTTAATTGCAGGTTTGGGGTACACTAAAGGTGAGTGCTCAAAGGTATCAAAAGCTTCCAATACATTTTTTAAGCCATCATATAAAAAGTATAATTGGAATACATCACAATCCTTGCATGATAGTGCACATTTCAGAGAAAGAGCTAAGGAAATATCTCATCGCCATAATTTCACTAGAGACAGTCAAGAGAGGTATACAAAGTCTTAGTATTCTAAATTTAATTTTGCTTACAATAATTTTAATTATGAACAAAAATCATGGCATAGAAAACTAAGTAGTTTGTGTGGTTTACATAACTGTGTGGTTGTTGAGTGTTGGAAGTGAATTGAAGCAAGAAAAAGGTGTTGGAAAATGTAACTAGGTTCGGTCTTCATTTAATGTACTTGAGTCATATTGTGATGTACTTTTAAAAATAATAAATAAAATTATTATTATAATAGTTATTATTATTATGACTTATTAAATCATGGGTTTCATACTTGGGTCACCATGTCAAAGTCCCCATTAAGGACTTCTAGGATTTATTTTGAGCTAATAGAGTCATTGTACATTTAAAGAGATCCTTCTTGGGCTTTTTAATCATGTAAAAAGGTTTAATTTTAAGTCAAATATGAATTATGTGACCTCCGCACCAAGTCAGCCTAAAGGGGATCATGTTGGCCTAAGAGACACCTATTCGACCTCACCTGGACCCTATAAAAGGAAGGAAATTGAATTCATTTGTAGCACAATATCTCACAGCAAGTTTGACATCTCTTGTAGTTGGTAAAATTTCAAAGTCTGTTGCTGTAAAGCTGAAAGAACTGTGAGTTTGGGGAAGTCTAAGGAGAAGAAGAAAAACAAAATTTTGATGCCTCTCTCTCTTTGTTTCGTGCCCTAGATTGGGATATAGAAGTCTTCTAGTTTTTTTTGTTGCTTGAAGTCATATTCTACGAGAATTTTTTGCCTAGTAGAAGTTGCTGGAAAGGGGTTAAAGATCTGGGAGGTTGACTTGGTGTGGAGGGAAGGTATGGTATATGTCTAGGGTGAAGAGTCTCAAAGAATACTATTGAAAGGAATAATTATCTTGACCAGTTTTTCCTCTAAAGGGGGGTTTTAACCTAGCATAGTGCCTACATCTGGTGTCTATTGTTTATGTGTTGATCCTTTGGTAATTGCTTGATAAAATAAAAGAAAGAATATATAGACAGTCGTAATAACAAGAAACATCACAAGTAATTATCAAGAATAATAAAATCTTTATGCATTTATGATTTTATAACATGGTACTAGAGATTTAGTGAATAAGGAAGAAAAAGGCAGTCTTCAACACTTGATCAAGGAACCATTTAAAGGATCATCTCAGGGTAGGAAACTACTAGATTCTAGGAATATTTCTAACACAATCAAAGGAGAAAACAAGCTTGAAGTAGCCTTAAACCACAGGTCCTGGAAGAAGAGAATTAACCTCATCCTTGAAAATAATAAGGTACTGGACTTGGTCAAAGGAAAAGTAAAGAAGCCTACATAGGATTTTAGTGATGGTGACAAATTAAAATACATGGAAATAGAATTGATGGCCATGACTTTAATGATAGAAGGAATAAATAACAACCTTGTCCCATCCATAGCCAACATTGACCATGCTAAGGAAACGTATGAAGTCTTCTCTAAGTTATTCACTAGTAAGAAAATTGTTCAAGTAGCAAGTTTAAAGAAAGAGGTAAGGACTACAAAGATGACTAAAGAAGACACAATGGCCTCCTTCTTTGTGAAGATAGTAAGAATCAGGTATGAGCTTTTATCCATTGATGAAATTGTTCCATATAAAGAACTTGTGATGAATACTCTATTAGGATTTCCACCTACTTAGGGTGCATTTGTTGCAGGACTTAACAGTTGGAAGGAAACTCCCACCTTTGAAGAACTATGGACTGCATGTAGTCACAAAGAATTAAGGATATCATTAGCTGCCAATTCTGAAGGAGTATCAAATGCCTACATTTCTCATCATAAAGGAAAGAAATAAAAGGGGCCAAGGAATGAAGTTTACATGTCTAAGGTAGAATGATATCAATTCCATAAGAAGTGCCATTATAGGAGTGATTGTCCTGACAATCTGAGAAACAAGAAGAGAAAAGAGATCAAGAAAACATAGAAGGAAACCCAAAGAAATTCAAGCCCAAATAATTTGACATTAGGGACATACACTACTAAGTCCTTTGCTTGTAGCCTTAGATATCTTACTTTTATATTTTTTATATTTTAGAATTAGGTCTTTAACATATTTTTGGAAAATATATTTTTCTTGTTTTATAAGTTTTAGGTATCCCTCAAAGCTTTGGAGGGAGCCCTCAACAATTCCTCAAGATAAGTATTTCATTCCCTCTCAATTTTGGTTTCCTGTACTTATTTAAGTTTTAATTATATTAATACTAAACACCTTTCTCCCTCTATGGCATTGATTAGGAAACATCTGCTATATTCTCAAGAAGTATGAAGGAGAACCTCTAAAGACAAGTTTTGTCAAGAAACAAAGGTATTCTTTAAAACATTGTTTTCTTTATATTAAAGGTTTATTAATTTAACATTTTATTACTAACATTGTTATGTTTAGCTATATTGAATTGTAATGATTCTTTTTCTAGTTGATTCATAACTTGATAAATCTACCCATCACACTCATATTCTTAAATGATTTTGTAGAACCCTAGACATGTTCTATAGAGCCCTAACCGGAGGGTATGCCAATGTGAATATATGAAACCCTAAACTACTTAGGGATATTGTATTTGAAGTTTTATTAATGATGTCATATTTGGGATTTTGGTATGATCAGGAAAACCTAACTTGTTAGGGTTGAATGATAATGTATAAAATCTCGAACCTTTAAAGTTCTAGTAATGTTGGGTTTGCTATTTTTCTCATTAGGGTTTGGTGGAATGTGTAGGCAAGACCATTATTGTAATATTCTCAAATTTTCACATGATTTTTGGAATATTAGAGTTCTTAATAAAACTACTTAATTAAGTAAATAAAAGGGTGGAGGGACCCATAATCCTCAAGATGAATAAATATCCACTTGTTATGTGTGAATGTGGATTAATTGAGCCTAGATCTACATAATAAGGTAGTGGAGCCACTACTAATGTGAATGGAATTAGAGATCATGTCTCATTAATGAGATAGATCATGGAGGTTGAAGCAGTCAACTAAGATCATGGAAGGCATATAATGAAATATCATAGAGCATTCACGATGAAGTGATGGAGAAAGTTGTGAAATTAATGCACACATGATGGAGAGGGTGTACAATGGGCCTAGACATGATGGATGACTTGGAGAGAGACAGTGCAATCAAACATGGAGGATCTTTTCCACATGCACAATGCAATTTAGATGAGGGCCAAGGCATGGGTAGGCTCATAAAATATATAAAGGAGATGAATAAAACAATGAAGAGAGGCTATTGATTACAGATTTTAAGGTCTGTTTAGATATGGAATTGTCATGTGAAATTCCATTTCTTTCTTGGGCCATTTAGCAAAGATTGCAAGTGTTGTTTAGCATAGGATGTTCCTGGTCGAGAATCCATCCTCTTTCATTGAGTGATCTCTTGGAAGAGGGTTGTACTTCAGTCTACATTAGACATTGGTGCCACTTCTATTTTCCATCATCTGCAGAACATCTACCATCAAGAATTACGCAATTTCTGAAGATCAGTTGGAAGGTGGAGGTTGTCTTTAGTATTTTAGATGGAGAACTGGTGAAGGTTTATTCCTATCACATTGGGCCTAAAGATCAGCATTCGCAGGGCTTCATTTCAAATCTGGCATTAGGCCAAAAGTTATTAAAGTCCTAGCAGCAGTAATTCCATCCAGAATTACGCTGTCCATTATTGCAGATCCAAAGGAGGAAGGAAGTTGCTATCATTTCAGCTAGTAATCATGTGAGGGATCATCCCCTCACCTTTCCATCAGTATTTACATCAGCCTGGAGTCTATTGCAACATATTTCAGCAGGCATAGAGCCTCTCTCTCTCCTTTACAACACGGTTTCTGTAGCAGCTGCATTTTTAGTTGCTGCAATCTGAAGGAGTAGGAAGAGAAGGCTAGATCTCAAGCTCATAGCTTGTAGATCTGAAAGAGGGATCAAAACTCAAGGCATAGAATTTTTTAAACATAATATTTCAACCATATTTATATTAGATCTAGCTTCAGATCTGTAAACCCAACAGACAAAGGATCAAAGGGCCTAGGAGGGTGATTTTCCAAAGTTGTAGATCTGGAAAATCCTTTCTGGGTTATCTTGGGTTCCCATCACATTGGCGAGATCTTGAATATTGGCATCATCAGAGCTCATAAGCTCCCTAGATCTGCATTTCATTTTGTAGCATTTACATGTATATCAGCAGCAGAAGGGACAATGAAATATTGCTTCTGTAAGCTTACTAGTTAGACAGTGCTTGTTGTAACACCATTGTAGGGCGATTCTAGGCCATCTCTTGGGCTAGATCTACTCATCCTTTGTACAATGTGTAACTGGTTCATCTCCATATAATAAAATGGCTCAGTTTCTCTGTATATTCTGATGTTGTCTTTAGATCTATTGTTTACTTAGTTGTAGTTCATATATTGTGTTTAATTATTACTACATTCTCCCTTTTGGGATATTACACTTATAATGTCTTAGAAATGATTTCCTTGGTATGTGTGTGTTTTTTCTGATCAAACCCTAGTCTAATCAAATTTTTTATTGATATGTTGTGAAGTTGGGTTTGTCTATTATAGGAAATGGCTTTTGATGAAACCATAGGTATATATAGATCTGTACATTTTTGGTCAAAATCATATCTTGGTCTAGGTTAGTGTATGTCTAATATATTAATGTTGTCAAACATATGATATGCCTTTGGATGATAATGAATTCCTATATAGATGTGTTGACCTAGTTATTGATGGTCATAAGTCTTATTATTTAATATAATTCCATGCCTGAGATTCTAGAATGATGATATTTGGAAATCTAGGGTTTTGTATCTTAACCCTAGTAGTAGTTAAATTCTATAGTATGTGTGATATAACGATTTAAGATCTATTTATATAATTATTGTTGTGGTTGTGAGAATAAAAATTTATGGTTTTTAAGTTGAACCTTAATAGAATTGAAAATATTTGATGAATGATGAAAATATGATGATTTGAAATGTGTGTAAGATTGATGAAATCTTAGTTTTGATGGGATTTGATGGTTGATTTAAAATCTATGGTTTGCAACTAACTCTAGCGGAAGATGGTCATATTGATGACTAAGTTGTGACTAAATTTGATTGATTCTCTTATATGAAATCTAGGATTTGTATAAATATCTAGTGGAAAGTCTAACATATGAATTCTGAAAGTTGTTATATATCTTTTAGATCCATATTTAATTGTTTCTAGGGTTTGCTATATGTTATATTAGGGTATGTTACACCTTTGAAAGAAACATTGAAACCCTAGATAAATGAAAGTATTTATGAAGTAGTCCAGGTTTTATGACAAAGTTCCTTGCAAAATGTTGAAGAGTATATGTCTCTTGTTGGTAATTAATTTTGGGTATCCAATAAGTATAAAGTTGAAATTATTTTGTGATTTGGATATGACTAACTTCACGCTTCTATAGATTTGGTTGTATTTTATACCTAAGTTGTGTAGGTATACAATATTTAAATATGGTGAATATGCTAGTTCATGTCATAAGAATGATGAGGATACTGATAAATATTATGAAATGGTTGGAAACCACGAAAATATTCTTCGATGAAGAAGCCAATATCCTTGAGGAATCCTATATAGAATAGATATCCCTAATATTAAGAGGGAGTCTAGGTAAAGAGATTCTGACTGGTTGAGAGGGAGGGCATAACTTGGTTTTGATTGAAGAATGAATTTCTGATGATATGTTTCTACATGAGAAGTAGGAGAAGGAAAGGGTATGATGAAGGAATTTTTTTTCAAATATTTGGTTGATAGTCCTACTACGAAAAGTTGAGAAGCAACATCAAGTTGTCTTAAATACAACAAGTTTATGTACTTGTGAAAGTATATTATTAATTGGGGTTGTGTTTGTACAGGTAAATATCTCGAAGGATTTAATAACATGTTGGTTACTAATCAGTTTGATTGGGAGAGAATGGTCATCCATGATATGTTGGATCAAGTAGTTTTGAGGCTTTGTGATTGAAGCATTTCCAATGAGGACACTCTGGTTGGCACTTTGTGTTGATGTCTAGGTCTCGAAGTTGGAAATATTGTGTTGATTAAAGAGCTTTGTTTTTGGATACACACCTGGATCATTGGGTTGGTGGTTATCAAGTAATCTTGATGGTACCTAAAGAGGCTAAAATCTTGAGTCCATATTAGTCCCACCCCGATAGATTTCCCTAGTGAGGAATCTAGTTTGTGGCATTGCGGTGCCTAAATTGTTAAGAGACCAATAGAAACATTGCCTTGGTCAAGAATAGAGTCCATGGAATTGCGATGCCTAAATTTATTATTTTTTAATATAGTATGAGATATTCCATTGTATTTGTATATGATGAATACCTCCCTAGTTAAGACAGGGTGTTGGAAAATGTAACTAGGTTCAGCCTTCATTTAATGTACTTGATTCATTTTGTGATGTACTTTTCAAAAGAATAAAGAAAATAATTTTTATTTTTATTATTGTGACTTATTAAAGCATGGGTTTCATGCTTGGGTCACCATGTTTTAGGTAAAAGTCTCCACTGAGGACTTCTAGGATTTATTTGGAGTTAACAAAGTCATTGTAAATTTAAAGAGACCCTTCATGGGCTTTTGAGTCATGTAAAAAGGTTTAATATTGAGTCAAATATGAATTATGTGACCTCAACACCAAGTCAGCCTAAATGGGATCATGTCGGCCTAAGAGACACCTATTTGACCTCACCTGGAGTTTATAAAAGGAAGGAAATCAAATTCATTTGTAGCACACTCTCTCACAACAAGCTCAATATCTCTTGTAGTTAGGAAAAGTATTCTGGGAGCCCAAAGTGCGAGTTTGGGGAAGTCTAAGGAGAAGAAGAAGAAAAATCTCTCTCTCTCTCTCTTGTGTACCCTATATTGGGAGATCCAAGTATTCCAATTTTTGCTCCTACCGAAAGACGTCTGCTGCTGGAAGTTGCTTCCTAGTCAAAGTTGTTAGAAAGGGGTCAAAGATCTAGGAGCATGACTTGGTGTGGAGGGAAGGTATGGTATATGTCTAGGTTGAAGAGTCTCAAAGAATACTATTAAAAGGAAGAATTATCTTGACTAGGTCTTCCCCTTGAGGGGGGTTTTTCTCTGGCATAGTGCCTACATCTGATATCTATTGTTTTATGTGTTGTTGCTTTGGTAATTTCTTGATGAACTAAAATCAAGAAGATATAAAGAATCGTAATAAAAATAAAAATCTCAAGTAATTATCAAGAATAAGAAAATCTTTCTTCCTTTCTGATTTTCTAAAAGAAGGATGAGGCATGAAAGTCCTTCTCCACACTAGGAAAGGAATAATATTAAGCATGTATAGAGGAATAATATTTTTTGTAGTCATTGCAAAAAAATTGGTAATCAAAGAGCCACGTGTTATAGGCTCCGTTTAGAGAAACATCTCAAGGATAAAGTGTTTGTGTAGGAAATAGTTGAAAAAGTTGTTCAATAAGCGAATCCGCCACAAGTAGATGATGACCCATTCACTTTCATGAGTGATAGATGGTTTTTATATATATGATAGCATGTCAGGGCCTCATTTTGTAAATCATGTGTTGTGATTTAAATTGTAAAAGTGATTATGTGTTTTCCATTGCTTATTAAAGCAACGATATGTTTTGGCATTAGATTGATTGTTGGGGTATTGATTTCTATTCTGATGTAAACCTAACCATGAGTGTTATAAACTATTGGCAAGTATGGGGATGTTTGGGTCATGATTGGTCATGTAATTGAGCATGTATTTTGAAAATATTGTAATATGGGTTTGTAGAGGATGTAGGTGTTGGCTCATCACTTATGGCTCAGAAGAACAAGGGTGAAGGAGAAGGAAGGGTGACCTGTCAAGACACTTGTGGTGCAAACATTATATCACAATAGTTGTAGATTATGTTCATGATTTTGGAGGGAAAAAAACTCTTTAGTGGGGAGGAATGATCAAGGTGGCTCCAGAGATGCTAAGAAGTCAAGGAGGACTCAGAATAGCTTGAAAATAAAAGTCCTCAAATTGAAGCGAAACCAGGACTAAATCGTAGTGCGTGTCTCCCTAATTCCAACTGTATGAAAAATGATCAAATCTGAGTTCGCATGGTTAGGTTATGGCTGGTAAAATTTTTGGTCAAACTTGGCCAAATGGTAGGATTAACGGGGAACCAAATTGACTGAGACTTGGTGCATGGAATCTGGCCATTGAACGAGAGAATTTTTTTCCTACTTAAAATGTCTAGTAACCCTTATTTTTGGAAAATTTAAAAATGGAATTTTTTGTTATATATATATATATATATATATATATATATATATATATATATATTAAATGGGTGATCAACTACCACCCCCGCCACCCCCATAGTGTATTATTATCTGATATTAAAAGTGGTGTGGGAGGGCCACCCCCAGTGGACCCGCCTCGCCCCGACCCACATGCCATGTACACAAATAAATCAATGGGTCGGTGCCATGTTCTCGCAGACCCCGACCTTACTGCATATCATCATTTTTAGGCCTGACAAGGTTTGAACCCACCCAGACATGTGGGACAAACCCCAACGAGCAGCGTAAAAAATATATTTAATACAAAAATTCAAACACTGCAGGAACCAAAATAGAACACGTCATTCCATGTTCGGGGGTCGGTTGGGTTTTAACTCCCGACCTACCAGCTACTATTATCATCCGCCACATTTATTCATAACGGCCTCATTTTTTATCCACCGCTCAAACTTATATAAAAGCCTTCAAACTCATTCGAGTGGGTAGAAGAGGCAGAGGGCGGATGATGGAACCTTCCCCAAGAGGTGGAATGGAACCATGAGAGAGGAGAATCTCTTGATCCCAAAAATATTCCCTTAGAGGGCTACAGGTGTCGGTGAAAAAATTCAACAAATTTATAGTCAATTTTTCATGATTTCACGACACGAATTCAACAGTGCAATCCATTTCATCATCAGATATTTTCATTTTCAGGCCATCCCCGAAAGTGGATGTATATGATGTAGTTATGTGATCTCTTTCTTCTGAATTCTTGAGATGACGTTTTTATTGTTGAGATATCTAATTATCATTATGTAGACGGATACTTGTTTGCCAAAACATTTGAGATATTGTTAGCTTGTCATGCTAAAGGAAGGCCCATTTGAGTGATAGTTCCTATAGTGAGAACATCTCGTGGAGAGATATGCCACTCTGGTTGAGGGTATTTATCCTTTTAATGAAAAAGAACATATCATTTACATCATCATCATTTTCAACATTAAATGAAGTGGCCTCCACTCTCTTAACATTGGGCCCAGAGACGTGACCCACATTGGGCGAAATTTGTTATCAATGTGTTTTTTCTCTTGATTTGATGGTTGTCATTATGTTTCATCTTATTTATAGTATGCACATGTGGTTTTTCTATACTCTTTCATATGCAATTCTGCTAACATCACAGAAGTAAAATATCTTCGTTAATTACTGTAAATGAAGAGATTTAGATCAAGTTTGGTATCAGAGTCATCTTATCGCTGATGTGAATTGTGAGTGTGATTGATTGGATGTGAAACAAGAAGGGAAATGGAGAACAAAATATATCTCTCTGACCTCATTAGGATGGCACGATGGTGTACATGATGTATGCAAAGTATGAGAAGAAAATGGAAAGAGAGGAACAAGAGAAAAAGAGAGCAAAGGATGATACTCCACCTCCATCTTCTAGTGACCATTGATCTTCCTCATCGTCTTCTCATCATTAAGCTGAGGGGATTAATCAAAGACTTCAAAAAAATAATTTTGAATTAAGGATACTTCTACGAGAATATAATAGGAGAAGTAGGGATTGCAGCTTCAGCTATGAGTCACGAAAGAGGCCTTGAAAGAGTTGAAGCAGAATGAAGTCTTAGCGAAGCCATAATCACCTATGTCAGAATCGACAACTGAGGTGAAAAAAGTTGAAATATATTCAGTTTCATTTCCACATGACATCATTTCTGTTGGAAACATGGAGGTACCCATTACAGGAACTAGCATGAAACTCCTTACCAAGATGGGGTGTAAATGAGGAGGACTTGGTGTTAATGGCCAAGGCCCTGACTCAGTCATTGGAGGTTGTACAAAGACCTAGATTTGAAAGTTTGGTGTACACTAAAGGATATTTATCAAAGGCATCAGAATCTTCCAAGAAATTTTCGAATCCATCCAAGAAAAAGGATGATTATAACACATCACAATCCTCCCATGATAGTGCACATTGCAGAGAAAGAGCTAAGGAAAGCTCTCATCACCATAATTTCACTAGAGACAGTCAAGAGAGGTATAAATAGTCTCATTATTATAAAGCTCATTTTGATTACAAGCATGTTACTTATGAAAAAAAAAAACATGGCAGAGAAAACTAGGTAGTTTTTTTTGTTTACATAGCCATGTGGTTGCTGAGTGATGGAAGAGAATGGCAGCAACAAAAAGGATGATGCATGAAAGGCCTTATCCACACCAGGAAAGGAAGTAGATTAAGAAGGTATAGAGGAAGAAGACTCTTTGCAGTCATTGTAACATAGGTGGTCATCAAAGATCCATGTGTTGTAGGCTCCATATAGATTATCATCTTAAGGAAAAAGCATTCGTGCAGGAACCAGTTGAAAAAGTTCTTCAAAAAGAAATTCCGCCACAGGGAGATGATGACCCATTCCCTTTCATGATGGTTTTTCTAGATAGTATAGATTTTCATGGCCTCATTTTGTAAAACATGTGTTTCGATTTTAATTGTAAAAATTATGATGTGTTTTCCATCGCTTATTAAAGCAAAGATGATATTTTGGCCTTTGATTGATAGCTCGGGTATTGATTTCTATTCAGATGTAAACTTGAACACATAGTGTGTTATAATCCCTTAGCAAGTATGGGGATGGTTGGGCCATTATTGGTCATGTAATTGAGTATGTAGTTTGAAAATATTGTACTACATGCTTGCAAAGAATGCAAGTCTGAGCTCATCACTTATGGCTCTGAAGAACAAGGGTGAAGGAGAAGGATGGGTGACCTGCCAGGAAACTTGTGGCGCAAACAATGTAAAAAAGCAGTTGCAAATTATTTTCATGCTTTTGGAATACCAAAATCTCCTCAATGGGAAGGAATGATCCAGGTTTCTCTAGATATGCTTAGAAGTTAAAGAGGGCTCATAATAGCTCAAAAATCAAAGTCCTCATATTGAAGTGAAACCAGGACCAGATCGTAGTGCTCGTCACCCTGATTGCAATAGTGCAAATGACGCTCAAATCTGACTTCATATGGTAAATTTATGACTATTCAAAGTTTTGGTCAAACTTGGCCAAGTAGCAAGCTTAACGGGGAATAAAATTGACCGAGACCCGGTGCATGGAATCTGGTCACCGGATAGCAAATTTCTCGCCTACTTAAAATTTCCATTAACCCTTATTTTTGGAAAATTTTAAAATGGTCAATGATGTTATATACAGATATATATATATATATATATATATATATATATATATATATATATATATATATATATATATATATATATATATATATATATATATATATATATATATATATATATATATATATATATATATATATATATATATATATATATATATATATATATATATATATATATATTAAAGGGGTGGTGGGATGCCACCCCTGCCATCCCCACACTGTATTATTATTATATATTAAAAGTGGGGTGGGAAGGCCATCCCCTAGTGGACCCACCTCACCCTGTACCACATTTCATGTATGTAAATAAAGCAATGAGCCGGGACCACGTGCCCGCGGACCCCGCCCTTACTGCCTGTCACCATTGCCAAGGTCGACGGGGTTTGAACCTGCCTGACCCACGTCAGCCGATCCCCAACGGGCATCCCAAGAAACTAATTAATACGAAAACTCAAATGCGGCAGGAACCTAAATAGAATGTGCCATTCCATGTTGGGGGGTCAGTGGGGTTTGAACCCCCGACCTACCCGCTACTATTATCATCCGCCATTATTAGGACAAACGACCTCATTTTTTTTATCTGTCCCTTAGAATTATATAAAAGCCTTCAAACCCATCGATCGAGCAGTGGAGGCGGTGGGAAGATGACAGAACCTTGCCCAAGAGGTGGAGTGGAACCATGAGCGAGGATAATCTCTTGATGTCGAAAATATTCCCTTAGAGTGCTAGAGGTTCCAGTGACATAATTCAACAAATTTATAGTTGATTTTGCATGATTTCATGACATGAATTCAACGGTGCAATCCATTTTGTCAGCAGAGCTTTTCATTTTCAGGCCATCCCAAAAAGTGGAGGTATATGATGCATTTATTACATGCCTTTCTTCTGATTTTTCGAGATGATGTTTTTAGTGTTGAGATATTTCATTATAATTATGTAGAGGGATACTTGTTTTCCACAACATCTAATATTTTGTTAGCTTTTCATGCTGAAGGAAGGCCCATTTGAGTCAAAGTTCCTATAGGGAGAATGTCTCGTGGAGAGACATGCCACTCTGGCTTAGGTTATTTATCCTTGTAATGACCAAGAACATACCATGTACATCATCATCATTTGATTCATTAATGAAGAGGCCTCCACTCTCTTGACACTGAACTTGGAGCCGTAACCCACACTAGGTGAACTTCGTTATCAATGTTTTTTTTTCTCTCGATTTGATGTTTGTCATTATGTTTCATCTTCTTTATAGTATTCACACGTGGTTGTTATATACTCTTTCATATGAAATTTTGCCTATATCACAGAAGTAAAATATCTTGGTTAATTTTGATAGCTGGAGAGATTTGGATCGTGAATTTTTAATTAAAATCACAAAACACAAACCTACTCTACTACTCTGCAGACATTAGTTCACAATTTAGAATAAAAATTTCAAACATGCGATAATAAATAACACACATGCAAAAATTATTTTCCTTTGGAGAAGGACATCTTCTAAAAAATCCAATGCCTAATTTAGTTAATCAAATGAATAAATATGTATTAAAATTGCTTTTCTCAATTGAGCACAACCTGCAAGTGCATAACCTATCTCTATGATCACTAAAAAGCTCTTACCCAGAATTATTCAATTTCTTCCTCTTCCTGAGCTCCTATTTCCTTATGTTATTTCTTGAGAAATTAGGCCCCTATTATTTAGGAATTTCTCCAAAATGGATTGTGCAATTACTTAGGTTGATGATCTAACTACATGCAACAACTGTACACTCAATACTATTCTAAAACCAATGTTACGCTGCCTTGGAATATCCACCAAGACTAGGGAACTTGAATTTTCCACTTGAATTAACTATTTTGGCTTGATTTATTAGTTAAATAGATGATCACTGAGTTTGGCTGAAATCCCACTGCTTGACTGACCTTCCACTAGTTCGTCCAAAAGTTAGAACTAGTTTAACTGAAAACAAATTGAGATAATTGACCTTACAAATTAGCAATCAAACATGCTTAATTTAACTATAACTCCTCCAAATGAAATTTACTGAGTAAACTGGGTGACATAAGCCATGTTAAACAATTCAACTACATCCAAGTTGTCTATTGATGTGGAAATTCGAATTTTCTCAATTTAATCAAGGTAAAATAAAATTGAGAATTTCTTGGTACATTTTGCAACACTCCCTCTCATCAAGAAAGTGATTATCAACCAAACCTATCATCCACCTGTGTAACTCTAACTTCCCTCTTGACAAGGCCTTTTTCAAAATTTCAACATCTTGTTCCTATGTGAGAATGTAATGCAACAACATTAACTGCCTCTTCACACAATCCCGCAAATGGTGATACTAGATATCTATATGCTTGGATCGATCGTGAAAAAAAATATCCTCATAGAGCTTGATGCAAATATAATTATCACAATATATCACAGTTTCATCTATCATCAGAACAAAAAATACAACAAGTATCTTTCTCATCCAAATTTCCTCACATGTTGCTTGACTTGTAGCCATGTATTATTCTTCTTCCACGCTGAGCACCAAAGATATGTGTTTCCTGTTGTACCAGGAAAATTCTATAGACCCAACAATGAAAATTCCACATGATGTACTCTTTATGTCTAATGGACTCCCCACCCAATTTACATATGTGAAGCCATGCATATTCACCCCCTCTGTCTGTTTGTACCATAGTCTAAATTTGGTAGTTCCTTTGAGGTACCGTAAAAAAAAGCTTAGCTTCCTTCCAAAATAATTTGGTTGGCCTAACCATAGCTTGGCTCATTTGTTTGACTGCATAACACATATCTATTTGTGCATTCACAAGGTATATCAGTGAACCCACTAGCCATTGATAAATGGTATCATCCACTCCCTCACATGAAGTGGCATCCTTCTTCCTCCAGTTGGTCGCTAGAGGTGTCTCCATGGGTTTGCAACTCTCCATACAGAACCTCTATAGTATCTGATTTGCATACTTTCCTCGAGAGACAAAAAGCTTCCCATTTCCTTGCCATACTTCCAATCCAAGGAAGAAGTGCATGAGACCCATGTCCTTCATTTCAAATTCTCTTGCAAGGTCCTCCTTGCAGGATTTGATCAATTGTTCAACACTAGTTAAAATCAAGTCATCAACGTATAAGGCAATAATCAACAACTTACCTTCTACCAAGATATGATAGAAGTTTGCATCCACTTAGCTTTTGGTGAAGCCCAAATTGGTGAGATAGTTATCGATCCTGGTGTACCAAGAACGAGGTGCTTGCTTGATACCATATGTTGAGATTGCAACAATATGACGAGCTTAGTGAAAAGAGTCACCTTCACTAAGTGGGCCCGCAGGCTATTTTTGGTGCAAGTCTATTTTTAGACATGTCGATCATATTCTATGAGTTGCAGGATGCTATTTGTGGATGGTTGATCAAGTTGGAAAAATAGATGGACCTCTATTTTTAGACATATGGGTGGTTTCTATTTTTAGACTGCCAGGCTAAAAATAGATATGTCGAATATTATTAGCTCTTAATAATATTTGGACTCTAAACATTATCTTATTCTCTTGGAACACTTCAGTTTGATGCCTGGATGTGGCACATGCAGCTGACAGAAGGAAATACGCTTTTCCTAGGGTTTAAGTGAAGCTATTGCATGAAGACTTCAGTTAGAACTCATGTGCGAGAGTTTGGTGGAGTTGATTGAGGAAGTTAGTGGAGTTGTATTCAGTTTAACTCAGTTAGACACGAATTGAGCTAGTTGTATCTAGTCTAATTGATTGATACACTATTGAGAGTGGTATTGAATTAATTATTAATTAATTCATAATTATTAACTCATTAACAAACTTAAGAATACATCGATTATATACGGTGTAGACGGTTTCAGTGGAGACCCGTGGAGAGATAGGCGAAAGGGAAAGATGACTATCAGTTGCGACTATAGTGTTGCATGAGTTTGCACCACACATTGATGGAGATGCCAATGAGGATTGTGCAGTGCAAGCCAGGTGGATTCCAGTTCATTCAAAGCCATTCTTCAGCAGAGATTGCGCAGTAGAGGCAGGCTAGTAGGTGGGAGAGGATCGGTGCAAGGATTTGCTAGATCAGGACCTGATCAGTGTGTAGTGATTGTATTGTACTGAGAGCTTGTGAGAAGCTTTGTATGAGGATTTTTACATGATCTATATGACATATATTATATACAGATATTTTGGTTTGTCAAATTTAAGCTTTCCTGTCAAAACACTGTGTTCATATGTCTGAATTTTTATGGTTTCAATGTGTGCATGCAATTGATTTAATTTCTGCATATGATGATCAATGGTAGAAGAGATTCTGTATTGTGCATGAAGTTGAAATAGTGTGTGATCAGGAGAATCTTGGATGTATCACACATTAGTTATATAATTTCTACATGGTATCAAAGCCATATTGATCATTGGAGCAATTGCAAATCATTGAAGTAGTTGGTTTGTCTTTGCCCCAATTTAGATTTGCGAGCGGTGTTTTATTGGTGTCGTAGTTGAGATGTCTTTCAATGGATTGCGATTGGAGTATGCCCTTGAGGGAAGCTCGAATTATATTGCATGGAAGGATAGGATGGAGGCGAGTACGGGAGGATAATGGGTTGAAGGAGTTCATAGATGCGAAATTCCAAACCTTCTTCTGACGATCTTTAACGCACTCTGACATGAAAATGACAAAATGTCAAAGGATTCTGTTGGAAGGTGTGAAGGATCACATAGTGTCCAGCCTTCATGGTAAAGCTTCTCCATTCTTGATGTGGAAAGCTTTGACAGACTTGTTCCAAAGCAAGAGCGATTAGAGGAAGTTGGAGCTCAAGGATAGACTCAGGAAGATAAAAATGGAGAAAGGCGACAGTATCCCCAAGTACCTCACGAATTTTGTCCAGTGCAGGGATGAGCTAGGATGTGTGGGGGTTACTATAGATGAAGAGGAATTGGTGAGCTTGGCTCTCCTTGGGCTTCCAAAGAGTTGGAATTCCTATGAGGACTCTATCAATGGTCGGGAGAAACTGCCAGGATGGGAGAGACTTTGGTCGGATCTTTTGCAGGAGGAGATAAGGCGGAGTACCAAGGATGGATCTTCATCGAAGAATGAAGATGAAGAAAATTGCGCTTTGGCTGCCAAAGCAAGGAAAGGGAAGAGCAAGAAGAACACTTATCAATCCGGTGCGAAAGGCAAGAAGCAGGACATGTCCAAGGTGAAGTGCTTTCACTGTCACCAACACGGACATTACGCCACTAATTTTCCACAGAAGAAGAAAAATAAGCAGGCTGCTAGATCTGCAGCTGGAGAGGCCTTAGCCTCGTAGTTTGAGCTGGATTTTTCGCTGATCGCATGCTTGGTCTCAAGTATGATGGGTTCAGTGTGGTTTCTTGACAGTGGTGTGTCTTTCCATATAACCGGAGACAAATATTTGTTTACTGATCTAGATGAGAAGGATCTTGGAGTGCACATCGAGATGGGCAATAATGGTAGATACAGTGTGACTGGTATCGGGAAAATTTCCTTTGAGAGGGAGTCTGGAAAAACTTTAATCTTGAAGGATGTCATGCATGTTCCAGGATTGAAGAAGAATCTTATCTCTGTGGCGATGTTGGAAGACAAGGGATATGAGGTTGTATTTAGTGAGGGAAAGGATTTTCTGCGTAGTAAGGAAACTTGTGAAACCTGGAGGATAGGGGTTCGAGTTAAGAACCTTTATCAGTTGTAGGTAGATGGCTGCGTAGAAATGGCAGCGACTGTAGAAGCCAGTGTGAACGGGATGGGGCGAGCTGTAGCACGGAGATATTGGGCCATCTGGCATTTCCAAAACGACCTAGTATGCGATGTAGATTTCTCTAGAGCCCCAAAGGTACACTTGCTCGGTCAAATTCAGTACGAGGGATGTACCTTGGGAAAATTTTTGAAAGCCACCTTTCACGAGAAGGATAGTCGCGCCACGACGATCCTTGAGAGAATTTACACAGACGTGTGTGGACCTTTCTCAGTAGCTTCGACAGCAAAGCACATGTATTATGTGATATTTGTTGATGATTTTTCTCGTAAGTGCTGGATCTTCTTCATGCAGAAGAAGAGCGAGACATACTCAAAGTTATCTGAGTTCAAGGCACTGGTTGAGAAGTAATCGGGGAAACGGTGAAGGCTCTTAGGAGTGATAATGGTGGTGAATTCATCTCGGTGAATTCAAAGGACTTTTAACGACGCGAAGGAATTCGAAGAGAGCTCATAGCGCCTCATAACCCACAACAGAATGGGGTCGCTGAGCGGAAGAACAAAACGATCGTTTGTGCTGCACGGGCGATGTTGCATGATCAGGGCCTTCCCATATACTTGTGGGCTGAAGCTTGCAATACTGCGGTTTATGTGCAAAATCGTTGTCCTCACAGAGTACTTGGCATGAGTACACCCGAAGAGGCGTTTTCTGGTAAGAAGCCTGATATTTCTCATTTGAAGATTTTTGGCTCACATGTTTACATTCATGTGACGAAGGATGCCAGGAAGAAGCTGGAGCTGACCACAGAGTTTGGGATATTTTTGGGGTACACAGAAACACCCCACAACTATCGTGTGTATTTTCTAGACAGTCGAAATACTGTTGTGCGATGGGATATCAAATTTCATGATGAGAAAGCCATGAAGTGTTCGCTTGAGAGGGAGCTACACTTGCATGCAGATGAGGAGCTATTAGTTCCTAAGGATGAGCCTCAGGATGTGGATCAGCCATAAGAGGAGGTTCATGGAGTGGAAGAAACCATTCATGCAGCGCCAACCATCAGAGGGCAGAAGCGCACTATAGAAGCTGAGCGATTGAATCTTGATGCAGAGAAGATTGTAGGAGCACCTACATCATAGCGCATATAGAGATAGTCACGTGACCGATAAAATGGATACATGGCTCTGATGAGCAAGTGTATCATGATAGAACCATCCTCTTTCAAGGAAGCTGTGGAGGACCCTGCATGGGTAGATGCCATAGTGGAAGAGTATGATTCGATTGTCAGAAACAGTGCATGGGAGATTGTCCCAAGGCCGGAAGGGAAATCAGTGGTAGGTTTGAGATGGATCTACAAAGTGAAGCAAGCAGCTGACGAGAGCGTTGATAAGTACAAGGCAAGATTTGTTGCCCGGGGCTTCTCATAGATTGAGGGGATCGACTATGAGGAAACCTTTTCACCTGTCGCAAGGTATTCTTCCATACAGAGCATCCTAGCTCTCTCAGCGTAGATGGGATGGTACATTCATCATATGGATGTGAAGACTGCGTTCCTCAACAGAGTCATTGAGGAGGAGGTGTACATAGAGCAGCCCAAAGGTTTCAAGATCTTCAGCAGCGAGTCACATGTGTGCAGGCTCAAAAGAGCGATGTATGGGTTGAAACAAGCACCTCGTGCTTGGTACACACGGATAGACAATTATTTCACTGGTATTGGATTCACCAAGATTGAGGCGGATCCGAACCTATACCAGACTGTGGTGGAGGGTAAGTTGCTGATCATTGTACTTTATGTAGATGATTTGATTTTGACGGGTGATGAACAGTTGATACTCTCATGCAAGGCTGATCTTGAAAAGGAGTTTGAGATGAAGGACTTGGGCCTCCTTCATTATTTCCTGGGATTGGAAATTTGGCAGTGCAGTGATGGATTGTTTGTGTCTCAAAGAAAGTATGCCCGGGAGATACTGGAGAAGTTCAACATGCATGGCTGCAAGCCTATCAACACTCCTCTTCCTGGTGGTTGGAGGAAAGAGGATGCTACATCGGCAAAGGTAGTGGATGCCACTGTTTACCGACAGTTGGTGGGGTCACTTATGTATCTAGTCAATACACAACCTGAAATATGCTACACTGTTAACCATATTTCACAAGCTATGGTTAAGCCTACCAAGCTCTTTTGGAAGGTAGGAAAGAATGTATTGAGATATCTCATAGGCACATCGTGATATGGATTATGGTACAGACAGTCGGATGAAGTGAAGTTGTGTGGCTTCACGGATGCAGATTGGGCAGGGAGCCCAATGGACAGGGAGAGCACATCTGGAGGGATTTTCAATATCGAGTCGACAATAGTTTCTTGGTACAGTAGGAAGAAGATATCCGTGGCACTCAGTTCAGCAGAGGCCAAGTACATGGTAGCGAGTTTGGCTGCATGCGAGGCTACATGGATGAGGAATCCTCGTCGGATTGTTCCGTTCACATTTCTGATTCCACTTCTTTGAGTTATTGTGATAATCAAAGTTGCATCAAACTCTCAATTAATCCAGTATTTCATGATAGATCTAAACACATCGACATCCAGTATCATCATATCAGATATTGTGTGCAGCAGAAGATCATGTTACTTTCTTACATTCCTATGGAGGATTAGGATGTCGATATCTTGACGAAGGCGCTCACCAAGAGAAAATTCAAATACCACCGAGGTAGGATCAGGGTGGCAGATAATCCCTATCTTGCTCAGAGGAGTGTTGATATTGCAATGCGATGATGAGCTTAGTGAAAAGAGTCGCTCACTAAGTGGGCCCGCAGGCTATTTTTGGCGCAAGTTCATTTTTAGACATGTCGATCACATTCTATGAGCTGCGTCAAATCTTGGCTTTTCCTGGCGGATGGTTGAGCGTGTTGGAAAAATAGATGGACTTCTATTTTTAGACATAGTGGCGTAATCTATTTTTAGATTGCCGCCTAAAAATAGATATGTCGATATTATTAGCTTCCAATAATATTTGGACTATAAACATTATCTTATTCTCTGGAGCACTTCGCTAAGTGTTTATTGTGCACAGATTACGTAAGGAATTATGCTATTCCAGGTTATGGAGCTATTTCATGGAGACTTTAGTTAGAACTCATGTGACAAGAGTTTGGTGGAGTTATTGAGGTAGTTGGTGGAGTTGTGTTCAGTTTAACTCAATTAGACACAATTGAGCTAGTTGTATCTAGTCTAACTGATTGATACACTAGTGAGAGTGGTGTGAATCAATTATTAATTAATTCACTAATTATTAACTCATTAATAAACTTAAGAATACATAAGTTAACTACAGTGCATGGACAGTTTCAGTGGAGACCAGTGGAGAGGTAGGTGAAAGAGCAAGTTGACTATCAGTTGTGACTATAGTGTTGCATGAGTTTGCACCACACATTGACGGAGATGCTAATGAGGATTGCGTGAGAAAGGCTGGACCAATTCGAGTTCATATAGAGCCAATATTCATCAGGGATTGTGTAGTAGAGGCAGGCTAGCAGGTGGCAAAGATCGGTGCATGGATTTTCTATATCGGGCCTGATTAGTGTGTAGCGATTTTATTGTACTGAGAGCTTGATATGATCAGATTTGTATGAGGATTGTTACATGATCTCTATGACATATATTATATAAAGATATTTGGGGTTTTTAGCTTTAGGCTTTCCCGTTAAAACACTGTGTTCATATGTGTGAATTTTTATGGTTTCAAAGTGTGCATGCAATTGATTTAATTTCCGCAAGTAATGATCAATAGTAGAAGAGATTCTGTATTGTGCATGAAGTCAAATAGTGTGTGATCAGGAGAATCAATGTTTCTACACCATGCAACGCTCACTTGAGTCTACACACATGATACTCTCAATCAAAATTCTCAAAACCTTCTAGTTTCTCTATGTACACCTCCTCCTCAATAACTCCATTTATGAATTTTTTTTCACATCCATCTGGTGGATATTCCACCCCATCTGCACATCTAGAGAAAGAATTCATCTAATGGATGAGTACCTTGCTACAAGATAAAATGTATCCTCATATTAAATCGCTTCAACTTGAGAGTACTCCTTGGCCACAATTTTTTCTTAATACTTCTCTATGCTTATGTATTTTCTTGATTAACCTTGAATATCCATCTCGAACCCACAACTGATTTATCTGTTGAACTTGGGACCGCTTACAAAATATTGTTATTTATAATGGATTCATAATCCTCCACCACTGCATCAACCCACATAGGTTTATCGACTACTTCCTCAAAAGAGGATGGCTCAGTCTCTACAAGCTCAATCATTAGAGCCATTTAGCTAGTGTACTGATGAGGTGACCTTCTCTTCATGTGAAAATTTGAAGTAGCACCCACATTCTCCCTCACACCTGCACAAGTCTCTCAGCTTCCCTGGTTCTTTTCCTGCCTTCTCTTGATGGTTATGCTTGAGTGGTGGTATCCACTCTATACTCTTCAATATGTGGTTGCTCCAAAACTTTTTGAGGTTCCTCCTTTGGAGCTAAAAGCTCCTCTTCTGGTGGGATCTGAAGCTTCCTCTCAAGAGAGAATTTCATTGCTTCCTCCTCGTCAAATTTTACATCTCTTTTTAGAAATGTCATAATTATGGATGGAAAGTACACATGGTAGATGTGGGTGTATTTTGTGTAACCCACAAATATACCCAATTTTGTTATAGGATATAGCTTCTTGTTTGATTCTTTGGAGATATGGAAATAGATAGAGGCTCCAAAAATCATGAAGTGTGACACATCTGACTTCCTCCCCGAGAAAACCTCCTCTTGTGTAATCATGCCCAAAATTTGATGAGGACTCTGATTCTGCAAATAGACTGTTTTGTTGAATTTTTCTTCCCACAAGTGCAGAGGTAGGCCTTGGTCATGCAACATTTCCCTCGCTGCTCCCCACAATTCTATCATTCTTTCTCTCAGCCACCCCGTTATTCTAGGGGTTGTGGGGATTTGTCAACTCTATCCAAATGCCTTCTTTTGTACATAAATATTTAAATTCATTCGACACGTACTCACCTCCACTATCTATCCTTAGAGCTTTCACCTTCTTTACAATTTATTTCTCAACCAGTGTCTTGATTTTTCTAATATCCAATGGAATATTCCATAAGGATGGGGCAGCAATAACAACCATTACATCACATTCTCAATATGATAAGTACTAAAATAACTGAAATAGTTCAGCTACTTTAGCATAGATGAAAGAAAGTATGAAATACAAGCATTTGTGAAATAGTCTTACAAATATTCATAATCCATGGATGAGGAACGTGTTGTCCATGAACGCTTTTGTTATTAAGTAAAATTTCCAGGACACATGTATACAATGAACACCACTAGCTCCAATAGTGGAGTGTTGGAGCCACTCCTTGCTCCCCAAAAGAACTAGATTTTATCTTTGATGCCTTGCGAGAGGAGCTAAGGTGAAAAATTCCTTTTCTCATAAAATGAGGGTGTATATATAACCAATGGGTGATGCTTCACCACCTTGTGACTCTTTGACTACCCTCATGATTTTTTGACTTCCTATTACTTTTCAACTTTACATGACTCTTCATATTCTGTATCTGTCCTCAAGACTTCCACTTTACAATAAATTTTTAATATATAATTACATAATCCAAAATGATGATATGGCATATGATGAATCGTGATAGGACATGACATGACACTAATGACAGGGACTTAATGATGATGTGGCAGTGCTAAGCTATCCTTCTTGTTTTTTCTTTCTTTATGCCTTCACTAAGAGATGTATCCAATGTTTCATCTTCATGAGAGATATGATGTGTTCTTCATATCTACCCTGCAAAGGGTTTTGAAACAGATAGAGTCTCCATGTGGTCCTGATCTTTGTTCTCTTGTTGTAATCCAGTATTAGTTTTCCTTCTTACCTGATGATAATCTTATCTCTTCAGCTCCATATGTGTATTCTAGCATGTCATCCTTCTCCATATCCTTCTTCATCATATTTCCATAATATCATAGAGTACCTGCATCTGCAATCCACTCATGAAATCAGTCTGATAAACCCCTAGTCTATGATGGTGCATATTGATCCACTCACTGAGTCAGAACTTGGTGATGGGCTAGGAAAGAGGTTGAGTTATTGCGTAATGCAAAATTCAGGCTGGACTGAGGAAGAAAAATGCACAATCTGGGGGCTCAGTGTGGTAGGCTGAGGGGATGGGCACTAGATTAGCCTATTTTTTAGTTCTAGAGGATTTTATTGCTTCATCCAATTACACAATTTTGGAAGGAAAATCAGGCCTGGTGATTATGTAATTGCATAGTTCGGGAGCTTAGTGTTTTAGCTTGAGCTTAGAAATTTCACAATGCGCAGTTGGGGCCAGGCTGGAGGGTTGAATTGTGAAATTTTGGAGGCCAAGGCTCGCGATTAAGTACTAAAACTACATAATGCATAGTTCTAGGAGGAAGGAACTACACATTACGTAGGTTCAAGAGGTAAGGTTGTAGGTTGAGGGCAAGGACTACGCAATGTGCAGTTCAGGAAGGCCGGAGTGTGTGATCAGTGAAACGAATGTGAAGAGTGACAGGACTTAAATATGATGATACACCTAGAAAACTCGATGACACAACATATATAGTCTAGAACACATGAACACATAACTCCCTTAGTGCAACAACCTTTGCAACAACTTACGACAAGTGTGACACTAAAGGTACACTTTGTGACAACCGTGACAACACTCATGCGACAATGCTTAAAACTTTGGAAATGAGTGCAAAAGAGGTCTAAACGGTAATATAAACTCATTTTCATAAATATAACCTCTTGAAACCACCAAAACAATATTATGTATATTGTGCAACACTTAAAACAATTGATAAAGAGTGAACGAAACTTGTGATATGTGAACGAAAGTGAAAGTACACATGCCAAAGTGAAGATAATAATGAAAATGACACTAGTTAGAGTGAAAGCAAGTGAAAGTGAAAACTGAGAACATGAAAACGACCCTTGCAAAAATAAAGGTGCGTGGAAGTGACAGTTTTTAGAACTCACCGAAATAGAAGTACAAACGCAAATAGAAGTAACAAACTGTCAATGTTAATGTGCACTGACTGTCGAAATGTATTGGAAATCGAATAGGCATGGTCTTGGTGAATCGTGCTATGCTTGTTAAATATTTCATAAAATAATGCACTCATGCAATTTTTACCGACTTAGCATGTGCGAGAAAGTGACTTCGAAACTTCCAACCAAAGAAGGGAGCTCAAAAGCATCAACTGACCAAGAAGTGACTACAGAACAAATAGTCGCAAGATTCACAGTAGGCTACGAAATTTCAAGTATAGGTAAATTTTTGGAGGGTGTTTGTCATAGAAACAACACTTGGAAACAAACTGGTAGAAATCCAGCGTCTCTACCTTGGTCAATTCTATCGTGCAGGGTCTAGTTATTCAGGGAGTATTGATTCATCATTCATATTACCTTGGCTTCCCCACTTACCTTGTGCATAAAAATATTCTGATTCATTCCTTTACTTGTTTAAACACAAACAAAATCTAGCGATCACAAAAATGTTTTGAATCACGATAGGGTAATTAATTTCACGAGCTTTATATTTTCATATTATTGTTTTTCATCTTTGGTGTTTCTCTGCTACTAGAACACCTAGACAATACCCCGATGGAGTCACTTTAGGAACACAAACATTGCTCTGTTTCCATCAAGCTTGGACAGTACCCTAGCATATTTGATTGCTTCACCTCTTTGCATAGGAAGCCTTTCTCTTCTTTCACCTTTATTTATTTATTTATATATGACTGTGCATCCAAACTTATTTATTTCATGGGTGGAAGAGGGATCTCGACTTATTGAGAGGAGGAGAGGTTATCCCTTCATAGAAGCATATATAAGACCTTCGATATTGGTTTTATCATTTATATTTTTCCATTTCCCTTCTCTACTTGATTGGATCAGCATAAAAACACCCAAACATAAAGACACAAGTGTATGCATGAGGTTTCTAGAATATACATGGAGATCATGGTTTGACACAAGGCTTTCTTAATGCAAGGATCGTATTTTCCATCAAAACATCATTGACCAAAATATGTAACCAAGACAAGGAAGAAGGACAGAGAGTTAGCCAAATTTTGGAGTGTCACAAAGTCCTTTTCTATTTTACATTCCCTTTTGAGCCAACAAAGCATCTTTATGCAAGGTATTACTTATAGAGCAAAAGGAAAATACACAACGAAACAAGAAAGAAAATCCAAAGCATAAGAAAAGTAGGTTAAACCAAAGCATAATGCAAGAAAAAAGGGTAAAAATGCGAAGGTGGGTTACAATTTTGTGAGAATCGGGGGCGGAAAATGTTTTTTCTCAATAATTCGATCGAACTTTTATAAAATCTCGGCTGAAGTATTCAAGAATTCAGTCGAACTTTTGAGATTAGTTTGGCCGAAATTTTGAGATTAGTTCGGCCAAGCTCATTCTGTCGTTTACATTCACGACGTATTGACGGCGTAGGCAAATGGTTTTTTGTCCAGAAATGGGAAAACCGAAAACAAAAGTTCAGCCGAACTTGTATTTATAAATATATCGGCCTACAAACTTTTACAGGTTTCTTATTCACATGTGTCTCGTGTTTGTCAGTCTAGGTGTTGTTTTTTCTTTGTTGAGGTGTTGTGCTATATGACGAGGTGATTTTTGTTGATTTGTAGTTGCACCGCGACGACAAGGTGATTTTTGTTGATTTGCAGTTGTGCCACAACGACAAAGTGAATTTTTTTATTTGCAGTTGATTTTGCAGTTGTAGTTGTTCTTTTTTTGTAATTTTTATTTTATTTTAATTTAATTTTTTTTGTTTGCAGGGAATTTGGTGTGTGTCTTCCACGACGTCTTTAGGGATCTCCCAACTTTGTCCTCATTACGGCTTCATTTGCGAAATTCTGTGAATTTTCAGGTATGAAATCCTCTATCATTGAAATCCTCTGTCATTGAAATCCTCTGTTAAACATTAAATGGTTAACTCTCTTAGGAAACCCGAATTTTAGGCCTCTAAAATTTATATTACCGATACTTTTTATTCTAAAATTTTAGCGTATGTTAATAAAAGCAAGAAAAAAATCAATTAAAACTCTGTTTTTTTTCAATCAACTCTAAAAAATTCTTTAAGAAATTTATAGTAGATCTATATGGAATAGATTAATAGGAATTTGTTGAAACCAGATTCTTGTCCACTAAACACCAGGACTTGTAATGCAAGATATTATTTTTCTGAAATTGAAAGTAAGGTTTAATCCTACATTAAAAAAAAACTATTAAACATGATAATTAGTGATTTGCCCGCTGGCTTCAGAAGTAGCATGTAGCTCCCTTGTTCTCTCAACATGACGACGTAGTCATTCTTCTATAGATTGTCGTTTGGGTGAGTGTTCTGCAATTAGATGTGGAAAATCAGTAGCTAGTATTTCTGCTACCTCATTGTCCACACTTATAGTTTCATTTCTCCATTTGATAGAGTCATCATCAACATAACTATCTGTATCATCATCATCGCCATCATTGTTTGTCTCATGTTCCATTGATTCTTCAGGAACATATTCTATCTCATTATCATGGGTTATTTCAACATCGTGCTCTATAACAACTTCTTGTGTCTGATTATCGCTAAATCATACATTTTTCAAATGAAAACCATAAATCGTGCATACTATTTGGGAAGGAAAATAATAATAAAAATCATCTGACTCCCAGCTAATTTCATGATTCATCAACATGATCATGTGATCTTCATGAGTTGATCATCCCTAGAAAATATAGAGTGGCTATCATGATCTTCGATTGTTTTGCACATAATAAATATTCCACCCTTTCAAGATCTTTTCATGAATTTAAGCCTCTGCAAAAATGATAATATTTATTATGCATGCACAATTATAGTAGTTTTAAAGGGAACAATTTTTTATTTATATGTATTTGAGGTAAGTTACACTCTTACCTATCATATCAGATAGTTTGGATTCTTGAACTTCCTTCATGATATCTATGGTTGCTCACCTTCGTTCAATATTGGGTAAAAGGTCACGGTCTTACCTTAATCTCTATTCTAATTCCCTTTCCTAACTTTGATTTTCATTTTGACCTTGGAGATAAACCCAATCATTAAATATGATAGTCATCCCTTCTAGGGAACTTAGTATGGGTTGCTTAGTGGTTTCCAACCCTTATGATTATGTGAGGTGGTGTTTCAAACATGGGAGTAACTTATGTTTGCATGTGATAGTCACGGGCCATGGTTTATTTGTGGGTTATAGATAGTTTAGTTCTACCTCCTAAGATAAACTTTCTAAAAACTTCCCTTTATTCCTTAAATTCAAAATAGATCTATACTAAAGGATTAATCTTTATATGTATTTCTACCATATTCTAACGATAATTAATCACATATGTGTTAATGTAGAATATGAAATAAGCCATTTTTACACTTGGCCTGGATCTTAGGTACATAGATGAGTGGGTTTGGGAATGTGGTTCACATGAAAATTAATAGGGAATGGATTTAGTGGAAACCTTTTATAAGATTACGACTCAAACAATGAGAGAGAGAAAAAACCTTTTATATTCAATGTAAAACACATGTATTAACATATAATTGTGATATTTTCCCTTCTTTCCAACTTAGTCCATCCTTCTAGAAAAATCCATTTTAATGAAGCAGATATATCCATAATGATCCACTGATATTTGTTCACCAACAACTATTCCATTTTGGACTTATATATCTCAAAACTATGCTCATTGAATTTATGCATCTATATCTTTAAACTACTCAACTATTTTATTACACCATAGGAATCATTTCTATATATCTCCCATTTTAATGGGGTCTATCACATTTCGAGAAAAACACATTAGCCATAAAATTTTCCCATTGAAACCAAAAGTAATTTGATACAAAACATAGGTTTTAACCTTATATAGTTAATTGTTTCAAATATATTCTTAATAAAATGAAAAATATTAAATGTAAAACACATGCACATTAACATATAACTGTGATATTTTCCCTTCTTTCCAGCTTGGTCCATCCTTCCAGAAAAATCCCTTTTAATCAAGCAGATATATCCATAGTGATCCAATGATATTTTCTCACCAACAACTATTACATTTTGGACTAATATATCTCAAAACTATGCTCATTGAATTTATGTATCTATATCCTTAAACTACTCAACTATTTTATTACACCATTGGAATCATTTCGATATATCTCCCATTTTAATAGGGTCTATCACATTTCGAGAAAAAACACATTAGCCATAAAATTTTCCCATTGAAACCAAAAGTGATTTGATACAAAACATAGTTTTTAACCTTATATAGTTAATTATTTCAAATAGATTCTTAATAAAATGAAAAATATTCAATGTAAAACACATGCATTAACATATAATTGTGATATTTTACCTTCTTTCCAACTTAGTGGACATCCTTCTAGAAAAATCCCTTTTATGAAGTAGATATATCCATAGTGATCCACTGATATTTTTTCACCAACAACTATTCCATTTTGGACTTATATATCTCAAAACTATGCTCATTGAATTTATGCATCTATATCTTTAAACTACTCAACTTTTTTATTACACCATAGGAATCATTTCTATATATCTCCCATTTTAATGGGGTATATCATATTTTGAGAAAAACACATTAGCCATAAAAGTTTCCCATTGAAACAAAAAGTAATTTGATACAAACACAAGTTTTAACCTTATATAGTTAATTGTTTCAAATAGATTCTTAATAAAATGAAAAATATTCAATGTAAAAAACACGCACATTAACATATAATTGTGATATTTTCCCTTCTTTCCAACTTATTCCATCCTTCTAGAAAAATCCATTTTAATGAAGAATATATATCCATAGTGATCCACTGATATTTGTTCACCAACAACTATTCCATTTTGGACTTATATATCTCAAAACTATGCTCATTGAATTTATCCATCTATATATTTAAACTAATCAACTATTTTATTACACCATAGGAATCATTATCATTTCGGTATATCTCCCATTTTAATGGGGTCTATCACATTTCGAGAAAAATACATTAGCCATAAAAGTTTCCCATTGAAACCAAAAGTGATTTGATACAAAACATAGGTTGTAACCTTATATAGTTAATTGTTTCAAATATATTCTTAATAAAATGAAAAATATTCAATGTAAAACACATGCATTAACATATAATTGTGATATTTTCCCTTCTTTCCAACTTAGTGGACATCCTTCTAGAAAAATACCTTTTAATGAAGCAGATATATCCATGTTGATCCATTAATATTTGTTCACAAACAACTATTCCATTTTGGAATTTTATATCTCAAAACTATGCTCATTGAATTTATGCATCTATATCTTTAAACTACTTGAAACTATGTTATTACACCATAGGAATCATTACGATATATCTCCCATTTTAATGGGGTCTATCACATTTAGAGAAAAACACATTGGCCATAGAAGTTTCCCATTGAAACCAAAATTAATTTGATACAAAACATAGGTTTTAACCTTATATAGTTAATTGTTTCAAATAGATTCTTAATAAAATGAAAAATATTCAATGTAAAACACATGCAAATTAACATTTAATTGTGATATTTTCCCTTCTTTCCAACTTAGTCCATCCTTCTAGAAAAATCCCTTTTAATGAAGCAGATATATCCATAGTGATCCACTAATATTTTTTCACCAACAAATATTCCATTTTGGACTTATATATCTGAAAACTATGCTCATTGAATTTATGCATCTATATCTTCAAACTACTCAACTATTTTATTACACCATAGGAATCATTTCAATATATCTCCCATTTTAATGGGTTCTATTACATTTCGAGAAAAACACATTAGCCATAAAAGTTTCCCATTGAAACCAGAAGTGATTTGATACAAAACATAGGTTTAACCTTATATAGTTAATTGTTTCAAATATATTCTTAATAAAATGAAAAATATTCAATGTAAAACACATGCACATTAACATATAATTGTGATATTTTCCCTTCTTTCCAACTTAGTGGACATCCTTCTAGAAAAATCCATTTTAAGGAAGTAGATATATCCATAGTGATCCACTGATATTTTTTCACCAACAACTATTCCATTTTGGACTTATATATCTCAAAACTATGTTCATTGAATTTATGCATCTATATTTAAACTACTCAACTATTTTATTTCACCATAGGGATCAATTCAATATATCTCCCATTTTAATAGGGTCTATCACATTTCGAGAAAAACACATTAGCCATAAAAGTTTCCCATTGAAACCAAAAGTAATTTGATACAAAACATAGGTTTTAACCTTATATATTTAATTGTTTCTAATAGATTCTTAATAAAATGAAAAATATTCAATTTAAAACACATGTATTAACATATAATTGTGATATTTTCCGTTCTTTCCAACTTATTCCATCCTTCTAGAAAAATCCATTTTAATGAAGCAGATATATCCATACTGATCCACTGATATTCGTTCACCAATAACTATTCCATTTTGGACTTATATATATCAAAACTATTCTCATTGAATTTATGCATCTATATCTTTAAACTACTTGAAACTATTTTATTACACCATAGGAATAATTTCGATATATCTCCCATTTTAATGGGGTCTATCAAATTTCGAGAAAAACACATTAACCATAAAAGTTTCCCATTGAAACCAAAAGTAATTTGATACAAAACATAGGTTTTAACCTTATATAGCTAATTGTTTCAAATAGATTCTTAATAAAATGAAAAATATTTAATGTAAAACACATGTACGTTAACATATAATTGTGATATTTTCCCTTCTTTCCAACTTAGTCCATCCTTCTATAAAAATCCCTTTTAATGAAGCAAATATATCCATAGTGATCCACTGATATTTGTTCACCAACAACTATTCTATTTTGGACTTATATATCTCAAAACTATGCTCATTTAAATTATGCATCTATACTTTTAAACTGACCAACTATTTTATTACACCATAGAAATCATTTCGACATATCTCCCATTTTAATGGGGTCTATCACATTGAAAAATACATTAGCCATAAAAGTTTCCTATTGAAACCAAAAGTAATCTGATACAAAACATAGGTTTTAACCTTATATAGTTAATTGTTTCAAATATATTCTTAATAAAATGAAAAAATTTCATTGTAAAACACATGCATTAACATATAATTTACTCGAGAAACCCAAAACTAGAAGATCATTTTTTTATTAGTATATTAATTTTTAGACCATCAGACACACACACACACACATGTATGTATGTATGTATATATGTATATATCCCACAACAATTATAAACTACCAATCCATTACTTTGGATTAGATAAAACTTTAGTTCTTTAACTAAAATTGTAGAACCATGGGGTGAACTGCCATGAACTAGAGAAATGCTAAATGAAAAAACCATGTGATGAAAACCATCATAAAGGGAGAATATTTTTTTCCAAAAACGTTTTTTTGGGGCACTACCCCTGAACACCTATGTGTGGGGAATTTTTCGTCTATATGAAACCCTAAAGTGGGGGTCCTTTCCACCCATTTTGTTCCCACCCCTATGCTTAGAAAAATATATAGTGCATGGGGTTATTCACATAAAGAATATAATACATACCAAACATCCAATAATTCTCCTTAATGTGACCATCAATGTTGCAATGGTTAGAATTATTTCTACTACCCTTGCATGGATGTGTAGTGGATATTTTATTCTTATCCTCCTATTTCTAGTTCTTATTCCCCTCCTTCAAAGCTTCTTGGTGCTATTTTTTCTTCAAACCACTTAAGTACCATTTATTTTGGCCTATGGTTTCTGGATAATGTGCATATACACATGGTTCATACGTTATCCTTAGCTTAGAAAGAATCACTTGTTTTTGTAGATGGTTATATAGACCCCAAATATACTTAAGGATTACATTTGGGCTCTTGGGAAAAATATCCAATAATATGACCATATTTTTGAACTTAGTACACTCTTATACACCCTTATTTCTACGTAAAGTAGTGTGAGTGATTCCACGTGTTCTATACACACTTCATAGGGTATAATTGGGACAGGTAGTGTTAAATTTTACAAGTCCTATAGGCAGAGTCTGTAAAGGGCTAGGTAGCTATTATGTGGATAAATCCTTCTTGCGGACAAGAAATATCTCCCTAGTATCCTAAGGATATCTAGAAAAAAACAACCAAATGAAAACCATTTTCTCTAAATCATTTGTGATTCAAAATTATCAATACTACCTAAAGTCCAACGCTTGCCGAAATATTCTATCCAGTCACTCCAAAAGAGGTCACTTCAGCATGTAAAACCTACAATCAAAGACAGATAAAAGGATTAAAAGCATGTGCAAGATATAATAATTGAGAAAACACTAATCTATCTCAGTGATCAAGGAATCTAAGAATTGATTTACTCAAATAGATACATGAACAATTCGATGAGAAAATGGAATCCATTTGTATTAACTTGCATAATAATAATTAACCTTACAACCTGTCTCCTTGATGTTATACACGTTCTTCCAGGGTCCTAAACAACCGTCCTCCCTTTGGTTTGACAAGCTTCTCTCTTTGAATATAGAGTTATGAAAATGAGTTTATGATAATTCTCATTTAAAAGGTAACTAACATAGAGTATTTTCTCATAGAATTTCTCCAACAATTAGCTATAGCCTATCATTCACAAACTACCATTTACAAGCTACCCTTGAGACTGAAACATGAGCTCAAGTTATAGGGAAATGGAGGTAGTTTCAGTTCCATTAAAAAGGGGATGGATTCCTCTCATGAAGGGATTTGAGATCCACATGCCAAGGGATAAACTCCATGAGTGAAGGGATCGAGCTCATGAGTAGAGGATAAAGCTCGAACTAAACGTGCTTCTAGAAGCTTCTAGTTGGGAGAATATTTGACCAACTGGGCTTCTAGGTTTTATAATAAAAATCTGTAGGATCTACCACAGGCTATAGAGAAAATATCTGCAGATCCGCAGGAAAGAGCTAAGAAAAGTGCGTAGTTAGACTTTTTAGGGTTTTAATGAGCTTTTCTCCAATTCCAAGACTTGGTTTAGGAACATTAGGGTTTTTTACCTCTAAGGGAGCATAATATAGGTAGTGATGAACCTATATAGACAGTAAAATGTCATGGTAACAAAATAACGTGTAACAGATTGCCCCATAAAGTGAAAATTCTGAGGTAGTTCTGAAGAGTGAAGTGATTTATCATTCCGAGGATTAGATTGCGGACACACCGGTTGAAAACTTGTAACAACATACAATGAAAAAATATATATGTATATCATCTCTAAGGTAGGCATTCCCATACTCAAATAAAAACCAACTAAATGTTATGGTACATAAATGATTTAAAAATTACATCAAAAGTAGACACATCATTGGTGCAACCATCTGTCATAAGTAGTCTACTGTATCATGAATAATAAAACTCCTCGCAGCCTGGATGGTGGAAAATAGATCCAGGGTCTTGATTTTTGCTTCCTAAACTAGTACTATTCTATCCATGCGATTGATTGTGTTGAAGTCGAACATGGTAGAAACCACTTGATTACCAGTCAATGATGTGAATCATTAACAAGTGTGAGAGAAACCACTAATAATGAAAATGGATCTCAAAGTACTCAGTACAATCCATGAAGTGTGAATGAATGATTTGCAGTCAAACACTTCACAGAATCATTCGATCGAAGGTCAATGATGCAACCTATCATCAAAGGCAAGAAACCTGCCATTAGGGCATACAGATCCCAAGGTATTGGTAGGATTCTAGATCAAATTTCTATATGATGAGTTTTCGTTGATATAAAGCGACCCGTCGTAGGAAAGCCCACGACACGAAACCATTAGATCAAGTTTTGAAGAAATATTTGCAAGGACTCACTCAGGGATGGTCAACGTGAATGGAGACAAATGTTTGCAATGAATGGTTTATTTGAACTGTCTCTTGAACACATAATGACACAGTAGATGGTTTGGTAACAATTGACTTAAAACTAATACCCAGAAAATGGTTGACGACTTTCAATGTGGTTTGATTAACTGTTAGACAAATGATTTTCCTAACCTAGGTACAAGTGTGACAAAGTGTCGTGTTCAAGAGTGGTATAATTCTTTTCAAAACAAAGTGTGACAACTGGATTCATTTTCTCTTTTCCCCCCCACCATTACTAGAAAGTACCTCTTTAGTTTTTACAAGTTTGAGGAGGCTACCATTTGCTTGTTGTGTAAGCTCAACATTTGGATGAGTCCAACTTAGTATTAAAATTGAACCGTAAGGAGTGGTTCATTCCTGTTTTTAATCGACAGGTCCTTTACTATTAAATTTTAACGAGTCTAGTATAGGAGAAACTCGATGTTTTTCAGTTTTAGAGAGTTAGTAGAAAAACATAAGTAAATTCTGTGGTTGTTCTTTTTCGTAAATTTAGTCTCTCAAGCCCAAAAAATGATAAAATAACGTAGGATAGAAATCTATTTACCATGATTAGTCAACGTATACCTTTTTCGTAAATAGTCCATTTCAATTTGGAAAAGGGGTAAACTTATACTAAAAGGACGGTTGTTCATTTCCTTTAACGAGTTCGAATATTCAAGTACTCGGTGATCTTTTCATGTTTAGAGAGTCTAAAAAGGGCTTAAAAGAGAACTCTAGGGTTTCACTTTTTCGTAATTTTCAAGAGCCCTAAAAAGTGATAAAAGTGTACTCATCATCAAAATAATTCTTTTCACCGGAAAAATCTGTATTATGTACAAAAACTCGAAAGATTAAACATACTTATTTCCAATAAGTAAAAATATCGAAAATTTAATTTTTAAAGTGGAAAATAAATAAATATAATATTATATTCATTCAAAAAAAACTTATAAAAAGGAGTTTAACAAAGTTATTTTTGCCTTTTGTCTTTAGAGTTATAAATTGAGAGCTTTTGGAAAAACGTTTCCAGAGTTGATAACGGGAGAACCAACCACTCAAATCGAGATTTGTCAAAACTAGGTAATCTACAACACTATTCTCTTCATTTATATCCAATTAAAATCTCCTTTTTAGCATTAAATTCATTTTATGAGGAGAAATTATGTTTAAAATTTCGCTCTCGGAGGTCTGCGGGTCATACATGCGTTACTTGTGGACCCCGATAATTTTCTGAAAGGAAAATTATCGGGCTACCGCGGTTTTCGTGTGGAGCGCGTGCGAACGTTCGCACTATCTCTGAAAAAAAACTGCGGAGGCGCTGTGAACGGTTGAAAAATAATAAATTCTTATTAATGGTTAAATTTTCCTACTCTGGAAGTTTCTAAACTTCAAATGCGTCCATTTGCAGACTATTTAACCATGCTAGAGTGGATAGAATGTGAGCATGAAGGTACAGGAGATGTAGCTATGAATGATCCAGCCACAATGCGTGCACTTCAAAATTGTGGTTTGCATAAGTTCTGAGGAATTCAAGGTATGAGGGAACAAGTGGAACTGATGACATGGTTAGTGAACAAATGGGATGTTCAAGATCAGTTCTTTATCATTGGTGTTCATCAGCTTGAAATCGAGCTCAAAGATATTTATTTTCTCACTGGATTGTCCAAAAGAGGAGAACATATATCTTTATTTGGAGCTAGGCAAGGTGGCCTACCCATTGCTAGTTACAAACAAGAATTTTGCAATGATGTAGCAGATCCAAAGGATAATCGCATAGACATAAAGAATATCTTGTGACTTGATCTTAAAGTAGTTGCATTCATGGTAACTAGGTTGTGTGGAAGTGCGGCTCCACATGTACCCACCAAATCTCAGATGCAGACCGTTGTAGAGTGTTTCAGAGGCACTATATTCAACTGGTGCAAAGGGGTACTGGCCAACATGAAAGGCCAACTAACCAGAGAAAAAAATGCAAAGTTAAAAAACTTTGGGTATGTCGCCATCCTAATTTTTTTCTTTGGAGAGAATTCCATTCCTTGCCCCTCAGCTTATTCCTGTATATCATGGTGAACATAGAGAACCTTGTATGGTACGTTGGGTTGCACTAATGGCCCGCCATGGTGGCGAAGATAGTGTGGTGGTTTAGTATACTCTGACGTGCTTTATGTGGATACATAATCAAATCTTCAAAATTGAATATTTCCCTTATGCGGGTATAGATTTTAGAGGTGATCCTGAGATGTCCTTACCTCCAGGGGAATAGTGGGACGAATTAGTTAAGAGAATCATTTTTATGTGTTTTAACTCTAAATTTTATTTGTTTTTAATCGTCCAATAATGATAACAAAATTTTAAATGCAGATATTGGTCCTCGACGGTCGGCTACACTCCGCCACTTTGAAAGGCAGCAAGCAGAGCCTATAGTACAGCCACAGGATCAAGCATCAAAGATCTTAACTAATATGGAACAAAACCTGGAGAGGTTGACTATAAATATTCCTGAAACATCGACATATGACATTCCTCTCCGTCTTCAGAGACATGTTACAGGTGTACCAAGACAGTTTCATGTGCAAGATGGCACATGCTATAGTATAATATCATGATAATCACCACAGATAGTGGATGATCATTGTGGATTGACATGTTTTTTTTTTTTGTATCAGTACCTCTCATATCATAAGGTGTTTTAGACCTATGATCACAAACGATGTAATATTTTTTGAAAACAAAAAATCCTATATATGATATTACTACTTTCTCTGACTATCTTGTTCAACATGTATCAAATATTGTTTTGGTTTACTGTTTTAAAGTTGCAAATTTCTATTTAAAACACGATTAGCTAGTGCATCAGCCAACGTGTTTAAATTTCTTGAAATGTGTTGATATTCGATGTTATCAAATTGTCTTTCCAAGAGATGAACCTTCAAAAATAATCTCAATAACACTGGATTTTTAATTGCGTACATTCTATTTAAATGTAATAAAATGAGTTTGGAACCTAACCTAATGATCAAACGTCAAATACCAAAGTAAATGGCATCAAATAATAACTCAATGACTGCACTATATTCTGCAATATTGTTCGTCGTTTGACCAAGGCTTATCCCATGCATAGAAACTAAGTCATCAGTGGGTGAATAGATAACCCAAGCTACGGAATAAATATTCCATGTACTACGATAGGCACCATCAGCAAAACCAATGTACGTTTGAAGAGATGTCGACATCTGCAATATCAAGAGTAATCAAGATAAGCATTAATAGTAGTAAAACAAACTTAAACTAGGCACACTTATCTATTTTAAGGCACACTAACTAGAAAAATAACTAATATACAAGTGAGATCTTAACACGAGAAACAAGCATAATATCTCTTCAGATAAAGATCATTTTTGGGCTTATCTAAAGAGACCCTATCATAATCAGTCAATTCATAGGCCCCTTTTGCAAGTACTTGCTTGACAATGTAAGGACCATGCCACATTGGTTCAAATTTCCTAGCTCCTAGCTTATCGTTAGCTTGATCATATAATAAGACTGGGTCACCTTATGAAAAAACACGAGGTGTAACACTTCGATCATACTGAGCTTTAACGCGTTTTTTATGGGCGTTGGCTGCTAATGCAGCAGTGCACCGAGTCTCATGTAATTGTGCTAAGTACAAAAAAATATTTTTCCTCTTCATAGGTAGCTGGTAGTAACTCTATGGCTAATTGGAGTGACAGTATTTCACATTCAATGGGTAACACAGCTTCTAAACCTTAAATCAGTTGAAAAGGAGTGAACCCTGTAGCATTTTTTGCTAAGGTTCAGTATGCCCATAGTGCCAAAAAAAGCATGGTATGCCAATTCGATTTGTGAGTTCCGATAATCGGTTTGATCATGGTGGTTAAAACTTTATTAACGGCTTCAACCTAACCATTAGCCTATGGGTAATATGGAGTAGAATTATCATGGCGCGGGCCAAGTTGATCAAAAATTTTGGTCATCATTGTATTTAGAAAATGACTTCCATGGTCAGTGATAATAGCTTGGGGTACTCCGAAACGAGAAATCACATGATTGAATACAAATGTAGCTGCAGTTTTTCCATTTACCACAAATGTAGGCATCGCCTCGGCCCATTTGGTAAAGTAATCTATAGCGAGAATAATATACCCATGCCCCCCGGTTGGGTGAGGGTTACATGTAATGAAATCAATGCCCCATTTCGCAAAAGGACTGACAACAATTATGGGGTGAAGAGGAGCTAGTGGTGCACACATATTTCGATCAAATATTTGACAGTTGTGGCATTTTTGGACTGCAAGAATGCAATCTTTGAATAATGATGGCCAAAAATAGCCAGCGTGCAATATATTTTGGGCTGTGGAATACCCAGACATATGACCACCACACACTCCAGAGTGGCAGTCATTCAAAACCCCTTCAGCCTCTTCATGAGTTATGCAACGTCGAAAAATAGAGTCCACACCACGACGATAAAGTGTGTCCCCAACAATATTGTTTTGCTGAGATTGGTAACGGATCCTCTGTCAATTTGAACATGGAATCTCAGGTTGAAAGGTTTGGTTTTGAAGATAAATGATGATATCTTCATGCCATGGATCTAATGTATTGATAAGAAACAAATATTCATCTACAATGGGATTCTCTACCACAGTTTCCATCTCCATGTTGGGAAAGTCACACATAAGTTTTGCAAACACCGATGATTTCTTTGATTTAGATTTTTGGAATTCCAAATCAAAATATTGTAGGATAACAATCCATTTGGAGTATTTTCCCCCAAGTAATTTTTTTGTCAAAATGTACATCATTGGGTTGCAATTAGAAATTACAGTTTCCTTACTTAACAGTATGTAATGACAAAATATTTGGACAACTTGAACTACTGCCAAGGCCAATTTTTCCACATTTGAATACTTAATTTCGGTTGAATTCAGATTTTGACTTAGATAGTAAATCACATGTTCATTTTGAAATTCATCCTCTTGAACTAAAACCATTCCAATGGTGAAATCAGAGGTTACTAGGCATAAAAAGTATTCCTGGTTATAATTGGGTGGATGCAATAACGATGCATGGGTTAACACGTGTTTTAGAGCATCAAAAGATAGATCAACAATCTCATCCCAAATAAAAGGAACATTCTGTTTCAACGACTTGGTAAAACCTTTTGTTAACTCAGCATTGTTTAGGATAAATCTACGCTAAAAGTTTTATTTCCCTTGTAAACTTTGGAGTTGGCGAAGTGTGGAAGGAGGAGGTAAATTTATGATAGCCTCAACCTTCGAGGGGTTGACACGAATGCCGGCTTTGGAAACAACGAATCCCATTAATCGTCCAAATTGCACACAAAAAACACACTTGTGCAGATTCAAACGAATCTTGTAATGCCTACATCTCATAAAAATTGCTTGTAAATGAGTAGGATGATCTTCCCTGTGCAATGAGTGAGCAGGTAAATCATCCAGATAAGGTTGCACAATGTGTTTGATGTCATGAAAAGTGCAAGGCATTTCCATCTGAAAAGTTGCACCAGCATTCTTTAATCTAAAAGCTAGTGTACAGTGAGCAAATCTTCCCTAAGGACAAATGAATGTTGTTTTTGGTTGATCAGCAGGGAGTATGTTTATTTTATTATATCCATAAAATCCATCGACAAATGAAAACATCTCATTTCCGGGCACAATCATCAATGCTTTGGTTGATATAGGGGGTAGGATAATTGTTCTTTGGACAGGCTTTATTAATATCCCTATAATCGACACATACTCTTATAGTCCCTTGTTTCTTGCTAATGGGTACTCTATTAGATACCCAATCTGTTAATGGGATTGGATAAATAAATCCTAATCTTAGTACTTTTTCAACTTTAGCTTTAATAGCAGCATCTTTTTGTAGATGTATCAGATGTAATCATTGTCTAATAGGCTTTGCATCTGGGTATGTCTTGATTTCATGAAAGACAATTTTTGGATCAATTCCTGGCATTTTTTCATAGGATCAGGCAAATATGTCAAGAAATTCTTGAAATAGGGCTTTATATGTATTAATTTCATCAATTGTACAAGAAGAACCTACATGAATGTTTTCAATAACTCTAGGTTTAACTAATATGTCAATAGGAACAGTTGTAGAAATGTTTCCCAAATTAATCTCAAAATTTAAATTTGTAATCGATATTGGATTCTGTGGTTCCTTGACATAATCAATTGTAAAAATAAACGAAAAATAATTTTCAAACCTATCAAGTTCAGGTAAAAACGAAGATATATGATGTAGATCATCCCATGGTAATTCTTCCATAGACAAAAATTCTCAAATACTTTCACCAGTATGAAACACTTGTTGAAAAGGATCGGAAATAGATATCAAGGCTGAGCTTGATAGTGAAGAATATTCTTCAGTGATCACATTCATTAGATCAGGATAAGTTGAAGGTGTGTGAGAAAATGACTATATTTTTGCATATTCCATCTCAAACGGACTTAAAGGCATCTTGCCATTGAAAGAATCCAATTTTGACTCTTAAGGCACTATCGAAGGATCATCGAATGGAATAGTGCTTGATGAAATCATATTGATGTTAGAAATGGTAGGTGGAGGCATAGAAAAAATTCAAATCAGAACAGATTCCTTTACTAAACCTACTCCAACATCTTCATAAGGAATCGTCGATTTTCCAACATGTTGGATACTATCTGTAGAAGCTGGGTCAGACGAATAATATAACAACTGATCTATTTTAAAAAAATTTCCTTTATGAGGAAACATGATTAACCGAAATATGGAGGATACGATAGCATTCATAGCATAATACCAACTTCGACCCAGAAGAAGGTTGTAATCTAGAGGGGCATAAACTACTTCCACATTTAGATTAACAGTTTTGCCTTCTACCTCTATAGGTAGATCCTATAAAATTCCAAACGTATGGAATCCTCTTCCAACAAAAGCTTTAATGATTTTCAGAGATTGGTTGAGTGTTGGATAACCAAGAATTTTCCAAGAGTTTAACGAAATTATGCACGTAGATTCCCCCTCATCAATTACAGTACGAAAAATTTGTCTGTATTTTACTAATACTGGAATCTGAAAAGCGATATGATGGGAGAGTCTCAGTGTAAAATTTTCTAAATCAAAGACCATGAGGTTATAATCCTGAGGATATATAGCTCCAATAGCTGATAAAATTAATTTCCTTTGTGCTAGACATGATTGCAACACTTCTAAGGCCGACATTGATGAAGGGGAAATCGCCAAGTCTTCAACAATGTTGTAGTTCTGAGTAGCTCTCGCATGTGGATTGAAAGCTGATTTACGAAGTACACCTTTAGCAAGCAGTTTAATTACTAGATCAGAATTAGGTTTCTTGATATGAAGTGGATCAGAAACTGAAGGATATGTAGCTGGTGTTGAATTAGAATTTTCTACTTCTTTACCAGTAACAGGATTTTTACTTCCATAGTCTTGCGATCGTATCGCAACCATAACCTCAGACATCATTAAAATATATGCTGTTGAATGTGAAGAAGATCCTATCATTTTTCTATCTTGAGTAGGAAAAATATCCTTCAAGACAGCGAGTGTGGGAAAAACTTTGACGAATTTAGAGACTTCAGACCGATGCAGGCACTCTTTAGTAAAGTGTTCCTAATCACAGATAAGACAAGGATAACGAGGTTTTCGTTTATCATTAGATGGTTAATTTTTTTTGGTTTTCTCTTTGGGAGACGAAGTATATTTTCTTTTATTCTTACCTTTCTTCTTATTACCAGTTTTGGATTTAGTTGTAGATGAATCTACAACGTGAATATCAGCAGACGTTTCAAGGGAAGAATCTCCTTTCGATGAATCAGGTAAATTTATTATAGGAGAAGTAGTTTTTTAGGACTTATTCTTACTTTTATTCGTATTAACTAAACCAATTACACCATATTCAGCATGAGACCCTGAAGGAATTGCAGTTATTTGACCAAGAAATGGTAAATCAGGAATTTTTTTGTACAAAGTACCAGAATGTGTATATACGAGGTCTAAGTACTGAGCTTGAGCAATGATCTATTCCTCAGTAACAAATCCTCCTTTAGCCACATCTTCAGTGATCTTTGGAAGTAATGATTTGATGAACCATTCTGCCAAGATCTGATCCAAAATAAAAACTTTCACCAAACGTCTTCTACGTCTCCATTCATGTATGTGATCGGATATGTACGTAGACGTAGATTTTTTTAATGAAGTCAATAATTTCGTGCCATTTTTGTATCTGATTGGCAATTGAAAATGTTAAGAAAGCAGTTGCTAAATCATTGAAACTATTGAATGAGAAACGTGGTAGTTCAATATACCATTTTGCAGCTAAACCTATCAGTGTTCTCTGAAACAGTCGTAATCGAATAGAATCATCAAGCAAAGATTTGGATGAGCACCAGAGGTGGTAAGTCATGACATGGTTTGAGGGGTCCTCTCCTAATTTTCTGTCAAATTTAGGGATATCACTGGGAAACTTATTTGGCATTGGTGGCCAATATGAAAGATAATATATTGGATCATTCATTAGGTAAGACAAATCAGGTAAATCCAAATTTTCAATGAATGGAAACCGATGGTTAGGGTCCTACTGAGAAAACTGATAACCTTGCGGAACTATACCAGTACCAGGAGGAGGATATCCAAGATATCCTAGAATATCCTGTGCATTTGGGATTGGAATACCTCTCGGGTAACCAGGATTAGCCGGACCATATTGGGATTGAGCTGGTATCTGATACATGTAACCAGGGTACTGTTGATGCTGGTATACTGGATTTTGCGCTACAGGCCCATATTGATACTTCCCTTGAAATGGTTTATAAAAAAAATGAGGTTGGTTTGTTACAACTGTACTTGTACCAGGTGGTCCCATAGGCATCTGAACAGTAGTTTGAATTGTGGGTCTAGGTTGTGGTGCAGAAATTACATGGATTTGTTGTGATGCTTGAGGGGCTGTAGAAATAGGGGCTATAGAAACTATAGGAATAGGTGTGGTAGCTTGAATAGAAGTTGGTGCAGCAGTTTGAGGTGGAGTTCTAGGTGTACTCAGACTAGGCTTCTGAACTGTACCAAATGCAGGTACCTAAATTTTAGGTTGGACAGGTTGGACATGTTGATGGATTTGACTGTAACCAATTAGCTGACCAAGTTGATAATAGGGTACTTGCACATTAGGTTGAAAAATCTGTTGAACTTGGGATGGATCCCACACCATGTTTACTCCAGGATATGGAGTTCCCATTGAAGGTTGAGTTACATAAGATGGACCAAAACCAAGTTGATAATTTGGAACATATGTTTGATAATTAGCTGGATAATTCCCACCTCCCTGAAAAAATTGTTGTTCTGGGTAGAACTATGGCCCTAAAGAAGGCTGCTGTCCCTGGAAGGACAGTTTCCCTGGCGTAGGGTACTGTCCTTGAAGAGGTTGCGGACCTTGAACTAGGTACTATCCTTGAGGTTGATATTGTCCTTGAGGTATGTACTGACCTTGAGGTATGTACTATCCTTGAGGTTGATATTGTACTTGAGGTATGTACTATCCTTGAGGCTACCCCCAAGGCGTTAAATTACTACTTTAAGGGTCAGGGTTAGGAATGTTTCCAAACATCATGTAAATGTGTTCCGCACTCAAAATTTCAGTATGTGATTCATTTGGACCAAATGAAGGTATATGCTTTTCGGGAGAAGGAGATGCTCCTGAGAAAGTACTAGAAAGCAACTGGTATCCCATTGGAACATACAAACCACCATACAAATATGATTCTAGTGATGCAGAAAAAATAGAAGAATCACCAGACATGTTTAATGGAGGTATGTAACCTCTTGGTATGGAGTAAAAAGAAATTCGGTGTGGCGAATAGTTTAGACCAATATTGTGTAGAAATTCTTTCAACTGAGAATACCAAGGATCTTGTTTGAAAGGGCTATAATAAATTGATTCACTTGGCCTAAGATCTAAAGAGTCCTGATGTGAAGGAAGAAAAACTTCTTCCTTAGTGTCAGTAACTTCTTCAATAATAATAAGACCAGGAGGAATATTTTCAGTGATACTATAATTCACTCTCAGTGAATCAGGATGATGAGGAGTTGGAGTAATGAACTTGGAAAAAGACTCAGATGTAGAAGGTTCAGTTTCTGGTCCAGAAATTTCAGGATCAGTAGCCGATAATTCACTGGTTGTAGAAACAAGTTCAGCTAGTTCATAAATTTAAACTCTTCTTGGAGTACTCTCTATTGTTTGAGGTTGATCTGCTTCGTATTCAGGATGAATAATTATTGATGTTTCTTCGTGTTCATTTGATCCAGTTCCTGATGTTTTTCCTTTCTCATATTTAAGTTTTTCTAACTGACTTGGTGTGTTTTCAGGGGGTTTCCCCTGCATTCTACATGATTGTCTAGGTAATTTAGCCACGATTAAAGGTTTTAACACACGAAATCAAAGAAAATTTCAACAAAATGTCCTAAATTGTATAAGGAAACAATCAAATTGATCACATGCCTACAAAATCTAAGAGGGCAATCCACACACAAACAGTAGATTCCCACACTAAAAACACTAGTTGGTGACGAAATCCAATGTTGTAGAATTTTAATGCAGAAATGGCGGTTAGAACAGTTACCCCGACAACCTAATTAATGAAACCATCCGATGTAAGTTTCTCCACTTAAACTATCTCGAAGTGAAGATAACCCTCCGGAAAGTCCAAGTGAGTCTAGTCGACGTCTGCTCCAGGTACAGTGGGACCTTCCCTCCACCGTCACCTTGGGAAAGAATCATAAATTTTATAGCCACTAAGGTCATAAACAGAAACAAATATACGTGGGGAAACAGTCTATGATCTGATATACATGCAAGGGCAGAGTAACTAGCCCAATCCCCTTGAAGGCTCCTTGATATAATCTAAATTTTACTGACAAGTGACCCCAGGCTCCTCGACAATGGTGTATCTGAGGTTTACCATTTTTAATAAGTGCACATCTGCTATCTTTCCCAATGACATAGGTATGATTACCTCACTGGTTCGTGTTGGGTGTGGTGCCTGATTATCTTGTTTACTTTGTATCACAGCATTGGACCCATGTACCTTAAATGGGGCGGCAATGCTGCCCGTAATTAATCGCTGTCATGGGGGGTCCAAGAGGGTGCAGCAGTGACTTTATGGAGCCCCCCCTTGGCAGGGGGTTTCGGGGGCAGCGCCCCCGAAGATAAAAACAGATGTAAAATTTCCTTGTAAAAGTATAGTAATTTCTAGTCAATCTAGGCCGTTCATTAGGCGGATGATCTGATGGTAGAATTTATGTTTAGTTTAGGGTTTTCTAAACCTTTATCTCTCTGTATGAGGTATTATATTACGGTATGTATTATGTGTACTATATGAGCGGGGAAATAGATAGGGGAAATTTGTATGAGAGAGAATGAGGATATTACGGTGGATTTGCTGAATTTTGTCTCTTCATTTTTGTTGGATAATAGAAAGGAAGGACTGGCTGTTCAGGGTGGACATAGCCCAAAATGGGTGAACCACGTATATCTGTGTCTCTCTAGTTTTATGTGTTTTGTGTGCTTTTATTTTCCACATATTTTATGTGTTGCATTGCTCCATAATATATAATTTTCTAACAACTGGTATTAGAGCCGAAGGTATATTTGGCTGATAAACTTGCAGGAAAGAAGGGTTCCTGATTCGAGTGGGAGCAATGGCGGAAGATGGTAAGTTTAGGGTCGAGAAATTTAATGGCAAAAACTTCCCGCTGTGGAAGATGCAGATGGAAGATTATCTATATCAGAAAGATCTGTACCTACCATTGAGCGGAAAAATAAAGAAGGTGGCGGCCATGACAGACGCGGAATGGAACATTCTCAATAGAAAGGCACTCGGAATAGTACGGTTGTGCCTTGCAGTGTCAGTTTCCTTCAATATTTTGAAGGAAGCAAAAACAAAGGGTTTGATGCAGATGTTGGAAAAACTATATGAAAAACCCTTGGCCTCAAACAAGGTATTTCTTATGAAACGATTATTTAATATGAATATGTCAGAAGGTGGATCTGTTGCAGACCATTTAAATGATTTTAATACAGTTACCAGTCAATTAAGTTCTGTAGGGGTAAACTTTGATGATGAAGTTAGAGCTCTGTTATTCTTGTGCTCATTTCCAGAAAGCTGGAATGGTTTAGTTATGGCCATTAGTAACTTTGTCTCTAGATCTAGTACTTTAACGTTTGATGATATTCTCGGTGCTATCCTTAGCGAGGAAATGCGATGGAAAATCTCCGGTGAGACATCGGGTAATTATTTGAGTGCAGAGTCTAGGGGAAGAAGAATGGAAAGAGGAAAGAGCTTGAGATATCGCAGTAAATCAAGGAAAGGCAGATCCAAGTCCAGATCAGGGATAGTGTGCTGGAAATGTAGAAAGAAAGGACACCTAAAGAAAGACTGTAGATATCGGAAGGGAAAAGAAGGAGACACACAGCAAGAAAAAAATCATGAAGCAAATGTGACAGGTTATGTGTTACAAGATGCTTTGATTATTTCTTTCAAAAATGTTACTGATTCTTGGGTTGTAGATTCAGGGGCTTCATTCCATGCCACACCTGATAAGAAATATTTTCATGAATATGTTCAAGGAGATTTTGGACAAGTTCGTTTGGGTGATGATAAACCCTGTAAAATTGTTGGAATGGGTAAAGTTCTTGTAAAACAACGGAATGGAAACCAATGGCTACTAAAGGAGGTAAGGCATGTTCCAGATTTGAAGAAAAATCTGATTTCAACAGGGCAGTTAGGCGGTGAAGGTTGTGTGACAACTTTCACGGATAAAACTTGGAAGGTCACCAAAGGAGCCCTGGTAATAGCAAAAGGTGAAAAGGTTGGTACATTGTATTTATGCAATGGTATTTCTAACTCTGTTAATGCTTTAACTTCCAAAGGAGCAGATGCGGCATTATGGCATCATAGGCTCGGACACATGAGTGAGAAGGGGATGAAAATTCTTCACTCAAGAAATTTGCTGCCAGGTTTGAAGAATGTTGATTTGGATTTCTGTGAGAATTGCATTTATGGAAAACAAAAGAGAGTCAAATTTCTCAGAGTTGGGAAAGAAAAGAAGAGCGAAAAATTGGAGCTTGTGCATACAGATGTATGGGGACCTGCTCAGGTATCATCTCTCGGTGGCTCTCATTATTATGTTACTTTTATTGATGATGAAACTAGAAAAACATGGATTTATTGTATTCAAAATAAATCTGATGTATTTGATACTTTCAAGAAATGGAAAGCTTTGGTTGAGATTGAGACAAGAAAGAAGTTGAAGTGTCTTAGATCGGACAATGGAGGTGAATATTGCAGCAAAGAGTTTGATAGGTACTATTCAGAGCATGGAATTCGTAGAGAGAAGACAGTTCCAAGAACACCACAAGAAAATGGTGTGTCAAAAAGGATGAACAGAACAATCATGGAGCGTTCAAGGTGCATGAGATTGCATGCAGGATTGTCTTTACAATTTTGGGAAGATGTTGTAGATAATTTTGTTTATCTAATAAACAGAGGGCCTTCAAGTTCCTTGGATGGTGGTTTTCCAGAGGAAGCATGGACAGGTAAAAAGGTAAACTAATTCTTTTTAAAGCCTTTTGGTTGTGAGGCCTTTGTCCATATTAATAAAGAAAATAGAACAAAGCTTGAGGCAAAATCAAAGAAATGTACCATTATTGGATATGGTGTTAATGATTTTGGTTATCACTTATATGATTATGAAAATCACAAAATCATTAGGAGCAGAGATGTAATATTCAATGAAAAGGTCTTGTATAAGAATTAGTTGCGAGAAAAAATAGGAAAAAATAAAGCAAGAATACCGGTCATTGATGAGATAACTAAAGAATTTAAGGTGCACAATAATAATCAACAACACGGTAACGACAACCACCACAACATGTGCACCTCAAACACCTGAAAGTGGTGTTAGAAGATCTACAAGGATAAGTAGACCCCCTGAACGATACTCTCCTTCATTATATTATTTATTGTTGACTGATTCTGGTGAACCTGAATGTTATGAAGAAGCAATGCAGGTTGAAAGCAGGAAGAAGTGGGAGCTATCCATGGAAGAAGAGATGGACTCCTTAATGCATAACCAGACTTGGGACTTAGTCAGGTTGCCTGCAGGTAAAACTACATTGCAGAATAAATGGGTTTACAGGGTGAAGGAAGAAGATGGAGGAAAACAGAGGTACAAAGCTAGACTTGTGGTGAAGGGGTTTGCACAGAAGAAAGGTATTTATTTTGATGAAATATTTTCTCCTGTTGTTAAAATGACTTCAATCAGAACTATTTTAAGTCTTGTAGCAGCGGAAGATTTACATCTTGAACAGTTAGATGTAAGGACAACATTTCTCCATGGAGATTTGGAGGAAGAGATATACATGCAGCAACCAGAAGGATATGAGGTCAAAGGGAAAGAAAAATTGGTGTGCAGGTTAAAGAAGAGCTTGTATGGATTAAAACAGGCTACAAGGCAGTGGTATCTAAAATTTGACAAGTTTATGTCTGAACAAGGTTATACTGGATGTCACTCTGATCATTGTGTTTATCTGAAAAATCAAAATGATGGCAGCTATATTATATTGTTATAGTATGTAGATGACATGCTTGTTGCAGGGTCTAACATGCAGGAAATAAATGTGCTCAAACAAAAATTGGCAAATTCATTTGCAATGAAGGATTTGGGAGCTGCAAAATAGATCCTTGGTATGAGAATAACCAGAGATAGGAAAAATCGAAAATTAACACTGTCTCAGAATGAGTACATACAAAAGGTGTTGAAAAGATTTAATATGCACAATGCAAAACCAGTTAGTACACCTTTTGCTAGCCATTTCAAACTTAGTGAGGAGATGTGCCCAAAGACCCAAGAAGACATGGATTATATGTTTAAAGTTCCATATGCATTAGCGGTTGGAAGCTTAATGTATGCAATGGTCTGCACAAGGCCTGATATTGCACATGCAGTGGGAGTTGTAAGCAGGTACATGAATAATCCAGGAAAAGAACATTGGATGGCAGTAAAATGGATTCTCAGATATTTGAGAGGTACCACAAATCAAGCATTATGCTTTGGTGGTTTAAACATTGCTCTACAGGGATATGTTGATGCAGATATGGCAGGTGACAGAGATAACAGGAGGAGCACTACAGGATATGTATTTACTGTAGGTGGAATAGCTTTCAGTTGGGTTTCAAAAATCCAAAGTGTTGTTGCACTTTCAACAACAAAAGTAGAGTATGTTGCTGCTACAGAGGCTAGTAAAGAAATGATTTGGTTACAAAGGTTTATGGATGAATTGGGTAAGAAGCATGATATGGGCACACTATACAGTGATAGCCAAAGTGCTATTCATCTTGCAAAGAACTCAGCATTTCATTCCAGGACTAAACACATACATCTCAAGTACCATTTCATACGGTCAGTATTAGAAGATGGAGAGTTGAAGATGGAAAAGATACACACTAGCTAGAATCCTGCAGATATGCTAACAAAAGTTGTAACCAGGGAGAAACTGAGAATGTGCTCAGTTTAAATTGGTCTTCAAGGATGACGATGAAGATGAGAAATAGCTAGGTCCAGAGAGGAGTCATTGTCCAGCAAATGAAGTAGCGGTGGAGTTGCTACAATCAGTCTCCAAGTGGGAGATTGTTGGGTGTGGAGCTTGATTATATTGTTTACTTTGTATCACAGCATTGGACCCCTGTACCTTAAATGGGGCGGCAACACTGCCCGTAATTAATCGCTTCCATGGGGGGTCCAGGAGGGGGCGGCAGCGACTTTATGGAGCCCCCCCTTGGTGGGGGGTTTCGGGGGCGCTGCCCCTGAAGCTAAAAACAGATGTAAAATTGCCTTATAAAAGTATAGTAATTTCTAGTCAATCTGGGTCGTTCATTAGGCAGATGATCTGACGGTAGAAGTTATGTTTAGTTTAGGGTTTTTTGCCCTAGAAGGCAACCCCTCTCTTTGTATGAGGGTATTATATTGCGGCTGTGTATTATATGTGTACTCTTTGAGCGGGAAATAGATAGGGAGACTGTGAGAGAGAATAGAGAATATTACAGTGGATCTACTATAGGTTTTGTCTCTTCATTTTGCTGGATAATAGAAAGGAAGGACTGGCTGTTCGGGGTGGACATAGGCCAAACTGGGTGAACCACGTATATCTGTGTCTCTCTGGTTTTATGTGTTTTGTGTGCTTGTATTTTCTACATATTTTATGTGTTGCATTGCTCCATAATATATAATTTTCTAGCAGTTCGGACATGATCTCATGTTTGACTCTTTTAAGAAGAGCTTCCTAGAGCATACATGCTACAATTCGATTTTTCCTATCGCAAGATTACTACTTGTTTGTTTTAATTGGCTTGGAATGTTAATTAAAACCTATTCCAAGACACTAGCCTAAGCTATGTTGGTGGAAAAGAGCCCTAGAAAATGTAAAATATCTATATTGATTTTAATTAAAGCGTTGTTTTTAATTTGGTTGTTTCTTAAGACAGAAGGTATGGAAGTGAAACTTCAATGATGTTTTAACGACCCGAATCAAAAATACGCTAAATGCATCTATGTTTAAAATGCAACCCTTTTCTTTTCAATAAAATTCAAAACCAAAAGAAAACACTAATGTTGAATCCTATCTAGAAATTTTTGAGGATGTTTTACTTAGTTTTTGATCGAACCAAGAATAATTTTTGCTTATCTCAACAAAAATCAAAACATCCAATAATGGTTTAATGTGAAATTCTAGCCTTATCAAACTGTTCTAAATTTTCAATTGAAAATAAATTCAATTTTCATCAAAGCAAGGTTTGCAACAAGTTTAATGGCTCACTAATAAAACAACAAAATACCAGTCAGCTAAGGTATACCAAGGTTTCTGATATGGAGCAATAGGAAAGTAGGGCAAACATTCACTCATAAAATGCAAATCAGATAAAAAACCACTCAGACACAAAAATTGCTGAAAGAAATTCACACATAAGACTTTGACAGTCAAGACAAGTTGGGGAAAACACAGAGAATCTGGTAATATGGCTCTTGAAAAGAGAATTCTTAATTTTTCAAAAAATTTCCACAAGTCCACAGGTTTCAATGGAGAACAATGTGGTACCGCACTGTTCTGAACCAAAAACTGTGGAGACTACCACACTGTTTTTAAACAAAAGCTGTAGAGGCCAGGAAAAACACAGAAAAAATAAAAATTCAGATTTACTTTTTAGGGGTTTTTCTAAGTTATCTACCCAACCCAATTTTATAATAATCAAAATATAAAAATAAAACTGAAAAATAAAAAGGAAAACTAGGTTCTATTCCATAGTGGAGTCACCATTTTGTTATGCGGATAAATCCTTCTTGCGAACAAGAAATATCTCCCTAGTATCCTAAGGATATCTAGAAACAAACAACCAAATGAAAACAATTTTCTCTAGATAATTTGTAATTCAAAATTATTAATAACAAAGTACGAGGACATGCTTCTACCTAAAGTCCAACGCTTTCCAAAATCTTCTATCCAGTCGCTCCAAAAGAGGTCACTTCAGCATGTGAAACCTACAATAAAAGACAGATAAAAGGATTAAAAGCACCTGCAAGATATAATAATTGAGAAAACACTAATCTATCTCAGTGATCAAGGAATATAAGAATTTAATTACTCAAATAGATACGTGAAAAATTCGATGAGAAAATGGAATCCATTTGTATTAACTTGCATAATAAGAAGTAACCTTACAACCTATCGCCTTGATGTTATACAGGTTCTTCTGGGGTCCTGAACAACCGTCCTCCCTTTGGTTTGACAAGCTTCTCTCTTTGAGTATATAGTTATGAACATGAGTTTGTGATCATTCTCATGTCAAAGGTAACTGACACAAAGAGTATGCTCTCATAGAATTTCTCTAGCAATTAGATATAGTCTATCATTCACAATCTACCATTTACAGGCTACCATTTACAATCTACCCTTGAGATCGAAACATGAGCTCAATTTATAGGGAAATGGAGGTAGTTTCAGTTCCATGAAGAAGGGTATGGATTCCTCTCATGAATGGATTTGAGCTCCACATACCAAGGGATAAACTCCATGAGTGAAGGGATAGAGCTCATGAGTAGAGGATAAAGCTCGAACTAAACGTGCTTCTAGAAGCTTCCAGTTGGGAGAATATTCGACTAGTTGGGCTTCTAGAACTTAATTTTTTCTTTATTTTACCTTTTACGGGGGTTCACAGGTTTTATAAGCAAAACATGCGGGATGTGCCGCGGGATATATAGAAAATATCTGCAGATCCACAGGAAAGAGCTAGGAAAAGTGCGGAGTTAGACTTTTTAGGGTTTTAATGAGATTTTCTCCAATTCCAAGACTTGGTTTAGGAACATTAAGGTTTTTGACCTCTAAGGGAGCATAATATAGGTAATGATGAACTGATATAGATAGTCAAATGTCATGGTAAAAAAATAATGCGTATCAGTAGCCTTTAGATCTCATATTTTATGAAAGGTGACATATCCAGTAAATGCCCCTATACTCAATCTCTGGAATAGATCTAAATAGAAGTTCTTCATTTTAATATCCATAAACCACAACCAATTTAAGGAAAACTATGTACATGTGTCATTTCTCCCATAAACTCTTCGGAATTTTTTTTAAAGAAAACATGTCATGTTGGCTTTCTCCCATTGACTTTAAAGCATGTTTTTTGTAAGTTCATAAAATAAATTTTCAAACCATGTAAATGTCATTTCTCCCACAAACTAAAGGCTTCCTCTCATTAACTCAAGGAAAAATTTAAGGCCTAAAAATTGAACCTAAAGTGGCTGAACTCTCATAGGATTTTGAACTTCCATAGGATTTTAGTCTGTATGTTGAGTGTTAACTTCTACAAGTTCTAAAGGCAGAGTCTGTAAAGGGCCAGGTAGCCTCTAGATCTCATCTTTTCTCAAAGATGACATATCCAGTAAATGCCCGTACAGTCAATCTCTGGAACAGATCTAAATAGAAGTTCTTCATTTTAATATCCATAATCCATTACCACTTTAAGGAAAACCTTGTACATGTGTCATTTGTCCCTTCTCCCATAAAATTTTAGGCAAAATTTAAGGAATGTGTCATTTATATTTCATTTCTTCCACAGACTCATAAAGGTGTGAATTTTTACATAACTAGTTGTTTTAGTAAGTGCATAAACTAATTTCGCAAACCATGTAAATTTCATTTCTCCAACAAACTAAATGCTTCCTCCCATTAATTCAAGGAAAACTTTAAGGCCTAAAAACTGAACCTAAAGTGGCTAAAATCTTATAGGATAGTATCCCCCAAACTCAAGGCTTTCCCCCATTAATTCAAGGCAAAATTTAAGGCCTAAAAACTAAACATTGTTTTAGTAAGTGCATAAAATAAATTTTCAAACCATGAAAATTTAATTTCTCCCACAAACTAAAGGCTTCCTCTGATTAATTCAAGGAAAAATTTAAGGCCTAAAAACTAAACCTAAAGTGGCTTAACTCTCATAAGATATTATCCCCAAACTCAAGGCTTTCCCCCATTAATTCAAGCCAAACTTTAAGGCCTAAAAAATGAACCTAAAGCGGCTAAAATTCCGTAGGATTTTAGTTTTTTGGTTGAGTCTTAACTTCTACAAGTTCTAAACCCTCAATCTCATCCTTTCTTAAGGCATGTTATTGAACTAGATGTGATTTATGCCATACATCTTAAGGAAAACTTTCATGCAAACCATGCATGAACCATGTATATGTGTCATAAATCTCCCTTAAACTCTAGGCAATGCAATCTTTAACGCATCTCATTTCTAGATGTGAATTCTACATAAAATTTAAGTCAAACTTTAAGATAAACCATGCACATGTCATTTATCTCATGCACATGTGTCATTTTTCCCATGCATTTGCAATAAATTTCAATTTTATTTTTTTCAGGGATAAAAAAACAACTAAATATGGTTGAAAAATGGAAATTACGCATAGATTTTTCTTGCTATCCCAATCCAGGGATAGCAGTGATTACATAAGTTATTTCCAATATTGCGACTAGCAAAGTCATCCAAACGAAAATGAATATACCTTAAGAAAAACAAACAACGAGGGATATTATATTGCATTGATAGAAGGCTTGGTAACAAATATGGAGTATGGATCAAATGGAATTTTAGTTTTCACCAATTCTGAACTTGTGTGCAACCAGACGAATGACACTTACCAAGTTAAGAAGGAGAGGCTAAAAGAACTGCATGGAATAGCAAACAATATTTTTAGCCAATTTCAATTTTTTAGTATAAGGAATTGTACAAATGTGAATAAGGTGTCTGCTGATCTATTGTGTGAGGCAATGCCAATTCAGGATTCATCTATGAAAGATGAATTAGAATTATACGAGGCAATGCCAATGCAAGATTCATCTATCAAAGATGAATTAGTTTTGAGATGCTCTTCTTCAAAAATTCAAAATTCATCTCTCAAAGATGAATTAGTTTTGAGACGCTCTTCTTCAAAAATTCAAGATTCATCTCTCAAAGTTGAATTAGTGTTGAGACGCTCTCCTTCATAATTTATTGATGGACATTGTAACATACCTTGGATATGTGTGTGTCTTGTACTTATAAATGCCTATTTTTTAATGACCATGTGTTTTTTTCAATTATATACCAAACGTGCTCCCACCACACCATGTAAAGCACAACTTGGTGAACTTCACATTTGCAACAAGTGGTGAACTTCACTTTTTTATAAAATTAAAATGCGAGGACTTCAACAAATTTTTGTTTAAATGGAGTTTCACACTTCTTTTTTAATGACCATGTGTTTTTTTCAATTTTATACCAAGTGTGCTCCCACCATGTAAAGCGCAATTTGTTGAACTTGAAATTTTAATAAACTTTTTTGCTTAAATTGAGTTTCACACATCAATTATTGCTTTGAAAGTTTTGTTTTACATAATTTGTGTACACTAAATCACATTAATTTTCTAAAATTTATTTTGAATTTATTTTAAATAGTAATTTAAAAAAATAATTGTAAATGTCCACTGTAGATATATATATCATGGAGGATGAATGATAAAGATCAATAGAATCCCATATCTCTACGAGAGAGGGGGATCAGGGATCGAGAGATGTTCATGGTATTTAAATATAATCCTAAATCTCCATACATATACTTAAATGTGTGTACATATGGAATTGATTTTTATCAACTTTGTGAGTTAAATTAGTTGTTAATAAGTTTTATTTTTTATTTTTTAGGAGCTAAGAGGAGAAGGGTCTCTACTCCATCAATGGAGCATGCCCATGGTTCACCCATTCGTGGTATGGTTCATGCAATTTAATCAATGAATATGTACATCTATTTATATCTATGAATGTATTTTTGAATTTATTATAAATTCAATTTTGTTTATAAAGCTTCTCTCTCGTCTCGAGAGGTTGGTGGTGGTTCAAATACCCTTAGAGGGCCATCAATAAGTGCTAGAAGGTTGCGTGAAGGTGGTGATATGTATTTCCCCAGAGGCCAATCAACAGATGGTCGTGTTGGTTCTCAGCAGGCTTGTTTTGGTTCTCAACAGTCTCAGGGTGGGCAAGATGCTAGCCAACCACATCAAGGTGGCCATAAATTTGAATATTTTTTTGATTCAATTTGTACAAATTTGTTTACATGTGTTTTTTATAATATACAAAATTTTATATATTGACGCATAGGCTGAAAATGATCCAAATGTTGATAAAAAAATACATAGGGTAGAACGCGTCATTCAAGAAGAAGGTTGTCCACCCACCACAACTTATCCAACCAAAATTTCCGATATACCTTGAGAAAGAAACATGCAACAATGCACCTTAGAAAGGTGTCAACATCTTCATGCAAAATTGCAGAGAGATCTCATGGCTTTGACTCTACCTACTAAGAGTCGCAAAGCTTGGAAATAGTTACACACTCTTAGGCGAACTAGTAGATGTGTAACGAAAGCTTGGGCCAACCACTGATTCTTTTGTAGAAGTCATGAGAAAAATAAAGGAAATAGTGATGGGTCCTGATAAATGGGAGGTTGTTAAACAAAGAGTTACAACAGATATGGCCAAGCCTATGTTTAATTTCAAATAAGGGCCAAAAAGAAAGATGCTAAAGATGCAATATTTCAAGCACCTTAATATAGCTCACTATTTGTATGATAGACACCTTGCGGCCTATAGAAGACTCCCATGGAACGACGAGGTTCTGCTTTATTTTGAAAAATTATTTTATGTAGAATTATTTTTGCAAATGAAACCCAATTATAATGACATTCCCTCTAAATTTTTTGGTCCTAGGAAAGGTCGATTGTGTGACCATAGGGGTGCAAGGCGTGACGTTGAGTTACCTCGCCCTGATCCACCATTGGTTATTCGAACTTTTTGTGTCGAAACTTTGCGGTCATAGATGGAAGCCACTTATCAAATTAGTCGAGAAGCAAGGGATGCCATCATCGACAATGCTCAAAGTGGATTGGGTGGAGTCGATGTTTGTCTGAATCGACAAAGAGCACGTGAGAATGCACGAACTAATTTTGTGTATTATATAGATGAAGAGATTGACAACATGAGTGTTGAAGATCTCAAAACATATGCAAAGAATTGTTGCAATGGTTGGCATGATCTAATTGTTCATAAGGAAGAGGGCATGGGAACGGTATGTGTTAATGGTTAGGGTTCAATTATTTTAACACATGTACAATTTGTCATAAATACATATTGTTACATAGCATTTTTCACCGTCCCTGTAATCCCTCACCCCACATATTGGAGGGTCTTTCCCGTGACTTGTGAGCAGTGTCAAACTCTGCAAATACATTCTTTTCATCCTTCTGCATAAGGACATGATTCTTCCTGTTGCACATTTCCTCAAGAAACACTCAAAAACCTATGTTTTGGCATTGGAACAGGTACCCAGTTCATCCCTCGCGCCAATGGGGAAAATTTGCACTAGAGGCTGCATTAGCTGGCACTCTGTCCCTGTGTTAAGCCCGTGCTAGCCTTTTTGGGAATATTTTTTAACAAATTGGAGGCATAAGTTTCATTTAACCACCTCAGGAATGACTCATTGCAAGTGGTTAAACTCGATAAACCATGGATCTCTTCCTTTAGGAAATGGTTGATGGAATATTCTAAGACGATAGGACTCCCCCCCCCATGATTATAGGAATCCTAACCTCTCCTTCTCCCTCTATATAAACCAACATTCTCCCTTTACAAAAGCTAGAGCTGAACATATAGCCAAGAAGCTGAACTCGGAGAAGAGAAATTATAGCTGAGTAATCGCTATATAAAAGGTTGAACCAAGGAGGATCCCGTAGAGAGAGCCCCGTCTAAATTCCCGACGAGCTTTGTGAGACGTACTCTGCTGGAACCCTGCTGGAGGATATGGCAACGTCGAAGCTTGGTTGTACTCTTCCTTCTTTAATTTGATATACTCGACTATGATATTGTTTCCATCTATGTGTTATGCTTATTTAATGCATATGATTTAGTCTTCTTCGACTAATTGATAGTTAGGAATACGAAATAGTATGTTGCATATCGTCTTCGTTTCTTGTGTATGTGCAAGTATCCAGGCGTGAGAATGAGCAGATCGTGACCTGTCGGATTAGGAGCGGGAGGCAACCATTCTTCTAGACGACACAACAACGCAGGACCTAAGGTAGGTGCTCTGTCGAGTCTTTTTCCATTCTTAACTAGGAATTGATGTCATAGTGTGTCTTGTTTGTGGCTAGACCCACTCTAGGGCTAGTGGGATCGCCTCTGTCCATAGAGGGGATTTACCTCACCAAAAAATTGGCGACTCCATTGGAGATTAGTGCAAGTTTGTCTTTCATCTATTAGATATTCTTCTTGGTCTTTGCTTTCTTAAATTTCCTTTTCTCAGTTGTTTTGCTGAGTCTTAGACCCCTATTTATCCCCAGAGGAACAAATCTGACCTCTGTTTTTCCAAAATTTTCATCTTTTCAAGGTTGGATTGATTGGCGCGATTTCCAGCCTAACAGTCACACCCACTGGCGTGTGTTTCTAGTTCATCTCCCGTACCATCCCCTGTCTGGCGTGGATTACAGCCAGATAGTCACGGAAATTCTTGTAGGTGCTAGGGTTTTCCCTGTTTTGGAGATTTTGGTCCCTCCTGGTGTCTCTGGGTGTTTTCTTGGCTTGATTTGAATGCTTTGGGTTTTTTTGTGACTGCGATCAGCATTTTTCCTTTAGTTGTTTTTCCATTTCTTTCAGCATCATGGCTTTAGGGTTTTCTAGTGCTTTGACATGTTGAGCCTTCTATTGGAGTTTGGGTCTCTTGTTTCGTGGTCACCTTCGTTATTTGTTTGATTGCATTCAGCTCCCTGGATCCGTTTTGAGTGGTTTCTTTTGGTGAAATGAGTCTTGAGTGAGTCTTGTCTCTTTCATTTAGTTTTGCTTCCTATCACTCCAAGCATATCTCACATTGATTGTATGGGTCCGTTTTGACATCTTTCTTCGATTTGAGAGATTGTGACATTGGTTTGAGTTCTTGTCTTGTTTGCTTTTGAGTTGTTTGAGTTGTGTTGTTTCGAATCTTGCATCGACATTCTTGAACTAGTGTGAATATTTGTTTTTCATGTTATTTAGTGCATTGTTTTCTCTATTACATTGAAAAAATCAAAATATATTTTTTGCTTAAATTTTTGTTTGCATTGTAGAATTGAAAAATATTTCGCATAACTAGCATTTGGAATTCTAGGAAAGATTTCTCGTTCTCATTAGTTTGCATCAGGTTTTGTAGTGAGTACTTATGTGTGTTCTCATTTTTGCTATCGCTTGAAAATTCCTAACCTTCTCATAGATAGCTCTTCATTGAATGAAATGTTATTTTATGGCATGTAGCTTTCATTCAGGGATTTGTGAGATCCAAAATCTGGTAGGACCTTGGAATTGAAACGTAAATACAAGATCAACTTAAAATTTATTCAATTAACCTAAGGCAACATTGAAACTTAACAAAACAATTAGTGGTATAAGTTAGAGACGTGTTCTGGCATCTTAAAACCTAGTAGTTGTCGCTTTCCATCTGGCTTCAGACAGTGCTAGTACGGACTTGTGCTCCTTGTACCATCGAGTATATAAAGGGAGACCCTTCTAGGTTTCAATCCTTTTATCCGTAGGAAGCCAAGTTTGCCGCCTTGTGACCGTGATACACCGAACACAACATTCGAGGAGACTACCTGCACGTACGTCAAGTCCTTGGTTGATTTTTCTTTCATTTTATAACCAAGGTGTATATGGCAGTTCACAGGAACCTGGAACACCCTTTTACCTAGACTACCTGAGCAGTCATTTTCAGTCTTTACTGACTCCATAAATTTTAAAATATCTTCGAGCAATTGTCCTTTCATGCTCATTTCAACCTGAAAGTGATAGAATCATATTTTCCTGTTTCTCGACTCTTAAAATATGAAACAATAGATTTTTGTTTTAATGTCTTAAAATTAAATACCTACGAAATATTCCTGGTTAAATTTATTTTCCTTAGGGTGTTGTTTTAAAAGTTGTTTCTGAAGTCAACATTTCCAGAGTTCACTAACCCAGGAATCCCTTCCTGTTGAAGAGGTAAATCCCCTTTGCAGACAGAGGCGATCCCACTAGCCTAGATCGGGTCTAGCAAAAATCAAGTCACGCAATGATGTTGGTTCCTAGTTACAAAAAGACAAAGATCACGATGAGTAGCCTACCTCAAATCCCATGGAGTTGTTGTTGAAGAAAAGATGATGTTTCCCGTCCCTCGCTTGATAGATCACAATCCTTCCATTCGACACGTCTGAACACCTGTACACATGCAAGGAAACGATGACATACAACATAAAATCTAAAGCATGTAACTATATATCAGTCAGAGAGGATATAATTCATTGCATTACATAAAGAAATAAACACATGAATGGAACCAAAATCAAAGTCGCTTATATTATAAATGACAAAAGGGATATTACAACCAAATTATTTGACGCTATGATATTCCTTCGGTGGGGCTTGCAGCAGAGCGGGTCTCAATCTAGATGAAGCTCTCCCTCTTACAGGATTCTCTTCGGCTTGGCTCTCAATAGCTGCCCAGCTATAGTTTCCTTCCTACAAGTTCAGCTCCCAAGCGTTCATCTAGCTTGGAAATGGAGAGGGAAAGCTTTTATAGATGGAGGAAGGGAAGTTGGATCCCTATAATCATGGGATAGGCCCTATCTCTTAGGAAGGTTCCATGAGAGGTGGAAAACCACTTCCTATACATGGAGATCCGAAGCCAAACCACTCAACTTCTTTTGATGATTCATTCAGGAGTTTATTAGAATCAAACTTCTGCCATTTATTTTCAAAAAACATCCCTTAATAAGCTTGGCACAAGTGAAACATGGGGACAGAGCGCTAGTTGGCATGCCCTCTAGTGTGGATTTCCCCCATTGGCACGAGGGATGAACTGACTAGTCGTGCCAAGGTTAAAACATCTGTTTTTAGGGTTTTTCAGAGGAAATGTTCTTCAGGAGAATGATTTTCCTTATACAAGAGGATGCCATGAAGGTGGTTTCAAGACATTTTATTGTTCACAGGTCATAGGAATATTCATCCAATGTACAGGACGAGGGATTGTAGGGACGGTGACAAAATGTTGTGTAACAGATGCCCCTTAAAGCATGAGGTCCGAGAGAGAGGGAGGGGTGAAATGCTTTATGAGAATGCGCCCAACTGAAAACACTGTTGTCAGAAGACCTGAAAATACAAGTACAACTGATATCTCTGATACATGATATGTGGTATGGGCGCAACCATCCATAATAGAGTGTACAATAACCAGGATCCAAGGTATGGACGTAGCCATCCAGTAAAGAAGAATCAACAAGTAGACTCAGGCATGGTCATAGCCATCCAATCAAATGAGTTATGTAACTAATCATGATAATCCACAAAGAATCCGCAGTCTAGATTTCATCAGACAAAATCCAGGGTATTGCGCTCCATCTTGACCCGAATAGAGTACAAGTCCGAGCATGTGAATAAGTGAGCTGAAGTCGAACATGAAATAACATCATCGGATTACCAGCCAATAATGAAAGCCATTAACAGATGTGAGAGGAACCACCAATAATGAGGATGGCCCTCAAGGTACTATAGGTACAATCCACGGAATGTGAACAGTGAGTTGGCGTCGAACACCCGCAGAATCATCTGATCGAAGGTCAATAATGAAAACCTTGCGTCGAATGCGAAGAACCTGCCATTGAGGCATGCGGGCTCCAAGGTACCTGAAGGGAGTCTCTAGATCAGCTTCCTGGCTAATGAGATGAAGTCGACAGGAAGTGACCTTGATCGAAGGTGGGCCATAGTGTTTCGCATGTCATCGATGTGAGACAGAGGAACATGATGTTTGCGAATCAAGATCAGTAGAGAATCAGAGGGAGGTTGAAAACTACAGAGGCCAACTTCGCTTGAACATATTGGCGGCACAACACTGGATTTGGAAGTATTTGACATCAAAGGATCTGAGGTCATGATGACATGGCAAAGAGCAAATGAGTTGTCAAAAGAGATTACCCAAACCCACGGAGGCAAGCAGAGAACTAGATGAGATGTCCCCAACCCGACACGAATGCAGCCAAGTGCCATGTTCAAGAGTGACATACTGCCGACACGACAGTGATACTGGTTCCATTTTCCCCCACCATTTCTGGTGAGTACCTCTTTATTTTTACACAAGCTTGAAAAGGATACCATATGCTTGTCATATAAGTTTGTCCTTCGGACAAATCCAAACTAGTACATTTAACGAGCCCTAAGAAGGAGGAACTCAAGTATCGTCATTATGACGGAGTCCGATGTCATCAATTTTTAATGAGTCTGACAAAGGAAGAACTCAGTATCTTTTCATTTTTAGAGAGTTTGAAAAGACAGCGAAAAATAAAACTCTAGAAGTCCCTTTTTGTAGATAGTCTCACAGATCCGAAAATGTAGAAAACTATGTCTGAGAAAACCTCCTAGTCACGATAGGCTAGGGTATTCCTTTTTCGTAAATAATCTATCCCAACCTGAAAAAGGGGTAAACGTATACTGGGTAGATGTCACTTCGCAGCCAATTTAACGAGTTCAAAACGACAAGCGTCTCAACAATATTTTCAATTTTAGAGAGTCAGAAAAGAGCTGAAAGTTGACTCCTCCTGGAGGAACGAGTAGTATAAAGGGAAGCAAATAGTTCCGGTGATGGTGGAACTACTCTGAACAAGATAAAGGTCAAGAGGTTGGTTAATAAGACCACCTATTGCAGCAGTTCCTCAGGAATGGGTAAAACAACCAAGTGAAGGCATATGATCGGCCAAGCAGATAATGACGATGGAGTGAGAAAACCAAGGCTCATCTGGCAAAAATAGGCTGATAAAATGGAAATAAAAAGAGGTAAAATGGGAATGGTTTCATTTTTACACAAGCTTGAAATCAGGAAACTCTTCTTGAAGTTGGTTTCATTTTTACACAAGCTTGAAACAAAGATAAACTATGCTTGAAACTAGTTTCATTTTTACACAAGCTTGAAATGGAAACAAACTATGCTTTAAAAAGTAAGCATGCCCCCAGCATGGTGACTCAATTCGAGGTACATGCCCCCCAAGCTTCAATCCATATGAAAGGCAGATGGAGTGAAGGTTCAAATCACGATATTAAGGAAAATACTCGACTGGGATTTTACGAGATCTTATCAAAGACTCGAATTGAACGGGAACATGCTTCATTGTTTTAACGAGGTTGACACATTAAAAGAACTATCCTCGTGACCTAATTCATTTTTTAACGAGGTTGAAATAGAAAATGAAACATCCTCTTGACATATTGTTTCATTTTTTAGGGAGCTTGACACAAGGAAATGAACTGTGCTCCAAAGACCTTGTTTCATTTTTTAAGGAGCTTGATACAAGAAAATAAACTATGCTCCAACCAACTTGTTTCATTTTTTAAGGAGCTTGACACAAGAAAATGAACTATGCTCCTAAGGCAATGCATCATGATGAATAAGAAGTCATGGCTTCCAAGAGATTCTCATCCGATGGGAGAACAACATCTCGAAAGTCTAGACCCAATGCCCCCAGCGCACGATGTACAACGGCAATAGCACTGAATACGGGAACAGGACAGGTAGCCACATAATTAACATGCGGCAGGGATGACACAACCGGTAGATAAAGATTCGACGGGGATGATGGTGGGCTAGTTGCCATATGAGTACCAAATAACGCAAGCTGATCGATGGTCACAATCTAACCTTGGTGTGGAAAACACATCACATGAAAGAGGGAGGAGACAAGCACTCCCATGGCATAAGTATAATCGTGGCCTAGGAGTAAATTAAAGTCCAAGGGTCCAGGAACAATGATCACATCCATTTGGACAGTTTTCCATCCCAAAGTAACAGGCAACTTCGGAAGGATCCCTAATGGTTGACTAGTTCCTCTGTTAAATGCCAACGATTCTGCGTAACAGGCACAAGTGGCGGCGAACCGAAAGCTTGCCAAGTAGTTGAGGATAAAATACTAACAGACGCGCCTTCATCTATAATGGTGTCGGGTACGACTAGATGGGAGGCATGTATCGTGATCTCAAAGGGCACATAAGAAGGATGGCGGTATCTTGCAAATCGACTCCAATCGAAGGAAGTGACCAAACTACTTGGAGGGGATACCATCGAATCGAGATGGTCTTCCCCTATTGTTACGGGAGAAGAAGGAGCATCCTCCATGACCTCCATCATGGAGTTGGGAGGGGTATCCTCTGGGACCTCCATCACGGGAGGTGGAGGAGCAGCTTCTTGAGGTATATGAATAGGAGAATATTTCTCCAAGTCTGAAGAATCTGATGAAACAAGAATAACATGAGGGGGATGAGACCCACTCTCGACGGGAAAGACCTAATGAACCATAGATGAGATCAATTCGATTGATCCCATGACCAATGGTTGGTTAGGGATGGATTCATGATGATGAATTTCCGGGGGAGTAGGATCAAGCAAGGGTGACTCTTGACTGATCGTTGAATCAACCGGTGAAGGACTCAAAGAAAGCTGTTTGTAACCAGCCAGAAGGCACGATGCAAAAACAGTCGAGTTGTCCAAAACTATCTTGGATTCATCCATATACAGACAAAGGTGAATGGCATGGTTCCCTTCACACAACTTACAGGGATTGGCAATCTTACCCTGCTTCATAGGAGCTTTACCAACACTAGCTGAAGACATGCCCCCAACCTGTCACCCGGAAGCCAAAGGCAACGACGGACGACTGTTGGACCATACTTCGAGCACCTTCAGAATGCCAGGGCAATCTCAAAGAATATGGTCACCTATGCACAACATGTAAGGGAATTTGGCTTTCTGTGGAGGGTCTGATGGTTTATCGATGGATGGTTTCTTAGGTGCAATAGCCGCAGAGCTAGCCTCTCCTTTATCTGATTTCTTTGTCTTATTCTTCTTAGCCACCTGGGTAGTAGAATCTAAAATTTCACCAGGAAAAGTAGAAGGTGAGGATGAAGAAACAGGCAAAGAAGTGGAGAGGTCCACCTTCGAACCAACTTGGCATTGCTCAGGCGGAGGAGTGGATGGTACGGTAGCTGGAACACTTGGAACCACAAAGGTTGAAAACAACCAAACAGGAAGCCCAATAGTTAACCCAGGAATGGAAAATGCTACCATATAAGGAGCACCAACATTTCCAAAAGAAGGAAAAGGACTAGGACTCCCTTCAGAGGGGACTCCTTGATTGGAAAACTTCGGAAACGTTTCCATCAGAAAAAACTAAAAAAAAAACACCTTAAGGAAACTAACTTTAACCATGAATATTTCGTGGGCAGTTAATTTTTAAAACACTGAAACCAGACTTTGTTGTTTCATATTTTAAGAGTTGAGAAACAAGCAAAAGGTGACTTTGTCGCTTTCAAGTTGGACATGAGCTTGAAAGGACAAAATCTCGATGATCTTTTCAGTTAAAAGAGTCAGTAAAGATCAAAATGTCTGCTCTAGTAATCTAGGTAAATGGGTGTACCAGATATCCGTGAATTTCCATATACACCTTGGTAAAAACGAAAAATAAATCAACCAAGGACTTGACGTATGTGCAGGTAATCTCCCCGAATGCTCTGTCTAGTGTATCACGGGTAAAAGGCGGTAGACTTGGCTTCCTACAGATAAAGGATTGCAACCTAATGGGGTCTCCCTTTATAAACTCGACGGTATGGGGAGCACAAGTCCGTACTAGTGCTGTCTAAAGCCAAATGGCGAATGACAACTACTAGGTTTAACGATGCCGGAACATGTCTCTACCTTAGACTACTAAAAAATTTCGTTAGGTTTCAATGCTTCCTTAGGTTGATTGAATAAATTTTATGGTTGATCTTCAATTATGTCTCGGTTTCAAGGCCCTACCACATGTCATCTGACAATCTCCTATATTCAGCTATATGAGAAAAGAAATCTTTCAATTCGATGAATGCTATCTAGTTAAGAGAAGAGTTTCAAACAATGATGCAACAAACAGCAATACTGAAAACAAAACTTTTTCCAAACTAGATGACTTTCACTATCCAAAAGTAATCTAAAACATTCGACAATGTGAATTATGCAATGTAATCTATGCAAAATCCTCTTTTTTGAAAACTATGCAATTGTAATCTATGCATAATTTTCTTTTTTTTTCAAATGATAAGAATGCACTCAATACATTTTTCGATGAAATGAGAATATACTTAATACACACTTTTAATGAAAGAGAATGCACTCGATGTGAATTTTAGCTTTCAATCATTAAACAATGTGATCTAAGTTCAATGATAAATCTTAAAGATACTTTTCAATGCAATGTGATCTAATGCATTTTAACGAAAATAAAACTTTGATACGAAAAATAAATGAACGCAAATCTTCTTAATGAAGGATGAAGGCAAAAGGGATGAAAACAAACACTAAGAATGTAATCGTTGTTTCAAACACTTTGTAACAAAATTCCTCAAAAGGCTACAAGACACATGAGGTCAAGTACAAGAAGGACTTCCAAAGCATGAGTTCAAAACAAGGCATTCATTCCCTTTTACATCAAGCAATCATAAAAATGAACCAGGACCAAAAGTCAAGCTCAGAAAACCCAAGAATAGGCAAACCCTAAAACCAAGCAAGGTTGGCATGTTTTTTTGGCTGTAATTTGCACCAAACAGGGGTTGGGGCTGGTGCCTAACCAGCAACAAGCACTAGTTGGCGTGACTGTCAAGAGAAAAACTGTGCCAAGTTGGTTTACCCTAGTAAAATGATAAAAAAGGACAAACTAAGACTATATTTGGTCTTCTGGGGGCTGAAGGTTTGACACCAAAGGAGGCGAACTATAAGAGAAATAAATCAATCAAAAGCTAAAAACAACCAAAAGAGGAAATACTAACTCCAACTGAATCCCTAGTGGAGTCGCCAATTTGTTGAAGAGGTAAATCCCCTCTGCGGACAAAGGCAATCCCACTAGCCCAGATCAGGTCTAGCAACAATCAAGTTATGCAATGACGTTGGTTCCTAGTTAAAAAAAGACAAAGATCGCGATGAGTATCCTACCTAAAATCCCACGCAGTTGTCGTTGAAGAAAAGATGATGTTTCCCATCCCTCACTTGACAGATCACAATCCTTACATTCGACACGTTCGAACACCTGTACACATGCAAGGAAACGATGACATACAACGTAAAATCTAAAGCATGTAACTATACATCAGTCAGAGAGGATATAATTCATTGCATTACATAAAGAAATGAACACATGAATGGAACCAAAATCAGAGTCGCTTATATTATAAATGAAAAAATGGAGATTACAACCAAATGCTTTGACGCTATGATCTTCCTTCGATGGGGCTTGTAGCGGAGCGTGTCTCAACAAAGCCCGTTGGGATTCTGGACGAAGCTCTCTCTCTTACGGGATTCTCTTCGGCTTCGCTCTCAATAGTTGCCCAACTATAGTTTCCTTCCTACAATTTCATCTCCCAAGCATTCAGCTAGCTTGGAAATGGAGAGGGAAAGCTTTTATAGATGGAGGAAGGGAAGTTGGGGTCCCTATAATCATGGGATAGGACCTATCTCTTAGGAAGGTTCCATGAGAGGTGGAAAACCACTTTCTATACATGGAGATCCGAAGCCAAACCACTCAACTTCTTTTGATGATTCATTCAGGAGTTTGCTAGAATCAAACTTCTACCATTTTTTTTTTTTAAAATCCAATAATAAGATTGGCGTGAGTGAAACATAGGGACAGAGCACCAATTGGTGCGCCCTCTAGTGTGGATTTCCCCCATTGGCGCGAGGGATGAACTGAATAGTCACGCCAAGGCTAAAACATCTGTTTTTAGGGTTTTTTAGAGGAAATGTTCTTCATGAGAATGTTTGTCCTTATACAAGAGGATGCCATGAAGGTGGTTTCAGGACATTTTACTGTTCATAGGTCACGGGAATAGTCCTCCAATGTAGGGGATGAGGGATTTCAGGGACAGTGAAAAAATTCTGTGTAACACTTCCGATGGGAATCCTAGTCCTTTTCCTACTTTTGGGAATGTTGGTGCTCCTTATATGGCAACGTTGTCCCTGCCTGGTTTAACTATTGGATTGCCTATATGGTTATTTTCAACCTCGGTGGTCCTGAGTGTTCCATCCACCGTACAACCATCTCCTCCACCTGAATAACATCATGTTGCTTCTAAGTTGACCTTTCCCCTTCTTCGCCTATTTCTTCGTCCTCCTCTTCTACTTTGCCTGGTGAAATTTTGGACTCCAGTAACCAGGTGGCTAAGAAGAAGAAGAAGAAGCCAAAGAAGAAGAAGTCAGATAAGCGAGAGGCTAACTCTGCGGCTGTTACACCTAAGAAACCTTCCTCTGAGAAACCATCCAACCTTCCACGGAAAGTCAAATTCCCTTTCATGCTTTGCAAAGGTAACCATCTGCTTTGAGACTACTCTGGCATTCCCAAAGTACTTGACGCATGGTCTGACGGTCGTCCACTATTTCTTTTGCTTTTGGAAGTCATATTGATAACACATCTTCGACTAGCTTTGGTAAGACTCATAAGAAACAGGGCAAGATTACCAATCCCTGTAAGTTGTGTGAAGGGAATCATCCCATTCACCTTTCTCCGTACATGGATGAAGCCAAGAGAGTGTTGGACAACTCCAATGTTTCTACACCATGACTTTCGGCTGGCTATCAGAAGCTCTCTTTCAGTCCTCTGCTAGTTTATTCCACGCTCGGTAAAGCGTCATCCTTGGTCGATCCCGTGCCTCTGGAAATTAAAGTTTAGGAATATGTTCCCGACCAAACATTGATCGAGGAATCAGTTGATCTGACCCCATCTGTGGTTCATCAGGTCTTTTCCGTTAAGAGTGGATCTTTTCCCCCTCATTTTCTTCTGGTTTCTTCAGATTATTCAGACTTGGAGAAATATTCTTCCATCCCTGTAGTTCAAGAAACTTCTCCTCCTACTCCCATGATGGAAGTCCAGGAGAGTGCTCCTCTTACTACGGTAACACCAGCGGAAGACCATCTCAGTTCGATGGTACCTCCTCCAAGTATTTTGGCTGCTTCCTTCGATTGGAGTCGATTTGCAGGATACTGCCTTCCTTCTTATGTGCCTTTTGAGATCACGGTACAAACCTTTGATCTGGTCATGCCTAGCACCATTATATATGAAGGTGCGTCTGTTAGTATTCTGTCTTCCACTACTTAGCAAGATTTTGGTTCTCCACTGCTTATGCCTGTTACCCAGAATCTGTTGGATTTTAACAGAGGAACTATTCACTCGTTAGGGATCCTTCCGAAGTTTCCTGTTACTTTTGGGGGGGGGGGGAATCATCTATATAGATGTGATGGTTGTTCCAGGCCCCTTGGATTTTAATTTACTCTTGGGGCGTGACTATAATTATGTCATGGGTGTGCTTGTCTCTTCCCTCTTTCATGTGATCTGTTTCCCACAAAAAGTTCGAATCGTGACCATTGATTAGCTTTCATTCTTTGGTCTTGATGTGACATCTGGTCCACCATCGTCCCTTCTGGGTTTTTATCCACCAGTTGTATCTTCCCCGCTGCAATTTAATTATGTGGCTACCTATCCCATGCCCGCATTCAATGATAGTTCCATTGTTCATCATGTGCTAGGGGCATTGGGTCCTGATTTCCAAGATGTTGTTCTCCCATCAAATGTGAACCTCTTGGAATCCATGACCTCTTATTCGTCGTAATGAAAGGTGTTCAGAGAAAATTTCGTTTTTCTTGTGTCAAGCTCCTTAAAAAATGAAACAAGGTCCTTGGAACAGAGTTCGTTTTCTTGTGTCAAGCTCCTTTAAAAATGAAACAAGCTCGTTGAGGATGGTTCGTCTTCTATGTCAACCTTGTTAAAAAATGAATTAGATCTTGAGGATAGTTCTTTTAATGTGTCAACCTCGTTAAAACAATGAAACACTTTCCTGTTCAATTCGAGTCTTTGATCAGATCTCGTAAAATCCCAGTTGAGTCTTTCTCTTGATCTTGTCACTGAACCTTCACTCCCTCCATCTGTTTACTCAGGTGCATGGACTGAAGCTTGGGGGGCATGTTACTTGAATTGAGTCACCATGCTGGGGGCATCCTTACTTTTTTCAAGCATAGTTTGTTTCCATTTCAATATTGTGTAAAAATGAAACCAGTTTCAAGCATAGTTTATCTTTGTTTCAAGATTGTGTAAAAATGAAACCAACTTCAAGCAGAGTTTCTTGATTTCAAGCTTATGTAAAAATGAAACCATTCCAATTTTACCTCTCGTGATTGCCATTTATCAGCCTATTTTTCTAGATGAGCCTTGGTTTACTGATTCCACCATCACTATCTGCTTGGCCGGTCATATGCCTTCACTTGGTTGTTTTAACCATTCCTGAGGAACCGTTGTGATGAGTGGTCTTGTTAGCCAGCCTCTTGACCTTTATCTTGTTCTGAGTTGTTCCACCATTACCGGAACCAGTAGCTACCCTTAATACCAGTCGTTCCTCCAGGAGGAGTCAAATTTCAGCTCTTTTCTGACTCTCCAAAATTGAAAATATTGTTGAGACGCTTGTCGTTTTGAACTTGTTAAATCGCTGCGAAACGATATCTACCCAGTATACGTTTAACCCTTTTTCGAGCTGGGATATATTATTTACGAAAAAGGAATACCTTAGCCGATCACGACTAAGAGGTTCTCTCGGACATAGTTTTCAACCTTTTCAGATCTGAGGGACTATTTACGAAAAAGGCCTTGCTGGAGTTTTCTTTTTCGTTGTCTTTTCAAACTCTTTAAACATGAAAATATGCCGAGTTCTTCCTTTGTCAAAATCGTTAAACCCTAATGACATCAGAAATCGTCACCATGACATTAACCGAGTTCCTCCTTCCTAGGGCTCGTAAAATTTACTAGGTTGGATTTGTTCGAAGGACAAATTACATTGCAAGCACATGTTATCCCCTTCAAGCTTGTTTTAAAAAATAATTGGGGTACTCGCCAAAAATGGTTGGAGAAAATGGAACCAAGATTGTAGTCATGTTGGCAGTGTGTCGCTCTTGAACATGGCACTTGTCTGCATTTGTGTTAGGTTGGGAACATCTCACCTCGTTATCTACTTGCCTCCATGGGTTTGGGAAATATCTTTTGACCACTCATCTACTCTTTGTCATGTCACCATGACCTCAGATACCTTGATGGAAAATACTACCAAATCCAGTGTCGTGCTGCCAATATGTTCAAGAGAAGTTTGTCTCTGCATTTTTCAACCTCCCTCTGATTCTCTGTTGGTCTTGATTCGCAAACATCATATTCCTCTGTCTCATGTCGATGATGTGGGAAACATTATGGCCCACCTTCGATCAAGGTCACTTCCTGTCAACTTCAGCTCATTATCCAGAAAGTTTATCTAGATACTCCCTTCAGGTACCTTGGAGCCTACATGCCTCAATGGCAGGTTCTTCGCATTCGACGCAAGGTCTACATCATTAGCCTTCGATTGACTAAATCTACGGGTGTTCGACATCAGATCACCGTTCACATTCCGTGGATTGTACCTTTGTACCTTGAGAGCCATTATCATTATTGATGGTTTCTCTCGCATCTGTTAACAACTTTAATCATTGGCTAGTAATCATACTATGTTCTTGCATGTTTGACTTTAGCTCACATATTCACATGCTTGAATTTTTCCTGTGTTCGGGTCGAGATGGAGCGCAAGACCCTGGGTTTTTTCTGATAAAATCTAGGCTGCGGGTTTCTTTGTGGGTTACTATGACTTATTATATGACTTTTTGATTGGATGGATTCAACCATACTTGAGTCTATTTGTGGATCCTTACTGCTGGATGGTTGTGTTCATACCGTGAATCTCATTGTTTACGTACTTTCTTATCGATGGTTGCGCCCATGCCACATGTCATATATCAGATGTATCAGTTGTATTCGTACTTGCAGGTTTTCTAGCAACAGTGTTTTGGTTGAACACATTCCCATAAAGCACTTCACCCCTCCCTCTCTCTCGGACCTCATGCTTTAGGGGGCATATGTTACACAACATTTTGTCATCGTCCCTACAATCCCTCACCCCGCATATTGGAGGGTATTTCCCATGACCTATGAGCCGTGTAAAACTATGAAAATACATTCTTTGCATCCTTCTGCATAAGGACATGATTCTTCCTGTTGAACATTTCCTCAAGAAACACTCAAAAACCTATGTTTTGGCATTGGCGCGGGTACCTAGTTCATCCCTCGCGCCAATGGGGAAAATTTACACTAGAGACCGCGCCATCTGGTGCTCTGTCCCTATGTTAAGCCCACACCAACATTTTTGGGAATGTTTTTTAACAAATTGGAGGTAGAAGTTTCCTTTAACCACCTCAGGAATGACTCATTTCTAGTGGTTAAACTCGATAAACCATGGATCTCTTCATTTAGGAAATGGTTGATGGAACATTCTAAGAGGATAGGACTCCCCCCCATGATTATAGGAATCCTAACCTCTCCTCCCTCTATATAAACCAGCCTTCTCCCTTTACAAAAGCTAGATATGAACATATAGCCAAGAAGTTGAACTCAAAGAAGAGACATTATAGCTGAGTAATCGCTATAGAGAAGGTTGAACCAAGGAGGATCCCTGTACCTCGAATTGAGTCACCATGCTGGGGGCATGCTTACTTTTTTCAAGCATAGTTTGTTTCCGTTTCAAGCTTGTGTAAAAATGAAACCAGTTTCAAGCATAGTTTATCTTTGTTTCAAGCTTGTGTAAAAATGAAACCATTCCAATTTTACCTCTCGTGATTGCCATTTTATTGACCTATTTTTCCAGATAAGCCTTGGTTTTTTGATTCCACCGTCACTATCTGCTTGGCCAATCATATGCCTTCACTTGGTTGTTTTACCCATTCCTGAAGAACCGTTGTGATGAGTGGTCTTGTTAGCCAACCTCTTGACCTTTATCTTGTTCTGAGTTGTTGCACCATTATCGGAACCAGTAGCTACCCTTAATACCACTTGTTCCTCCAGGAGGAGTCAACTTTCAGCTCTTTCCTGACTCTCCAAAATTGAAAATATTGTTGAGACGCTTGTTGGTTTGAACTCGTTAAATGGTTGTGAAACGATATCTACCCAGTATACGTTTAACCCCTTTTCAAGCTGGGCTATATTATTTATGAAAAAGGAATACCTTAGCCAATCGCGACTAAGAGGTTCTCTCGGACACAACTTTCTACCTTTTCGGATTTGAGGGACTATTTACGAAAAGGGCCTTGTTGGAGTTTTATTTTCCGTTGTCTTTTCAAACTCTCTAAACATGAAAAGATGCCAAGTTATCCCTTTGTGAGACTCGTTAAACCTTGATGACATTGGAAATCGTCACCATGACATTAACCAAGTTCCTCCTTCCTAAGGCTCTTAAAATGTACTAGGTTGGATTTGTCCGAAGGACAAACTTACATCGCAAGAAAATGATATCCCCTTCAAGGTTGTTTTCAAAAATAATTGGGGTACTCGCCAGAAATGGTGGGGGAAAATGGAACCAAGATTGTAGTCATGTTGGCAGTATGTCTCTCTTGAACATGGCACTTGTCTGCATTCGTGTTGGGTTGGGAACATCTCATCTTGTTATCTGCTTGCCTCCATGGGTTTGGGTAATCTCTTTTGATCACTCATCTGCTCTTTGCCATGTTACCATGACCTCAGATCCCTTGATGTCAAATATTGCCAAATCTAGTGTCGTGCTGCCAATATGTTCAAGAGAAGTTTGCCTCTGCAGTTTTCAACCTCCCTCTGATTCTCTGTTGGTATTGATTCAAAAACATCATATTCCTCTATCTCGCGTCGATGATGTGGGAAAAATTATGGCCCACCTTCGATCAAGATCACTTCCTGTCAACTTCAGCTCATTATCCAAAAAGTTTATCTAGAGACTCCCTTTAGGTACCTTGGAGCTTGCATGCCTCAATGGCAGGTTCTTCGCATTCGACACAAGGTCTACATCATTGGCCTTCAATCGACTGACTCTGTGGGTGTTTGACGTCAGATCACTGTTCACACTCCATGGATTGTACCTTTGAACCATGAGAGCCATTATCATTTTGATGGTTTCTCTCGTGTCTGTTAACAACTTTCATCATTGGCTGGTAATTAGACGATGTTCTTGCATGTTCAACTTCAGCTCACATATTCACATGCTCAAATTTTTACTATGTTCAGGTCAAGATGGAGCGCAAGACCCTGGGTTTTTCCTGATAAAATCCAGGTTGCGGGTTCTTTGTGTGTTACTATGACTTATTATATGACTTTTTTATTGGATGGCTGTGACAATACCTGAGTCTATTTGTGGATCCTTACTGTTGGATGGTTGTGTCCATACCTCGGATCTCATTGTTTATGTACTCTCTTATTGATGGTTGCACCCATGCCACATGTCATATATCAGATGTATCAGTTGTATTCATACTTGCAGGTTTTCCAACAACAATGTTTTGGTCAAATGCATTCTCATAAATCATTTCACCCCTCCCTCTCTCTCAGACCTCATGCTTTAGGGGGCATCTGTTACACAACATTTTGTCACTGTCCCTGCAATCCCTTGCCCCACATATTGGAGAGTCTTTCCCGTGACCTGTGAGCAGTTTCAAACTATGCAAATACATTCTTTGCATCCTTCTGCATAAGGACATGATTCTTCTTGTTGAAAATTTCCTTAAGAAACACTCAAAAACCTTTTTTTTGGCATTGGCATGGGTACCCAGTTCATCCCTTGCGCCAATGGGGGAAATTTGCACTAGAGGCTACACCATCTGGCGCTCTATCCCTGTGTTAAGCCGACGCTAGCCTTTTTTGTAATGTTTTTTAACAAATTGGAGGCGGAATTTTCCTTTAACCACCTCAGGAATGACTCATTGCAAGTGGTTAAACTCGATAAACCGTGGATCTCTTCCTTTAGGAAATGGTTGATGGAACATTCTAAGAGGATAGGACTACCCCCCATGATTATAGGAATCCTAACCTCTCCTTCTCCCTCTATATAAACCAGCCTTCTCCCTTTACAAAAGCTAGAGCTGAACATATAGCCAAGAAGCTAAACTTGGAGAAGAGACATTATAGCTGAGTAATTGTTATAGAGAAGGTCGAACCAAGGACAATCCCGTAGAGAGAGCCCCGTCTGAATTCCCGACGAGCTTTGTGAGACATGCTCTGCTGGAACCCTGCTAGAGGAGATCACAACGTTGAAGCCTGGTTGTACTCTTCCTTCTTTAATTTAATACACTCGACTATGATATTGTTTCCATCTTTGTGTTATGCTTATTTAATGCATATGATTTAGTCTTCTTCGACTGAATGATATTTAGGAATGTAAAATAGTATGTTTTGTATCATCTTCATTTCTTGTGTATGTGCAGGTATCCGAGCGCGAGAACGAGTGGATTGTGACTTGTCGGATCAGGAGCGGGAGGCAACCATTCTTCCAGATGACACAACAGCGCGGGACCTAAGGTAGGTGATCTACCAAGTCTTTGTCCATTCTTAACTAGGAATTGATGTCATAGCATGTCTTTTTTGTGGCTAGACCCACTCTAGGGCTAGTGGGATCGCCTCTATCCGCAGAGGGGATTTACCTCACCAACACGTATATACATGCATTTATTTGTATACATTATTCTAAAAAAAATGTATCATTATATGTTAAAACCATTTGCAGTTGTCATGCTTGATGAATGAAGAAAATGTTAATATCATGTTTGGAGCCTCTGGTTCAAAAAATCAAGATGTTTCTCACCATCAAGATATGTTGGCAAATGTTAGTGTTTTTTAAGTGATATTTTTAAAATAAATAATTGTGCACACATGTACATGTACATATATATAATAAAGCGTTTTAACAGATTCTGATTCCATTCGATGTTTTTGGGATGGCAGTACCTTCTTCTTCCTTGGGAGATGTACCTTATACTTCCTTAGGAGATGTACCAAATCCACAACCACAAGTATGGACAATTTTTCACTTTTAAAATTTATGTTTTTAAGTTATATATTCCACCTCAAAAAGTTCCATTAAAAAATGAGATATATCTATATCTTGAGTTATTTTAAATTTTTTGAATTTTAGGTTCTATCAATAGCATTTTTTCTCCCCAGACTCTAGAGATGGAATAGAAACATCTACACCACTAATGGTGAACAAGATTGTCTAGCTTTTTTTAATATTTTTTGAAAATAGTTTATATGTGCATTTGAACCAAATTTTCATCTATACCTATATATATTGTACGATTTACACGTTTGGAGATGTTCCTGGGGAAGTTTTGTGGGGCGAGCAACAGTGGAGGAGGGACATATGAGGTGTTGCATGATTTTTTTTACATGAAGTTCTCTATATTCTCACTCAATTTTAAAACATCAAATTTTAATGTTTGTACACATTATGTACAGGTTCCCCATGCTTCGCAGGATAGCTCGAGGATTGAGACTTTGCTTGGAAAGGCACTACATCCATCTGTATTTGATGGATGATGCACATGCACTATTTGATATACGATGCACATGCACACGTACAACATTATATTTTCAATAGATTTAGTGTTAAATTTACTTTTTTATTTGTAGTCTTATCTAGATGCAGTCATATATAACTTGATACTTGATACTTGTGAGATCTACAAATTTTGGACATATTTTATGTGAATTGCATTTGGTACATGTGAATGTGATATATAATGTTTTTAAAACTTAAGTTTTGGATGGTTGAACTAAATTTGGCATGTGAAGTAATGTTAGAGTGTTATATATAATTTGTTTGTTTGTTTTTTTTTTTTTTTTAACTCAAGTTTGGGATGGTTGAACTACATTTGGCATGTGATGTGAAGTAATGTTACTTGATACTTGTGATCTATAATGTTTCTTTCAAGTTTTGATACTTGTCATCTATAATGTTTTTCTTTTAAAACTCAAGTTTTGGATGGTTGAAATATATTTGGCATGTGAAGTAATGTTGTGTTATAATTTGTTTTGTTTTTAGCGAGTTTTGTATGATGAGAACTACATTTGGCATAGCAAGTAATGTTGTGTTATAATTTGTTTTTTTAAAACTTAAGTTTTGGATGGTTGAACTACATTTGGCATGTGAAGTAATGTTGTGATTTATAATGTTTTGTTAAATTAAAACTTAAGTTTTGGATGGTTGATCTACATTTGGCATGTAATATAATGTTAAATGTTTTTATTGTATAGTTGAACTACAATTAGCATGGCATGTGAAGTAATGTTGTGAAATAATCAAAACATTTTTTAAACTCAAGTTTTGGATGGTTGAACTACATTTGGCATGTGATTATAATATTATGTTTTGTTTTCAAAATTCAAGTTGTCATTTTCCAAACAAAAAAAAAAAATCACATGAATATATGTACATGTAGAAATGATTTTACACGTGTTTGAATATATATGTTAAAACGATTAAAGTACTATATATATATATATATATAAACAATCATAAGAAGGTTAGGTCTTGTTAGATGTGTCAAAAAATCATAAAAATGCATTCTATAATGTATATATATCCAGTACGTGCAACATTTTTCATCAATTCATGTATAGAAAAGCTACTTTTAGTTAATTCCAATCTAGAACATATATATCTAGTATGTGGAGCATTATTCATCAATGCACATAGAAAAGCTACTTTCAGTTAATTGCATTCTAGAACATATATATCCAATACTTAAACATTTTTCATCAATGCAAATAGAATTTAGCTACTTTCAGTTAATTGCATTCTAGAACATATATATTCAGTACGTGAAACATTTTTCATCAATGCACACGGTAAAACTAATTGAACAATTAATTGCATTCTAGAAAATGTATATATCCAATAATTGCAACATTTTTCATCAATGCACATAGAAAAGCTACTTTCAGGTTAATTTCCTAAAGACTTATATCGACCAATGGACAGACAAATTTTGTACTATTTTCTATAGGAGGAATAGAGAAAGATGTGGGTCAAATCCACCAAAGTCGAAGAAGTGCTCCGAGTCTCTTGTCTGAAAGTAATATTCGTACAAAACTATATACTATGGATGATTTATTTACATCGTGGATACTTTTTACCAAAAGATCCCACGAGAAAAACTAGTCACATTCAGTTCATGTATATATCCAGTATGTGCAACAATTTTCATCAATGCACATAGAAAAGATGTACTTTCAGTGAATTTCATTCTATTATATATATATATATATATATATATATATATATATATATATATATATATATATATATATATATATATATATATATATATATATATATATATATATATATATATATATATATCCAATACATGCAACATTTTTCATCAATGCAAGTATAGAAAATCTACTTTCAGTTGATACTAGTGTGCATGTACTAAAACAATTTACATGTGCAAACACTTGCACAAATACCATAACAAGGCAGCTCAATTTTTAGTTGAGTTCTGGAATTTCTAAAACATGAATCCAAAGAGACGAAATTATTGGGCAGTTCAATCAAAAAAATTCCAATGAAATGCCATCTTCAATGATTCGTTCATGATCCGATTTTGACATTTTCCATTTCTTAATTTTTCGTTTTTTTCTTTGATTGAACCTCTATCAACTTTATGCGTGTTGCACACACCAAGTGACTATATTGAAAACTTATGACATCAAGTTCATAGTCTTCAAAGTAAACAAAATCCCCACTTTGATTAGTTTTTCTAAAAAAATAACCTTTCAGCATAATAGATCCTCTTTCATATGGAAACCCAGATCATTATAGTTTTCTAATAATTTATTTTTTCGTTCAATGTAACGCATCAAATAATAATTTACATTTTCATCGTTGTCAGTAGGTGCAATTACAGCAAAAACATCTCCTGCACAATAAAACAAACTTAACAAACTTATGTATTTAAATTTATTTCTAGATATTTATCATTTGAAAGCAATTCAAATGTTACCTTCTCTAACAATATTAGAAACTTGATCACCATAAGATGATATTGTAGTCTCCTCTGATTTCATTTCTTCAAACATTGCAACAAACATTTTTCTTTTTTTATTTAGCTCTGTATGTTTCCAATCTTTTACGTACATTTTGTTTTCACAAACGTCATTGGATTTTGTGTTGTCTATGGAAACATGACAAAAAAAAGAATATTTTCTTTTATCCAATGCAACCACATTTGTGGACAAATTTTTTTTAATTGAATGAAATTTTCGAGTCCCTTTTATTGTTTTAACGTCATTTCCAATTGATCTATCTACATCTTCGATCCCAATATGCCAAAAAAACCTATATATGGAAAATCCAAAGAAGACTATAAATATGATATCAAAATACCATCAAGGATAATCATTGTGATAAATGTACACTTTTTAAAATTAGATATCCAATAAAAATTGAATTGAATGTACCTTCACACTTCCCTTGATCGGTTAGTCTCATGGCTTAGAGTAGTGATGCACCATTGAACAACTTATTTAGCATCCACAAGTTGGCTTGCAGAGGGGTTCATTTGATATCTTCGAAGTGCTCGTTTTATGCATGCCCTTGCACCGTCATGTTCTCCTTTTCCATGGCCAGTCTCAAAGAATTCCAACAATGTTTAATGCAGGGTTTCTTATGAAGATAACACAACCAAAATAATGGTCGTGAAGATTTGAATTGACCCGTGCATCCATCTAACCGTATCCAATTTTCATTGAATGTTATTCCACAACTTTTCAAGGAGTCATAAATCTTTCCAAAATAGTGTTGTACAAAATATGTATCATGTGTACGATCGTCACTGATATAAAAGTGATATTCTTTAATAACATGTCGATTTTCACTGGTGCTTTCTATATAATCGTAATTTTGTTCACCATGTCTATATAGAATATGGATGAGCATGGATACTTTGTCAGAATGATAGTATTCACTCTGAATTTATTTTTGTTGAGGCGGTAAATCCCCTCTGCGGACAGTGGCGATCCCACTAGCCCAGATCGGGTCTAGCAACAATCAAGTCACGCAATGACATTGGTTCCTAGTTACAAAAATAAAAATATCGCGATGAGTAGCCTACCTCAAATCTCACGTAGTTGTCATTGAAGAAAAGATGATGTTTCCCGTCCCTCACTTGACAGATCACGATCCTTCCGTTCGACACGTCCAAACACCTGTACACATGCAAGGAAACAATGACATACAACGTAAAATATAAAGCATGTAACTATACATTAGTCAAAGAGGATATAATTCATTGCATTACATAAAGGAATGAACACATGAATGGAACCAAAATCAGAGTCGCTTATATTATAAATGACAAAAGGGAGATTACAACCAAATGCATTGACGCTATGATCTTCCTTCGGCGGGGATTGTAGCGGAGTGTGTCTCAACAAAGCCTATCGAGAATCTGGACGAAGCTCTCTCTCTTTGGCTTGGCTCTCAATAGTTGCCCAGCTATAGTTTCCTTCCTACAAGTTCAGCTTCCAAGCGTTCAGCTCTTAGACTTATCATCAGCCCTTGGTCGTACCATTCCCCTAGCACATCAATGGAAGATGGCTATATTTATAGGGGAGAGGAGGAGGTTGGAATCCCTATAATAGTGGAAGGGAGGCCTTATCCCTTGGGAGGTTTTCCCATAAGGTGGAAACAAGAGGCCAAAGGAGGAAGGCTGTGGTTATTCAGTCGAACCACTTCCTATGACTCATCCACGAAGTTGTTGTGATCGAAACTGCGCCTCTTTTTTTTTTTTTTTAATTCCATAAGAATATTGGCAAGGGTGCTTAACTGGGACAGAGCTCCAACTGGCACGGGCTCAGTGTTAATTTTCCTCATTGGCATGAGGGCATAACGGGCTACCAACGCCAAGGAAAAAACAGGTTATTTTAGTGGTCTGCTTAGGAAATGGTCAACAGAAGGATTGTTTTCCTCATGGAAAGGGAAGCAATGATGGTATTTTCAAGGCATGACACTGCTTATTGGTCATAGAAATTACCCTCCAATGGGCGAGATGAGGATTGCAGGGAATGTGTAACAGATGCCCCCTAAAGCATGAGTTCCGAGAGAGAGGGAGGGGTGAAATGCTTTATGAGAACGCGCCCAACTGAAAACACTGTCGTCGGAAGACCTGCAAATACAGGTACAACTGATATCTTTGATACATGATATGTGGTATGGGTGCAACCATCCATAATAGAGTGTACAAAAACCAGGATCCAAGGTATGGACGCATCCATCCAGTAAATAAGGATCAACAAGTAGACTCAGGTATGTTCATAACCATCCAGTCAAATGATTCATGTAACAAATCATGATAATCCATAAAAATCCGCAGCCTGGATCTCATCAGAAAAAATCCAGGGTCTTGTGCTCCATCTCGACCTGAACAGAGTACAAGTTCGAGCATGTGAATAAGTGAGCTGAAGTCGAACATGCAAGAACATCGTCTGATTACCAGCCAATAATGAAAGCCGTTAACAAATGCGAGAGGAACCACCAATAATGAGGATGGACCTCAAGATACTATAGGTAAAATCCATGGAATGTGAACAATGAGTTGGCGTCGAACACCCGCAGAATCATTCAATCGAAGGTCAATAATGAAAACCTTGCATCAGATGTGAAGAACCTGCCATTGAGGCATGCAGGCTTCAAGGTACTTAAAGGGGGTCTCTAGATCAGCTTCCTGGATAATGAGCTGAAGTCAATAGAAAGCGACCTTGATTGAAGGTGGGCCATATTGTTTCCCACATCATCGACGTGAGACAGAGGAACATGATGTTTGCGAGTCAAGATCAATAGAGAATCAAAGGGAGGTTGAAAACTGAAGAGACCAACTTCTCTTGAACATATCGGTGGCACAACACTGGATTTGGCAGTATTTGAAATCAAAGGATCTGAGGTCATGATGACGTGGAAAAGAGAAGATGAGTAGTCAAAATATATTACCCAAACCCACAGAGGCAAGCAGAGAACGAGATGAGATGTCCCCAACCTGACACAAATGCAGCAAAGTGCCATGTTCAAGAGCGACATGCTACCGACACGACAGTGATACTAGTTCCATTTTTCCCCACCATTTCTAGTGAGTACCCAAATTATTTTTGAAAAAAAGCTTGAGGGGGATATCATATGCTTGCGATATAAGTTTTTCCTTCGAACAAATCCAACCTAGTACATTTAACGAGCCCTAGGAAGGAGGAACTTGAGTAACGTCATTACGATGGAGTCCGATGTCATCAGGTTTTAATGAGTCTGACAAAGGAAGAACTCAGCGTATTTTCATGTTTAGAGAGTTTGAAAAGATAGCAGAAAAGAAAACTCCAACAGTCCCTTTTCCTAGATAGTCTCGCAGATCCAAAAAGGTAGAAAATGATATCTGAGAGAACCTCCTAGTCACGATAGGCTAAGGTATTCCTTTTTCGTAAATAATCTATCCCAGCCTGAAAAAAGGGGTAAATTTATATATGGTAGATGCAGCCAATTTAATGAGATCAAAGTGACAAGCGACTCAGAAATCTTTTCAATTTTAGAGAGTCAGAAAAGAGCTGAAATATGACTCCACTTGGAGGAATGAGTGGTATAAAGGGCAGCAACTAGTTCCGGTGATGGTGGAACTACTCAGAACAAGATAAAGGTCAAGAGGCTGGCTAACAAGACCACTCATTGCAGCAGTTCCTTAGGAACGGGTAAAACAACCAATTGAAGGCGTATGACCGGCCAAGCAAATGGGGACGATGGAATGAGAAAACCAAGGCTCATCTGGCAAAAAACATGGTGATAAAATGGCAATCACAAGAGGTAAAATGGGAATGATTTCATTTTACACAAGCTTGAAATCAAGAAACTTTGCTTGAAGTTGGTTTCATTTTTACACAAGCTTGAAACAAAGATAAACTATGCTTGAAACCGGTTTCATTTTTACACAAGTTTGAAACAGAAACAAACTATGCTTGAAAAATTAAGCATGCCCCCAACATGGTGACTCAATTTGAGGTACATGCCCCCCAAGCTTCAATCCATATGAAAGGCAGATGGAGTGAAGGTTCAAGTTACGAGATCAAGAGAAAGATTCGACTGGGATTTTATGAGATCTCATCAAAGACTCAAATTGAACAGGAAAGTGTTTCATTGTTTTAACGAGGTTGACACATTAAAATAACTATCCTCAGATGACCTGGTTTCATTTTTTAACGAGGTTGATACATAAGACAAACTATCCTCAGATCTGAATTCATTTTTAACGAGGTTGACATAGTAAATGAACCGTCCTTGGACACCTTGTTTCTTTTTTTAACAAGCTTGACACAAGAAAAAGAACTCTTCTCTGAAGAGCTTGTTTCATTTTTTAAGGAGTTTGACACAAGAAAACTAACTGTGCTCCGACAACCTTGTTTCATTTTTTAAGGAGCTTGACACAAGAAAAATGAACTGTGCTCTGATGACAACTCATCATGATGAATAAGAAGTCATGGCTTCCAAGAGGTTTTCATCCGATGGGAGAACAACATCTCGGAAATCAGGACCCAATGCCCCCAATATACGATGCATAATGGCACTATCATTGAATGTAGGCACGGGACAGGTAGCCACATAATTGACCTGCGGCGGGAAAGACACAACCGACAGATAAAGACCGGGAAGGGAATATGGTGGGCCAACTACCATATCGGGACCAAGGAATTAAAGTTGATCAATGGTCATGATTCGACCTTGGTGCAGAAAACACATCACACAAAAGAGGGAGGAGACAAGCGCTCCCATGGCATAAGTATAGTCGTGGCCCAGGAGCAAATTAAAGTCCAAAGGGACAGGAATAACCATCACATCCATATGGACAGTTTTCCCTCTTAAAGTAACAAGCAACTTCAGAAGGATCCCTAACGGTTGACTAGTTCTTTTGTTAAATGCCAACAAATTCTGTGTAACAGGAACAAGCGACGGCGAACCGAAAGCTTGCCAAGTAGTTGAAGATAAAATACTAACAGATGCACCTTCATCTATAATGGTTTTGGGTACGACCAGATGTGAGGCCTGTACCATGATGTCAAAGGGCACATAAGAAGGAAGGCGAGAACCTGCGAATCGAACCCAATCGAAGGAAGTGACAAAACTACTTGGAGGGGGTACCATCGGACCAATATGGTCTTCCCTTGGTGTTATGGGAGAAAAAGGAGCATCCTCCATGACCTCCATCATGGAGTCGGGAGAGGTATCCTCCAGGACCTCCATCATGGGAGGCAAAGGAGCAGCTTCTTGAGGTATAGGGACAGGAGAATATTTCTCAAAGTCTGAGGAATCTGAAGAAACAAGAAGAACCTGAGGGATGTGAGATCCATTCTCAATGGAAAATACCTAGTGCACTGCAGACGGGGCCAACTCAATCGATCCCACGACCAATTTTTGGTTAGGGATGGATTCATGATGGTGAATTTCCGGGGGAGCGAGATCAATCAAGTATGACTCTTGACTGATCGATGGATCAACTGGTGAAGGAATCAAAGAAAGTTGTTTGTAACCAGCCGGAAGGCATGGTGCAGAAGCATTTGAGTTGTCCAAAAATATCTTGGCTTCATTCATATACAGAAAAATGTGAATGGCATGGTGCCCTTCACACAACTTACAAGGATTGGTGAGCTTACCCTGCTTCTTAGGAGCTTTACCAGCTTTAGCTGAAGATGTGCCCCAACCTGACTCCCTGAAGCCAAAGGCAATGATGAACGACTGTTGGGCCATAATTTAAGCACCTTGGGAATGCCAGGGCAACCTCGAAAAAGATGGTTTCCCTCGCACAACATGCAAGGGAACTTAACTTTCTGCGAAGGGTTGGAAGGTTCATCGGGAGCAGATGTTTTAGAAGTAGTAGTTGTAGCCTTAGCCTCTCGCTTATCTGACTTCTTCTTCTTATTCTTAGCCACCTGATTACTAGAATCTAGAATTTCACTAGGCTAAGTAGAAGAGGAGGACGCAAAAACAGGCGAAGGAGGGGAGAGGCCCACCTTGGAATCAACATGATGTTGTTCAGGTGGAGAAACTGATTGAACAATATCTGATACATTCAGAACCACAGAGGTTGAAAACAACCAAACAGGAAACCCAATAGTTAACCCAGGAAGGGACAACGTTGCCATATAAGGAGCACCAACATTTCCAAAAGGAGGAAAAAGACTAGGATTCCCATCGGAGGGGATTCCTTGGTTGGTGAACTCCAGAAAAGTTGCCATCGGAAACGACATTGAAATAAAACAATAAGGACAAAAATTATAACCAGGAATATTTCGTGGGTGATTAATTTGTTGGCAATATGATGCAGCGTGTTGTCCTTGATGGCAACCCACTGAATGAAGATGAATACATGAGACTGTTGACATGTGTTGTCCTTGATGGCAATCCACCTGATGAAGTTATTCTTGACCTGATGGGCTTGGTAAATGATGTAAATCTGATATGAAATGATGTTTGTTAGCAATATGATGCTGAGTGTTGTCATTGAATGGAAACCCACTTGATGAAGAAGATGGAAACTTACTTGATGAAGTTGTGCTTGATAGAATATGTTCTTGATGAAGTAAATCTGATGTATCTACAGAGAGTACAGAAGGTAATGAAGAAAGGAATTCAATATGTGCTAGATCCATGATGAAAAGAGTATGTTTCAACGAATACGCGGATTTGTCTAGGAGAAGCTGCGTATGCACGCGGTTAAGTACGTGCCAAGTCGCGTATGGGCAAAAGCGCATGAAGTGCAAAACCAGGTAACCACCATATTTGACCCACCGTATTGGGTAATGATTCGTCTCCAAATGACCCCGTCCAGAATACCATCTAAGTAATGTAGCATTGGGCTCAGTATTGTTTTGGCTCATGGCATTGAAAAAGGGGCTCATGGTATTGAAAGGGTAAACCTATAAAGAGAAGAAACTATCATGGAAAAATGAGGGTGGGAGCAAGATGTCCGAGCCGAATGAATACTTCTGTGAAGGATATCCGTATGGAAAGGGTAAAGGATCATGATAGATCTGAATCTATGATGCACCTATGAAGAAATGATGAAGCGGGATATCTAGATCTGAAATGTATCTGTATTTGCTAGATCTATTTATGGAATGATTAGATCTGAGATAAGGCGAACATCTATCTGAAGTAAAGGGTTACATCTGTGTGATGTATCTGTTCTGAAGAATTGCAATGACCTAAATATCTGAAGAACCATACGCTTGTTTGAGGTAGAGGAAGCGCGTATATACGCGGCTTCACTGAAGAGAAAGCGCGTATGCGCAATGAAATTAGATCTGTAATATGCACAGAAGTATACGCTGGTTTATGTGAACGGAAGCGCGTATATACGCGGCATCAGTGAAAGGAAAGCGCGTATGCAAACTAGGGTTTGCTGAAGCAAGGGGTATGAAATGTCTGATCTGTTCTGCTGTGTTACTGCTATCTGTGAATGATGTATTCTACAGTTCTGGGTTGTCTGAATTGATAAGTATCAGTTTGATGTATGATTGAGCTTATGGAGTGGGTCCAGTCTGAAAATATGATGAAACGTGGTCTGCAAGTGGTGTCCTAAAGGAAGCTTTGGATCCAGTGTGAAAATTGATGAAACGTGGTCCATAGAGGTGCTGAGGGTTGTAGCCTTCAGTCAGGGGGTCGTAGCTCCCTTCCACGTGAGGCTGGTAAACGAGATCGGGGGGTCGTAGCTCCCTTCCAGGAGAGGCTGGTAAACGAGTCAGGGGGTTGGAGCTCCCTTCCAGGAGAGGCTGGTAAACGAGCGCAGGTGGGTGCCTGCGTGTTGGTAGGAGTCTGCGCCAGCACATATGTTGTAAGATGTTTTCTCTATAATAAAATATTGAAGGCTGAGCAACTGCAGCGGTGGTTTTCTCCCGACTTGGGTTTCCACCTAAAAATCCTGGTGTTCATATGTGATGCTTTGTGTGATGGTTTACTCTGTTCTTACTGCACATGTTTACTGTTTATTAAACATCTGATGAATGAATGATGGAATGATTTAAGTGAAGAACTAATGACATAATTAGATATCTGTGTATACGCGAGTTTCATAAAGGGTATCCGCGTATATACGCGAGTTTGTTTCAGGAAAGTAGCGTATGGGTTTTAGAAGCAAGAAAAAGTAAAATTTTTGAATATGCAGTAAATACTGATTCACCCCCCCCCTCTCAGTATTTTTCCCAACAATTGGTATCAGAGCAGGTCCTTCTGCAGAAGCTTGATCGCTTGAAGGAGATCCATCGCAATGGGAAAGAAGCAAAAGAAGAAGGTTACTCAAGGAAAGAAGATGCCTCAGAAATCATGTATAGCAGAAATTGAAGGAGATGAAACAGGTATTGATCGTTGTTCTTGTATTTCACTTACCTGTATATGCAAAGGTTATGATAGTGAAAGTGACAGTATGGATCTAGAAGAAGCTGTCAAGATTAAAGATGAAAAATATTCTGACCAAGCTCTACAAGTGCTCATGGAAAAGAAGCAAAAGAAGAAGGCTACTCGAAGCAAGGAGATGTCTCAGAAAACCTGTATAGCAGAAATTGAAGAAGATGAATCAGATAGTGATTGGGGTCCTAGTAATCTTCTTAGTGCAAACAATGGTACAGATAGTGAAAGTAATGCTGTGGACCTAGAAGAAGTTATCAAAGATCAACAAAGAATATTTAATGAGAAGGAATCTGCCTCCAAAGCTTTGATCTTTAGACTGAAAAGGATGTTCGATGATGTATACAATCGAAGTAAAGGACTTGAAGCTGAAATCATCTCTCTTAGGGAAGATCCGAAAATATCAAAGAAGAAGATTGCAGAACTTGAAGCAGAAATCATTTCCCTCAAAGAAGATATGGATAAATCAAATAAGAAGAATGCAGAACTTGAAGCAGAAAACATATCTCTGAAATTAAATCTCGAAGCATCAAATAAGAAGAATGATGAAGAACTTCTCGTCATTTGAAAAGGAAAGCCTTGAAGTGTTAAAACATATCTCTGAAAGAAGATCTCGAAGCATCGAAGAAGAAGAATGAAGGGCTGCAACAAACAGGTGAAGAAAATGAAAATTGGTTGAAAGAAGAGATTCTAAATCTGAAGGATCAAGTAGAAGATGGAAGAAGAAAAGAGGAAAGCATGACAAAGCAATGTCAAGCCCTGGAGGTTGAGGTAAACGTTCTCAAAGGTAAAGTAGAAGAAAAGGTTAAAATTTTGAGGTTTCAAGATAGCACTAATATTTTGGACAATATTCTGAGTAATCAAAGGTCTCCTTCTATCAAACTTGGTCTTGGTTTTCATGAAACGGTCAAAGGAGGAATTCATCAAGAGAAGTGCTAAAACTCGCAGGATGTCAATGCAAACCCGAAGTGTTGAAAGAGACAAAAGGTCAACCATCAATGATGAAATCTCAAAGGAAATCAGTCAATAAGGTTGAATGCTTTGAATGTCATAATTATGGGCATGTTGCAGCAAATTGCAGGAGCAGATCATTTCAGCCACAAACTAACCGATCCTACATAGAAAGGTACTCTGGTTTCTTCAAGGGATATTGTTTTTCATGTAACAAGTATGGACATAAAGCAGCTTGGATTGTAAAAGGAGTAAGATTAGAAATACTCATTATGATTCTTATGCTTATTTCTCTCGACACATGAGATGTTATTCTTGTAACAAGTATGGACATGTAGAAAAAGAATGCAGGTTGAACAGATATGAGAAATTGGATAACTTCCAGCACACAAATAGAAAGTTCAAAGAAATCTGGAAAAAGATGGAGGACCGATCAGAAACGTAGGGAATTTTGACCCTACTGCAGTCATCCGCTTCTGAAGCTTACTTCTCTGATTGACTGCAGGAATAATGTGGGATACATTATGAGATTTAGTAATGTATCGTCATAGGGGGAGCAATGTATGATGTCTCTCATGATTGATTTGATTATTCTGGTTATATCTATTTCTGACAAAGCATCTGATATGAAGAAGACAGGTACAGGAAGTACAACTTCAGGGGGAGAAGAAGGAATGTGAAAAATTTCTATGCTTCACTTTCCATACGCGGGTTCTATTAACAAAAGTCGCGTATACACGCGAGTTCGAGCAGACACAGTCGCGTATGCATTGATGATAAGAGAATTTATATGATAGCTGAAGATCTGGAGCAGAGGTTCAGGGGGAGCATCAGTCTGACTGTTAATAACTGTATTATTGACTCAATATCAACTTAGTTTCTCAGTTCCAAATAATGATGATATGATACATGGTTTCTTATGTTGAAGATTGTGGATGAGTCCTGTTTGTTTTTTTGATGAAGAGTATTCACTGTTGAGATGAAAGTCTTAATTCGGAGATAAGCGCAGTTTGCGGTAGATTGTTGTCGATGACTTGGCCGATGAACGGGGTCAAAGGTACGTTAAGAAGCAGCACTGGTTCAGGGGGAGCAGTAGGTTAAATACTAATGATTGCATTGTTGGCACTATGACTGCTTATTATTTGGTTTTTATGATACTCACGCTCAAATTATGATGACTTGGTATATGGTTTATCATGATGAGATTTTGAGCCCTGTTTGCTGAAAAGTATATTTTGTGCTCATATATGGATGAGTTGGAAGTCGTTTGGTTCAGAAATAAGAATAGATCATGCAGAGTTTGTTACTATGGTTGAGATCGTTTGCCTACATATGTTAATGCTAAATCTTGAAGATCTGATGATATTGGACCATGGATGAGAATTAAGACACATACTCAAGATGTTGGGATGCATGATAATCTCTCTTGGAAAGATCGTATGGATGCCGCAAAGAATCCTGAAGGCTTGCGATACAAACGTTGGATGATGCTTGAAGACACAACTACACCGTTCTATCTATCTGTAGTCCAGGGAAGCATTCAAATGTCTCAGAAAGAAGCTAAACACTATCTTTGCCTCATAGAGATTCAGATCTGGTTGAAATTTAGAAGATGGATTGGGATACGCGGGTTTCCTGAAACACAGTCGCGTATGTACGCGAGTTCATGCACAGAAAAACGCGTATGTCTGATTGCTGACAATTTTTGGTTGGTTCAGCTCTCTTCAGCACAGCTGCAGTGCTGTTTGGAATCTCTGATACTGTTTGGTATCTCTGGTGGTGTTCCAGTTCTCTTAATTCTATTTCTAATGTTTTGATGAAGATGCCTTGATGATTTGTTGGTGGAAGTTTTCAGGATGCACAAACTAAGGGGGAGCCTTAGTCATTTGGAAAGATTGCTTGGTTGCACAGATTCAGGGGGAGCATTAGCTTTGCTGAGTATAATGCAGTGTTGACATTATGATGGTTCTGAAATATGTTCTCTTTGTTGAGGACTTTTTGGTATTGGTTATGAAAAGTCATATTTGTATTTTTGATGAAAAGGTCATGTTGAGACCCATGATGTAAAATTGTACTTTACCATGTCAAAATTTGTAAACCCACTTGGTTGGGTAGTTGAGTCAAATTTGTAAACCCACTTGGTTGGGTAGCTGAGTTGAAATGTGTAAACCCACTTGGTTGGGTATTTGAGTCTCATATGTAAATCCACTTGGTTGGATCTTTGATGTAAGTATGAATCCTTGGTGATAGGAAGGTCATAGAGTCATGTACTTCATTGAAACATATGGATGAACTTTCAGCATGAACTCAGGAGGAACATGATAATTTCAGTGCACATCAGATCTATAGCGCCCTTATTCTACATGAGAAAAAAAAGGGGGAGAGTGTGTTGGTTTTGATCTGCCCTTTGCCCTTGATGTCAAAGGGGGAGAGTGACATGGTGTTTGAATGAAGAGAAAGAATGGTGTCAAAGAATGGGGAGAGTGACATGGTGTCATTGTATTCTTAATATACCTATCTGTTGTGGTAACCAAACACCATTGTGGTTGCCATCAAGTCCAAAGGGGGAGATTGCTGGCAATATGATGAAGAGTGTTGTCCTTGATGGCAACCCACTGAATGAAGATGAAGACATGAGACTGTTGACATGTGTTGTCCTTGATGGCAATCCACCTGATGAAGTTATTCTTAACCTGATGGACTTGGTAAATGATGTAAATCTGATGTGAAATGATATATGAGGCTGAGTGTTGTCATTGAATGGAAACCCACTTGATGAAGAAGATGGCAACTTACTTGATGAAGTTGTGCTTGATAGAATATGTTCTTGGTGAAGTAAATATGATGTATCTACAGAGAGTACAAAAGGTAATGAAGAAAGGAATTCAATATGTGCTAGATCCATGATGAAAAGAGTATGTTTTAAGGAATACGCGTATTTGTCTAGGAGAAGTCGTGTATGCACGCGGTTAAGTACGTACCAAGTCGTGTATGGGCAAAAGCGCTCATAAAGTGCAAAACCAGGGGTAACCACCATGGTATTGACCCATTGTATTGGGTAATAATTCGCCTAATTGACCCCGTCCAGGAATACCATCGGAAGTAATGTAGTTTTGGGCTCATGGTATTGAAAGGGGCTCATGGTATTGAAAAAGGATAAACCTATATAAAGAGATGAAATTCCTTATGCAAATCATGTGTGTGGGAGCAAGATGTATGAGCTTGAATGAATACTTCTCTATGAAGTATATCTGTATGGAAAGGGTAAAGGTTTGATGATAGATCTGAATCTATGATGCACCTATGAAGAAATGATGAAGCGGGATATCTAGATCCGAAATGTATTTGTATCTACTAGATCTGTTTATGGAGTGATTAGATCTGTGATGAGGCGAACATCTGTCTGAAGTAAAGGGTTAACCGTGTGATGTATCTCAGTTTCCCAAGAATTGCAATGACCTAAATATCTGAAGAACCATACGCTAGTTTGTCGCAGAGGAAGCGCGTATATACGCGGCTTTGCTGAAGAGAAAGCGCGTATGCGCAGCGAAATTAACTCTGTAATATGTACAGAAGTATACGCGGGTTTGTATGGTAGAAGGCGCGTATATACGCGGTATCAGTGAAAGGAAAGCATGTATGCAAATCCATAGCCCGCCGAAGCAAGGCATGAAATGTCCGATCCGTGTTTCCGATTGTGTGCCATTGCTATCCGTGAATGATGTATTCTACAGTTCTGGGTTGTCTGAATTGATAAGTTTCAGTTTGATGTATGATTGAGCTTAAATGTATGGAGTGGGTCCAGTCTGAAAATATGATGAAACGTGGTCTGAAAGTGGTGTCCTAAAGGAAGCTTTGGATCCAGTGTGAAAATTGATGAAACGTGGTCCATAGAGGTGTCGAGGGCTATAGCCTTCGGGCCGTGGGGTCGTAGCTCCTCTGTGTGAGGCCGGTAAACGAGATCGGGGGTCGTAGCTCCTTCCAGAGAGGCCGGTAAACGAGTCGTGCTGAGCTTCCCTTTCCAGAGAGGCTAAGAAATGAGCGTTGTGGGTGCCTCGCGTGCCGGCAGGGAGTCTCTGCGCGCACATATGTTGTAATATGTTTTCTCTATAATAAAATATTGAAGGCCGAGCAACCGCAGCGGTGGCAAAGCAGTGGCTTCCACTTGGGTTTCCACCTAAAAATCCCGGTGTTCATGTGATGCTGTGTGATGGTTTATAGGCGCTTAACGTACATGTCCATCGTTTATTAAAAATCTGATGAATGAATGATGGAATGATATAAGTGAAGAATTAATGACATAATTAGATCTCTGTGTATACGCAAGTTTCATAAAGGGTATCCGCATATATACGTGAGTCTGTATCAGGAAAGTAGTGTATGGGTTTTAGAAGCAAGAAAAAGTAAAAGTTTTGAACATGCAGTAAATACTGATTCACCCCCCCCTCTCAGTATTTTTCCCAACATAATTTTTAAAACATTGAAACCAAACTTTGTCGTTTCATATTTTAAGAGTCAAGAAACAGGCAAAAGGTGACTCTGTCACTTTCAGTTTGGAAACAAGCGTGAAAGGACAACTGCTTGACGATATTTTCAAATTTAGGGAGTCAGTAACGATCAAACTGACTGCTCTAGTAATCTAGGTAAGAGGTGTACCAAGTTTCCATGAACTACAATATACACCTTGGTGATCAAATGAAAGAGAAGTTACCAAGGACTTTCCGTACGTGCAGGTAGTCTCCCTGAGTGCTGTGTTCGGTGTATCATGGTTACAAGGTAACAGAATCGGCTTCCTACGGATAATAGGATTGCAACCTAGTGGGGTCTCCCATTATATACTCGATGGTACGGGGAGCACAAGTCCGTACTAGCGTTGTCTGTAGCCGAAAGGTGAGCGACAGCTACTAGGTTTAAAGATGTCGGAACACGTCTCTCGCCTAGACCTATAAATGTGTTTCGTTAGGTTTCAATGCTTCCTTAGTTTAATTCAATAAATTTTATGGTTGATCTTCAATTATGTCTCAGTTTCAAGGCCCTACCGCATGTCATTTGACAATCTCCTAAATGCAACTATATGAGAAAAGAAATATTTTAATTCGATGAATGCTATCTAGTTAAGGGAAGAGCTTCAAACAATGATGCAACAAACATCAATACTGAAAACGAAACTTTTTCCAAACTAGATGACTTTCACTATCCAAAAGTAATCCCAAACATTCAATGATGCGAATAATGCAATGTAATCTATGAAAAATTCTCTTCTTTTGAAAACGATATAATTGTAATCTATGCACAATTTCCCTTTTTCTTTTGAAATGATAAGAATTCACTCAATGCATTTTTCGATGAAATGAGAATCTACTTAATGAATTCTTTTAATGAAAGAGAATGCACTCGATGCAATTTTTAGCTTTCAATCATTAAACAATGTGAGCTAAGTTCAATGATAAGTCTCAAAAATACTTTTCAATGCAATGTGATCTAATGCATTTTAATGAAAAGAAAACTTTGAGATGAAAGCTAAATGAACGCAAATCTTCTTAACGAAAGATGAATGAAAAAGAGATGTAAACAAACACTAAGAATGAAATTTTTGTTTCAAACACTTTGTAACGAAATTCCTCAAAAGGCTACAAGACATATGAGGTCAAGTACAAAATGACTTCCAAAGCATGAGTTCAAAACAAGGCATTTGTTCCCTTTTACATCAAGAAATCATAAAAATGACACCAGGGTCAAAAATCAATCTCAAGGAAGCCAAAAGCAAGCAAACCCTAACACCAAATAGAGTTGGTGTGCCTGTTTGGCTGTAATCTGCGTCAAACGAGCATGGGTGCGGGGGCCTAACTAGCAACAAGTGCCAGTTGGCGCGACTGTCAAGAGCTAAACCGTGCTAGTGGAGTTTACTATGGGAAGAAGATGAAAAAGGATAAACAGAGACTGGATAAGGTCTTCTGGGGGCTGAACAGGGGTTGACACCAAAGGAGGCGAACTAGAAGAGCAAATAAATCAATCAAAAGCCAAAAACAACCAAAAGAGGAAAGACTAACTCCAACTGACTCCCCACTGGAGTCGCCAATTTGTTGAGGCAGTAAATCCCCTATGCAGACAAAGGCGATCCATTAGCTCAGATCGGGTCTAGCAACAATCAAGTCACAAAATGACGTTGGTTCCTAGTTACAAAAAGACAAAGATCGTGACGAGTAGCCTACCTCAAATCCCACAAAGTTGTCGTTGAAGAAAAGATGTTGTTTCCTGTCCCTCATTTGACAGATCACGATCCTTCAGTTCGACACGTCCGAACACCTGTACACATGCAAGGAAACGATGACATACAACGTAAAATATAAAGCATGTAACTATACATCAGTAAGAGAGGATATAATTCATTGCATTACATAAAGGAATGAACACATGAATGGAACCAAAATCAGAGTCGCTTATATTACAACCAAATGCTCTGACACTATGATCTTCATTCGACGGGGCTTGCAGTGGAGTGTGTCTCAACAAATCCTGTCGGGAGTCTAGATAAATCTCTCTCTCTTTGGCTTGGCTCTCAATAGTTTCCCGGCTATAGTTTCCTTCCTACAAGCTCAGCTTCCAAGCGTTCAGCTCTTGGACTTATCGTCAGCCCTTGGCCGTACCATTCCGCTAGCACATCAATGGAAGATAGCTATATTTATAGGGGAGAGGAGGAGGTTGGAATCCCTACAATAGTGGAAGGGAGGCCTTATCCCTTGGGAGGTTTCCCCATAAGGTGGAAACAAGAGGCCAAAGGAGGAAGGTCGTGGTTATTCAGTCGAACCACTTCCTATGACTCATCCACGAAGTTATTGTGATCGAAAATTTGCCTCTTTTTTTAAAAAAATTCATAAGCAAATTGGTGTGGGTGCTTAACTGGGACAGAGTGCCAACTGGCACAGGCTCAGTGTTAATTTTCCTCATTGGTGTGAGGGAATAACGGGCTACCAGTGCTAAGGCAAAAAAAAGTGTTTTTAGTAGTCTGCTCAAGAAATGGTCAACAGAAGGATTGTTATCCTCATGGCAAGGGATGCAATGATGGTATTTGCAAGGCATGACACTGCTTATTGGTCACAAAAATGACCCTCCAATGGGCGAGATGAGGATTACAGGGACAGTGAAAAATTACTATGTAACACTTTTTGTGGAACAAATGTGTAGTTTTCTGCAAAATAAATTACCAACAAAAAGGTCCCTGGTGGAAAAAATTCATGGGATTTTTTGAATTGCAAGTCTTGCCATCGAGCTCTATGGGAATGCTTGGTGTATTTATAAATTTCTGCCTCAAACTTTCTCAAAAAATCTATCACAAAAATTTCTTCTTCTTGTAATTCAATTCTTTTAGCACTATTTTCACCTTAACTATAAAATGACATATTCTATCTTCCATCTCTAATTATCAGTGACATGATTGATCATTTATATCAGTACGATATTTGTTTTGAAATTTAGTCAAATTTCCACAATCATCGCATTTTTTACCACCAACACATTTCTTTTCGTAAAATAATTCATATCTTTCTCTTTCACATAGAATTTGAGATATGAAATCAAGGATGGTGGAAGGAGGATGTGAATCTTTTGAAAATTTTCTACCAAAATTAAGGAATGTGTCATAATATAACTCAAATTCTACATGATAACGACAACAAAAAGTGTCGGGTACGGTGATAGGTTTTACATACCATGATTTTCATTGAACAAAAGAACTGATTGAGACATGAATTTCATGATTCTCTTCTTTGAACTTGTTGAACAACTCTATCTAATTGGTTTCCAAGAATTTTTTTTGATGTTGTTCGTACTGATTTCGTGCTATTCTTCTTCACATCATATCCCTTGCATTTGGCGAAACACGTGAATTTTTCTTCCAATATTCATATATTATTTTTTTTACATTTTCTCCAAGTCTAACTTTGTATGGTTTCCTAAAGATAGCTCTCCAACAAGCAAGTTCATCATTTACATCTATTTGCGACCAAAATTTCCGATGTTTGTGAAAAGTTTTTCGTGAGGTTCCTAATGCTTGTGCCATAGATTTTACCAAGAGATTCTCTTTAGTACTTGATGAAACCACTGCCATATGTATTGCTCTACGTACAACTGAAACATTTTTCTGTCTAGGTCTTCTAATTGAATTTATAGCACTATTTGTATTTTGTATCACACTTTCCTTCATTTTTTTATCTTTTGTTGATTTTTGAAAACCCAATAAAGTCGTACCTTCTTTTAATTTCCTTAATGATGTAGAAATTATACAATATGCATGTATATTACCGGATTCTCTTGATCTAAAAATTTAATCCTTATGTTAGTTACATAATCCTTCTACTTAATTCTTTGCTGAAATTAAATTTCCAATTGCAAACACATGAAGAAAAATCAATCACAAATAACAAGATGTTTTACCAGGAAAGCTTAAAGCTAAAAACCCCAACTATCATATATTATGTATATAAATGGATCATGAAACAATCTCATATATCTCATACAAATCTCAGCTCATATATCTCTGAGTACAATATACAATCATCTCACACTGTCTTGCAGAAATTTACACCTCCATGCACAAATTTGTTGCACCCTGACAGCCTAACTCCACTGCACAATCCCTGCTGAAGAAGAACCCTGAATGAATTTGACCTTACCTTGCTTGCACTGCGAAATCCTCATAATCATCTCCAATGTGTGTGTATATGCATTTAATTCATCACTATAGTCACAACAGATACTCCATCTCACCCTTTCACCTATCTCTCCACTAGATTTGACATGCAAGTAGTTAACTATTGTATTTCTTCAATTGCAAGTAAGACACTACTTGTGAATTAATTAAATAATTAATTCACTCATATTTCACTAGTGTATCTTTAGTTACAACTAGCACAACTGAGTTAAACTAAATAACAACTCCCATAACCACTCTTCCAACTCTGTTACAACTGTGTCGCACTCAGTTACAACTAATTCCATCATACATGAGTCACCAACCAACTTAGAAACTCATAATTCCTTCAACTAACTGCTCTTCCACATCAGTTAACTGAAATCAAGTGCTCCAAGAGAATAAGTTATTATTTATTGTCTGATTAACATTAAGGGCTAATAATAATCAACATGCATTCTAATTTTAGATTTGCGATCTATAAATAGACTTTGCCCAATCTTCTAAACATAGAAACTCATCTAAAGATAGAATTTTCTCAACCATCTAGAATCAACGTCCTGCTAATTTGAGAATATGCTCACCATTCTAAAAATATACATGCACATAAAAATAGCCTGTGTGGGCCCCACCTAGTTTAGGCGCTTATTTTTCACTAGGATCAAGGATGATGTTTTCAGATCCCACTTTCATTGTTTCTTGTTGAAATATTTAACACTCCCTCTCAACAAGAAAGATATGTCTTTGCATGCGCCCTGCAACTTAATGCAACCACCCTACAATTCTTGCTTGCAAAAATTCTGAAACTGAATATCCACCAAACAACTCAATCAGTCTAATGCATTTGTCATCAAAGTGTTCTGAATTATGCTAGCTACTGCACATGTCTTCAGGAAACATTGCGTTGTCGAACTCTACACCCATGCACTCTGCACTTTCTGGCAACTCAGATCCACGCTCCAGTATCTGATATTATCTCTTTGATCTGACTGCATCAATCCAACTGATCATGCTACTATTGCTCTATGGGCACCTCATAGCCAGCTTTGATTCATGATATCCACACCACCTCAATGAATCCTGCCTAGAAATATCCTCTTGGGATTACTCATGCATGTCACCCCACCTCTTACCTGGTGGTATAGCTGCATGCACTCCCTCTTCCCATCTAGAACGAAATTTCTCTGCATGAGTGGTTTCTCCCACTCCATGATCTTCATCTTGTGGCTGCTCCACATCCTAAGGTTCACTCTTACTTGCATGCAAATCCTGATCCCTCTCAAACTTCAATTGCATGGCTTTCTTGCACTTCCCAACAGTAGGAAGCTCCGTAGAAATCCCATTTACTTCAAGTATATGGAGATTATTAACTCGAATCTCAACCTTCTTGGCTTGCCCTGTTGCTTTGTGTTGCAGGAATACTTTCCCTTCACTAAATACAACATCATAGCTTCTATCCTCTAACATTGCGACTGATATTAAATTCTTCTTTAAACTTGGAACATGCACAACATCTTTTAGATGAAAGAGTTTACCTAATTCCCTCTGAAAGATAATGGTACCAATGTTTGTCACACTGTATCGTCCATTGTTTCCAAACTCAACATGCATCTGGATATATTTCTCCTCCAAGTCACTGAAAAGTTTCTCATCTCTCATCATGTGAAAGGAAGCACCACTATTAAAGTACCACCCAGATCCCAATGCACTGGAAATCATGCATGCGATCAATAAGAATTCAAGCTCAAATTGTGAGGCAAGAAACCCACCAAATTTAGCTCTAGTAGCCATCTTTTTCTTCTTCTTATGTGGACAATTTGTGGCAATATGTCCAAACTCGTGACAGTGAAAACACTTCACTTTGGAAATGTTGTGCTCCTTGCCATCTTCACCGGCCTCAGATCTAGAATGGAATTTCTTACCCTTCTTCTTCTTTTCCTTGGCAGCCAAAGCACAGTCCTCTTCATCATCATGCTTTGATGAAGAGCCATCCCTGGTGTTCTGCCTTATCTCCTCCTACACTAGATCCGACCAAAGTCGCTCCCAATCCGGCAGTTTTTCACGTCCATTGACAGAGTCTTCATACTTGTGCCAAATCTTCGGAAGCCCAAGGAGAGCCAAGCTCACCAAATCATCATCAAAAGCACTGACTCCTACACTCCCAAGCTCATCCCTGCATTGGACAAACTTTTTCAAGTATACCGGAATAGTGTCGTTCTTCTCCATCTTGATTTTTCTAAGTTTATCCTTCAACGCCAATTTCCTATTGTCGCTGCTGCTTTGGAAAATATCTGTCAAAGCCTTCCACATAACATATAGAGTGGATTTCCCATGAAGGCTTGATACAATATGTCTTTTACACCTTCCAAAAAAATCCTGCTTGCCCTTGCTACTTTCTTTTTCCATGCGTCAAGTACTGCAGCATCGGTCGAAGTGGGCTTAGGAACATCTCTCTTGATGAATTCCTACAAGCCATTATCTTCAAGCACCGCTTCCATCCTGTCCTTCCAGGCTATGTAGTTCAAGTTTCCCTCGAGTGAAAACTCCAACCACAGCCTATTGAAATCCATTTCAATGTTTACTCAACTGTCGCACCAAGAAATTCTTGCAGCAATTTCGAATTGTTTCCACCAGCACAAAACTCAGCACCACTTCAATATTGTAATCTCTAGTGATTAACACTGCTCTAATACCATGTAGAAATTATACAATATGCATGTATATTACTAGATTCTCTTGATCTAACAGTTTAATCATTATGTTAAATACATAATCCTTCTACTTAATTCTTTGCGGAAATTAAATCGCTAATTTCAAACACATGAAGAAAAATCAATCACACATAACAAGATGTTTTACCAGGAAAGCTTAAAGCTAAAAACCCTAACTATCATATATTATGTATATAAATGGATTATGAAACAATCTCATATATCTCATACAAATCTCAGCTCATAGAGCTCTTAGTACAATATACAATCGTCTCACACTATCTTGTAGAAATTTGCACCTCCATGAACCAATTTGTTGCACCCTAATAGCCTGCCTCCACTGCGCAATCCTTGCTAAAGAAGAACCTTGAATAAATTCGACCTTACCTTTCTTTCACTAAGCAATCCTCATAATATCTCCAATTTGTGTAGATGCATTGAATACATCACTATAGTCACAATAGATAGTCCATCTCACCCTTTCACCTATCTCTCCACTAGGTGTCCATTGGATCTGACATGCAAGTAGTTAATTGTTGTATTTCTTCAGTTTCAAGTAAGACACTACTTGTGAATTAATTAAATAACTAATTCACTCATATTTCACTAGTGTATCTTTAGTTACAACTAGCACAACTGAGTTTAACTCACTTAACTGAGTTAAACTAAATAACAACTCCCATAACTACTCTTCCAACTCTGTTACAACTGTGTCACACTCAGTTACAACTAAGTCCATCATGCATGAGTCACCAACCAACCTAGCAACTCGTAATTCCTTCAGCTAACTAGTTTTCCACATCAGTTAACTAAAATCAAGTGCTTCAAGAGAATAAGCTATTATTTATTGCCTTATTACCATTAAGGGCTAATAATAATCGACATGCATTCTAATTTTAGATTTGCGATCTATAAATAAACTTCGCCCAATATTCTAAAAATATAAACTCATCTAAAGATAGAATTTTCTCAACCATCTATAAAAATAATCCTGCTAATTTGAGAATATGCTCACCATTCTAAAAATAGACATACACCTAAAAATAACCTGTGTGGGCCCCACCTAGTTTAGGTGCTTATTTTTCACTAGGATCAAGGATGATGTTTCTGGATGCCTCTTTCATTGTTTCTTGTTGCAATATTCAACAAATGATAGGAGACCTTTGAACATTTGGGCTTGAACTATCACATTTTCCTTTATGAAGTACATATCAAAAATGTGTTTAACACGATATCGTATAACATGGTCATCTCTTTTATCTCCATATGTGTGAGTGTCAACATTTTCTAACATCTCATCATCGACATTGGTTTCATCTGTACATACTTGAATGAATAGTACATAATAAGTTTACATATTCAATAAATAACTAAATTAATAAATATGTATAATTTTAATAATACATGCATGTTTTCAACACACACACACACACAGATATATATATATATATATGTGTGTGTGTGTGTGTGTGTGTGTGTACATACCTTGTGATTCAATTTCTTCACTTGAATTTCTTTCAACATTTTCACTATCTTCAATCATTGGTTCATTATCTCTTTCACTTTCCCTTTCAAAATTTTGTATCTCATCATCAATGTTTTTAGCAATATCTCTCTCCATTTACATTGCAAAATATTTTTCAAATAGTTCATCAAATAAAAAATAAGCTTCACATTTTACACTAGGAAAATTTTAAATATCAAATTCATAATATTTACATTTGCATACCTGCTTCAACTTCTAGTTGAGGTTGATTTTCCCATTTCAATATTTGAGAGTGCTTCTCTCTTTCTTTTGCGAGATTCTCTCGTCTCTTCTCGACGTTCCTCAGGGTCTCTTTTTCGATCATATTTTCTCGCACAGTTCCTTCGACTTTCCATGATAATAGAGTATGAAGCTCAAAAAGTTTCCTTAAAAAATTTAGATAAAAACTCATTTAAAAAAAACATCACAAAAGATTTAATTTAAAAAAAAAAAACTCATTTTAAATTTTTTTCAAAAAATACATACTTCAATCCAAAACACTTACTTTAAAAAATCTGAGAAAAAAATGTCTTATAAAAATGAAACGAAGCTCAAAATATTTCCTTCCAAGTCCTACAAAAAAAATTCATTCAAAAAGTTAGACAAAAACTCATTTTAAAAGTTCATTATAAAATATTTACTTCAACCCAAAACACGTACTCTAAAAAAATGTCACTTCAAAAAATGCCTCCAAAAAATTTCCATTGAAAATTAATTCCAACTTCTTAAAAAATGCCACTTTAAAAAATACTTCAAAAAATCCCCTAAAAAAATATCACTTTAAAAAATACCTCCAAAAAATGTCCTTTGAATATTAAGCCTAAAAAGAGTCCTTTCGAAATTAATCCTAAAAAGAGTCCTTTGAAAATTAAGGCCAAAACCTCTAAAAACAATGAAAAATAAGCCCAAATCCTCTAAAAGCAAAAAAACTTAAAAAAAATGAAGCCCAAAAAACATCCAAAACATGTATCACATACCTCCAAGAAATTTCCTTTGAACCTACCTCCAAGAAAAGTCCTTAAACTCAAAACAATCCTTTGCAAAAAAAATTTTTGAATGTACCTCCAAGAAAATTGCTTAAACCCAAAACAATCCTTTGCAAAAATGTCCTTTGATTGTACCTCCAAGAAAAGTTATTAAACCCAAAAAAATTCTTTGCAAAATCAGACCAAGACCTTTGCAAAATCAGACCAAATGTGCAAAATTATGCGAAAATAATGAATGTTTTTATGTCAATTTATATTTCCGCGAAATGTTTTTTTGGAGGCATTTCATTGTTTTTTCGGCCGATGGAAATTCAAATAAAAGTTCGGCCAAAATTTTATGTCGTTAGATTTGACGGGCTGTCAGTGCAAAAAACAATTTGACTGAACTTTTTTTATGAGTTCGGCCGAACTAACACGACTGCAATTACGCAGAGCTAAGCTATGAATACATATCTTCAACTTTGTACTGATTAAACTCCATGAAACATTATAAATTAACTATTGAAACCAAGAAAATCATTTTCAGAATTCAATCTACTTTCAGGAAATATAACTTTTATGGAATTTCATAAATATTTACTAATTTTAATTAATTTTGTAATAAAATGGGTGCAAATAATTTCTGAAGGTCATTACAATTCAGTGAAATCATAATTTTGTATCTTCCAAAATACACTGTAAAAAAAATTGAAAAAAATTATGGTGCATTACATTGGTCCATCGTCTGTAATGGGTAGTTTTTAGATTTTTAGTTTATAACTTATATGTTAAGAAATTTCATACTTTGCGAAACATATTCAAAATATGCAGTTTTTTCATATTGGACCAATTCAAAAAAGTCTAGTAATTATGCTATGCATCAGTTGGCTTTGTAAATATAATGAAACCAAAGTAGACTCTGTATAGATTGTTGTAACACATTTTGTTTTTCAAAAACACAAAGTTTCAAAGAATACAACAGTGCGTATTAACATGAATTCTTATGAATCATTTGATTGTTGAAAAACACACACTCAAAGAAACGCTAAGTTGACATATCAAATGTGTATAAAACAAATTCCAAAAAATAAGTACTAAAAAAATAATAAAATTTTTGACAACTTTTATTTTTATTGAAAAATGAAATTCTAAACATAAAATATTTTTTGGCTTGCAGAAAGTTGAAAAAAAAATGATTTTTTTTTCTCAAAAAGAGGAAAAAAGTGTAACCCAACTTCACTTTTTCACTCTAAGTAAGAAAATACAAGAGAGAATAAAGATAACAAGTAGGAGATGAGTACAAGAGATGGAAAACTAGAATGCATCTATTCCTACTCCTAACCTAACATCTAGAAAGTCAAGGTCACGTATAATGAAATTTCCAATGAAGCCACCATAGTTGTTCCCGAACTAAAATTACAAAGATACAATCGATTAAAAATATGTATAAATTAATGTGCAAGAGAAAATATGAGACCTTGAATAACTTGCACAACAAAAAGGTCTTTCCTGTGGGCAGAAATAATTGTCAGAACCACTACTTTCATCCAATCCACATTCTTACCTTTTCGACGAAAACCATAATCAGAAAAACCTCAAATACTTATTGTGAATGCGCTTATTTTGTGTCATCCTTCTTAGCAAGCATGAGAAAATGTGAAACTTTTTATTTTCAATGGAGCTTGTCGAGTAATATTTCTCCAACCATTTGGTGATTGGATCATGAAATTCGAAACAATCCTCTTGAAAACCCTGAAAACTTTGAAACAATGAATCTTCAATTAAATGTGTGGAATCAAGATGGGTATCTCATAGGGGGGAATAGATATAATTATATTCAACAGGCATGCCAAAACCATGAGGACCTGACATAACCATCAGCGAGGGTTGAAGTGCCTCAACCACTTGACAAAAATATTAATAGTGAGATGTTGAACAATGAATATCGAAGGATGTAAAACAAATATCATTGGATATACTAGTGGTAAAATGATAAAACGGATGAAAGTCATCAAAGACAAAAATAGTGATCAGAGGGGTTATTAAAGCATCAAATTCCTAGTTTTTAATTAATGAATATAAATCATTTTTAATAGTTATGTGAATTCTCTATACAATAGAATCAACTTCCTTGCATGTGGAATGTGAAAAATCGTTTTCCTATAACTGGTGATGAACTGTACACGCATCATAATCATTGAAATAATTTAAAATGGATTCAAACACAAAAAACACATGAGACCAGTTAGGACATAGTGAGTGGAGAAGGATTTGATTTGGACGATAACTTGTGCATTCATTATCATTGAAGAGGATTTTAGGTGTGATGAAGGGATATTTGCAATATAGCATTCGCAAGAAAATCCTAGAGTTGACTACCAAGAAATGAATATGATAGACATGATTCCTTCGACCAAAGATAGCCTTTGAAGTGATCAAATTTTAAATTTCGTGACTCTATGAGATAAACATATTCCAAACCCAAGCTTGATGCAAGAGATTTGCATGAAGATGTATGAACTAAAGTAGATTCTTGAAGCTGACCATAAACCTAATTTTGAAATTTTGAAAGATTACACCCGAAATACCAAACATATTTCAAAAATAAATACATCGAGTGAAACCATGAAATGATGAAAATTATGGATTGAAATAGGTGGTAAGGTATGGCATCATTGATTAACATGACCTTCAAGGGTGAGGAAGAAAAGCACGCAAGAAAACTCTTCACCATAGATTTTGTAAGATTCACAAAATTTAAGAAAATAAAAAATGTGCTTAGTTATGGATGTTCCATCCTCACCATCAAAATTTAACTGAGAAAATTGATAGATAGGCTCTTCGTGGATTTAAAATTGATAAATGGATAAATAATAGAAACACCCCGAGATTAAGATTTGGGGATGAGCCATCAGGCCCTCCTTCTAGTTCCATTTTTTTGACGGTGTTGGAAATCTATAAACCAAGGGGTTATCCCCGATGTGAAGTACCAATAAGACCTCACATCATTTGGAATAGGAGCCCCATCTAGGATATCAGCCCTACTGCCATATATTCTTGAATATTTTCCTTGGCTCTAACTGTCAACAAGAAAGAGGAGTGCAGAGGTGCCTTCAAAAAGCAAGTGAGTGTGTCTGGAGAGTGTTTGTTTTTAGGTGTGCCAATTTTCTTCTACCGTGGAGGGGAAAGAGAAGTGAGCCTCTAAGAGAGAGTTAATAGTACCACACTAGTAAGGACACATGCAACCAAGAAGGATTTTTCTAACATCTAGCAGAATAGTCCACAAAAGATGTGATGGTCATTACAACCAATCGATGAGAAATATATGTCTAGTGTCTAGTGGAATAGTACACAAGGATGGGACAATAATAAAAACTATTACAACACATTATCAATTTGATAAGTGCCAAAATAACTGAAATATTTAAACTACTTTAGCATATAAAACATGAAATGCAAACATTCATGAAATAGTCTTACAAATATTCATAATCCATGCATGATGAATGTGTTGGCCATGAAGGCTTATGTTAATAAGTAAAATTTCCAAGACACATGCATATAATGAACACCACTCGCTCCAATAGTGGAGCATTGGAGCCACTCCTTGCTTCCCAAAATAAATAGATTGTATCTTTAATGCCTTGCAGGAGGAGCCAAAGTGAAAATTCCTTTGCTCATACAATGAGGGTGTTTATATAATCAATGGGGAGATGCTTCACCTCATTGTGACTCTTCGACTACCCTCATGATTGTTTTACTTGCTATGATTTTTTAACTTTACATGACTCTTCATATTTTGTACGTGTCCTTCGAACTTCCACTTTACAATACATTTTGAATATATAATTACATAATCCACAATAATGATGTGGCATATAATGACTCGTGATAGGACATGGAATGCATGATGATGTGGCAATGCCAAGTTGTCCTTCTTATTGTTTCTTTCTTTCTGCCTTCAATAAGATATGTATCCAATGTTTGATCTTCATGAGACATATTATTTTTTATTCATATCTACCATCCAAAATGTTGTGAAACATATGGATTCTCCATATGGTCATGATTTCTATTCTTCTATTGTAATCCAGTGTTCCTTCATCTTCTCGCCCGATGAAAATTTTATCTCTTCAGCTCCATATGTGTCTTCTCACATGTCCTCCTTCTCCATCTCCTTCTTCATCATCTTTCCATAGAATGATAGATTACATGCATATACAATACACCCATGACATTAGTCTGATAAACCCCTATTCTAAGATGGTGCATATTGATCCACTGACTAAGCCGAAACCCGGTGACTGGTTGGGAAAGAGGCTTAGTAACTACACAACTGTGTAGCTCAGGAAGTCGGGGGTGAAGCTTGAGCCTTAAGACTGCAAAATGTGCATTTCAGGCTGGATTGAGGAAGTTATCTGTGCAATCTGGGAACTCATTGTGATAGGTTTAGGGGATGGGAACTAGATTAGCATATTGTGCAATTCTTAAGGATAAAGGATACTAGGTGATTGTGCAATTGCGTAGTTAAAGAGCTCAAGGCTAACACTTGAGCCTTGAGACTGCATAATGTGAAGTACTGACTGGGAAAGAGAGAGAAATTATGCAGTTTTGGGAGTCATTGAGCCAAGCTGAGGATTTTACACGGCTTCATCCAATTGCACAGTTATGGGAGGCAAAGCGAGCCTGTTGATTTCACAATTTCACAATTCAAGAGTTCAGGGTTTGAGCTTGAGCTCAGAAATTGTGCAATGCACAATTGGGGCCAAGCTTTTTGGAAATACTTAGAGGGGGGAGTGAATCAATATTTATTTTTTATTTTTTATGCTAGTTAAGACCACTTATAAAACAAAGCACAAAACGAACAATAAAAATAAATAATTTTATTAGTAAGGTCGATGAGGAATCCAATCCTCTTTAAAACGAATCAAGTACAAAATTTAGGGCTCCAACCCTAGATGAAGACTCCAATATTCAATCTACCATGCTCCAACATGTACTTTTCCAAGCACCAAATTAGTCTTCTTGAGGATTGCATTCCTCTAGGGCACCAACCCTCTCAATTAGTTCAAGCTCCAACCTAGCCTTCTCGAGGGCTCCAATCCTCTAGGGCTCCAACCCACTGCTTTAGACCTTCAATATGGATTTAACAATTCTTCAAATGCTTGCAATGTCTTATGCACCAAGCCCTAGTAGTATATTCAAGTTCCCCTTCAACAATTCCCTTACTTAGCTCATCAATGAAAACTTTATCAACCACAAAACATGTCTTCACAACTCTTCATGATACCCAAACAAAATTATCCAAGATTACTCCATAAGAGATTAAATAATGCATCAAGGTCTCCAAGGTTGCCTCCAAGATCATATTTTATATGTCTTCAACAGTGCTTCCAAATAAGTTATTGGGTGATTTAATTGCGAGTTAAATCCCTGTCATTTAATTGTCAACCTGGGGTTTTGTAAACTGATGAGGTATACATGTACTATATGTACTAGGTGGTTATATTTCATATTATATTAATATAATGCAATTGAACTAATTACATAACAAATTAAATCAATCCAATTTGAACCAAATCAAACCAAATATAAAGAAATTGAAATAACACTTACATAAAGGAAATCACACTTGCATGAAATTGAAATCCCTCTTGCTGAAAGGAAATCACACTCACACATTCATAATTGAAACCACTTTTGAAGGAAATCACACTCACACTTGCATAATTTAAATCACTCTTGCTAAAAGGAAATCACACTCACACTTTCATAATTGAAATCACTCTCGTTGAAAGGAAAACACACTCACACTTGCATAATTGAAAGCACTCTTGTTGAAAGAAAAAACACACTTGCATAGAATAAAAACACACTTGCTGAAAAGAAATGAAATAAAAAAAACTATACTATGTTACTAATATGTACAAAGGTATGCAAACTGGGGTTGATGGGTCCCATCCATTCCTTAGCAAGCATGCCGAACAAATATCACATCTTGGAGATCAAAGTGGAAATATGTATTTCATAAAATGATCACAGACTACTATAAGAATTATCTCTCCTCATTTTACAAATTACATCTTGAATGGAACTTGGAACCTCCAACTATTAACTAGCCACTAGCTACCTCTAATATCTAACAACTAACAATTTACAGCAAACCATTTACCACACTTTTTATGAAGGGAACACTCCTATTTGTACAAAAATTGAAGATAACTATAGATCCTCAAATCTCTCCTAAATCCACATTTATGTCATGTGGCTACAACCAATCTCCTAAAAATATAAAATAAAAATCCTCTCCAAATTCTCTCATAGTTTTGATAAGGACACATATCAAAAAATTCATGGTTCTTCTTCTTTTAATGTGATTACCTTAATGATCCATATCCTCTTCAAATATTCTAAAAATCCTCATGAGTTGGAATTTGAAATTCGAATTTTTATTTAGAAGGCCAAGTAGGATCCTTCTAGAATCTCCAAATGGGCCTACAATATCACAAAACTTATACCACTTTCATGTATATATGAAAACATGTTAATTTTATAATATTTAATCACAAATTCACTTAAAATACTTAAAATAAATGACTTTTGAAAATATAATTCTAAACCCATATGATCATGAAAATGGTTACTTAATGTAGGGTTATGTAACTACGGAATTATGGATTGAGGGCAAAGCGATAGAAATGTGGGTAAAAGGGGATGACATTTTGGAGACTCAACATACACTACTTCAACAAACCTTTAATAACAATGTTCCAACACCAAATCTACTATGAGGTGGCTTCAAGGTTTCTCAACAAGACACCTGCAAGGGTTCTTAATAGTTCTTCAAAATAAATTCTTCAATAATCCTTCAAACTATACTTCAAGAGATCACCAACTATGCTTTATCTATGCTTCAATAGTTCTTCAAATGTTACTTCCACAAGTGGTTAAGAATCTACCACAGAGATGTCACTAGTTTTTCCATAGTTTCAATTTTCTTGGTCAATATATAGGTTATAATGTTCAAGTCCAAAATCCTCCTCAAGTACAAGCCTCCACAATCAACAATATCAATGTCTTCAATTTATTTAATGCATTCTTTAGGTCAAAATTACTTCAGGTATGCAAAGTGTTGTGGCTCCAGACTTTTAAGCAAGATATGGTAAACACAATAGAATTGATTCACAAGTTTGCAAAATTGTCAATTTAGTTTTTCAAATAGAAGTGCTTAGATGTATTCATAGGTATGCTACTTCAGGTCTACAAAATATCACAATTCCAAAGAAAATTTTTCTTCACAGGTCTCCAAGTGTTGTAACAAGTACTCATAGGTTTGAAAAAATAATAATTTCGGAACTGATCTTTTATAGGCTTAAACATAATCAGAATTATATATTTTTTCCGCATGTTAAAGGGTTTAGAGCTACAGGAGCCTCAGGTCTGAAATTGTGCTTCTACAGGTCTACAAATGTCACATATCCAAGTTTTTATAGAAGGTCTAATAAGGATGCTACTAAAAATCCAAGAATAAACCTCCACATGTCTGCAAGATAGTGTCACAACAGGTCTGAAAATGTGCCTCTACAATTCTAAAATAAAGTGCCACAATAGGTCCAAAAAAAAGTGCTTCTATAATTCTGCTACAAAGTTCCACAACAAGTCCAAAAAAAATGCTTCTATAGGTATGGAAGAAGTCTGAAGTTATCTTTTGTAATGTGAAATAACTTTGTTATTACTCTTCACTTATCTTCTTGTCTCAACCAAAAACAAAATCCTAATAGAACAGGACATGGTTTATAATTATAGTTGTTTGTCATAATTGAAGGGACGCACCCTTTAAAGAGGCATGTCAAGCCTACATAAGTCGGCTTGCCAATTTTTCTGATTTTAACATTTTTCATCTTCAAAATTCAAAATATTCACAATAGTAGAGAGTAGAAGGATATTAATAGCTTTTTGGAAAGGTTTTGAAGCCCTCTTCAAGATGGTGTAAGAGGTATTGTGAGATAATGTGTCTAATTGTCAAAAAAAAAAAATTATTTTCAAATATTAGGGTTAGATTAAAAAAATTTAAGGATTATGACAGCCTTTAGGTTAGGGACATTTGGAATGTGGATAGGGCTTTAGGGTAGTGGATAGGTATTCTTAATATCCAATAAATAGGATTCTAGGGCTTTTAGGTCATTATGAGAAATGAACCATGCTAGGGCATAGATCTAAGGTTTCATCAAATAGCTTTAAGGTTATGCACCTCTTCAATATGTCTTATTTATTATGGAATATTCAACAAGGTAACTTCTATCTTAGGGAATATTCAACAAAGCTCAAGAAATGCATAAAATCGATAGTTATCAATGGCTTGTCATCATCAATGACTGACAAGGCTAGCTTCAATAATACAGACATCATATCATAATGACAACTTTGGTAGGGTTTGATTAATGTGCTTGGAAAGTGCATCTAGGATTTAATTAATATAATTATTCACCTAGGGTTTCCATATTATTGACATTAATGAAAAATTTATCCAACAATATTCCCCTTTATTATTGATGGAAATACTCTCCCTCTTTCATCATTTTCTCCCCCTTTGACATCAATGGAAAAAAAGGTGTTATTTTCATGACACAATATTTTCAGCAAGTGCTTCCCCTATCATCATGCTTCTCTTTCTTTCATTAGGCTATTCCCCGTATCTTTATCAAGGAAAAATACCCTTGATAATATGTTTATTTCCTTATCATTATTCTATATAATTATTATTCATGTTATCATGGTGTTTTTACCTATGCTCCCCCTTATTTTATGCATGATCTTCTTATGATGCCCTTAAATTGATTAACAAGTATTGATGCCTTGAATATTCAAAGTACATTCAAAATTTTCTTCTAGTGCAACCTGATTTATTTTCCAAACCTTTGTGACTCTCTTTCCCTGCTTTATTAATGATTCTTCGAATTGTCTAGGGGTCCACTTTAATTTACAATTTCTTGCTAAATTTCCAACATCATGGAATTTGAAACATTCAGTTTTGTACATGAATGGAGGAGCATAATATATGTTGGTAAGTATATTTGGGTATATCCTTGCATCTTTATTTCTGGGGAATTGATTGGAGTCCTCATAGATGTATTTTTTATATGCATGTGTAAAAGAGTAACAATGACCAAAAAATATAGTATGTAACTTGGAAATTGAGGATTTCCATTATGCATCTCTGAAATTGTTCTACCTTGAATTCCCATTATATTATTTATTACTACCTTCAACGTCAAAATTTCTTCTTGGAGCATAGATATTTCCAATGTCATTTTGAACCTTTTCCTTGATTCTACTAGAGCTAGGGGTATTAGAACAACTTTGAATCTTCTCCATGTTATTTTCTTTTATGCATTAGGGTTTGCATCCTTTTTTCTTAAGGGTTCACCTGCATAACCAAGACCTGATTTATCAAGGGGGATCTTTGATGACTTAGGATTTCATCTAGGATTTGAGAGCTCTTTAGACTCTTGTTCAGTTGATCAACGTCTTTCCTTAGATAAATAATATGTTCTTTAATCTTCACACATTATTCATTTTTATTTGTTCTATGGTTTTCCATTTCTTCCTTCATCCTTGTTGCTTCACATGCTTGGACTTTGAGAGAGATGACATCTGATTTAAATTTGAATATTTTTTCATATTTTTCTTCAAGTTGGTATTTCATGGCATTCCTTTCCTTTTTCGCTTCACCAACTTGTCCATCCAAGAGGGCTAAACCTTCGATCACTATCTCATCTCCTTGTGCTACTTTTATTCTTACAACTTAGTTTTAATAGATGAAACTTCTTCTTTATATTGAAAAATTTATGCTTCAAATTTGTTGAATTCCTTAGATCTTAGATCAATATGGTTTGTCAAATTGTGTTCCCTTATTTTTTCTTTATATAATTGATTTGTCATGGATATGAATTCTTCATGATGGATATTCTTGTTTTATTGCAATTATTCCCTAATTTTTTTGAGATCCTCATCCATTTATTGTATTTGATGCCTTAAAAGAAAAAAATATTTATTTTTCTTGTCAAGATCATGATCAACAACTTGTGTTTGTTTTTTGAGTTCGTTATTTTCCCTTTTCAAACTGCTTATTTCTTCTAGGGAAGTTACAAGCTTTGTATTGAGATATATTTCAATATAAAATTCATAGATCTCTTAATTATATTACTTTATTAAATTTGTGACCTCATATTTGCTTTTAATTATTTCCTCTAGTTCATATTTGTGATTTTTTCCATCATTTTCTTGATTATAAGTCATGATCATCAACCCTTTTGAATGAACATCTTGAAGATCTCCCCAAAGCTTGTTTGATGATAAAAATTTATCCACTTTGACCTTTATAGGATTTGGTATCCCACTCAAGATTTCCTTTATTGATATTTCATTGTGTTCCTTATACTCTCCTTCTTCCATTTTGATTCCAGTAACCATTTATTCCTGAACTTCAAAACCTTGACCCATTAATAAAGCATTCATTCTTTCCTTCCATATTTCAAAATTTCCATTGAAAAATGGAGATTTCAAAATTTGATTATCCACTAAGGAGGTGACACCTTCAAAGGCTTTGTAAGCCTTCTTCATTTACTTTTCCATTTCTATTCTAAGGATTTACCTTCAAGTTGTTAATTTGTGAGTGAAGGCACTGGATTTGATTCCAATTTTTGGAAATACTGAGAAGGGGGGGGGGGGGGTGGGGTGAATCAATATTTATTTTACAATTGTTATTTTTATGTCAGCTAAGATCACTTATAAAACAAAACACAAAATTAACAATAAAAATAAATAATTTTATTAATAAGATTGACAAAGACCCCAATCCCCTTTACAATGAATCAAGTAAAATAATGCATAGGGGCTCAAAACCTAGATGAAGACTCAAATATTCAATCTAATAGGCTCCAAATTTTATTTTTCCAGTGACCAAATTGGTTTTCTTGAGGACTCTAATCCTCTAGGGCACCAACCCTCTCAACAAGTTCAGGCTCCAACCTTGTATTCTCGAGGAATCCAATCCTCTAGGGTTCTAACCCACTACTTCAGATCTTGAATATGGATTTAATGGTTCTTCAAGGATCCCAATGTCTTCTACAACAAGCCTTGGTAGTATCTTCAATTTACCCTTCAACAATTCCCTTGCTTAGCTCATCAATGACAAATTTATCAACCATAAAACATGTCTTCACAAATCTTCATGATAACCAAACCAACTTCTCCAAGGTTTCTCCATGAGAGCTTTAGTCATGAATCAAGGTCTCCAATGATGCCTCCAAGATCAGATTCTATAGGTCTTCAATAATACTTCCAAATACGCTACTTCAACAAAACTTTAATAACAATGTTCCAACACCAAATATGCTCTGAGGTGGCTTCAAGGTTTCATAGCAAGACTGCTTCAAGGGTTCTAAATAATTCTTCAAAATAATTAATTCAATATGACTTCAAAATTTACTTAAAGAGATCACCAACTATTCTTTAATAATGCTTCAAGATTTCTTTAATGGTGACTTCCATGAGTGGTTAAGAATATGCCACAAAGATGTCACTAGTTTTTCCATAGGTTCAATGTGCTTGGTCAATATATGTTATGAAACCAACTCGAAAAATAGAAGAAAGGAGAGATCAATGCCTTAGAAATCAGCCACTTAGAGGGGGAAACCTCCAATACATTACATAAATGAATAATTCTTGGATGATACAAATGAAAAAACATCCTTCTATATATATGGGTCCATGGGGTCACAATATAATCCTAGCCGACCTAACAATAATAATGTAAGGAAACAATAATAACAATATGGGGGCTATAGGGGTACAACAATAATAATAACGGGGATACACTAATAACAATAAGGGACTACACTAGTAATATGGGGACCTAACATGCCCCTCTCCTTCAAAAAAGTGTTTTCCTCAACACTTGAGTAGCTCTGGATGCTTCTGTATAATATTCTTATCCTCCCATGTAGAATATTCAGTGGGTAAGTTCTTCCACTTGATGAGATACTCTAAAATTGATCGATTTCGTAGCTACAAGTTCTTGTTTCCGTGACTGTTTAACGTTCCAATATGATTTTTCCTTCCTCATCAAGTTCTTGCAATATTGTTTGAACTAGAAGTTTGTCACCGGCTATAACCTTCTTTAAGCATGAAACATGGAAAACTGGTGCACTCGCAAAGAAGCAGGAAGCTCCAATTTGTATGCCATAGTACCAATCTTTTGCAACACCTTGTAAGGGCCATAGTATTTTGGCGATAATTTATTGTCCTTCTTAGCTTGCTTGAGGTACATTTGTTTGTATGGTTGTAGCCATAAAAATACCCAATCTCCTACATCAAAACTTCTCTCACTATGATGTTGATATGCCTGTTGTTTCATTCGATTTTGTGCCCAATTGAGGTTATCCTTTAAGAGTTGGAGAACCTACTTCTGATGCTCGATGTGATCTTCCACTGCTTGCACCTTGAATTTTATCTTAACGATGATGTGATGGATGGTAGATGATATCCATAAAGGTCCATAAATGGGGTCATTTTTGCTGCAGTATGGAAAGAAGTGTTATACTACCATTTAACCAGAGGTAACCTCTTGACCCATTGTGTTTGTTTATCAGATACAAAACATTGAGATATCCTTCCAAAAATTTGTTCACTATCTCAGTTTGACCATCAGATTGAGGATGATAAGATGAGATATGAGCTATTTTAGTACCCAAACAAGAGAATAATTCCATCCAAAAATTTCCAGTAAAAATGGGATCTCTGTCGCTTACCATAATCTTTGGGTTTCCGTGTAGCTTTTGAATTGTTTCCATAAATGCAGTAGCAACTATACTTGCTTTAAATGGATGAGATAATGCACAACAATGTGCATACTTGGTAATTTTATCAACTACCACCATGATGAAACTATTTCCTTCGAACTTAGGTAAACCTGTGATAAAATCGATTAAAATATCCTCCAAATGTTGACTTGGAATGGATAAAAGTTGTAGAAGACCTGGGGTCTTAATTGTATCAATTTTATTTTTTGGCAAACCAAACATTCTGCCACAAAATTTTGAATATTAGATTTAAGGCCATCCCAAAAAAATTCTTTCTCCACCTTGTGGTAAGTTTTTAAAAATCCTAAGTGTCCTCCTAAAGGAGAAGTGTGCAATTCCAAAAGAATCTTTTGTTTTAGTTGGGAATTCTTACAAAGATATAAGCGATATTTATACCATAAGGAATAATTTTTCCAACTAAATTTATCAAATGTACTAGGATCTTGCTTCAACTTTTGAATGAGTGTCCACACTTCTTCGTCCTTATTCCATCCATCCCTTGCTTCAGTTATCCAATCTGGTTGGATAATAGAAATTGAACAAAGAAATGCTTCCACCTCTTCATCCTTTCTTGAGAGTGCATCTGCAACAACATTTAGCTTCCCTTTTTTGTAGATGATTTCAAAGTCGTAACCCAAAATCTTTGTGATACATTTTTGTTGCTCTTCTGAAGATAGTCTTTGTTCCAAAAAGTGTTTAAGACTTTCGTGATCAATTTTTACCTTGAAGTGCCTTTCCATTAGGTAAGGTCGCCATTTCTTTAGTGCATGTAGTATTGCCAACATTTCCTTCTCATAAATAGCTTTTTGTAAATAATTTCCTTTGATTGGAAGAATTTCAAAAGAAATGGGTCTTCCTTCTTGCATTAAAACAACACCAATTCCATTTCTCGAGGCATCACAGTCCACAATAAAGGTTTTTGTGAATTTTGGCGTAGCTAAGACCAGTGCTAGGCACATTGCCTCTTTAAGATGTTCAAAGGACTTAGTTGCTTCAAGATTCCATGAAAATGCATCTTTATTCAATAATGTTGTTAGAGGTGTTGGTATTCTCCCATAATTCTTAACAAACTTGCAATAATACCCTGTTAACCTGAGAAATCCTCAAAATTGCTTTATGGTTATGGGGACTTTCCATTCCTTAATGGCTTTAATTTTTCTAGGGTCTATCTTAACACCCTCGTGAGATAAAATATGACCGAGATATTCCACCTCTTGTACTCCAAAGAAACATTTGGATGTTTTTTCATATAATTCTCCTCCAATAGTTTGAGCACCTTGTCAACATGTTGAACATTATCCTTCCAAGACCTGTTGTAGATTATTATGTCATCAAAAAACACTAGCACAAATTTTCTAAGGAAGGGTTTGAAAATGGAATTCATCAACCCTTGAAATGTAGAAGGTGCATTGGTAAGGCCAAAAGGCATGACCAAAAATTCATAATGACCCTCATGAGTTCAAAATGTTTTTTTCGGAATATCTTCAGTCTTCATTCTAATTTGATGATATCCTGAACGAAGATCCAACTTGGTAAAATAAATACTAGCATGTAATTCATCCAATAATTCATCAATCACAGGAATGGGAAATTTATCTTTAATAGTGAGCTTATTGAGCTCCCTATAATCCAGACACATGTGCCATGATCCATCCTTCTTGTGTACCAAACTACTGGAGCAGAGAAAGAACTTTGACTAGGTTGAATTATACCAACCTCTAACATTTCTATAATCATACGTTCAATTTCGCTCTTTTGGACATAAGGATATTTGTAAGGCCCGATGTTTGGAGGAACACTTCCTAGAATCACATTAATAGCATGATCATGAGTATGAATAGCTGGGATTCCTTCGGGAGTATCAAACACCTTGGAAATATTGTCCAAGTATTTTTGGAGATCTAGAGAAATAGATCAATTTGATGTTGGAACTTCTAGTGAGAATAATTGTGAAATTACACCTCGTTGTTCTTTCTTCAGAAGCTTTTTCTTTACATTAGAGCTTATTATCTTTCCTGGCTTCCATGCGATACCCCATAATTCAATTTCCTTTCCTTTTGAAAAAAAATTCAAGAAAATTTCTTGAAAATTAAAAGCTACCATCCTCAAAGATTGTAACCATTGTACTCCTAGTACAACATTAGCACCTCCCATTGGAATGGAAATCATTGGAATATTCAATACATATTCCCCCATGGTTAGCTTGATATTATGGCATTTTCCAGAGCAATTTATAGTTCCTCCATTTGCAACCATCACTTGACATTCTGGTGCTGGGTATAGGAAAAAATTCAATTCCTTGGCTACCTTATAATGAATAAAATTATGGGTACTACTCGAATCGACCAACACTATTACCTTTTATTTCTTGATATGTCCTTCTATCTTGAGATTTTGAGGAGTGGTAATTCCTGCCAATGAATAACACGATATGGTAAAACTCATTTCTTCTTCTTCTAGTGTTGGTTCCTGGTGTATATCCTCTTCTTTTGAAGTTTCTTGTTCATTTTCTTCCTCCTCTTCACAATCTATGTAAAATAATTTATTTTCAACACAATTATTACCTTTAATTTATTTTCTATCACAACTGTAGCAAAGCCCTTTTGCTCTTTTTTCTTCCAATTGTTGTGGTGTCAACCTTGTAGGTTATGGAACTGTAGGAGTAGCAACACTTCCATCTTTATAGATGTGAGTGGTAGGCTTCCTTGTCGTCATAATTTTACATTCACTTTTTCTTGCTAGCCTGAATGCCTTCTCCAATTAATCAGGTTCCCAAACACAAACTTCATGTTGGATTTTATCCTTTAAAGTCCCTATGAAGACATCAATCCTATGTTCCTATGGAATATCAGTTACCCTTATATTCAATTTTTGGAAGTCCTCAATGTGCTCCACAACTGAACCCTTTTGTTTGATATTTATAAATTGGATAAATAATGTGTTGCTTTTTGTATCCTCATAATGTGTTATCATTTCCTCAATAAAAATTGACCAAGTGACAATTTTTTTATGGGATTAAAGCCACCTATACCATAAAAATGTATTTTTTTCTAAATGTAAAGTTGCAATGCACACCTTTTGTGTGTTTTGCACATTATTAAGATCAAAATATTGCTCCATCTGTAGTATCCATGTTACGGGATCCTTGTTGTCAAACTTCCTCATATCTGTCTTTGGAATATGGTAGTTCTTCCTTCCAACATTAGAGTATATGAAATCATGATTAATTTTTTTTTTCTCATCATGAGTTTCCTCTACTATATTTTCGGCATTAGGAAACATTTCTTATATCAACTTTGTCAAACCTTCCATGTCAACTTTTAGATCATTCTTCATGTTTTCCATGTTGTCTTTCATGTCATCCATCTTTTCTTCCATGCCAGATTCCATTACATCCATCTTAGCTTCCACGCCTTTCTTCATAATATCCATCTTAGCTTCAACGCCTTTCTTCAAAACTTCCATTTCATTTTTTTTTGCTCTTTTCTAGAGCTAAATTTGGTACACTTGATCTTGTAATTTTGATATGTCATGTTGCAATTCTTCATATTCATGAGTCATAGTAGAGCCTTCTAAAGGCTAAATGGGTGTTGAATTATTTTTAGGGGCATTTTATAACCGAATACTGATATCTATTCTACAATATTCCCTTGGAATCAATTCAAAATAATTTTTCACACAAGACTTATGCAATTCGAAAAAAAATACACACCATTTTATTGATTTTGAGGAGCTCGATATTGAAACTGAATTATCTATGTGACTTTGGATCTTCAATATCTGAAATTCGTCCTTGTAGTAGCCCTCAGAAGCTTCTTTCAAATGCCACAGGTGTGACCTGATTTGGATTCTTCAAGACAAAGTTATGCCCAATATCCAAAAATGACCTAGCTATGGACTGGTTCAGTAGAGTCAACTTGTACGGCGTGCCACGTGTCACTGTTTCCTCCTTTGGCTCTAAAATTTGTACACAGGAAACTACAGTCCGTGTACTTATGGCCACTTTTTACAGAATTCCAATCCGATGCTCAGAGAGAGAGTTATGACGATTTTCCCACAGTCACCTATTTGATATGAAATTTAGGAGCTTGAAACAACCCTAACTTCCACAGATCATATCTCTGAAAATTGTGAATCAAGCTCTAAAATATTTCCATGACATTCCTTAGGATTTCGGCTTTGCTCTGTAAAAATTTTAGCTTCTAAGCCCTCGTAAGAAAAAATTTACAGTGAAAATTCCACAATGACCTATTTAGGTTAAATTCAAGAGCCTGCAAAAAGCCCTAACTTCCACAGATCATATCTCCGAAAAATATTGCGAACCAAGATCTGAAAGTTTTCCACCACGTTCCTTAGGATTTTTTCTTCGCGCTGTAAAATTTTCAGCTTCTAAACCTTCATAGAAAAAAATTATAGTGAAATGCACGATGACCTTTTTGGAGCAGCGAAACCCTAGAATCCAAAGCTATGATACCAAATGTTATGGAACCAGATCCAAAAATAGAAGAAAGGAGAGATCAACGCCTTAGAAATCAGCCACTTTTATGGGGCAATTCTTGGATGATACAAATGACAAAACTCCCTTCTATATCTAGGGATCCATGGGGTCACAATATAATCCTAGCCTACCTAACAATAATAATGTAAGGGAACGATAATAACAATATGGGGGTTACAGCGATACAAAAATAACAATAAGGGGGCTACACTAATAACAATAAGGGACTACACTAGTAATATGGGGACCTAACAATATACAGGTTACAATGTTCAAGTCCAAAATCCGCCACAAATCCAAGCCTCCACATTCAAAAATCTTAATGTCTTCAATTTCTTTAAGGTAGTCTTCAGGACAAAAGTACTTCAGGTCTACAAATTTTTGTGGCTCCAGAATTTCAAGAAATATGTGGTAAACAAAAAATAATTGCTTCAAAAATATACAAAATTGTCACTATAGTTTTGCAAATAGAAGTGCTTATATGTCTTCACAGGTCTTCTACTTCAGGTCTACAAAAGGTCACAAGTCCAAAGAAAACATTTCTTCACAGGTCTCCAAGAGTTGTAACACGTAGTCACAGGTATAAAAAAATAATAATGCTAGAACTAATGTTTTATAGGCTTAAACATAATTGAAACTACAGATATTTTTTCCACATATTACAAGGTTTAAATCTACAGGAGCCTAAGCTATGAAAGTGTGCTTCTACAGCCCTACATTTGTCACAGATACGAGTTTTTACAGAAGTTATAATAAGGATGCTTCTATAGATCCAAGAATATTCCTCCACAGGTCTACAAGACAATGGCACAATGGCTCTGAAAAAGTGCCTCTATAGGTCTACAAGAAAGTGCCACAACAATTCCAAAAAAACGTGCTTCTACAATTCTGCAAGAAAGTGCCACAACGGGTCCAAAAAAAATGTTTCTACAGTTCTGGAAGAATTCTAAAGTTATCATCAGTAATGTTAACTAAATTTTCTCCTATTCTTTAGTTATCTTCTTGTCTCAACCGAAAAAAAATAAAAAAAATATTCCTAAACAAAAAACACACAGTTTATATTTATAGTGGTTTTTCATAATTTAAGGGACACATTCTTTAAAGAGGCATACCAAGCCTACATATTTCGTCTTGCCAATTTTTCTGATTTTAACATTTTTCATCTTCAAAATTCAAAATATTCATAATGATAGGGAGTTATAAGGAGAGTAAGATCTTGTTGGAAAGGTTTTAAAGCTCTCTTCATGCTGGCCTAATAGGTATTGAGAGATAATGTGTCTGATTCTCAAAAAACATTTTTTCTTTTCAGATATTAGGGATAGATTCAAAAAAATTAAGCATTATGACAAACACTAGGTTATGGACATTTGGAATGTGGATAGGGCTTTAGGGTAGGGGATAGGGCTCATTAATATTCAAGGACTAGGATGCTAAGGTTTTTAGGTCAACATGAGCAATGAACCATTCTAGGGCATAGATCTAAGGTTTCATCAAATAGCTTTAAGGCTATACATTTATTCAATATGTCTTCTTTCTTAGGGCATCTTCAACAAAGTAACTTATTTCTTAGGTCATCTTAAAAACAAGCTCTGGCAATGCATACAAGGGCTATTTATCAATGGCTTTCATCATCAATGACTGACAAGGATAGCTTCAACAATGCAGACATGATATCATAATGAAAACATCACTAGGGTTTTATTAATATACTTGGAAAGTGCATCAAGGATTTCATTAATATACTGATACACCTATGGTTTCCATCTTATTGACATCAATGACAACTTTATCCAAAAAGGCTGGAGGGTTTAATTACACAATTTTGGAGGCTGATGCTCATGCTTGAGTACTAAAACTATGTAGTGCATAGTCCTGGGAGGCTGGAACTGTGCATTGTTTAGTTTCAAGACGTAATTTTGTAACTTCATGGTTGGGACTATGCAACGTGTGGTTCAGCAAGGTTAGATGAGGCTAAGTTGTTGGGAAATTTCATATATTTAGCAAAGTGTGGGATCAGTGAAACTGATGTGAAAAGTGATAGAACTTAACAATGATCACACACCTAAAACACTTGATGACATAACATAGATCATCCAGAACACATGAAAATATACTTCCCTCAATGCTACAACCTTTGCAACACTTACGACAAGTGCGACACTAATGGTACACTTTGCGACGACCATGACGACACTCGTGCGACAGTGCTTAAAAATTTGGATATGAGTGTGGCGGATTTCTACATGGTAAGATACTTTGATTTTCACAAATATAACCTCTTTAAACCACAAATACAAGATTATGTACATTATGTAACACTTAACATGCGAAAAGATGGAAATTGCTAAAGATAAAATGACACTTGCAATATGTTTACGACAATGAAAGTAACACATTCCAGAGTGAAGATAATAATGAAACCACACTAATTAGAGTGAAAAAAATCGAAAGTGGCAGCTGAAAACATGAAATGACACTAGTGAAAACAAAGGTGCGTGGAAGCAACAGTTTGCAGAACTCACCAAAATAGAAGTGAAAATGCAACTAGAAGTGAGAAATTGTCGATGTTAGGATGCACTAACTGTCGACATGGATTGGACATCACATAGGCATGGTCTTGATGGATCATTATATGATTGTTAAATATTGTGTAAAATGATGTGCTCATTCACTTGTTACAGACTGAGCATGTGTTGGAAAGTGACTTTGACACTTTCAACCCAAGAAGGGATCTCAAAAGCATCAGCTGACCAAGAAGTGACTATGAAACAATCGATCGTAAGATCCACAGTAGACTCCAAAATTGAAGTATAGGAAATGTTTTGTACGGTGTTTTTCATAGCAACAATAGGTCCACGGGCATCAGAGTGGATCATTTCTAGTACTGCATATGATTTTTTTTCCCACATGGAATGTGGAATTTTTGTACTTACCCAAAGTACATCCTTTGTATACAGCATTTTGCTCATGTGTTGCTTTAGGGAGGCTTGTGGTTATCTGTTGCATGATCTTCAAAGTTCCATGATGCAAATGGTCAAGTCTTCTATGCCAAAGTTCACCGAAATTGTGGCTCTACACCTTCTCTGCCTTAGAGCTTAATGCATCACAATCCTCCACATCTAGCTTATATAGTTTCTTCACCCAAACCTCGATCTGCTTCACCTGAGTTGTGGATATGTGTCTTAAGAATTCCTTTCCTTTGTTGAATATCACATCATAACCATGGTCTTCCAAAACTACAACAAATATGAGATTTTTCTTTAGGCCCGGAACGAACATGACATCCTTGAGCTTGAGAGGGGAGCCTGAATCCCTTTGAAATGTGACTGTACCAACCCCAGTCATGCTTTACCTTCCGTCGTCCCCCATCTTGATGTACATCTACAAATATTTTTCTTCTAGGTCACTGAAAAATTCTCTACACCTTTTCATGTGGAACGATGCACCTGAGTCCAAGTACCACATGCTCCCCATCATTTTTTTGGCCATGCATGCAATGAGGGTAAATTCAATCTAGAACTGTGAAGCCAAAGCTTCACCATCTACTCGTCCTAAGGTCTTCTTGCTTTCCTTTTGTTAAAAAATTATATATTACAGAGAAATGCAACACATAAAATATGTGGAAAATACAAGCACACAAAACACATAAAACCAGAGAGACACGGATATACGTGGTTCACCCAGTTTGGGCAACGTCCACCCCGAAAAACCAGTCCTTCCTTTCTATTATCCAGCAAAATGAAGAGACACAACCTACAGCAGATCCGCTGTAATATCCTATGTTCTCTCTCACAGTCTCCCTCTCTATTTCTCACTCCGAGAATACACATACAATACACAGCTGCAATACAATACCCTCATAAAAGCGAGGGGTTGCCTTCTAGGGAAAAAAAAAACCCTAAACTAAACATAACTTCTACCGTCAGATCATTTTGCCTAATGAACGGCCCAGATTGACTAGAAATTACTATACTTTTACAAGGCAATTTTACATCTGTTTTTAGCTTTGGGGGTGCTGCCCCCGAAACCCCCCGCCAGGGGGGGGCTCCATAAAGTCGTTGCCGCCAGCCCCCCCCCCCCCCCTGGACACCCCATGGCAGTGATTAATTTACAGGTGGCGTTGCCGCCCCATTTAAGGTAAAGGGGTCCAATGTTGTGATACAAAGTAAACAAGATAATCAGGCTCCACACCCAACACCATTTTGTGTGGACACTTCATCGTATAATGTCTGAATTCATGACAATGGACACATTTAATTTTCGACAAATATTTCTTTTTTCGCCCTTGACTATAATCTGGTTTGGATTAAGATTTCTTCCCTTTTCCCTTATTTTCCTTTCCATCCAAAGCAACTTTTTCCTCATCCTCACCCTTGGATGAATTCCCATCTCTAGTATTCCGCCTTATTTCCTCCTATACCAAATCAAACCATAAGCGCTCCCAATTCAGTAGTTTCTCCCTCCCATTCACCGAATATTGATAGATATGTTACCTCTTGGGAAGGCCTAGAAGGTTTAGGTTTACCAAGTCTTCTTCAAGAAAATTAACACCGACCCCCTCCAAGTTCATAATGACATTGTGTGAACCTGCTTATATATTGTGAAAATGTGTCATTCTTTTGCATCTTGATACTTTGAATTTTATCCTTGAGCACCATCTTCCTATGGTCACTATTATTCCCGAACAATTTTGTCAGTTCTTTCCACATTGTGAACAAAGTTTATTTTCCATGGAGATTTGAGACAATGTGATCACTTACGCCCTATAATATTATTATCCTCATCTTGGCTACATATTTCTTCCACTAAGCATGGTTTTGTGCATCAAATTCTGGTGGTTATGCAATATTTGTGTTGATTTATTCTAGCAATCCATTTTCATCCAATACTACCTTCATCTGATCCTTCCATGCAACAAAATTAGAAGTGTCTTCCAAGGCATACTCTAGCCTCATTCCATTTAAGGTAATATTATCAGATCTAAATAAATCTTGTTGCACTGATCTCCAAATTCGAACCTCCTGAGAAACAACTTCGAAATTTTTGTTCTAACGTGAATCCTGCTCGAATACCATGTAGAAATTATGTTGTAGATTTGCAACTTCTCATAAAGTTTTAATAAAAAACACATTACACAAAAATTTCAGATATGCAATAAGAAATAACATACATGAAACAAGTATTTTCCTTTTTGGAAAGCAATATTCTAAAAACCCCAATGCTTGCTTTAGTTAATCAAATGAATAAAGATGTATTACAATTTATTTTCTCAATTGAGCACAACCTGCAAGTGCATAAGCTATCTCTTTGTTCATTGCGAAGCTTTGACCCAGACTTATTCAATTTCTTCCTCTTCTTTAGCTCCTATTTATTTTTTTATTCCTTGAGAAATTAAGCCCCTATTATTTACGAATTTCTCCAAAATGGATTGCTCAATTCCTTAGTTTTATCATCTGACTGCATGCAACACATGTACACTCAAGACTAATCTACAAATAATGTTACATTGCCTTGGAATTTCCACCAAGCCTGGGGAACTTTCACTATCTATTTTGGGATGATTGATCAGTTAACTGGATGATCATTGAGTTTTACTGAAGTCCCACTGCTTAACTTACCTTCCACTAGTTCCTCCAAAAGTTGGAACTAGTTTAACTAAAACAATCTTATATAATTGGCCTTGCTTTCTACAAATTAGCAATCAAACATGCTTAATTGAAATCTATAACCCCCAAATTGAATTTACTAAGTAAATTTGGTGACAAAAGCCACGTCACACAAGTTAACTGCATCCAAGTTTTCTACTGATGTAGAAATGTGAATTTTCTCAATTTAATCAAGGCAAAATCAAATTGAGAATTTCTTGCTACATTTTTCAGTAGCAGAATATGGTTAAAAGTGAAGAAAAAAAGGGTGAAAATATGACATTTTGGTGATCCAACAATATGCATGTAATCAGTTGATTTAACAAACACATGCCTCTGAACATGTCTAACCAATTTGCAACTGGCCAATAAAATTGGAGTAATGAGTGAATTTTCCCTTGCACAACATTACAACCAATGTATAATTTTGTATCAGTGCCTTACTCCCTTCTAGTCTCAAAAATATGTGTGTTTGGTTTCAAGTTACCCATCCTTGGTTGCTAGTTAGGAGGTAGAGGATTTGGGACTTAAAGCCCCTGTGTTGGTTATTACATAGATAAATAGAAATTTGAGGAAGTTGCCACTTTTTTAAAACATAAGGTCACTAAAATTTGAGGTATAAATAACTTTGGGTTGTGTGCCTCAACGCAAAGGAAATTGAGGTTCAAGGCTTTGGGACCTTGGGGTCATAACATGCGAAGGAGTTGGCACAATCACTCAACACCCCTGTTTGGAATTTCTAATGGTCTTCGGGACTAACACAGTAGGATGGCCCACCTTTATATACATATAAGCATATAATTAGGCCCAACACTGAGGGACTATTTGAAAAAATCCATCCCATTGGAACCATGCCAAGTGGTCCCCACACTAGCCTTCGACCATTAGCCTATCAGCCCCAGGGTGCAACATAACATATCTACATTAGGATGAATAAGGGTCAATATGGTGATGGAACCTAGTTGAATAAAATATCGTCATTGGGCTACCAAACGCTCGAAATGAGGAGGAAAGTAACACATGTGGAGAGGGATGACACTAATGGGTCGATAATCAAAGGAATGAAATGAAGGGAGTGGGGCCAAGGTATAACCCTAGCTACCAAAACTTGGTTGAACTAATGTGATTTTAGTGAGTGGACCCCATTATTATTTGGGCCTTAGGTATCTTGAATGAGAGTATCAAAGAACGAGAACGAAGGAACTCGATTCGATATGATGTGGTCGGGGGGGGTGAGGGCTCACCAAATTGTAGGCCTTCGGGAAAATATTTTTAAAAATAATTAAGTGAAGGTGAGGCTAAAGTAAATTAGCATTTATGGCATGGACCTATGGGTTCCCACACTAGCCATTGGCCTTATCCTTTGGCCTTCTCACACAATTAACTAACATATTAACATGTAGAGTGATTGATCATAATGTTGAGATCACCCTACAGACCCACTTGATGGTGGTGTGGAAATACCACATGGGTGGGGTGGAGGCCACTTGGGGGAAACACAACACCCTAGTTTTGTTGTATACATTCTTGAAGCTTTATTTTTTTACCACATTATTGCATCCTCTTCACCTTTTATTTTTATAGAATTATGCTTGAGGTTGGAAGTGAATTATTTCCACGCTTTCATCAATTCCATGTAAAGGCCTACTTATGTAACTAATTTACATACCTAAAGGATAGGGGGTAATCCATTGATCCGCTAAATCTACCAAAATATAAATCTCTAAAGAATAAAGTATTATTTTAAATGAGCCTAATAATAGGAAATTACCTAAAAAACCCATCCAGGGGTATTCCCTTATTTTTATTTTTCCACCTCTACCTGTATTCCATGTGAGTGATATCACTAGGTAACCTTTTACTAATTCCTTCCATACCACTAATGCCCCTCCATGTTACTTCCTTTATTTTCTAATCTAGTCCTCCATGAAACCTAGATCTATATAATCTTATTTCATTACTTTATCCCACAAACCTTCAGTATTCATGATCCTCCACATACTTTTTATTGTTAGTGAATGGTTACACTAATATATATTCATAAGACTCTAGTATCCCCATTTTTATTTGGCTAGTTTATTCCAATTAACAAAAATAATACCTAATTTATCTATTTTCCATATTCATAAGGAACTAAATCATGTTTCTTCTACTCATGAAGGAATACCTTCTCTCTCCTTTCCTTATCTAGAGCATTTTTTCCAACAAACTCTTTGGAATATGGGCTAAGAAATTGTTAAGATCTATTATATATGAATAGATAGATCATGAGTTCAAGTTGACACTAGTAGATATAAATGAGAAATTATCTAAGTATCCCTTTTCTAGTTTAGTATAATAATAATAAAAAAATTGGAAACGTAAAATTTTTATTATTGTTATTCAAGGAAAATATATAGCGTCTAAACTTGAGTTGTTCACAATCGTTGTATTTAATGGTTCAACTCATGAAATTTTAATATTAAATGGTAGTCATGTTGAAGTTTTTAAATTTTAGGATTATGGAAATTGTGATGTAAAGTTGATTTGTTTTCCTCTAAGGAACCCCAAGGGATAATTCTTACATTCGGTGTAGAAACAATCACACGCATTGGATGGATCACTAGGTGAGAAAAGAAAAATAGGGCTAGAGATGAAATTATACCCAAATTGAAAAGTGCGATAATAAACATGTGAGAACTTTAGAATTTAATCCTTAATAGTTGGAGAAAAACATTTTCATGATCTAGGTAAAAAATAATGGGTTGCTTTTGATGTGAACTCTAGGGAGTTTGCACATAGTCATGTATTGAAGAATTGAGGGTAAGAAAATGTGTTGGTTTATAGGAGGATAAGGATCTTAGGTTAGTGGAAAGGGAGATAGATGAGTTTTATGATAAAAATGAGGAAAATTATTTTAATGAAGAGGAAAATTTGAGGTTTAAGAATATGGAAATGAGGAAGAGGATACTTATGGGGTGAAGAGGGCATGAGTGGTGGATGAATATTTTTAGATTTTTGCGGATTGAGAAGGCTACTCAGAATATCAATATTTGTTATAACTTTTATAACCATAGAAAAATGGTTAATAAAATTTTGGAGATGCATTCAAAATCAAGGAAATATATCAACTTTAGGTGTTTATGATTTCCAATCCATTTATAAAGAGTTAGCTTGAGAAAATATAACATAGGTTCTAAAATTGACATCTTTATTTCCAATTTTGTATCTGAAGAGGACAATATTCTGATGATGGAAAATATATCCAAGGAGAAGCTAAAATATCTTCTTACATCTTTCAGAAAATATTGAAGCCTAGGCCTAGATGGGTGGACTACATATTTTTTTTTTTAATTATTATAAATGGAAGAGGATATTCTTAGATTCATAGAGGAAGTTAGGAATATTTTAAATGTTCTAGAATCCTTGAACTTGAATTTTATTATGTTGGTCCCAAATAAAGACAAACCAACATGATTTGATGAGTTTTTACCTATTTCCCTACGCAATTGTGTGTATAAAATTATAGCCAAGATTATGTCTAGGAAGCTTAAGACAATTTTCTCTAATGTTATATCAGAAGAGAAATTTGATTCTTTAGTGGGCAGGGAAATCCTTGAGCCCTAAAAGTGTCTTAGGAAGGGATAAAATATATCAAGAAAAAAATATTCCAACAATGTTCTTGAAGCTATATTTTTGAAATTCTTATAATGAGGTGCATTGGTTGTATTTGAAGTTTATGTTCTACATTTGGGTTTTAGTTTGTTAGTATTTTATTGGATTACATCGTGTATCTCTTTTGTTTCTTATGTTATCCTTATAAATAGCTACACATTTGGCTTTTGTACACCTAGTGTGAGGCTCCAATGAAGATGTCCTTTATCCCCTTTAATATTCCTATTAGTAGTTTATGGTTTGAGTGAATCCATTATGGATTCCAAAAGAACAGGAATTATTTCAGGAATCAAAATTGGGAGTTTTGTTTAACTATCACATTTACTCTTTTGTTGATGAATTCCAAAAGTGACCACAAATATTTTTGTCTTATTCCATTAGGATATTAAAACAAGATGGTAGTAATTTCCTTTAATTTCATCACCTTTTCTCAAAATTATAGCGAAATTAATGAATTTGTTATCCGAAGGTATACAATTTTTTTAGGGATTTTAAGATGTGCAATAATGCAAGGTCAAGAACTAACCTCATATTTGGACAAATTTTGAGTGTATTATCCTTATTAGATATGAATTTTTCATGTTATATATCTCATTTTTTGGATATATTTTAGTTTAAGAAGAATTAGATCATATGATGGAGCAATATTTTTAATGGATTTTCTATCTTGAAGTAAAATTAGGTTTTGGAACATTCAAGGTTATTTATAGGTCAAGCTCAAGTAGTGCTAAAGTTTAATCACTTTTTTATGCATTCTTATGGGAGACCAAATATATAACTCTCTAACTAGCAAGTTTATTTATTTTCTTAATAATGCAGTGAACCAATAATCAAAGAATGTAAGCTTTGTTCTATCTTTGAATACAATTTTTTCTTAAAAAAAATGGTTATGAGAGGCTCTATATTTATAATTTTGTGAAAAAAAAAAAATCATAATGGATGATTTTTTGTTAAGCTCCCATCTAAAATTATGAGGTTAGCATCAATTATGATGATGATAATTGTGGATACATTGGTGCTAATGACGAAACTGGATAAAATGATGTTGAAATGAATGTTTTTACAGGTGGAAATCATGACGGAAAATAAAGTAGTTTTACACACTAATAAATAAAAATCTCATTTTATTTTTAATTTTCAATATTTAATTTTCAAAATTAATATGTATGGATCGAAATTTACTAATTGACACTTCCCAGCCAATACACAATCACAACAACAATGAGCAACAAAAATTCCCCAATAATAGAAATAGGTGGTGGTGATCACTAAAACGAATGATATCAGTGTTGTTCATTGAATCAAAATAAAAATGTTTAACAAAGCATTAAAGCAAATTGAAATTAGAAAACATACAAAAATGAGACACTAAAAAAACATTAGGAAAATATGTTCTTTTATAAAAATTGTATATACCATGATATAAAACACTTAAAATAAGACATTGCAAATCATACCATATATTGCTATGTGGTGTGCAATTGGTTTCTGAGTGGCATGAAAATAATTTGATGTTGTACGTACTTGATAAGAATTATGGGGGGGTTATTTATTTTACAATATAATCTCATTAATTTTATGATCGACTTTGATTTTGTCTTAAAAAAATGTAAAATTGATGCCCTAGAATTTTTTTTAAATTTGTATTGAGATAAATATATTTCTCAAATATGACATATCTATGGTTCATCTCTAATGGTAAAATGGATGAATTTCAAAATTTAATTTCAAGATATTTTTCTTATGCCCATAGGAGATGAACTTAAGATGATAACAAATTACTTTACCTTCATCATGTTTGCTCACACTTAAGATATTTCAATAAGGTTATCGATAATAAACATGCGAGCACTTTTGAATTTAATACTTAATGGTTGGAAAAAAACATTTCCATGATCTAGGTAAGAAATAAACGGGTTTCTTTTGATGTGAACTGTAGGGAGTTTGCACATACTCACGTATTGAAGAATTGAGGGTTAAAAAATGTGTTGGTTTTGTTGAAGTTTGCAACAAAAAATAGTGAAATTGGCATCCGAAAACAACATTTAGCACTCACGCCTAGTGCATTAAGCACCTAGTGCATTAAGAACCTGCACTAGGGTGGGGCCCACAAGGTTATTTTAGTGCATTTCTATTTTGGTTATCCCTTAATTAATATGGACAATAAACTGTAATATATACTCAATGATAGCTTGTAATAGTTAGCTGATCGTGATAAACTCGTTTAGCTATTGGATTTTGAGTTAGAGGTAGTTGGTGAGGCATGCAGAGTAATTCTAGTTGTAAGAGAGTCCGAAGTGCAGTGGTGGATTAGTTAATGTAGGTTGTAATCAGTTTAACTTAGTTAAGTTAGTTAAACTTAGTTGTGCTAGTTGTAACTGAAGATACACTAGTGAGAGATCAAGTGAATTAAATATTAATTAATTCACAATCAGTGATCTCACATGAAACTAAGGATTACTATTATTAGCTACATGCATGTCAGTTCTAGTGGAGACCCAGTTGAGATATAGATGAAAGGGAAGTGTAACTATCTATTGTTATATTAGCAGGCTACCCAGGTGTAGTTAAAACACCACAAGATGCCCATGATACTTAGTGCAGTGTAGGAAGGTTGGAATTAATTGTGAATAAGGATTTCATTCCTCATGAACTGCATGAGCAAGGCCGATTGAAGACATGTTGAGAATTGGCTGAGTAATGACCCGATTTTATCTAGATCAGTGTGAGACAATTAGCTCAATACAGGAGGAATCTTTTGATAAGAGTTGTATGTAATTGTTTCATGATTCCTTGGGGAATATACAATATATGATAGAGGGGTTTTGAGCAGCAAGCTTTCCCTGGGAAATTATTTGTGTTGTGGTTTGATTGATTCTTCTTTGTTTCATGTGATTACCGATTGTGTTTTTAATTCTGCAAAATATTTGTAGAAGCAATTCAGTATTTAAATTTAGAACATTTTCATATCAAATGAATCCAATATATATATGCATTTTGTATAATTTATACATGGTATCATATCACATGAAATTAAAGAAGTGAAGTAGGAGTTGATTTTGTGACTGGGTAGAATTCGAATTTGCAGAAATACTTTCTTGGTGCTACATCTGATTCAAGATAAAAATGAATTCCAATGGCTTGAGGTTGGAGTATACACTCGAGGGTAGCTCAAAATATATTTCTTGGAAGGACAGGATGGAGGAAGTACTTGAATACAATGGTGTGAAGGAATTCATTGATAATGATGTTCCTAAACCCTTTGTGGTAGATGGTGCAAATCTTGATGCATGGCAAAAGAAAGTGGCAAAGGTGAGGAGGATCCTATTGGAGGGAGTACGAGACCACATTATATCAAGCCTCCATGGGAAAGCCACACCATATGTAATGTGGAAGGCTTTAACGTATCTATTCCAAAGCAGAAACGACCATATGAAATTTGTGCTCAAATATAAACTCAGGAAGATCAAGATGGAAAATAATGACACTATTCTAGTATACTTAACAAAGTTTTTCCAATGTCGAGATGAAATTTGGAGTGTAGGAATAACTATTGTTGATGATTATTTGGTGAGCTTGGCTCTCTTAGGACTTCCCAAGAGTTGGCATAGTTATCAAGACTTTGTCAATGGAAGGGAAAAATTGCCAGATTGGGAACAAATGTGGTCGGATTTGGTGCAGGAGGAGTCTAGACGGAATACCAGAGATGGATTTTCATCTAAGAATGAAGACGAAGAAGATTTTGCTTTGGCTACCAAGGCAAAGAAAGGGAAGGGGAAGAAATTCCATTCTAAATATGAGGTCGGTGGAGATGGCAAGGAGTGCGACAAGTCCAGGGTGAAGTGTTTTCATTGTCATGAGCATGGACATTTTACCACAAATTGTCCACAAAAGAAGAAGAACAAGAGGGTTGGAGGATCTGTATTTGGTGAGGCTTTGGCCTCACAATTTGAGCTTGAATTCTCATTGATCGCATGCATGGTGTCAAGTTCATTGGGATCGGGGTGGTACTTGGATAGTAGTGCTTCCTTTAACATGACAGGAGACAAGGAACTTTTCAGTGACTTGGAGGAGAAGGATCTCTAGTTGCATATTGAAATGGGTGATGACGGGCGGTACAATGCTATCGAGATCAGTACCATTACCTTCCAAAGGTAGTTAGGTAAACTCTTTCGATTAAAAAATGCAATGCATCTACCAGGTTTGAAGAAAAAATTAGTCTCAATGGAAATGTTAAAGGATAGTAGCGGCTATGATGTTGTTTTCAAAAAATGAAATTTTTTTCCTGCAGCACAAAGCGATAGGGCAAGCCAAGAAGATTAGGATATGAGTTAAGAATATCTATAGACTTGATGTAGATGTTATTTATACAGATATTCCAACCATTGGGAAGTGTGAGAAATCCATGCAATTGACCCTTGAGAGGGAGCTAGATTTGCATGCAGGTGAGAATGAACCTCAAGATGTGGAGCAGCCACATGCAGAGGATCATGGAGTGGGAGCTGTTGGGGTTCCCATGTTTTGGCAAGGTTGGCAATACCAAAAGATGAGACAACATTAGACCACTTTCAGACCCTAGGATCTAGCCCTCCTGGGTACAGAGAGGGATCTCTCTATGATTTTCAAAGGTATATGTCTTTGAAGCTCAAAGTTAAGGTGTTAGGCTAGTTATAAGGCTTGGAGTTTGTTTGTTTAATTGTATGTTTGGTTGCTGGGAATCAGGAAAGAATGGTTCAATATAAGACAAGGCTAAGCAAAGAAGATTTGGGCAAAAGGAGAGATAATTCAGGGGACATTCAAGACCATTGGGCAATGGAGTCAGGAAAGGGTTTACTTGCTATTCAATATGCAGGCTTTCAGTTGGGCTAGTCATCTAAAGAATTGGATCTTAAAGATGATTGTGTGATATGAAGTGGTAAGAGAGAATGGTGAAAGCAAGGAAACCTCCAAGGTGACCTTCAGAGATCAGATCTAGGGACAGGACATGCCATTAGACACCTGTGATCTGAAAACCAAAGGCTAACTCTTTAGACAAAGAACATTAAAGATTTATAACACAAAGTTGAAAACCTGAGATCAGAGAGAGACTTTGAACTCTCAATGCTTCGGCCTCCATCTTGAGGGATCTTAGAAAGGTTCAATTAATTGAAAAGGATCCTAGTGAGATAAAGACAGAGTTCTAGACCTCCCAGTGTTCCCAATTCATCCAATTAAATCCTAACAAGAACATCTAAGAATAGATTCATTAATTCATACATCAGCTAGCAGGCAATGACATCCACTACACTGGTTAAATTAACTAAAATCAACCCTTAGATAACACATTAGCAAAAAAACATTAAGGGCAAGGAGAGCAGAAACATAGGGTACCTAACAGGGGTAAATCCTATGCCAAATTTCTGATGCAAGCCAGTAGAAATGCAATGAAATGAATTAAAATACAGAGATAGAAAAACATCACCAGCTGCTTTAAATCAGGATCCAAAGAAATGTGCTTGTCATATTAAGAGAAACACCAGTCAAGTACAACATTGCCAACAGCTTGAAAGTTCAATCTAAATACATCTTCCTCAGCCTATCTTACAAATTTACAAAGAGAACATGTCTCAAAGGAAACAGCTTGCAATTCTCTGATAATCGATCAACAACCTTTACAATGAGTTTCTTCCTGATTTTTATAGCTGAAAGATGAGTGGAGGAGGTAGGTGAAACACTAAATGAAGCATTAAACTCATAAAATAAAGGGGGCTAAAGCCCATCTAGTTTTAAATCTTGTGTATTTATCTCTGGCACTCTTTGGGTGAACAAATGATCTTCTTCAGGCTTCCATTTACTCCGGTATGGCTCTGATGTTCTATGGCTACAGTACTCTATAGTACTTATGGTGAATAAACAGAAAAGATAGATAAATGACTTTGAGGTCTGCCATGCTGCATAACAAATGCTCTGGTAGCATTGGACTGTTCCGTCAGGGTGGAAATCTTCTAAGGAACACGGTAAATAAGGGTACAATATGGGCGCTTTGTCCTGTCTCAAGTAGGAACGTTCTGCTGATGTAGCTACCCTGATAGTATTGTTTTTTGTGCGCTGGGCCTTCCGTGTGATCCATGATGTCTTTGATCTGGTACCTTGCCTTAAAATCATTGGATTAAGGCTCAAAATATTCAATGATAGGCCTTAAACACTCTGTTTTCCCACTGATACTCTTTGTCGCTTCCACGTTTGCCTCTGACTACGAAATATGTGCTTTAATGGCTCTGGGGAAGATTTTACAGAGTTTAAACTTTGTTCTTTAATGAGAGCCATGTCATATGTCTTTTCAGACCCTTATTCATGAGTTCATCTCTTTGAAATGGTCCTTTCCTGTTTCTCTGTAATTGTACAGAGATTTTGAATCATGGCGGTTTTCCGCCGCTCGTACCCTGCAAAACTCACAAACACGCTATGAAATCCATGCATGGGGTAGATGGTTGAGATGGAATGCTTGTGATGGTGTCGGCGTGACAAGAGCGAATGTTATGGATGTAATGGAAAATGGTGGGAATATGCAATGAGACAGTGGAGAAAAGTACGCAAAAGCCCGGCGAAATGAAAACTTTAATGCAATCAATACAAGACCCAAGTTTGGGCCTTTGAATGCAATTATATAGAAAATGTGCGGAAAACATATGAAACAGTTTTATGTGGTGGGACTTGGTCATGGGCGGAGGGTGATTCATTTAAGACTGTCAGATCTCAGGAGGAGATTGACGGCCACGATTGCATCAGGAGATCGCAATTGGGGGAGGCGGAGTGGGACACACTTTAGAATTTGCAATTGCGATTGGAAGGATGGGGCGATTAAGCACTGACCATTGGATTGCGTAGGGGATCAACGGTGGATATTAAGTCAGAGGAGGAAAACAGGCGGGGAGTGATGCAATCTAGGCCGTTGGGTCCGAATGGATGGACGACCAGGATCAGATCGGCGGATCGCAATCGGCGAATGCAGTCGGGTGACACATTTTAAGACTTGCAATGCGATTGTGCACCAACCGTCGGATCTGGCAGGAGATCGATGGTGGAGAAGCAATCGAGGGATCGCAATCGGGGGGAAACAAGGGGTGGCACCATTGAAATTTTCGATTGCGATTTGGAGCAGGAATGTGATTATGTGTGTTTCGGGGAATATCACCCTAGAGGTTCGTTGGGTTACAACCTCCACAGAGCAGGGGCATGCTACTTAATAAGGACTCACACAACCATGCATGTTCAGGAAAAACTAAATAGAGTAGATCGAGGAAGTTACCCGTAGGTCCTACGGTTGAAGCAGATCCCGCGGGGTCCAAACCCCCAGCAACTGTCCTTCCTTCTTAACCTGAAAGACAAGAATAAACAAGCACGAAGAACTAGTTGTACAACATACATCTACTCTAAATGTTAGTGAAATCCATATAAAACATCAGATAAACCATAATGAATGCTTAAATAACAATTTTCTCATATATGTAAGCAGACACTAACACGTATATTTCGGGAACAAGATGGTACTTCTGTATTATAAATAGCATGTACAAATAACGAGTGGAGAGATCACCTAAATACTTCCACGATCTTCGAGCATACCGTCGTCCGGATCCGTCCCGCCCTTGCCTCGCTAAGACTCCTTCCAAACTGGTGCATACGAGATGACATATAGGGAGATGAGCATCTCAAGGAAACAAGGGTTTCCTGTAATGCACTGGGAAAGTGCAGGAGGCACGGGGAATTAGACTTGGACAGGGAATACCAACAGAGTATAATATCAATAAATTCTCTCTCTCCCTTAGGCCATACACATGAGGGGTTTTTATACTCCCTCCAAGTAGTTTCAATAGTTGGAAACAGTTGGCCACGTGTTGGGGTGGTTGAACTACCTGAGTAACCATCAACCCAGCCTGAAAATAGGGAATTTTTATATATTTTTTAATCATTTTAATGGCATACGCGGAAAAGTGCAGGTAGACTCGCGTATACACGCGGAAAAGTACGGGCATAGTCACGTATGGGGATTTTTACACTGTTTTTAAGTGAATTTGTCCAATTCTGTAGGAATGGGTGCCCAAAGCCATAAAAGCAATCATGAATCATATGAAGGTGAGAAATGATGCTATAACAGATGCCCCCTAATATATGAGGTCAAAAGGGGTACATGATGGCCGAAATGTATTATGCACATAGAAAGAACTTCGCAAGGACAACAGAGGACTTCACCAGATTTCAGCCTGCCAAAAACCAATGAAAGAAAACAGAGAGTCAACTCATGCTGAGGCGGGCATACCCATGCTCAGTCAAAATACATCATATGGAAAGTATTGAATAGATCCAACATGTATACAAGTATAGCTGAACTGAAAGTACACAATGAATCATCTGAGCATGGCCCGGAAATATAAGTCTGAATCAATGTCCAAGTATCACATATAGAAAGCTGATCAAGGATGGTGCAACTGGATGTCTGATCATATAAGTAACTGAATCTCCAAGTACCGAATCATAAGAGGTGGAATAACCGGTACAATCACGCAACTCGGGAGCCAACATATAGGATGCTGCTGTACTGAACTGCAACATATAAGGGTGGACGGCATCACTGGCAGAAACTGAATGGACTGTCAAAAGTGAACCGAAAATGCTGATGCAACCCGAGGTCTTCACCGATCACTATGGCACAATTCTACACAATGGGAATAAATGAGCTGAAGTCGACCATGTGAGAAATCGTTGGATTACCGATCAATGATGTATACCGTTAACCAACGCGAGACAACCCACCGATAATGAAAATGAGTGTCAAGGTGCCCTAGTACAATCTAACAAGTGCGAATGAATGAGTTGAAGTCAAACACTTGAAAGAATCTACCAATCAAGAGGCAATGATGAATCCCCACTGTCGATAGCGAAGAGTCTGCCACTGATGACTGCAAACCCTAAGGTACTGACAAAAAGACTCTAGATCTTGTTCCCAGAGCAATGAGTCGGAGTCGATGGGAAAAGATCTGCTGGAAGGACGGCATTAAGGCATCCCACATCAGTCCAGCGCGAGTGTAACCCGCAGGCCAAGATTTGGAAGGAATCGGATGAAGTAGAGTGATGGAACCAAAACCGAAGTACGTTTCCGACATGCACAAGATGAAGCTAGCGCACGGAAGAAACCCTCTGAACCAACCAATAATGAAAGTTGACACAGAGGCGAGATATCCACCGATAGGGTCAAATGGAAATCAAGGTACTGCACGAATCCCAAGTGTGATAATGTATGCTGACGTCGAACACAAGGAAAACCACTCAGTCAAAGACCCATAATGATGATCAAATGATGAGCACAAGGTCACCTATCAATGATGGAAATAGGGCCAGGGTGCGGCTCTAGGTTTTCTCTCAGAGCAATGTGTCGTAGTCGATAAGAGACAAACCCGCCAGCAAGAAGTCAATGGGGACCTTCTCAAACCAACACGAGCAGAAGACCAAAACATCTGATGTGATAGAACAAGATACTGACAAGACCGGGAAGGCCGACTGAATAATGAGTCAAGAGACACCGCAGAATGGCCAACTTTGGTTAGACTTCCCTTGAACAAAAGCACGACTCGTGATGACCATGGCAGTAAAAAGTGACACTGTATAAGTCTGTTATGCAGGAGGCAAAACAAACTCTCCATATGATTGGAAGAGATAACCAACCGGGGGAGAACTGATAAGTGAAACATGGTAAAGGCTGAACCTAGGTCAAACTAGAACCATCCCAAATGAAGGAAATATATATAAGTATATGTGCTTTGTTCAAGGGCGACAAACCGACTCTGTACTGCCATCGAAATAACGAAGATACATCCCGTTCCCGCTCTTTTTGTTATATTTAATTTTTTTGTCTTTTTCATAATAAGCCTGAAAAAGAATAAAAGAATGCTATGGTACAATGGATAGAATGAGTATCAAGAAAGCAGATGCACTAGTTCCGGGAATTGGAACAATCCTATGCTCAATGCAAGGTGGCGAAAACTGGTCAGTGATACTCAGAGGAACGTTCCATCCATGGGTACAAAGGTGTCAAGTCGTGATAGCTAAGTGCATGCAATGGTTAACTTGCACAGAAAGTCAAGGTCAAAAGTTGGCTTAAACATCGAGTCCAAATGAAGCCGGCTAAAGGCCAGGATAAACAAGTAGCCAATATGCAATGCAGTAATACAACTTAACGACACCAGGGAGCCTCTAGGGTAAAAGCCAGAAAAAATGATAGTGAAGAAGAAGAAGAATGAAGCTTGAACACATAAGACATGGTGGGACTAAAGAGGACTCCTGAGCCTACATAAAACGCAGCATGGGCAACAAGTGATAGCGAGGAACTAACTTGGAAGCCCATGTAAAGGAAGGCTCTACCATCAAGTCATGATTAAATAATCAGCGAGTGAAAAGGGTGTAATACTCATGACCTGATGGGATCGACCCTAAGGCAAGTGATCAGTATGGAGGCTAGTATGCAAGATGCAACGGAAAGTGATTTCCCTAACCTATATGCCAGTGAAGATCATATACCTGCCGTGACGAGTCGGTAATCATGGATCAAAAACCGGGAAAAATCTCAAAATCGTCAAAATGTACCTGAAAACATACCAAACTGGGCACTTCCAAGCATCCAGGTTATGCAGCTTAAGATAGATCGAAAAAATAAGAATAAGGAATTTTTGCGAAAATTTTCAACTTTTTAGCCATAAATAGACAAATTACCTCATATTTGGTTCATTATTGCATTGCTGATTTGGAAAAAGGTGCTCTGGAGCAAAAAAATTCTTTCGTTAAATCAGGAACAACCGACCGTCGAATCGCGCCGAAATTTCAGGTAGGCTCCTCAATCATCCTTGCAAATCATTTTGTACGTTTAGAAATTAAAATTAAGTGAATTTTAGCTTTAAAACCCTTGCTAAAAAATGCGGACTTGCGCATACGCGGGTTCATAACAGGCAAGTCGCGTATACACGCGACTGTGCAAATAAAAAGTCGCGTATGCGCAGGTCCGAAACTAAAAAAGCGTGGCTAATGCATGATTTAATGAAATTTGACAGGATGACAATCTCATGGAGAGAACGTGAGCATAGCGCAATTGATCAAGAGGTCATGCAAGATCGAGCAGCGCAAAATATCCTTCGGAATTGCGGATTGTTCAAATTCTTCAAAATGCCAAATATGAAAAGCAATGTTCGATTGCTAGAAATGCTCGTGAATTACTGGGAACCAGATCAGGATTGCTTCATTATTTATTAGATGCCAATACGCATTGAAGTGGAAGACATATACTTTATTACTGGACTCTCCCGGAGGGGAGAACCAGTAGACTTGCATGGGAAGCCCCTGGGAGGGCTAACCGTGGAAGACTATGTCCACGTGTATTGCGTAGAGGGTTCCAAAAAGGTTGGAACTCAGATTGCGATTAAAGATCTGAGGGATTTGCACATGAAAATCCTCCTTTTCACCATCGGCAGAGTGGCAGGATCCGCCTGTCTACATCAGGCGTCCAGGACGCAAATGAGAATAGCAGTAGAATGTTTGACTCATGTGTATGATTGGTGCACAACCCTATTACTGAACATGAAGCAACAGCTGACCTCAATTCGCCAAGCAAAGACCAAACACTTTGGCTACGGTACAATTTTGACAAAATTCTTCTTTGAGAAGATACCAGCGTTGAGACCCAGAGTCATCTCTACCATCAGTAGCCCGCGGGACCCAAGAATTTCCCGTTGGGCGGACATGATGAAGAGATTGGGGGGTAGTGAAGTACCTCGGACCACATGGGACGATGAGTTCTTCCTTTGGTGGGGAGAACAAATCATCGCAGTGGACGACTATCCCTATGCTGGGATGGACTTTCGTGGAGATCCAGATCTAGTACTTCCACCAGGCACAGCATGGGGCACAGTCGGTAAGTTTGCAAAATTTTTTGACTTATATAATTTTTTTGGATTTTTTCAAATATGTATGAAAAAATGAAAAACAAACATGTTTTTTGATTAGATTCATAATGACTGACAATTAAAAATGATCATGATTCAGATTTTGGACCAGTTCGACCTGAGGGTCTCCCGCGCCACAAACGTCGCAGGGGCGAAGCAGAGATAGTGGATTCAGACAGGACTCTTCAGGCCATGTAGAGGAACTTGGAGGGACTAACCCGCCAAATACCTATGGCTGCCGTGGAGGACCTGCCGGAAGCCATCCAGAGACGGGTGATAGGAGTACCCCGAGACTGGCTTAGATTATTCCGCCGAGTTGCCACCGCAGTCACGTTCTATAGGAACATGACTTCTGGGCAGGGACCTCAGGAGTAGACATATATTATGTATTAGATGACTGTATATTCTTTTTTGAGACTGAACATGATGGGGCATAAGCCCAAGTTTTGTATGACATTATGGATCCAAATTTTGTAAAGTTTTTGAACACTCCGATGATATATATACAGCGATATTTGATGTGATGTGATAAATGTATCAAATGTGTGATGTTTTTGATGATTAAAAATTTTATTGTATGGAATGATTAATATGCCAATCCAATGCTTGATTAGCTAATGAGTTAGCAAACCAATTGTCAGCTCGAGGAATATGAATGAAAGTTAAAAATTGAAATGACCTTTGTAACAAACGTACCCTCAAGAACAATCGTAATAAAAATGGATCTCGTACCCGATAAGTGTTGTTCAACTGCGACACCACCAGCTGGAAGTCCAAGAAAACTACCAACGAATCAACACCTAAAGATATTGCCTCCGAGAGTAGATGAATGACTGCAGTGTATTCTGCTACATTATTGGAAGCAAGACCAATGCAGACTGCTCTTGATACTAACAGCTGACCGGATGGATAATGAAGCACCCAAGCCGCGGAAGCTAAGTTCCGGGTGTGTCTACTAGCACCATCGGCGAAACCAAAATGACTCATGACATCCAACACAACCTGCCAAAGCAGATCAAAAAACATCACTAACTCATAAAAAATCGAAAATCAATCAGATATGTACAAAGCAAAAACTACTATATACAAAAGCAACATGCCAGGTTGTAGCCTAGGCATAATACTTCTTCAAATAGAGCCCATTTCGGGGCTCCGGTAACTCGTTCCCTTCGAAATCAACCAAGGTATATGCTCCTTTCTTAAGGACTTTTTTAACGATATAGGGGCCATACCACATAGACTTAAACTTTCCTGCCCCCAGGGCATCCTTTTATTGGGCATAGGCCAAAACAAGGTCACCTTCCGAAAAGACCCTAGGCTTAACCGCCTTATCGTATTGAACTTTAACTCGGTTTTTATGCGCCTCATTCATCGTGGCGGCATCCCGACGCTGCTCATCGAGATGTTCTAGATGAAGAAGCCGTTCTGCCAGACTAGAAGTGTCAGGAAGAAGTTCAACAGCTAATTTAAGAGAAGGAATCTTGCATTCAATGGGAAATACGGATTCCACCCCGTGCACTAGCTGAAACGGAGTAAAGCCAATTGCAGTTTTCACTGACGTCCTGTATGCCCAAAGTGCAGGATATAGCATAATATTCCAGTTGGATCTAGCTTTATCAATTGTCCTTTGAAGAATTGTCTTCAAGGATTTATTCACGGCTTCCACTTGCCCATTGGCCTGAGGATAATATGGAGATGAATGCTCCTGCCGGAAACCCAATTTGAGAGCCAACTCAGCCATCATACTATTTTGAAAATGACTGCCATGGTCAGTGACAATCTCTCTAGGAATACCAAAACGAGCAATAACTTGGTTGAAAAGGAAAAGAGCTGCAGTCTCACCATCGTTCCCAAAAGTAGGCATAGCCTCGACCCACTTCGTAAAGTAGTCTACTGCTACAATAATGTACTTGTGACCTTTTTCCGAAGGCGGGTTACAAGTAGTATAATCAATACCCCACTTTGTAAAGGGACCGACAGTAACGACTGGAAAAATCAGAGCTGGATGAGCGCGCATTTTCGAGTATATACCTGACACGGATGACACTTTTTGACCGATTCAATACAATATTTAAAAATCGAGGGCCAAAAGTATCCAGCACGCAAAATATTTTGGGTTGTAGCAAGCCCAGATAAATGACCCCCACAAGCTCCACTGTGAGAATCATTGAGCACAGCCTCAGCTTCTTCGAGAGTTAAGCAGCGTCTTAGGATTGAATCAACCCCTCGACGGTATAAAGCATCACCAATAGTCAAATAATTCTTGGCCAAGTGACGCAGCTTACGACGCTCATCTTTCGAAAAAGTAGAGGGAAACTTCGCAGTCTAGAGATACACAATGATATCCCCGTACCAAGGATCCTGTGAAGAGATAAGAAACAAGTGTTCGTCCGGAAAGGACTCATCATAGATCATCTCTTCTCCACAGGGCAACTCGGAGATCAATTCCGCAAAAACTAATGATTTCTTGGATTTGGCAGACATGAACTCGAGATCAAATTCCTGTAAAATCACAATCCATCTATTGTATTTGCCCCCAATCACTCGCCTGCTGAGGACAAACTGAAATGGATTGGCAGCTGCCAAAACATAAGTTTTGCGAAGAATAATGTAATGCCGGAGTCGATGCACAGCATGAACTGCTGCTAAAGCTAATTTTTCTATCGGAGTGTATCGAAGTTCAGGTCCTACCAGTCCTCAACTAAGGTAGTAAATAACATGCTCTGCAAGAGCATCATCTTCCTGAACCAGAACCATACCAATGGTAGATTCTATTGCTGCCAGATACAAAAGAAAATCTCTACTATAATCAGGTGGACTCAGTAAAGGAGCAGAGGTCAACGCCTTTTTCAAAGCATCGAATGAGCGTTGAGCATAGTCGTCCCAAAGAAAAGGAACTCCTTTCTTCAACAGTCTCATATATCCCTTTGTAATTTCAGCATAATTGACGATAAACCTCCGAAGAAAATTAGACTTCCCTTGAAGACTTTGAAGCTGACGGATGGAAGACGGGGGATGCAACCGAAGTATTGCCTCAACCTTGAAGGGATCTACCCTTATCCCTTCCCTAGACACAATGAATCCCAATAGCCGACCGGATGTAACTGCGAAAACGCACTTGTTCGTATTCAATCGAATCTTATAGAAACGGCATCTTTCAAATATTTGCCGGAGGTGACTAGGATGATCCATCCTCTTTCGAGAATGAGCAGCTAAATCATCTAAGTATGCCTCGATAATCTTTTTGATGTCGTGGAAGGCATATGACATGGCCCACTGAAAGGTAGCCCCAGCATTTTTAAGACCAAAAGGCATCTTCTTGTATGCAAACGTACCCCAGGGACAAATAAATGCAGTCTTATGTTGATCTTCAGGACGGATAGTAATTTGATTATATCCGGAGAAACCATCCATGAAGGAGAAAATCTCGTTACCGGCACACTCGTCAATGATCTGATCGATAAATGGTGTGGGGTAATTGTCTTTAGGACATGCTTTATTTAGGTCTCTGAAATCGATGCACACTCGAATCGTTCCTTGCTTTTTATCTACGGGAACGGGGTTTGAAACCCATTCAGTCAGAGGAACTGGGAAAATGAATCCCGCCTTAAGCAACTTTTCAACTTCAGCTTTGATAGCTGCTGCCTTCCTAGGATTGACCGGACGAAGTTTTTGCCTGACCGGCTTAGCGTTTTCATACGTCTTGATCTCATGTTGGACGATAGATGGGTCTATGCCAGGCATTTCCTCATAAGACCAAGCAAATGCATCCCTATACTCTTTGAAGAGCTCGGTATAAATTTGAACCTCCTCACGGGAACATTTAGCTCCAATGAAGACATTCTCGACAGTATTGGGATCCCTGGAAATGTTCACCGGGATAGTAGGAGAGATCACAGCCATGTTCCCTTCAGCATAAACCTGTGTTGGTGCCAAAGGGTTCAAGACTGGGTGAACAGGACCAGGAGACTGAGGACTTGGAAAACTAGTTTCAACTTCGCTCAAGTTAGGTAGGAAGTAAGATCGATGATGCAAGTCATCCCACGGTCTATCTATACCAATCATGGCTTCCAGGATGGCCTCTTCAGATGGAAGAGTGGTATCAAGGCAATCCTGGGCCGAAGAAGAACTAAGCGTCCAAGCCGGAGCCACATCACCATCCAACTCTTCCGGTGAAAGAGGAGCTGGGATGGATTCTGCAGTGTCAACAATAGACTGATATGCAATCTCAGCTGTAGAAATCGGAAATGCCATTCCACCCACTTGACCTTCTGCTAATGTGGCAGTAGGGGAAGGTAAGGTCCAAGGGTCCGAAAAATAATGAGTTCTGAAGAACTCTCTTCGAAGGGGAGCCTTGGAGGATGAAATAGCATTAATATGCACCGTAGGAGGAGGAACATCGAAAGTACCCATCAAGGAAGAATACATTCCAACTCCTAAATTCTCAACAGGCGCCTTAGTATTATCCAACTTCGGAACAGATGAGTCAGAAGATGCATTCGGGTCTATCTGAGGACAGTCCAATTGATCCACTGTAACGATCCTCCCTTCGTGGGGGAAACATACAATTCGAAATAATGAGGATGCAATGGCATCCATCTCATAAATCCAATTTCTCCCCAACAGAAGGTTGTAGTCCAAGGTTGCATCCACTACCTCAACCTCTATATTGACATTTTTTCCCCCAACACAGATGGGCAAAGCCAGGACAATACCATGGGGTCTGTGAGAATGACCATCGAACGCAGTAAGAACAGTGCTAGATGGAACATCTTTGGGAGATCCAAGTGTCTTCCAGCATGCGAGAGACATCACGCATGTTTAAGCACCCTCATCAACAACCGTTCGAAAGATATTGCACTTCCGATATGACGATTTAATATGAAAAGCCATGTGATGAGGAAGTCTCTTCTTAAAATTAGTCATATCAAAAGTAATCAGAAGAGAATTTTTTGGATCAATAGCCCCAATGGCAGTGAGCAAAGCACTCCGCTGAGCCGGACAAGACTGGAGTACCTCTAAAGCTGACATAGCACAAGGACTTTGCGCCAGATCTTCTACAATCGAGTAGTTCTGGGCAGCCCTCGCATTTGGATTAATCGTTGACCGCTTAGAAGATGCTTTTGGCATCCGAGGCATAGACTCAACAATAGGCTTCGTAATGTGAAGCGGCTCAGTAGCATCAGGAACTTCCTTAGCTTTCGAAGACTCTTCTCCGCCATAATCACGGGATCTCGTAGCGATATCCACGTGAGCACTCATCATGAAAATGTTCGATGGAATTTCCCCTTCCTGGGTGCCCCCAGAGGAAGCCCCAGGATTTTGGTTCGCGCCAACAACTAATTGCTGCCCTTGGGGAAAAGGGTTTATTAACACAGCCTGGGAACAAGAAGAACCCTGCTGGGCTAACAAGCGCTGCGCATCCTGAATTTTAGGGAAAAGGTGTGTGAGATGGTCTCCAGTGCACAACTTGCATGGAAACTTCACTTTCTTTTTCTCCTTTTGATCCTCACCAACATGCTCGTTGGTTTTATTCACATTACCCTTCCCGTTCTTGCCCTTCTTCTTGTTATTTCATCCCTTCTTCTTCCCATCGGATTGTTGATTTCCTTTGGGATCAGAAGCTTGGACAGCATTTATGGACAAAGACTGGGAAGGTGATGAATCAGCAGGCACAGCCTGACCAGAAGGAGCAGATTGTAAAGACAACTGCTGCAGTTGAGAAAGCAGGCTGGTTGCACCACTATTGACCGATCCGACAAGCCCATCACCATGTGGACCAGGTTTAGTTTTCGACAAATCTAATTTGGAGCGAGGAGAATTGGGCAAATATTTATAAAGGACCCCAGACTGAGAATAGATCAGTTCCAGCTGCTGGGCCATAAAAATGGCCTGCTCCTCAGAAAATACCCCAGATAGGGATACATCTTTTGAAATATCTGACTGCAGAGATTTCAGAAACCATTCGAGAAGGAATTCTCCTGGAATATGAGCTTTGATAAGCCTCTTCCTTCTCCTCCATTCCTGAATGTGATCAGAAATGTGAGTTGCCTCATCCTACTTAAAATTAGCTAGGAGTTCGGTTCCAGCCTCATATCTGACAGGCAACTGAAAATGGTTTAAAAATGTGACAGCCAGTTCTCCAAATGTAGCAAAACTGCCCCCAGTGAGCTCAATATACCATTTGGCAGCATTTCCAGTTAGGGTGCGTTGAAATAATCTCAACCTAATCGAATCATCGATCAGGGAGTTTGAAGAACACCATAAGTGGAAAGTGGTGATGTGGTCAGCCGGATCCTCTCCATTCTTACCTTCAAACTTTGGAATGTCTGAAGGAAGTTTGGTCGGGACCGGAGGCCACCCCGGACTATAACGAATCGGATCATTAGTCAACTTCGACAGATCTGGCAAGTTTAACGTTGCTAGAAAAGGTAAGCGAGGCGGAGCCTGAGGATTCCATCCTTGATGGGATGGATTCCCAACATTCTGAAAAGAATACCTTGGATTTGATGAGGCACCAGGTTGCCAAAAAGGACTCGTAGAAAAAGGAGAATAACCTCCCCCCCACACCGAGTTACCAAAGCCCAGACCAGTTCCCCCCGTTGAAGTATTGAATGAAGAGGAAAGCCCCTGATAGGGGTTCCAGGCATTAGACAGAGGAGAAAAGGTCTGATAAGCACTCGATGAAGGGAAAGAAACATTCCCTTGATGACCTGCGTAAAACTGATTCCCTGCCCCCACTGTAGTGAATACAGGGTTCCATCCTGTAAAAGTAGTCGAACTTTTCCCCCCAAACCAAGGGTTGAAACTCTGGGTCTGAGAAGTAAATGGAAAGGACCCTAAAGAAGGATTCGAACTAGGAATGTGTCCAGTTCTGAAGGGGAACCCTTGAAATGAAGCTGATCCACTAGCCATGTTAGACATGGGCGTAGATCCAGCTGAAGCAGCGGAAAAGGAAAAAGAGGGATTCCCACTAGAGGGGAACCCTGAACAGAAGGGACCAGAATGAGAAGCATGTGCTTGGGTGAACCCAGAGCCAAACACAGCAGCACTAGAAGCAATCGAAGATGAAGCAATAGTGCCCCCTGCTTCAATAGAAGCAGGAGTCTGAATGCCTGCAGCACTCATGGTAGAAGCCGCGTTCCCAGTCGTGGCCATCGAAAGATAAGAATGATACGGAAGATCTCCCGGTCTCTCTGACTCAGGTCCGATGTATTGAACAACAAACGGATAATCAGGAGGAAGAGGAGATGGACCTGTAGCAGGAGGCTCAGGTACGTCTTCGATTTGAAAATCTTCTTCCTGAGGAAACAAAACTCGCGAGGTGAGCGGAACGCTCCTCTCGGGACCGACACCAGAATCAGCTATGAAACCTTCAGATCTTTGTGGAGGATCTCTCTCCACTACGTCAAATGCCACAGGGTGGTAACCACCTGCTAAATCGCTCCTACGCATTCTCGAAGAAGGCTCTGCACTCTCGGGAGATAACCCCCGGATTCTCCTCGAACGTCGAGGTGCTTGATCAGCCACTTTTATAGATTTATAAATTAGACTCAAAAAAGTGAAAAGCTAGGCAAGCTAGGAGCAAAAGAGCACTCACTAAAATAAAAATCCCTGAGATACAGACAAGCAAACAACCTCCAAGTATTTCCGCTCCGGGTGATGAGGACCGGACACCAAAATACAGGAAAGCGAAGTATAGGGCCTTCCGAAAGCAGTCTGGGATGATTAGGGCCCATAACAACTAGCGAAGGTATCAGAAGCAGTTACGCCGACCTCCTAACAACAGCCTTTGCCGGCTCAAGCACCCAAGCTTCGCAAGGGCACCCCCCAGAAGTACTGCTGGAAGTGATGCGACGTCCGCCTCAGGTACCACGGGTATTCCCCCCCGCAGTCACCTGTGTGGAACCTAGGAACAGCAACTATGGACACCAATCCGTATCAGAAGCTGGGCGGAACGGTCTTGAGGTTAGATTCAGCTAATCGGAGGGGGGGTATCCCTCTTCTTAACCTTCACTTCCCCTCGCGCTTGACTCTCGGATGAGAGCTTTCCCAGTCCACCTCACGGGGTTGGATTTCGCTCAATTAATCAACTTCTATGTTTGTTTGAGCGGCCTTGGAGAGTTAACTCTCCACTCACCTATTCCAAGGCCCTACAACCTAGCTAGTTGGTGATTGACACTTAGAAAACTTGCTAGTTGTTTTTAGATTAAATCGCTTATTTTAATGGGCTGTTATGTTAAGTCACAAGGATATGGAGATGAAACTTATGGTGTTTTGACGCAAAAGAAATTAATAAAAACCTAACTACATGCAAATGCAGTTATTGTCTTTCGATGAAAAGCAATCTCTATACAGGTTCTACAAGACTAAAAATTGTATTTTTCTTTTCAAATAGCAAACTCACACTCACAAAAACTATGAAACTGACTAAATGCTGAAATGCACCTAATGCAAATCACTACAAGCATGCAAATCCTAAGATGCAAAATCTCCTAAAGCAAAGTGAAATTTCCCAAAAAGTCCTTCAGTTTTAACTCTTTTTGGTTGCCCAGAAAGCTAGTTCCCGAAATCAAGAACTCTTAATATGAAGACACCAAAAACGCTTAAAAACAAGAGGAAGCAATCAATGACAACTCCTCCCAGAAATCAAGCTAAAAACCAAAAGCAAGAAACCTCACAAAAGCTTCAAAAGATATGGCGAAACGAAAACAAAAATGCAACAACAAAAGCAAATAACAAGATAAAATGTTTTTTAAGCCTTTGAAATGCAAAAACAAAAAGCAAAGCAAATGTTTTTTGAGCTTTTTAGTTTTATAAAGAAAGAGCTCGAAAAGACCAAGCAAAACTATCAAAATCCAAACCAAACAAGACTGAATTTCAAGCACAAACTTCAACAATGCTCCAAATCTTATAAGGCTAACTCGTAGCAAGATCAATAAGAGCAAAAGAAGACAAGGAAACTCAGACACTCAGCTTAGAAGAATAGTGCAAACTCGTCGCAAACAAAAACTCCTAAGAAGCAAGAAAAACTCTTCAAAAGTTGCAGCAAGACCTAGCCTATTGAACTCAAGAAAACCAATCAAGAACCGAGCAAAAATCGTAATTCGAAGCACAACACAAAGATGGGAACGAGCAAATGAGCAGAAGCTCTCTGTTCTGATAAAGCATAACAACCAAGAATGCTCAGAAAGCAATCTTGGTACTCAAACCAGAACTGCCAGCACCAGAAACAACACTTTGCCAAAAAAGACTAGTTTTCAATCAAACGAAAGAGAGAAAAGACAAGAAACCACTTCCTTCACAATCCAGAGAGTACAGAGACACTGTAGAAACAGGTCTCCATAGCCAGAAAGGACCAAAAAGTCAAGAAACCCAAAAATTCAAAATCTGCCTAGGTATACGCTACTTCACAGTTATGCAACCAGCGTGCATACGCGTCTGTGCTAAGGGAAACTCGCGTATACGCGGGTCCCTTTAGACAAACTTGCGTGTATACGCGACTGTGTGCAGAAAAAAGCGCGTATACAAAGGTAAATAATGAAAAAAACAAAAAGGACAAGCCTGGATAAGAAACCAGGACTTCAGACTGACTGAGAAAAAGTAAACTGGACTGCAAATGAAAGTTAAAACTGTCGGCAACCTATCAAACAGCTGAAACCACCCAACAGGGGAGTCATAAGAATGTGATCCCCAGTGGAGTCGCCAATTCTGTTTCAGGGAAAATCATCCTAGAGGTTCGTTGGGTTACAACCTCCACAGAGCAGGGGCATGCTACTTAAGAAGGACTCACACAACCATGCATGTTCAGAAAAACTAAATAGAGTAGATCGAGGAAGTTACCCGTAGGTCCTACGGTTGAAGCAGATCCCGTAGGGTTCAAACCCCCAGCAACTGTCCTTCCTTCTTAACCTGAAAGACAAGAAGAAACAAGCACGAAGAACTGGTTGTACAGCATATATCTACTCTAAATGTTAGTGAAATTCATATAAAACATTAAATAAACCATAATGAATGCTTAAATAACAATTTTCTCATATATGTAAGCAGACACTAACACGTATATTTCGGGAACAAGATGGTACTTCTGTATTATAAATAGCATGTACAAATAACGAGTGGAGAGATCACCTGAATCCTTCCACGATCTTCGAGCAGACCGTCGTCCGGATCCATCCCGCCCTTGCCTCGCTAAGACTCCTTCCAAACTGGTGCATACGAGATGACATATAGGGAGATGAGCATCTCAAGGAAACAAGGGTTTCTTGTAATGAACTGGGAAAGTGCAGGAGGCACGGGGAATCAGACTTGGATAGGGAATACCAACAGAGTATAATATCAATAAATTCTCTCTCTCCCTTAGGCCATACACATGAGGGGTTTTTATACTCCCTCCAAGTAGTTTCAACAGTTGGAAACAGTTGGCCACGTGCTGGGGTGGTTGAACTACCTGAGTAACCATCAACCCCACCCAAAAATAGGGAATTTTTATATATTTTTTAATCATTTTAATGGCATACGCGGAAAAGTGCAGGTAGACTCGCGTATACACGCGGAAAAGTACGGGCATAGTCGCGTATGGGGATTTTTACACTATTTTTAAGTGAATTTGTCCAAGTCTGTAGGAATGGATGCCCAAAGCCATAAAAGCAATAATGAATCATATGAAGGTGAGAAATGATGCTATAACAATGTGCCAACCGTTGGATCTGGCGGGGAGATCGACGGTTCAAAAACGATCGGCGAAGTGAAAGGGGAGGGGCGACGAGCGCTGGGCCGTCAGATCTATATATATCGATGGCCTAGATCGCAACGAAGGTCAAATAAATGAAACACAATCGTATCGTAGATTTTTGACGTTACAAAGGAAACTGCCCGCCCGACAGCTCCGATTGCGATAAGCGCCCGGGGCTTAAACGCTTGGTCCTAGGCGCGGGTCACGTGGGGAAGTGGTTAAGGGGCTAGGACAAAAGGGGCTAGGCGTTAATATAAAGTGGAAAGTGGGTTTTTGCCCCTTTTTAATGCATTTTGAGGTTGGGAAAGGGTAACGGTAGGGGAAAAAAGGGGAAAACGGGCCAAACAAGGGGAGCTTGTAGGATTTAGTGGGGGATTTTGGGATAGTTTAGGAGGACTAAGGGAGGAATTTTGGGCTGAAAAAGGGGCTTTGAAAAGGGGAAAAAGGGGTGAAATGGAGAATTCCACAGAGGTACAAGGGGAAAATAAAGGCCTTTTGGGGCACAATTTTTTATCATCAGTGAGGCTTATTGACTCAATAACAGCAGAGGGAAACAATCAAAGGGCAGGGAACATGGAAAGCCTTCAAGGATGATGTGTTTTCAAGAGAAATGCATTCCTTGAAGGCTCATAAAACAAATTAGCCCCTTGCTTGCTTGTCAAGGAATTTATAAGGGGATAACAGTGGCTCCACATGGGGATGGCTTCTTCTTGAAGGAGTCAAGAATTCAGAAAATGATCTTTGGTGTAGGCCAGATGCCTGCTGCTTGAGCCACCTTTCTTCTTTGGTTTTTCAGCTGCCACAATTGTGAAGACATCAATTAGTAGAAACATTACCCAGAAAATCTACCTACCCATCCTACAATCCTAACATTTTTTCTTCTGGGGTGCATTTGAACTAGCAGACCCTTTACATCATTTTTATTTTTTACAAACAAGGAAATAAGCCTATTCTATCTTTACCCTTATTACCCCATGAGGCCAGATTAAACTATTGGCCTCACATGTTTCTCTACCTAATCTAACATCTGCTGGGATTAAACTGTTCAGCAGATTTCTTCTCTATACTCTACAACAAAAATTTTAAAAAAACAACCAAACTAGGATTAGACAGTCTAGTTTGTTGTGGGTCCAAGGCATAAAGACAGTTGCACATGGACAGAATTTTGCAGAAAACTGAAAAAAAAATCTTGAAGGCTTGAAATCTGAAGTTTGAAGCATCCTTCTTTTCTTTGTGACTCAAGTTTTGAGCTTGTTAGAGTCACTTTCTTTTCCTCATTTCAGCTCTGATTTTGGGCCTGTTAGAGCTGATTCTTCTTCTTCTCTACTGGTCCAGGTTTTGGGCCTGTTTGAACCATCCATTTTTACTTTCTTTGGCTCGGGTTTTGATCATATTAGAGCTAATCTTTGCACTTCAGAGGTCCATGTTTTGAGCATGTCTGAACCTCTCCTTTCTCTCTGTTTTTTTAAACATTTTCTCTTTTTCTTGAAAACAAAACACTGCAATGGTATGTACAATGGACATGGAAACTAGGAATTGGAAATCAGCAGAAGAAGTGTTTGAGCAACCTGCCATTGATAGGACCCCCAAACAGCTCCGTACCATCTAATTCTTGTAGAAAAATGCATTTGGACCCACAGTGGCCTGGATGATGTATGGACCTTGCCACAAACTGTCAAACTTGCCATGCTTTCCTTTATCCTCTCTCCTTGAGTCCCACTTCAGAACTTTATCTCCGATTTTGAAATCAGAAGCTTTGGTTCTTTTGTCAAACAACTTATTTATACTTTGCTGAACTTTCATAGCTCTGTTATAGACCTCTTCCCTTGTTTGCTGGAGATGAATTGTTTGATTTATCCTTATGATCATGCTGTCTTCTTCTGTCTGGATCTCTTGGACACGTTTGATCACTGGTACACCCAAACTGGTAGGAAACATTGCTTCTGTCCCATAGACAAGCTGATATGGTGACATGCCAATGGATTTCTTTGTTTTAAGTTTGCCAGCCCACAAAGCGTGCACTAACTTGTTATGCCATTACTTTTTGTTCTCTTCCAACAGCTTTTTGATGATAGTCACCAGGCTTTTGCTTGATGATTCAGCTAAGCCATTACCTTGAGGATAATAGGCAGTTGAATGACCAAGTGTTATTTGATACCTGTGAAAAAAATCAACCATTTTATTGGATCCCAAAGCAGCAGCATTATCAGTGATTATTTTTCTTGGGCAGCCAAACCGAGAGAGGATGTGGTCTTCTAGGAACCTAATGATGACAGAATCTGTGGCATTCCTATCAGGTATGGCCTCTATCCACTTAGTGAAGTATTCTGTGGCTGTTAGGATCCATTTGTGTTGTGTAGAAGAATCAGGGTGAATTTCTCCTATGAAATCTAGGCCCCATTGCATAAAGGGACCTTCGAAAGTGATGGGTTGTAGAGGTAAGGGGAGGAGCTTTCTTTTGCCTTCAAAAATCTGGCATTTGTGGCAGGCAATTACCATCTTATGGATATCATTGAAGAGTGTAGGCCAATATTAGCTAGCTCTGAGTATTTTGTTTGTAGTGGCTTTCCAGTTCATGTGGCCTCCACACTCTCCTGCATGGAATTCTTGTTTAATCCTCTCTGCCTCATTTTCAGGCAAACATTTAAGCAATAGTCCATTTTCATTTTTCCAGTATAATCCTTCATTCATTATGCAATAGCTTCTGGCTTTTAGCTTTAAGAATCTGACCTTGGTCTTTGATAGTTCAGGAGGGGCATTGAGGTGTGTAAGCACATACAGAATGTCAGAATACCAAGGAGAGCTCTGAAATTTCTCTTCAAAAGTGGGATCAGGCAATCCATGCCGCTCATCCACGACATCCACCATGTTAATGTCAAGGGCTTGTAGATTTGATTCAGCCATTAGTCGAGCTAAGCCCTGACCTTTGATCATTTTGGTGGGTTTTATCTCAAGGTCGTACTCTCGGATCACAACAATCCATTTTCCCCTCTTCCCATCTGGGTCTTGGGACAAGATATCTTTGACCACTATGCTAGGCACGTAGGCTATGGTGTGGGAATGCAGAATGTACACCCTAAAGTCTTTCAAGGCCTTGACTAAGGCATAGGCCTATTTTTCCATTATGTTTTATTTCAAGGGTGCATCTCTCAGTGCTTTGCTGAATAAATAAATGGGTTGTTCCATTCCCTTTGGATTTTTCTGCAGCAGAACTGCAGCTATTGTACGCTTGGATGCAAATGAGAAAATTAGAAAATCCTTTGAGAAATCAGGGCTGATTAGGAAAGGAGCCTGGGTGAGTGCAAGTTTTATTGACTCGAAATATTTCTTGGCCTCTACAGACCATTTAACTCCCGCACCTTTCTTTAACATGTTTGTCATATTCCTAAGGTGTTCAGCTAGATTGGGAATAAACCTCCTTAAGAAGTTGATATTCCAAATGAAGGACTGTAATTTTTTGATGTTTCTTGGGTGTGTGATTTGTAGTATTCCCTCAACTCTTTGTGGGTCTATCCTAATTCCCTTCTCAGATATGATGTGGCCAAGAAGCTTACCTTCTTGCAGCCCAAATACAGTCTTTTTAGGATTCAATGACAGACCGAACCTTCTACATTTTTCAAAGACCTTTCTCAGATGTTTCAGGTGTTCTTCTTCAGTCTTGGAGTAGACTGTTATGTCATCCAGATAGATGACAATGAAGTGCCCTATCTCATCGGAAAAATCTATATCCATCACTCGTTGAAAGGTTGCACCAGCGTTCATCATTCCAAAGGTAATTTTCACATACATAAAGGTGCCCCATGGAGTAGTAAATGTTGTCTTGAGTTGGTCTTCTGGGATTACTAAGACTTGGTTGTAACCTGAAAAACCATCTAGCAGGGAGATCCTTTTTTAGCCTACTACCCTCTGAAGAATGTGTTCCATTTTTGGCAAAGGGTAATTGTCTTTGAGTGAGGCTCTATTAAGATTCCTGAAATCTATGCACAATCTGATCTCACCTATTTTCTTTCTCACCGCTACAAGGCTTGAGACCCAGTCAGAAAACCTCACAGGAACTATTATGCCTGCCTCATACATTTTTTTAATCTCTTTTTCCACTGCAGGCAACTGTTTTGGGTTTATTCTGCGAAGCTTTTGTCTGAAGGGCTTCTGGTTCTCTTTCAAAGGTATTTTGTGTTGTATGATGTTCGTGTCATAGGCCTTTAAGTCTTCATAGCTCCAAGCAAACACGTCAATGAATTCCTTGAAAAGGTCAATGTATTTCTTTTTTATGTTTGCCGGAAAGGACTTAGCCAATTTAATAATTTTGGGTTTATCTTCAGTGCCTATGTTGCATTCCTCGACATCAGAGTCTGCATGTTCTATGGTGGGATTTTTTGCTACATCATCAAAGTCAAAAAGGTCTTCTAAAGGTGCTAGTCCTCGAGGTATGTTCTTATCTTTGGCCTGCAGCACCTCTACTTCTTCATTTTCCGTGTTTTCACAATTTATGTTTGGGTTTCCAATCTGTTTGTTCAAAGTGTTTATTTCTATGTTACGGGGTGGTTCTTCCTCGTCTGAGGGTTCCTCACTTAGGCAGCTATCACTGGAAATAGAGTCTCATTCAGAAAATTCAAACTTGTTCCTGCCTATCAAGAAATATTCAATCTGCTTATCGCCCTCGAAAACCTGCCAATATTTTTCGTTATCCGGCACTGTAGGTCTGAATTTGGTCTGTATTATGATTTGTTGGTCGCTTGGAGTCTTAGGGTATGAACTGGCTAGGCAAGCTAATCCATTTGCAATGACGTTTTGACTCCTAGGAACAAACACTAATTCGTATTCAACAAATGTTTTCAATATATCCACGGCATTGTTCCTATATGCTCTCAACCTAGGGTGTTTGGCTGTGTATTCACCGTTTACCTGTTTAATGATCAGCTCAGAATCTCCATGCATAGTTATCCTTCAGGCTCCTAATTTTTTCAACAGAGTCAAGCCCAGGATCAGAGCCTCATATTCTGTGATATTGTTTGTACATTTGAAATGCAGGTTGCATGCATGGCTCTCTGCGTAGTCACTCTCTGTGTTATGTAGCCACACCCCTACTCCAGCAGTTCTCTTGGTGCATGACCCATCAAATTTCATTTCCCACAAGGGTCCATTTTTCATTTTATCATCATTTCCCTCCTTATCATGAGTTTCACTGGTCAATTTTATTACGGGTTTTGCATTGTGCTGTGGAGGGTTTCGTTCCTCGTGTGGTATATGAGTTTGTGAGGGGTGACTAACCGGCTGATCACATGTGATTTTGCATTTGGTCTGAATCTCTGTTTCAGTGCACCGTCTAAGGTTATCTTCTTCGTGTTCCTCTAAGTCGAGAGTAGCCATTATGTTAAGGTCCGTAGTCTTAACCCCTTTGTTTGTATCTATGTTTTCTGGTTCTGGCTCCCCTAGAGATTCGTCACTACATAAGATAAAGGAGTCCAGGTCTGTGTGTACAGAGTAAAGAGGAGAATTTTTAGGCTTTTCGGGACTACTAACCAGGAATTTCATTTGTGCCTCCCTGTACAGTCTTCTCAGTTGGCTGAAAATAGGGATTGTGGAATATGCCCCATCTATCTGCATGGTACCCTACAACTTGGCTCCCCAAGATCGTGACAGTAGCATACCATACTTAGGTGGCACATCAACCACCACAACATCCATGACCATACATTTTGCTGGAATCTGGGTTAGGCTTACACACAGGTCTTTGATTAGGCCCAGACATTTTACTCTGCTAGAGTCAAATGAATATAAATATTTATAGGGATGGGTTATATCTAGACCTTATCTTTCCATAACTATCTTAGGAATCAGGTTGTGTGAGGCCCCAGAGTCATGCATTGCATTGTGAAGGATCTTATCATGGATATTAAGACTGATATAAAATGGGGGAACTACCCCTTCCTGAAATTTCCCTTAAATATTTGGACCAAACAGAAGGGCTGGTTGGTCATCACTCAGGTTGACAGTGTCACTAATTTCACCTAGGTTCAAAGCTTTCAGAATTTGGCCTTTATATACATCCTGAGTGGCCAACTCAGAGAGTGGGACAGAGATTTTAATTTCGCAATCTCACTTTCTAGATTGAAAGTGGACTGACTCTTTGGAATGTTCGACTCTGTTTTGTTAACCACTGCCTTGGTGGCTGAATCAGTGTGCTGATTCTCGTTATGTACAGTGTTGATGACAGTTTTATCAGGAGCACTAACTGGAGTGCTAGTGCTTCTAGTTGGTTGAGTTTGTTTCTCACTGTTTTGGTTGTCTTTTCCTTTTTTCTTCCTAGAACTCTCAGCTGCTGACTTGTTACTCTCAGCAGTTGCTTTAGAATATTTCTCAGGCCTTTTCTTGATGGTAATCTCAGAAGCTTTGGGTTTGGAATTATCTAGGATTTTCTTGCTCCTAAGTTCATACTGTTCTCTGACTTGCATGATGGCATCTTCAAATCCAAGTCTGTAATCCTCCGATTCTAATCTTTCCTCATCCCAACATGAGGATGAGGGTTGATCTTCCTCTGAGTAGCAGTTGTGGATTGAATCTTCTGTTTCAAACATGTTTATTGCATTCCCTTCAGACTCTTCTATGATTCCCTCATCTTCATCAAGAAATTTTTCTTGGAACGGGGGAATAACTTGCTGATATGATTCTCTCTGTTTGTTGGGAGTGGCATTGTTTCTTCTAAAGTTTTGGTTCTGGTTATGGTTTTGATTTCTGTTTTGGTTACTGACTGTGACAACTATTTTTTCCATCATTTTTTGTAGCTTTTCCATGTTTTTAGATAGACGGTCATAATTTGGATCAGATGTGGAAGCTACATTGTCATCTCTATATGTTACCCTTTTCTCAGTCCTCAATCTTGCTCTTTTCTCAATCAGATTAGCCTCTACACTCACTGCTCCTTTTTTCATGTCTTCCAATGTGTTGTAGTCTCTCTCCCTAAGCTGGTAGGCCATGTCAGCATCAAGGCCTTTAGGGTATTTCACTAGAGCCATACCTTGGGGAGGTTTCATATGTGGAGGAAGAGCATTGTAAATGCTGTTAAATCTCGTTGAGTAATCATGGACACTCTCTCCTATGTTTCTTTTAAGGTTCATGTATTCTGCTAGTATTTGGCGAGGATTGGCCTTGACTTCCCATTTGTTTATGAAGGTCTGATATAAAGCAGGGAGGTCTTGGATACTATTAGGAGTTAGGCTTCTTCACCTCACCTCCTAAGCTCTGGGCAAAGATTGTCATTTTGACTGTATCATCATCTATTTCCATGTAGTCAAAAGAGTCCTCCATCTTATCTACATGGTGCTGGGTCGTGGTAGACTCTTTGGCAGTGAAATGTGGGATCTTTGATTGATAATCATTGGGTAAAGGTACCAGAGGCTGAGGTAAAACCAGAGGTGCATACCAGGCTTCCATGATGATGTTTTGAGGAGGTAGAGGGTTAACCTGAGCAGCTGATATATGGATGGCAGGGATATTATGACCAGCAGAAGACTGTTGAGCAGATTTAGGGTGGCAGAGCCCCAAGTTTTGAAGGAAGTGAATATCAGGGGGTGTAGATGGAGGGGTCTCTTTGTCCCTAATGTGTTTACCACTATGAGATGGTGAACCGGGAAGCTCGAGGTATGGCTGGTCTGGAACACTGGATGACCTAGTTCTTGGTAGTTTGCTTGGTAGGTCTAGGTCAAAAAATGGGTCTAATAGAGCTGTAAAGTCTTATGGAGCAGAGTTAGCTCTATGGATGTGGCTGGAAATAGTTGGTCTTTTAGGTGTAGGAGATCTCTTGAGGATGCTCTCAGGGTTGTCAACTATTTCAGGTGGGTTTGGGTTAGGATAAGCTCTTGTGTGAATGGTTCTGAAAGCCAGAATGTTGTTCTCCAACAAGGCAGTTTAACCCTACCTGTTACCTTTATTGTGGTTGATGTTGTTTTGGAGGCAGGTCTTCCAGTGGAGTCTTATGTGAAACCAAGATAATTAGCAGGCCTACTGATCACCAGTGGAGTCCTTGATCTTTAAAGAGATGTGGAGTCGCCAGGTGGAAGGTTTAGGATGCTTCTGGAGGGTACACTATCCACCACAATGCTTATGAGATGTCCCTTTTCAAGGATATCTTCAAAACACATCAAACTCTAACCAAAGATTGACTGGGAGGGCTTTTACCAAATATGTCACCTCTAAAGAGTGTGAGGTATGGAGGCTACCTGGCCCTTTCCAGACTCTGTCTGAGAGTGTGGGAGAAACACAACAAATGGTATAGAAAGATAATTTGCAAACGAAAGTGTTTCACTACCAACCTAATCGGATTTTCTAGGTTTTCTGAGGTTCTTATGATGTAGTATGGTGGAAAATAATCAGAAGTTCCCCAGCGGAGTTGCCATTATGTTGTGGTTCCCATGTTTTGGCAAGGTTGGCAATACCAAAAGATGAGACAACATCAGACCACTTTCAGACCCTAGGATCTAGCCCTCCTGGGTCCAGAGAGGGATCTCTCTATGATTGTCAAAGGTATATGTCTTTGAAGCTCAAATTTAAGGTGTTAGGCTAGTTATAAGGCTCAGAGTTTGTTTGTTTAATTGTATGTTTGGTTGCTGGGAATCAAGAAAGAAGGGTTCAATATAATACAAGGCTGAGCAAAGAATATTTGGGCAAAAGGAGAGATAATTCAGGGGACATTCAAGACCATTAGGAAATGGAGTCAGGAAAGGGTTTACTTGCTATTCAATATGCAAGCTTTCAGTTGGTCTAGTCATCTAAAGCATTGGATCTTAAAGATGATTGTGTGATATGAAGTGGTAAGAGAGAATGTTGAAAGAAAGGAAACCTCCAAGGTGACCTTCAGAGATCAGATCCAGGGACAGGACATGCCATTGGACACTTGTGATCTGAAAACCAAAGGCTAACTCTTCAGACAAAGAACATTAAAGATTTATAACGCAAAGTTGAAAACCTGAGATCAGAGAGAGACTTTTAAATCTCAATGCTTCGGCCTCCAGCTTGAGGGATCTTAGAAAGGTTCAATTAATTGAAAAGGATCCTAGTGAGATAAAGACAGAGTTCTAGACCTCCCAGTGTTCCTAATTCATCCAATTAAATCCTAACAAGAACATCTAAGAACAGATTCATTAATTCATACACCAGCTAGCAGGCAATGACATCCACTACACTGGTTAAATTAACTGAAATCAACCCTTAGATAACACATTAGCAGAAAAACATTAAGGGCAAGGAGAGTAGAAACATAGGGTACCTAACAAGGGTAAATCCTATGCCAAATTTCTGATGCAAGCCAGTAGAAATGCAATGAAATGAATTAAAATACAGAGATAGAAAAACATCACCAGCTACTTTAAATCAGGATCCAAAGAAATGTGCTTGTCATATTAAGAGAAACACCAGTCAATTAAAACATTTCCAACAGCTTGAAAGTCCAGTCTGAATACATCTTCCTCAGCCTATCTTACAACTTTACACAAAGAACATGTCTCAAAGGAAACAACTTGCAATTCTCTGATAATCGATCAACAACATTTACAATGAGTTTCTTCCTGATTTTTATAGCTGAAATATGAGCGGAGGAGGTAGGTGAAATACTAAATGAAGCATTAAACTCAGAAAATAAAGGGGGCCGAAGCCCATTCAGTTTTAAATCTTGTGCATTTATCTATGGCACTCTTTGGGTGAACGAATGATCTTCTTCAGGCTTCCATTTACTCCGGTATGGCTCTGATGTGCTATGGCTGTAGTACTCTGTAGTACTTATGGTGAATAAATAGAAAAGACAGATAAATGAATTTGAGGTCTGCCATGTTGCATAACAAATGCTCTCGTAGCATCGGACTGTTTCGTCAGGGTGGAAATCTTCTAAGGAACACGGTAAATAAGGGGACAATATGGGCGCTTTGTCCTGTCTCAAGTAGGAACGTTCAGATGATGTAGCTACCTTGATAGTATTTTTTTTTATGCGCTGGGCCTTCCGTGTGATCCATGATGTCTTTGATCTGGTACCTTGCCTTAAATTCATTGGATTAAGGTTCAAAATCTTCAATGATAGGCCTTAAACACTCTGTTTTCCCACTGATACTCTTTGCCGCTTACACGTTTGCCTCTGACTGCGAAATCTGTGATTTAATGGCTCTAGGGAAGATTTTATAGAGTTTAAAATCTGTTCTTTAATGCGAGTCCTGTCATATGTCTTTTCAGACCCTTATTCATGAGTTCGGCTCTTTGAAATGGTCCTTTCCTGTTTCTCTGTAACTATAAAGAGATTTTGAATCATGGCGGTTTTCCGCCACTCGTAACCTGCAAAACTCACAAACACGCTATGAAATCCATGCATGGGGAAAATGGTTGAGATGGAATTCTTGTGATGGTGTCGGCGTGACAAGAGCGAATGTTATGGATGTAATGGAAAATGGTGGGAATATGCAGTGAGATGGTGGAGAAAAGTACGCGGAGGCCCAGCGAAATGAAAAATTTAATGCAATCAATACAAGATCCAAGTTTGGGCCTTTGAATGCAATTATATAGAAAATGCGCGGAAAACATATGAAATATTTTGATGTGGTGGGACCCAGTCATGGGCAGAGGGCGATTCATTTAAGACCGTCAGATCTCAGGAGGAGATCGACGGCCACGATTGCATCGGGAGATCGCAATCAAGGGACGCGGAGGGGGACACACTTTAGAATTTGCGATTGTAATTGGAAAGATGGGGCGATTAAGCGCTGAACATTGGATCGCGCAGGGGATCAATGGTGGAGATTAAGTTGAAGGGGGAAAACAGGCAGGGAGCGATGAGATCTGGGTTGTTGGGTCCGAATGGATGGACGGACAGGATCAGAGCGGCGGATCGCAATTGGCAAATGCAGTCGGGTGACACATTTTAAGACTTGCGATGTGATTGTGCGCCAGCCGTCGGATCTGGCGAGAGATCGACGGTGGAGAAGCAATCGGGGGATCGCAATCGGGGGGAAACAAGGGGTGGCACCATTGAAAGTTTCGATTGCGATTTAGAGCGGGAATGAGATTATGCGCCAGCCGTTGGATCTGGTAGGGAGATCGACGGTTCAAAAACGATCGGCGGAGTGAAAGGGGAGGGGCGACGAGCACGCAGGGACCAGCGCTGGGCCGTTAGATCTATATATATCAACGGCCCAGATCGCAACGAAGGTCGAATAAACGAAACACAATCGTATCGGAGATTTTTGACGTTACAAAGGAAACTACCCGCCCGACTGGTCCGATTACGATAAGCGCCCGGGGCTTAAATGCTTGGTCCTGGGCGCGGGTCACATGGGGAAGTGGTTAAGGGGCTAGGCCGAAAGGGGCTAGGCCTTAATATAAAGTGGAAAGTGGGTTTTTTCCCCTTTTTAATGCATTTTGAGGTTGGGAAAGGGTAACGGTAGGGGAAAAAAGGGGAAAACGGGCCAAACAAGGGGTGCTTGTAGGATTTAGTGGGGGATTTTGGGATAGTTTAGGAGGGCTAAGGGAGGAATTTTGGGCTGAAAAAGGGGCTTTGAAAGGGGGAAAAAGGGGTGAAATGGAGAATTCCGCAGAGGTACAAGGGGCAAATAAAGGCCTTTTGGGGCACAATTTTTTATTATCAGTGAGGCTTATTGACTCAAGAACAGCAGAGGGAAACAATCAAAAGGCAGGGAACATGGAAAACCTTCAAGGATGATGTGTTTTCAAGAGAAATGAATTCCTTGAAGGCTCATAAAACAAATTAGCCCCTTGCTTGCTTGTCAAGGAATTTATAAGGGGCTAATAGGAGCAACCACTCAAGAAGAGAAATTTCGAGCCATATAGGCACAAGGAGTGCATGCAGCTATACCTACAGGTGTGAGGTGGGGTGACATGCATGATTAATCCCAAGAAGAAATTTGGGAAAGATCCTAAATATGGTGGGTCTCATGGATCGAACCTGGCTATCAGGAGCCCATAGAGAAGCAGTAGTAGGATCAGTTAGATTGATGTAGTCAGATGTCAGGAGGACATGAAATCAAAGTCACAGTGTCAGATACTTGAGCACAGATTAGATTTGGCAGTAGTGTAGAGTGCATGGATGCAGATGTCAACAGCGTAGAGAATCTAGTAGACATGTACAGTAGGTACCAGCAGTCAGAAGACTTTAATGACAGATGCATTATACTTATTCAATTGTTTTGAGGATATTCAGTTTCATAAGTGTTTCATGGAAAGGTTTCATGTGTGATAAACACTAGAGAAATGTTGCATGCAAAGGTTTCATGTGCGAGAAACACTAGAGAAGTGTTGCATGCAAGGGTTGCATGTCGCGTGCTACATGCATGAGTTGCATGTCGCATGAATGAGTTGAATGTTGCATGCATGAGTTGCATGTCACATGCAAGGACATTCATTTCTTGTTGAGAGGGAGTGTTGAAGTTTGCAACAAGAAAAAATTAAATTGGCATCCAGAAACAACATTCAACACCCATGCCTAGTGCATTAAGCACCTACACTAGGGTGGGACCCATGGGGTTATTTTGGTGTATGTCTATTTTGGTTATCCCTTAATTAAGATGGACAATAAACTGTAATATATTCTCAATGATAACTTGTAATAGTTAACTAAGAGTGATAAACTTAATTAGCTAGTGGATATCGAGTTAGAGGCAATTTTTCAGGCATGCTGAGTAATTATAGCTGTAACTGAGTTCGAAGTGCAATGGTGCATTACTTAATGCAGGTTGTAATCAGTTTAACTCAGTTAAGGGAGTTAAACTCAGTTGTGCTAGTTGTAACTAAAGATACACTAGTGAGAGATCAACTGAATTAAATATCAATTAATTCACAATCAATGATCTTGCATGCAACTGAGGATTTACTATTATTAGTTGCATGCATGTCAGTTCCAGTGGAAACCCAGTTGAGATCTAGGTGAAGGGGAAGTGTAACTATTAGTTGTGATATTAGCAGGATACCCAGGTATAGTTAAAACACCACAGGATGCCCATGATACTCAGCGCGATGTAGGAAGGCTGGAATTCCTTATGAATAAGGATTGCATTCCTCATGAACTGCATGAGCAAGGCAGGCTGAAGACAGGTTGAAAATTGGCTGAATATTGGCCCATTTTTGTCTGGATCGATATGAGACAATTAGCTGAATATAGGAGGACTCTTGTGAGAAGAGTTGTATGTAATTGTTTCATGATTCCTTGTGGAATATAAAATATATGATAAAGGGGTTTTGAGCAGCAAGTTTTCCCTAGGAAATTACCTATGTTGTGATTTGATTGATTCTTCTTTGCTTCATGTGATTAGCGATTGTGTTTTTTATTTCAGAACAGATTTGAAGAAGCGACTCAGTATTTAAATTTAGTACATTGTTAGATCGGGTGAATCCAAGATATACATGCATGTTGTATAATTTATACAGTTTAATAGGAGGATAAGGATCTTAGGTTGGTGGAAAGGGAGATAAATGAGTCTTATGAGAAAAATGAGGAAAATTATTTTAATGAAGAGGAAAATTTGAGGCTTAAGAATATGGAAATGAGGAAGAGAATACTTATGGGGTGAAGAGGGCTTGAGTGGTGTATGAATATTTATAAAGTTGTGCCAATTGAGAAGGCTAATGAGAATATCAATATTTGTTATAACTTTTATAACCATAGAAAATTGTTTAATACAATTTAGGATATGCATTACAAATCAAGGAGATATATCAACTTTAGGAGTTTATCATTTCGAATCCATTTATAAAGAGCTAGCTTGAGAAAATATAGCATAAGTTATAAAATTGACATCTTTATTTTCCAGTTTTGTATCTGAAGAGGATATTCTTAGGGTCATAGAGGAAGTTAGGAAAATTTTAAATGTTCTAGAATCCTTGAACTTGACTTTCCTTATGTTTGTCCCAAAGAAAGACAAACCAACATGTTTTGACGAGCTTTTACCTATTTCCCTACGCAATTGTGTGTACAAAATATAGCCAAGATTATGTCTAGGAAGTTTAAGAAAATTTTGTCTAATGTTATATCACGAGATAAATTTGATTCTTTAGTGGGCAAGGAAATCCTTGAGCCCTAAAAGTATCTTAGGAAGGGATAGAATCTATCAAGAAAAACAAAATTCCAACAATGTTCTTGAAGCTATATTTATGAAATGCTTATAATGAAGTGCATTGGTTGTATTTGAAGTTGATGTTTCTACATTCGGGTTTTAGTTTGTTAGTAGTTTATTGGATTACATCGTGTATCTCTTTTGTTTCTTATGTTATCCTTATAAATAGTAACACATTTGGTTTTCGTACACCTACTGTGAGGCTCCAACGAGGATGTCCTTTATCCCCTTTAATATTCCTATTAGTAGTTTAAGGTTTGAGTGAATCCATTATGGATTCCAAAAGAACATGAATTATTTCAAGAATCAGAATTGGGAGTTTTGTTTAACTATCAAATTTACCATTTTTTTGATGAAAAATTATTATTATCTACTGGTAATGAAGCTAGGATTTGATTGGATATTTTGGACATTTATGACATAGCTACAAGAAATTAAATCAATATTCAAAATTATGCTATATGTATTTCTAGTTTGGAGGATGAATAAGAGGCTAGGCTATCAATGATGCTCCCTTTCATAAAATTAAAGTTTTGATAACACTTTATATATTTGGAATTTTGTTGAAGCCAAATAGGTATCGAAAAAAGGATATGAGATGGATACTTGAAAAGATGGAGGTAAGGATAATTGTTTGGTGTATTAGATGGCTCTTCATAGGTAGGATTCATAATTTGGTTAAGTTATTGTTTGAGACTTTTCTAGTTTTTAACTTTAATTTGCTTACATTTCTAAAGGGGTTATTGAGAAAATAAGGAAATTTTTCTTCAAACTTCTATGGTTTGGAAAGAGTGACACTAAAAATTTCCCTAGCTAAATCGATAAATATAGTATGAAAAAAGGATAAGGGAGGTGGGGGTTGAAAAAAATCCATACTATTGAGTGTTCCTTGGTAGCTAGCAGTCTATGGTAAGCTATGAATTTTCAAATTTTATGGAGACAAAAAATAGACTAGAAATACATAAAGTTTGGGTCCTTTTTATATTAGATTAGAAACCCCGAGTATAAACAATGTATCTATCCAATGGAGGGCCTTGGTTTTGTTTTTTACCATTATCTATTCTAAATTGGTGTATTAGGTGGGATCAAGAGAAAAAATAAGAGTTGATATTGATTCTATTATGGGGTGTAAAGAATAGGTGAGATTACATGTTGCTTTAATTGAAGAGCTAGATGACAAAAATATTTTTACACTAAATTAAGTAGGGGGATCCAATCACCATGGATGAATAGTTTAAAGGATGGAGATCTATTGAGGTAATTAGATAGCATTATGAATTTTCAGGTCTATGCACAACATCCATTAGTGTTCTGAACAAGTGTTATATTAAGTTGAAGGATGAAATAGTTATTTTAACATGGGAAAACAACAAGATCAAAGGGGAAAATACATCTTGCCTAGAATACAAGGAATTAATGGAATATTTTATTGAATAATATTCTTTATTACTAATGTTTTTATTTGGTACTATGTCAAAGCATGTTAAAAAATATTTTTTTAATAACTAAAAGAGATTTGATCACTAGCATGCCAGATAATATGGGACATTTGGTCAACAAGAATTTCACAAATGTTTGAAGATAAGAATGTGTCCACATTTTCGACTATTTGTCAAAATCAATTAATGAATTTCCATAATTATAGTCTTGTCAAAGTAAAGGGCTCCTCAAGTTATAGAGTATATGTTGCCTTCCAATAAGGCTAAGGCATAGGGATTTATTCGTGGAGGTATTCAAGAGCCTCTTTCTTATGTATATCTAGGGATATTTATTTATTTTTGGAACCTTAGTTCCTTAAGGTTTGGTATGGTTTGGGCCCAAAAGCTTTGAAAATTAGATGACCTTTAAGCTCTTATTAACTTTATCTAGAGCTAGAAATGTTTCTCAAATGCTATGTTTCGATGATTCATATTTGGTGATCTATTCGATGAAATCCAAAAGTGAGCACCAATATTTTTTTCTTATGCCATTAGAAGATTAGCACAAGATGGTAGTAATTTCCCTTAATTTCGTCACCTTTTCTCAAAATTATAGAGAAATTGATGAAGTTTTTATCCGAAGGTATACAATTGTTCGAGGGATTTTAAGATGTGCAATAATGCAAGATGGGGCACTAACCTCATATTTGGACAAATTCTAAGTGTATTATCCTTATTAGATATGAATTTTTCATGTTATATAGCTCATTTTTTGGATATATTTTAATTTAAGAATTAGATCATATGATGGAGTATTATTTTTAATGGATTTTCTATCTTGAAGTAAAATAAGGTTTTGGAATATTTAAGGTTATTTATAGGTCAAGCTCAAGTAGTCCTAAAGTTTAATCATTTTTTTATGCATTCTTGTGGGAGACCAAAGATATAACTCACTAACAAGACTTTATTTCTTTTCTTAATAATGCAATGCACCAATAATTGAAGAATGTAAGCTTTGTTATATCTTTGATACAATTTTTTCCCAAAAAAATGGTTATGAGAGGCTCTATATTTATAATTTTGTGAAAAAAAAATTCATAATGGATGATTTTGTGTTAAGCTCACATCTAACATTATGAGGTTAGCATCAATTATGATGATGATAATTATGGATACATTGGTGCTAATGACGAAACTGAATAAATTGACGTTGAAATGAATGTTTTTACAGATGGAAATCATGATGGAAAATCAAGTAGTTTTACACCTTAACAAATAAAAAGCTCATTTTATTTTTAATTTTCAATATTTATTTTTCAAAATTAAGATACATTGATCTATTTTTATTAATTGACACTTCCCAACCAATACAAAATCACAACAACAATGGGCAACGAAAATTCCCCAATAAGAGAAATAGGCGGTGGTGATCACTAAAACGAATGATATAAATGTTGTTCATCGAATCAAAATTAAAATGTTTAACAAAGAATTAAAGCAAATTGAAATTAGAAAACATACAAAAATGAGACACTAAAAAAACATTAGGAAAATACGTTCTTTTATAAAAATTGTAATTCAAATAAGACATTGCAATTCATACCATATATTGCTATGTGGTGTGCAATTAGTGTGTGAGTGGCATGAAAATTAATTTGATGGTGTACGTACTTGATAAGAATTATTGGGGGAATTTTATTTATTTTACAATATAATCTCATTAATTTTATTATCGGGATTGGTTTTGTCTAAAAAAATTAAAATTGATGCCCTCGAAAATTTTATTAAATTTGTTTTGAGATAAATATATTTCTCAAATATGGCATATCTATGGTTCATCTTTAATGGTCAAATGGATGAATTTCAAAATTTAACTTCAAGATATTTTTCTTATGTCATTAGGAGATAAATTTAAGATGATAACAACTTTCTTTACCTTCATCGTGTTTTCTCACACTTAAGATATTTCAATAAGGTTATCAATAATAAACATGTGAGCACATTTGAGATTGATACTTAAGGGTTGGAGAAAAACATTTTCATTATCTAGGTAAAAAATAATGGGTTGCTTTTGATGTGAACTATAGGGAGTTTGCACGTAGTCACATATTGAAGAATTGAGGGTAAAAAATGTGTTGGTTTTGTTGAAGTTTTCAACAAGAAATAGTGAAATTGGCATCCGGAAACAACATTCAGCACCCATGTCTAGTGCATTAAGCACATACACTAGGGTGGGGCCCACAGGGTTATTTTGGTGCATGCCTATTTTGGTTATCCCTTAAATAAGATGGACAATAAACTGTAATCTATTCTCAATGATAGCTTGTAATAGTTAACTGGGAGTGATAAACTCAGTTAGCTAGTGGATTTCAAGTTAGAGGTAGTTGGTGATGCATGCAGAGTAATTATAGTTGTAACAGAGTTCGAAGTGCAGTGGTGCATTAGTTAATGCAGGTTGTAATCATTTTAACTCAGTTAAGTGAGTTAAACTCAGTTGTGATAGTTGTAACTAAAGATACACTAGTGAGAGATCAAGTGAATTAAATATTAATTAATTCACAATCAGTGATATCACATGAAACTGAGGATTTACTATTATTAGTTGCATGCATGTTAGTTCCAGTGGAGACCGAGTTGAGATCTAGGTGAAAGGGAAGTGTAACTATCAGTTGTGATATTAGCAGGCTACCCATGTGCAGTTAAAACACCATAGGATGCCCATGATACTCAGTGCAGTGTAGGAATGATGGAATTCCTTATGAATAAGGATTTCATTCCTCATGGACTACGTGAGCAAGGCATGATGAAGATAGGCTGAGAATTGGCTGAGTATTGGCTAGATTTTGTTTAGATCAATGTGAGACAATTAGCTAAATATAGGAGGACTCTTGTGAGAAGAGTTGTATGTAATTGTTTCATGATTCCTTATGGAATATTCAATATACGATATATGGGTTTTGAGTAGCAAGCTTTCCCTTGGAAATTATTTATGTTGTGGTTTGATTGATTCTTCTTTGCTTCATGTGATTAGCAATTGTGTTTTTAGTTCCACAAAATATTTGCATAATCGATTCAGTGTTTAACTTTAGTACATTGTTAGATCAGGTAAATCCAAGATATATATGCATGTTGTACAATTTCTAATGGTATCATATCACAGGATATTTTAGAAGTGAAGTAGGAGTTGAGTTTGTGACTGGATAGAATTTGAATTTGCAAAAAGACTTTCTTGGTGCTACAGTTGATTAAAGATCAAAATGGCTTTCAATGGCTTGAGGTTGGAGTATGTACTCGAGGGAAGCTCAAACTATATTTCTTGGAAGGACAAGATGGAGGCAGTAATCGAAGATAATGGCTTGAAGGAATTCATTGAAAATGATGTTCCTAAACCCGTTGTGGCAGATGTTGTAAATCTTGATGCATGGCAAAAGAAAGTAGCAAAGGCGAGGAGGATCCTATTGGAGGGAGTAAAAGACCACATTGTCTCAAGCCTCCATGGGAAATCCACACCATATGAAATGTGGAAGGCTTTTATGGATCTATTCTAAAGCAGCAACAACCATAGGAAATTTTCGTTGAAAGATAAACTCGGGAAGATCAAGATGGAAAAGAACGACACTATTCTGGTGTACTTACAAAAAAATTTCCAATGTCAGGATGAACTTGGGAGTGTAGGAATAAATTTGTTGATGATTATTTGGTGAGCCTGGCTCTCCTAGGACTTCCCAAGAGTTGGCACAGTTATCAAGACTCTGTCAATGGAAGGGAAAAATCTCCATATTGGGAATGACTATGGCCGGATTTGGTGCAAGAGGAGTTTAGATGGAATACCAGAGATGGATCTTCATCCAAGAATGAATATGAAGAAGATTTTTCTTTGGCTTCCGAGGCAAAGAAAAGGAAGGGGAAGAAACTCCATTCCAAATCTAAGGCCGGTGAAGATGGCAAGGAGTGCGACATATCCAGGGTGAAGTGTTTTCACTGTCACAAGCATGGACATTTTGCCACAAATTGTCCACAAAATAAGAAGAGCAAGAGGGTTGTAGGATCTGCAGCTGGTGAGGCTTTGGACTCGCAAATTGTGCTTGGATTATAATTGATCGCATGCATGGTTTCTGTTGAGATTGCAACAAGATGATGAGCTTAGTGGAAAGAAGTCGCCTTCACTAAGTGGGCCCGTAGGCTATTTTTGGCGCAAAGTCTATTTTTAGACATATGGATCATGTTCTATGAGTTGCAGGATGTTATTTGTGGATGGTTGGTCGAGTCGGAAAAAATATATGGACTTCTATTTTTAGACATACTGGGCGGAATCTATTTTTAGATTGCCAGTCTAAAAATAGATATGTCGAATATTATTAGCTCTTAATAATATTTGGACTATAAACAATATCTTATTCTCTTGGAGCACTTTAGTTAAGTGCACAGATGTGGCACAGGAGCTGACAGAAGGAATTACGCTATTCCTAAGGGTTAAGTGGAGCTATTGCATGGATACTTCAGTTAGAACTCATGTGACAGAGTTTGGTGGAGTTGATTGAGGAGTTAATGGAGTTGTGTTCAGTTTAACTAATATAAACATAGTTGAACTAGTTGTATTTAGTCTAACTGATTAATACACTAGTGAAGAGTGGTGTGAATTAATTATTAATTAATTCACTAATTATAAACTCATTAATCAACTAAAGAATACATCAGTTAACTTCAGTGCATGGACAGTTTCAGTGGAGATCAATGTAGAGATAGGTGAAAGAGAAGGTTAACTATCAGTTGTGACTATACTGTTGCATATTTGCAACAACCAGTGATTGGATAAGCCCATGAGGATTGCACAGTACAATCCAGGTGGTTCAAGTTATTTAATGAGCCATCCTACAACATTGATTACGCAATAGAGGCTGGCTATCAGGTGGCAGAGATTGGAGCATGTGTTTTCCTAGATCTAGCTTGATTAGTGTGTAGCAATTTGAGGTTGTGCTGAGAGCTTGTGAGGAGCTTTGTACAATGATTGTCACATGATATCTATGACATATAATATATAGATAGTTGGGGGTTTTCATCTTTAAGCTTTCCCATTAAATACAGTGTTCATATGTGTGATTGTTTATGGTTTTAATGTGCGCATGCGATTGTTTTTTATTTCCACAATTAATGATCAATGGTAGAAGAGATTATGTATTGTACATGAAGATAAAATAGTGTGTGATCAGGAGAATCTCGGTGAATAATATATTACTTATTCAAATTTATACATGGTATCAGAGCTATATTGATCATTGGAGCAATTGCAAAACATTGAAGCGGTTGAGTTTTGAGCTGGTGGAATTCGAATTTGCAGTAGTGTTTTCTTGGTGTCGAAGTTGAGATGTCTTTCAACAGATTGCAATTAGAGTATGCCCTTGAGGGCATCTCGAATTATATTGCATGGAGGGACAAGATGGAGGTGATGCTAGATGAAAATGGGTTGAAGGAGGTCATAGATGCAAAAATTCCAAAACCTACTTCTAGCGATGCTGCCGTACTTGACGCATAGCAAAAGAAGACAAAAAAGTGTCGAAGGATTCTATTGGAAGGTGTGAAGGATCACATAGTGTCCAGCCTTCATGGTAAAGCTTCTCCATTCTTGATGTGGAAAGCTTTGACAGATTTATTTCAAAGAAAGAGCGACCAGAGGAAGTTGGCACTCAAGGATAAAATCAGGAACATAAAAATGGAGAAGGGCGATAGTATGCACAAGTACCTCACGAAGTTCATCCAATGTAGGGATGAGTTGGGAAGTGTGGGGGTTACTATTGATGACGAGGACTTGGTGAGCTTGGCTCTCCTTGGGCTTTCGAAGAGCTGGAATTCCTATCATGACTCTGTCAATGGTCGGGAGAAATTTCCAGGATGGGAGTGACTTTGGTCGAATCTTGTGCAAGAGGAGATAAGGCGGAGTACCAAGGACGGATCTTCATCAAAGAACTCATATGAATAAAATTGTGCTTTGGCTGCCAAAGCAAAGAAGGGGAAGAGTAAGAAAGCTTCTCAATCCAGTGCAAAAGGCAAGAAGCAGGACATGTCCAAGGTGAAGTGCTTTCACTGTCACCAACACGGACATTATGCCACTAATTTTCCACAGAAGAAGAAAAATAAGCAGGCTGCTAGATCTGCAGTGGGAGAGACCTTAGCCTCGCAGTTTGAGATGGATTTTTTGCTGATCGCATGCTTGGTCTCAATTTTGATGGGTTCAGTGTGGTTTCTTGACAGTGGTGTGTCTTTTCACATGACAGGAGATCAAGATTTGTTTACTGATCTGGATGAGAAAGATCTTGGAGTGCACATCGAGATGGGCGATGATGGTAGATATAGTGCGACCGGTATCGGGACCATTTCCTTTGAGAGGGAGTCTGGTAAACCCTTCGTATTGAAGGAATTCATGCATGTTCCAGGATTTAAGAAGAATCTTATCTCTGTGGCGATGTTGGAAGACAAGGGATATGATGTTGTATTTAGTGAAGGAAAGGCTTTCCTGCGTAGTAAGGCAACTAGTGAAAGAGGATAGGGATTCGAGTTAAGAACCTTTATATTACGGAGTATATGGTAGTGCAACAATAATGGCGGGAAAAGAGCGAAGGAGTGGTGGATGATGGCAAGTTGTATTACTTGGAGGTGGAGTACCTTCATGTGGGCTTTGGGAAGATCTTTGCAGGTAGATTTCTACTGGGCTTCCTAAGGGTACTCTTGCGCAGTCAGATCAGTGCAAGGGGTGTACCTTGGGAAAATTTGTGAAAACCACCTTTCAAGAGAAGGATAGTCGTGCCATGACGATCCTTGAGAGAATTCACACAGACATGTGTGGACCTTTCTCAATAGCTTCAACAGCAAAGCACAGGTATTATGTGATATTTTTTGATGATTTTTCTCGTAAGTGTTGGATCTTCTTCATGCAGAAGAAGAGTGAGACATACTCAAAGGATTACGTGAGTTAAGAGCCTTTGGTTGAGAAAAGAATCGGGGATGCGGTGAAGGCTCTTAGGAGCGACAATGGTGTGGTAGTTGTCTGCGGCGGATTCAGGACTTTTGCGGCGCGAAGGAATTCAAAGACTCATAGCACCTCATAACCCTAGCAAGAATGGGGTTGCTAAGCGGAAGAACAGAGCGATCGTGGGTGTTGCACATGCGATGTTGCATGATCAGGGCCTGCCCATACACTTGTGGGCAGAGGCATGCAATGCTGCAGTATATGTGCAGAACCGTTGTCCTCACAGGATACTTGGCATGAGTACACCCGAGGAGGCGTTTTCTGGTAAAAGGCCTGATATTTCCCATTTGAGGATTTTTGGTTCACCTGTTTACATTCATGTGACGAAGGATGCTAGGAAGAAGCCAAAGCCGGCTAGGTTAAGGATATTTTTGGGGGTACCTTGATATGCCCCACAACTATCGTGTGTATTGCCTGACAGTCGCAAGAGTGTTGTGCGACGAGGATATCAAATTTCATGAGAAAAGCCATGAAGTGTTCGCTTGAGAGCGAGCCACACTTGCATGCAGATGAGAGATATTAGTTCCTTTCAATGAGTCTCAGGATGTGGATCAGCCACAAGATGAGGTTCATGGAGTGGAAGAGACCACTCAAGCGCGCCAACCATCGAGGCGGAAGCACACTACGAGAAGAGTGGCGGCGGCTCCAAGATGCGAGAGAAGGTTGTAGGAGCACCTACATCACGAGGCGCAGTCAAAACCTTGATCCTTTGTATTATCTTGGATACATGGCTCTGATGAGCAAGTGTATCATGACGGAGCCATCCTCTTTCGAGGAAGCTGTGGAGGATCCCGCATGGGTAGATGCCATGGTGGAAGAGTATGATTCGATTGTCAGAAACAGTGCATGGGAGATTGTCCCGAGACCGGAGGGGAAATCAGTGGTGGGTTCGATATGGATCTACAAAGTGAAGCAGGCAGCTGACGGGAGTGTGGAGAAGTACAAGGCAAGATTTGTTGCCCGAGGCTTCTCACAGATAGAGGGGATCGATTATGAGGAGACCTTTGCACCTGTCGCAAGGTATTCTTCCATATGGACGATCCTAGCTCTCTCAGCGCAGATGGGGTGGCACATTCATCAGATGGATGTGAAGACTACATTCCTCAACGGAGTCATTGAGGAGGAGGTGTACATAGAGCAGCCCGAAGGTTTCGAGATCTTCAGCAGCGAGTCGCATGTGTGCAAGCTCAAAAGAGCGTTGTATGGGTTGAAACAAGCACCTCGTGCTTGGTACACACAGATAGACAGTTATTTCAGCGGACTTGGATTCTCCAAGAGTGAGGCAGATCCTAACCTATACCAGATTGTGGTGGGGGGTAAGTTGCTGATCATTGTACTTTATGTAGATGATTTGATTTTGACAGGTGATGAGCTGTTGATACTCTCATGCAAGGAGGATCTTGCAAAAGAGTTTGAGATGAAGGACTTGGGCCTCCTTCATTATTTTCTGGGATTGGAAATTTGGCAGCGCAGTGATGGACTGTTTGTTTCTCAAGGCAAGTATGCCCGGGAGATACTGGAGAAGTTCAACATGCATGGCTGCAAGCCTGTTGATACTCCTCTTCCTGGTGGATGGAGGAAGAAGGATGCTACTTCGGCGGAGGTAGTGGATGCCACTGTTTATCGACAGTTGGTGGGGTCGCTTATGTATCTGGTCAATACACGACCCGACATATGCTATGCTATGAACCAACTTTCACAAGCTATGGTTAAGCCTACCAAGCTCTACTAGAAGGCAGGCAAGCATGTATTGAGATATCTCAGAGGCACATCGGGATATGGATTATGGTACAGACAGTCGGATGAGGTGAAGCTGTGTGGCTTCACGGATGCAGATTGGGCAGGGAGCCCAACGGACAGAAAGAGCACATCTGGAGGGATTTTCAGTATTGGGTCGACAGCAGTTTCTTGGTACAGCAGGAAGCAGAGATCCGTGGCACTCAGTTCAGCAGAGGCCGAGTATATGCCAGCGAGTTTGGCTGCATGCGAGGCTATATGGATGAGGAAGATCCTGGTCGGGTTGTTCGGTTCACACTTAGAGCCTACTGTGATTTATTGTGATAATCAGAGTTGCATCAAACTCTCGGTTAATTCAGTATTTCATGATAGATCTAAACACATTGACATCCGGTATCATCATATCAGAGATTGTGTGCAGCGGAAGATCATGTTACTTTCATACATTCCCACGGAGGATCAGGATGCTGATATCTTGACGAAGGCGCTCACCAGGAGCAAATTCGAATACCACAGAGGCAGGATAGGGGTGGAAGATAATCCTTATCTTGTTGAGAGGGGGTTTTGAGATTGCAACAAGATGATGAGCTTAGTGGAAAAAAGTTGCCTTCACTAAGTGGGCCTGCAGGCTATTTTTGGCGCAAAGTCTATTTTTGGCACAAAGTCTATTTTTAGACATATGGATCATGTTCTATGAGTTGCAGGATGCTATTTGTGGATGGTTGGTCAAGTTGGAAAAAATAGATGGACTTCTATTTTTAGACATATTGGGCGGAATCTATTTTTAGATTGCCAGTCTAAAAATAGATATGTTGAATATTATTATCTCTTAATAATATTTGGACTATAAGCATTATCTTATTCTCTTGGAGCACTTCAGTTAAGTGCACAAATGTGGCACATGAGCTGACAGAAGGAATTACGCTATTCCTAAGGGTTAAGTGGAGCTATTGCATGGATAATTTAGTTAGAACTCATGTGACAGAGTTTGGTGGAGTTATTGAGGTAGTTGGTGGAGTTGTGTTCAGTTTAACTCAGTTAGACACAGTTGAGCTAGTTGTATCTAGTCTAACTGATTGATATACTAGTGAGAGTGGTGTGAATTAATTGTTAATTAATTCACTAATTATAAACTCATTAATCAACTAAATAATACATCAGTTAACTTCAGTGCATGGACAGTTTCAATGGAGACCAGTGCAGAGATAGGTGAAAGAGCAGGTTAACTATCAGTTGTGAATATACTGTTGCATATTTGCAACAACCAGTGATTGGAGAAGCCCATGAGGATTGCGAAGTACAAGCCAGGTGGTTCAATTTATTTAATGAGCCATCCTACAGCATTGATTACACAATAGAGGCTAGCTATCAGGTGGGAGAGATTGGAGCATGTGTTTTCCTAGATCTAGCTTGATTAGTGTGTAGCAATTCGAGGTTGTGTTGAGAGCTTGTGAGGAGCTTTGTACAATGATTGTTACATGATCTCTATGACATATAATATACAAATATTTTTGGGGTTTTCATCTTTAATCTTTCCCATGAAATATTGTGTTCATATGTGTGATTGTTTATGGTTTTAATGTGCGCATGCGATTTTTTTTTATTTCCGCAATTAATGATCAATGGTAGAAGAGATTCTGTATTGTGCATGAAGATAAAATAGTGTGTGATCAGGAGAATCTCGGTGAATAATATATCAGTTATTCAAATTTCTACAGTTTCAAGTGCATTGGGATCGAGGTGGTACTTGGCTATGTTGAGATTTTGTGTATTTGGGGTAGCATCTGTTGTTCTCTAGGTCCGAAATTTTTTGGAAGGACTGGAGTTCACCTAATCTACAAAACCCAGAAATGGATTTGGGAAATTTCATCTAGTTTAGGAGATATTAAATTAATTAATTATTTTAATTAATTTCCTAAGTTAAAACTTAGGAAAATAAAATAATTAAAGTGAATTTAATTAAAAATGTGATGAAATTTTCTTAAGTCACGTGGATCAAGATTTCTTTTAATATTAGCCATTGACTAAAGATTTAATCATGGTCGTTGATTTTCCAACGAGAAAAGTATAAAGGAAAGGCTTGGGGTCATTTGTAAGACATACATAGATGCAGAGAATTGAAGCTAAGCTAAGATTCTAGGGCGGGGTTGCTAAGAATTCTCAGAAGTGTTTCAACTGCATAGAGGGGAATTTAGACCAAGGGGATGATCATATCTCGGGGTATAGAATACACAAGAAGCAGAGAAGAGATCAGCAAGGACAACACAGAGAAAGGCAGCAGCGACAACAACAACAATATCAAATAGTAGCAGGAGCAGTAGCAGACGGCAACAGCAGCAGCAGTAGATGACAACAGCAACAACAATAACAACAACAGTGTATTTCAGGGGTAGTTCTCGGGTTTCTAGGCCTAGATCTGGCTGAGTTCTATAAATGTCGTTTGAGGGTGTGGATTAGTGAGTATTTTTGGTCTTAGATCAGCCAGGTGCTGCAAATCTAGAGTTTTCTCTGTAGGGTTTTCCAGATTTGGAACACAGAGTTGTGTATTCAGAAATATTCTTAATAATAGAGCCCTCCAACAACCAAAGACTGGTTTTCCCACATTGGGTTTTTCCGAGGACAGTTTGTCCAAAAATAACTATGTCACTTTGTCAATGTGTGCATGTGCTTATTCTAGATCTGAATTGGTAGAGATATGTTATGTGTTTTGCTTTGATGTTAACTTGAATTTATTGAGTTGATAACTTATATAAGTAGGAGGAGCTTAACTCGATTAACAGTAATAATTTCTGCATAAGTGTTAAGATTTAGAAATTTCTGCATGGTATTGGAGCAATTGTAGATCTAGAAGGGTCACCAGCTAAAGAATCTAAAGGATCTAGCTGCAGAAAGCAGCTGGAAAGGCACCAGAAAAGAAAATATGAAGGGACGACGTAGTTTTCAGGAGCAGACACACACAGAGGGAAGGGTGACGTTGTCCATCACTATGTCCTAGCAAGCCCACGAAATTACTATGCAGAGGCAGCTCAGAAACAACGTTGGTTGGGTCTAAAGCCAACCAGTGTGATTCAGATTTGAATTTGTTAGATCCAGAAAATTTTTGCAGAAAATTTAGAAGAGCTGGTGGGGTTAAATTTCTGAAGTTTTCATATTTTTAGCCTTAGCACAGGTGACAAAGTTTGGGAAGAGATCAACCTCTCAGAGAGTTTATTTCCAAAGGAAACTTGTAGTTTGATCAGAGGATTAAAGAAGAAGTTGAATCATAGTTGATTTGTTAGATTTCCAAGGAGGGAAATCAAGTGTCAGAGGGAGCAGAGGGTGCCCAGTTCGTAAAGGACCCTAGATCCAAGATCTCTAGCATAGAGAAAAGGATATCCAACACATTCTGAGCAGATGGCTCCTCATGGACTGCGTGATTAGGATAAGCTAGAGGGCCTCTCAAAATTTTCGGTGTGGAAAGCTAGGATCCTGATTGTCCTTGAGGCATATGGTCTAAGAGACCATGCAAATCAGACCCTGGCCACACCGACAGATGTGGATCTCCTACGGAAGCATAGAAAAACTACTGGGCATGCCAAGAGGCTAATAATGGATAGTATTAAGGACCATATTGTGCCACACATAACTGAGAAGAGGGTAGCTAATGAGATGTGGAAGGCCTTGACTTCCCTATAAGAGGGAAAATCATTCCAAAGAAAGATGTTGTTGGAGGCCCAAATGAGGTCATTCATGATGACCAAGGGAGAAGACATCAAGCACTTCCTCTTCAGATTGCATTCAATCAGGTATCAGCTGACTGCAATGGGTGCAACTGTAGATGATGAAGTGATAGTCAGGAATGCCCTCAATGCAGTCACGGATGACTGGGAAACCTTTATCCAAATTATCTTGGGCAGAGCGGACCTCCTAGATTAGGACAGCTTGTGTTCAATCCTACGGCAAGAAGAACTACGTAGATTCACCAAGAAGCAGCGTAGCCCTAGGCTGAGCAAAGTAAAGAAGGAAGAGGAGGAAGATGCAGCCTTGGCATCAAAGAAGCAACCGAAGAAGAAAAAGGATCTTTCAAAGATCAAGTTCTTCCAGTGTGGTGAAATGGGACATTTTTCCAGCCATTGTCCAGAAAAGAAGAAGGAAAAGGAAGTATCTTCTTCCAAATCAGTGATGGCAGATGATGGGTCTAGAGATGATGTGGCCATGAGTGCTAATGAACCATGAAGGTGGGTTGACATGGACATGTAGAGGAGCTACATAGAAGTAAAGAAGGATCCTTGAGTAGCTCATCTCTTGGATCAACAAGCGAGCTATGGCAACCTTAAGACAGTAGCGGGACAAGTGGAGTAGTGGGTACATAGATCACATATGAGGCATAGGCAGAGGTAGATCTGGAGGCTGTGAGGAGTAGCGCAGAGCATAGCATAAGCATCATAGAAGCAGTAGTAGCGCAGAGGTTGATATGACTTCAGCAGTGCAGTGCAGTACTGCTTACGTAGTGTAGAGTTGCAGTAGCACAGAAAGCTTCAGAGGGACAGCGCAGTGCAGTAGCAACGTGATAGATTTCAACACAAGGAGCTGATGTGACTTCAGTAGTGCAGAGGAAGTCCGATTATGTAGGCAGAGTTGTAGATGTGCATCATTTTTTAGATGCCAACAAAGATCTGCAGCCTATGGAGCTTCAGTGATGAGGATGCAGCCCATCTGACTTGTCTGTAAATGATTGGGCAGGATATTTAGTTGTTTCTCTCAATAATTGAAGTTGCAATGCAGCAGATCAGGAGTGGAAGTGCTATGAGCAGCACAGGTGTAACATATTCAGAGGGAGTTGCAGTACAGTGGTTGCAGTGGCAGTGGCAGAGTCATGGGCAGCAGTACAGAATGGAAATAGCAGTGTAGAGTTGAGTGGCAGGAGGCCAAGCTTTAGTAGCAGAGAACTTGTGCCCAAAATCATGTAATGCATAAGTGTGATGTATTGCTAGAGCACACCCTTGATGCTAAGAGGGAGTGTTGATATTTTGTGTATTTGGGGTAGCATCAGTTGTGCTCTAGGTCCCAAATTTTGAGGAAGGACTAGAGATCACTTGATCTACAAGACCTAGAAATGGATTTGGAAAATTTAATCTCATTTAGGAGATATTAAATCAATTAATTATTTTAATGTGTTTCTTGAGTTAAAACTTAGGAAAATAAAACAATTAAAGTGAATTTAATTAAAAATGTGATGAAATTGTCTTAAGTCACATGGATCAAGCTTTCTTTTAATCTTAGCCATTGAATAAAGATTTAATCTTGGTCGTTGATTTTTCAACGAGAAAATTATAAAGGAAAGGCTCGGGGTCATTTGTAAGACATACACAGAGGTAGAGCACTGAAGCTAAGCTGAGATTCTAGGGCAGGGTTGCTAAGAATTCTCAGAAGTGTTTCAGTTGCAGAGAGGGGAATTTAGACCAAGGGGATGATCTAATCCCGAGGTCTAGAATACAAAAGAAGCAGAGAAGAGATCAGCAGAAAATGGTAGTAGCAGCAGACAACAGCAACAACAACAACAGATGGAAGCAACAACAGTGTCTTTCAGGGGTAGCGCTAGGGTTTCTAGGCCTAGATATGGCTGAGTTCTATAAATCTCGTTTGAGGGTGTGGACCATTTAGTATTTTTGGTCTTAGATCAGCTAAGTGTTGTAGATATAGAGTTTTATTTGTAGGGTTTTATAGATCTAGAACCCAAAGTTTTGTATTCATAAATATTCTTAATAATAGAGCCCTCCAGCAGCTAGAGATCGGTTTTCCCACATTGGGTTTTTCCAGGGACAATTTGTCCAGAAATAAGTATGTCACTTTGTCAATGTGTGCATGTGCTTATTCTAGATCTGAATTGGTAGAGATCTATTATATCTTTTTCTTTTATGTTAACTTGAATTTATTCAGTTGATAACTTATATAAGTAGGAGGAGCTTAACCAGATTAACAATAATAATTTCTGCATAAGTGTTAACATTCAGAAATTTCTACAGGCTAGTGGTGCTTACTTTCACATGACGGGAGACAAGGAACTTTTTAGTAACATGGAGGAGAAGGAGCTCCAGATGCATATTGAAATGGGTGATGACGAGCAGTACAGTGCTACTGATATTGGTACCATTACCTTCCAGAGGAAGTCAGGTAAACTCTTTCAATTAAAAAATGTAATACATGTCTTTCATCAACTAGTGCTCCATCTGAGTCAACATGCATGCCCACCATTTCAGAGGTCAAAAGTCTTGTAGATCTACGTCTACATTCCGCAGAGTCCCATTTCAACAGTAATTGTTCTGGTAGCAATTTCTTCAAAATATTTATGGTTTGCAACCGAAGAGTTCATCTCTTTGTCAAATTGAAGTCATACACAAGTATGTCAACATCCTCCAATTTTAAGACATCTGTGCGGCGACGTTTTATATTTGTGCCCTTTCTTTTTCTCTTTCTGCCAATTCTTTTTCCCACTACCATCTCTGGCTTGTACACACCATTGAAAGGGTGGGTACTTGTGGCATACCAATGTACATCAACAGCTGTAATCTCTTCATTTTCATTAATGACCTTTATAACCTTGGCAATCCAGAATGGATAGCCAAGTGGATCTTCATCTGCTAACACTGCTATCATGCAACCCTCCTTAAGATCCTGCACAGAACCTCTGTAAATGTCTTCCATGGCTTCACGTCGTGCACGTGATCTTCTAGAACCAATATAAATTTCTCTTTCCTCTACCTGTGGGAAATTAATAATAGCTTGAGGCTGTTGTTGTTCAACATTGTGTGTTTCTTGATGTTGATGTTCATTTGGCATATTTTGTGGCAAAAAAAAAGGAGTCTTCAAAAGCGTATCCTCATTTACTGATCTTGAAATCATATCACTTTGATTACTGAAAAAATACTCCCACCAAACTGAATCAGCAACATCGAAGTATTCATATGTATCTCTAATACATCTTTTAATTTCCTCTAGACATTCAAAATAATTTATCTCTCTCTTTTGCCTTCGTGCATTATGGAGTTCGGAAACTGACTGTAATAACAATATCTTTGATGAAAACATTGGACGCTCTGGAATGAACTTCAAAAATGCTAAACCTGATGATGGTCCCCATTCTTCAGTAGTTGAATACTTCTTGCCCCATATAAGTGTTATCCCATCAATTTTTTTGATACGAAATTGATGCTGGAAGCTAATGTCGTTAAGTTTTTCAATGCATTTCTCCTCACCATGCGATCCAAAAATAAACCTTCGCATGTCAATAGTTTCTTCCAACACATGAAAAAAAGGCTCTGGAATGTACGATTTCTTAATACATTCAATTAATGATGGCAGGCTCCCAACACCTTTCCTCCTCAATGTTACTGAAAAACGACTGAACATTTGATCAATATGATCATGAGTATGCCCAACAAGAAGGAAACCAACCTTTATCTTTTTTAAAATCCCCAATTCAACAAGCATGTTTAGATACCCAAAAAGAACTTGATTTTTGTTCTTACGACTTGTGTTGTCTAATTGTAAATACAAAACTTCAGGAAGAATCCCAGACCAATGAGTAACCACATCATGGATTATAGTTATGGTCAGATTTGCATCATTGTGAATATTTGGAGTTGTGAAGAGAACTCTTGGAAACATCTTCTCATTAAATACCATACAACCAACCAAGTGAAACTGAATGAAATTTTCCTCCTGTAATTTTTTTGGCGTGCGGACAAAATGTGGAAGAAGTGTTTTCTTTTGGTCCATACCATCAATTATCAATCTCGGATATTTATTTGGATGATCATAACACTTCTTTCGATGTTTATACAACTTTTGTCTTTCACTTGTTTGCTGATTGCGATGGTCTTGAAGTTCTTTGACAATGGAATCTGTACATAAAATAAAAGAAACATATGAATAAATATATTTTCATAGTTGATAAGTATCAAATTTTAAAAAACAATGTTTTGAACACATACCTCTTTTTGCCCCTTGACATTTGTCTCTTTTTGCTTTAAGAGAAGCACATGTGCTGCAAATCCCCATCCTTGTCTTCTTAGGAATACGAACATTGTTGAATTCAGTTTTCCATATCCTTGTAAAATAAGAATATGTAATAAAATTACCAATTCATTCAACAACTTCTGCATAATCTTTGTATAACATGAATATTTCTCGTCTCGAGAAATTATCTGGAATATGTATTGTGTCTTTATTTGGCATACACTCTCCATGATTTGAAAATAAGTCTTTCATCCATGTCTTAGCAATATTTGCAAACGGCCCCACCTCCCGTTTATGACGTGCTTCTGAATAATATGTGGGATCCTTTTCCAATCTATCCTGGATTCTTGACAAATGACAATTACCAATTGAATACAACATTTTGAACGCCTTTCTGCAAAGCAATACATTCCCAATATGATAATCATAATCTGCTAGTGTAGATTGCATGCAACCCACTAAATATGAATTTTGCATGCTTTTATTCATTGACATATATGTTTTCCTTTTCTACAAAGCAAAGTTGAAATCCATATTTTTCAAGCAATCCCTTCGACAACATGGACTTGAAATCAAATGAACGACAAAACTTTTTGTCGTGAGATATTTTGTCCTCGCCCTTGTATAACTGGAATGCTTTGGATTGATATGAAAAGGTCTACTCCTACTCCTAGTTGCAATATTTGCTTGCAACGGCTTCATCATTCCATCATCCTTTGCAAAAGTAGTTTCATCACCATTAGAAGGAATATTATCCCCACTATCATCATCCTCAACATAGTTAAGAAATTCATCAACATCATTGCGTGGAAAATTTTCTTTACCATCATCAGTTGAAGAAAACATTTCACAAGAATCATCGACACTTTTGTAACCCTGACTCAAAAGAAATTATTCACCATCTTGACCCATGCTTTCAAATTCTTCCCTGGGAGGATTCAATTTTTCATCACCATGAGTTTCTTTGAAATGGTCACTTGGAGAAAATGCAATATTCAGATCTGTGCCTTTAAAATTATCATTTGCAAGAAACTCTTCATCCTCCCCTTCCTCAGTGGCGCTCTCATAATCCTTGGGATTAGGCATAAGTGGAAGCTTTGAATTTTTATTCACTAGAATTTCTTCACCCTGCCCCTCCCCTTCCTCACTAAAGCTCTCATAGTCCTTAGGATTGGGAATAAGTGAATGCCTTGAATCTATATTTATTGGAAATTCTTCATCCCCCCCTTCATCAGTGGTTAAATTATAATCATTATGATTAGGATGAAGTGAAAATTTTAGCTTTGGAAATTCATCCCCATCTTCATCAGTGGTGTTGGCATAATCCTTAGGATTAGGACGAAGTGGATATTTTGACGCTGCAAATTCTTCATTCCCCTCTTCCTCAGTGGTGCTGACATAATCCTTAGGATTAGGACGAAGTGCATATTTTGACTTTGCAAATTCTTCATTCCCCTCTTCATTTGTGGTGCTGACATAATCCTTAGGATTAAGACGAAGTGGAAATTTTGACTCGGGAATTTTTTTTTCCCCCTCTTCATCAGTGGTGCTTGCATAATCCTTAGGATTAGGACGGAGTGGAAATTTTGACGCTGTAAATTTTTCATTTCCCTCTTCATCAGTGGTGCTGGCATAATCCTTAGGATTGGGACGAAGTGGATGTTTTGACTCTGAAACATTATCATTCCCCTCTTCATTAGTGGTGCTCGCATAATCCTTACGATTAGAACGAATTTGATATTTTGACTCTGGAAATTTTACATCCCCCTTTTCATCAGTGCTGCTGGCATACTCCTCAGGATTAGGACATAGTGGATATTTTGACTCTACAGATTCTTCATTCCCCTCTTCATTTGTTGTTCTCATATAATCCTTAGGATTAAGCTGAAGTGGATATTCTTCATCTCCCTATTCATCAATGGTGTCCTCATAATCCTTGGGATTAGGACGAAGTGAAACTTTTGACTCTGCAATTTCTTCATCATACCCTTCATCACTGTTGCTTTCATAATCCTTAGGATTAAGAGTAAGTGGTATGACTGGCGCTCGATTTTTTGACTCTCTATTCATGGTGAATGAACTCTCGTTATATTCATCACTCTGAATAGAGTTGTTGCGTGACGAAGATGTTGATGTTCTAGAAAGAAAAACTTCGTTATCAGAAGAAACCATGGCTTCCAACAAGAATAAGTTGAATGATACAAATTCCTCTCCCACTTACAATATATAGCTTAAAGACTGAAAATTTCCCTCCAAAAAAATCCGCGAAAAAATTTCCCTCCAAAAAAATCCGCGAAAAAACTTTAACTATTTTAACTATAATGACTACATGTAAATATTTTAAATTTTTTATTTTAAACTTACGTTATATTCATCTAAAATACATTTCAAAATTTTTTAATACACTGTTGGTCTTCAAATATTTCACCATACTTTATATTCAAAATATCCACAAAATATTCCTTTCATGCATGTCTTCGAAACTAAAATAATTTTCTTATTTGAATGGTTTAAGATTGATTACATGTAAATATTTACAAAACTAACATGATGTAAATATTAACTATTTAAACTATAATTAACTACATGTACATATTTTAAATTTTAAAATTTAATCCCATGATTTTAAACATTGATTACATATAAATATTAACTATGATAACTAAATACAAATATTAACTATTTTATCTATAATATTAAATATAATTAACTACATGTAAGTATTTCATACTTTAATTTTTAATCTGAGATTATATTTTAATTATTCAACATTCAGTGCATGTAAATATTAAATAAAATATTAATTATGATAACTACATGCAAATAATAAGTATTTTAACTATAGTATGAACTATAATAAATTAAATGTAAATATTATTCAACATTCAGTACATGTAAATATTAAATAAAATATTAATTATGATAACTACATGCAAATAATAAGTATTTTAACTATAGTATGAACTATAATAAATTAAATGTAAATATTTTAAATTTGAAATTTTAATCCCACATTCATTAAACAGTAAACCAATCAGACAATATACAATATTTAAAAGGAATGATTGTTTCTATTCATCACATCACATCAAATTTTCTGGTATTTGTTAGAGTAAATTTCTGGAGGTGTTGTGTTGGCATTGGTAACTTCGTGGAGGCATTGCATTGGCATTGGAAGCTTTGTGTCGCTATTGGTAATTTTGTGAAGGTGTTGCATTGGCATTGGTAACTTCGTGAAGGCATTGCATTGGCATTGGAGGCATTGTGTTTCTATTCGTAATTGTGTGGAGGCGTTGTGTTGGCATTGGTGACAACAGCTTCTTGCATTTCAAAGGTTAGTTTTCCTTCTATTCTGTCAATTTAGAGATGATTTTGGGAAAAATCTGTTTTTCTATAGTTTTTTTGTGTTCAAAAACTATTTTTTTAAGGTTTTTAGGTTCAAAAACCTTGATTTTTTTATATTTTTTTAGTGAAGAAAATGCAAAAAAAACTGAATTTTTTAGGGTTTTAAGAACAAAAATTTAGATTTTTTTTCTTTTTTAAGACTTATAGGTTCATTTACACATAAAAATCCATAAAACGACCATGCACATAAAAAAAAAGTAATATTATAACATTTTTTATTTGTATTTTTTTTATCATAAATATATCAGTGATTTCGTTATTTAAATTTTTTTTTATTTGAGAATTTTTTTATTTTATATTTTATTTTATTTTTTTAATTTTAGATCTTTGTTTTATTTTTTTAATTTTAAATCTTTAATTTTTTTTTCTTTATTGTTTTGTTATATATATATATATATATATTGTATTGCGATATATATATATATATATATATATATATATATTAAAACAAATGTTTCTTTTTTATAATTTATTATATTGTTTTTTTTTTTAATTATATGTTCTTTAAAAATCAAACATTATTTTGATTTACTAAATTTTTTTTTTTTTTTTTTTTTATTAGTAATATTTTTTTTTAAATTGTAGAATTAAAAAAATAAATAAAAAAAATTTAAAAAAAAACATTAAATTTTTTATTTTTATGGTGCCGGCCGGCCGGCCGGCGCCACGGGCGCGGCCCAGTCTCCTCCCAGCCCCCGCCTTGGCCGAGGGCCGATTCCCAGAATCGGCCCTCGGCCATGGGGGGGCGCCGGGAGGCTGTCTGGGCCGCCCTCGTGGCGCCGCCCGGCCGACCCGGCAAACAATTATAATGTTTTTTATTTTTTATTTTTATTTATTTTTTTAATTCTGTAATTTTGTTTTTTTAATTGTTTTTTTTTTATTTTTTTTTAAATTTTTAAAATTTTTAATTTGTGTTAACAATTTTGTTTTTAATTTTGTTTTTTTTTTTAATAATTTTGATTTTTAATTTTTTTGTTTTTTTTAATAATTTGTTTTAAGAAAACATTTTATAATTTTGATTTTTTTTAATTTTATTTTGTTCTTAAATTTTTTTTTTTTAAATAATTTGTTTTAATAAAACAATCATAGAAACATTGTTATATATAAATATAAAAAAAAAACTGTTATATAATATAATAAAAACATTATTAAATAATAATTGTTAAAAATTTCAAAATATAACAAATATATATATATATATATCAAAAAAAAAATACAATATAATAAATTAAAAAAAAAACATTTGTTTTAATATAACAATATAAATTAATTAAAAATATATATATAACAATACAATTAAAAAAATAAAAAATTATATAACATTATAATATTTGTTATAAATAGTTAATAACTTTTTTGTTTTTTTTTTAATATTAAACACAAACTGAAGTTTAAAAATACTAGTTTATTTTTTAAGTTTAATTTTACTGCTTTAATTTCAAACTATTTAGTTTTAGAAATACATTTTGTTTATTAAATTTATTTTATTCGCAATATTTTTCCATTAACTAATATATATATATATAAGGAAAATGACATCAAAAAAGATTTCTGTGAATGTTTCTGCACCTAGGGCAGCAGCTCCCAAATCTACGGCAGCAGCTCCCAAATCTACAGCTGCAGTTCGACGCACTATGGATACAACTCCCAAATCTAAAGTTGCAGCTGAACGCACTATGGACACTATTGGACGCAATAAGGATATTGTTGCACACACTAATAAAAGTCAAGCAAGTGGGGCACTAGGTTCATTAAAGGTTATTTCTGATTGGAAAAACGCCAAGGAAATAGATAAAACCAATTTCTCATGGTATCTTGAAGACAGTGAAACGGAGGTTGATATACACATCTATCTGATTTGTGGTATGATTGACTTAAATGAGCAATATGAGGTGATGGGCAGAGTACGAGACATATGTATGGTCCCGAATACAAACACTATTTATGTTCTTGTAAGGGAGGCTCAGAAACGTGAGAAGGTTAGATATCATCTATCAATCGTCAAGTACGACACAGATGAAATAACTTCAAAATTTTCTGAAGAAATAGCAAACAACATTGAAAATAACATTGTAAGTATGCTTATTTTTATTTCCTCTATGCATTATTGTAAGGATGATTCAATTTTTTATAAATTATTGATCATTGACATGTTTTATTTTGTTTCATAGGATTTTGTTCCGAGTCTTTCAAACATGTTTGATGGTATTTATATGTTGGTGCAAAATGTTATGGATGTGATCAAAACTTTCCACAAAGACAAAGCAGAGGAAAGGAGATTGAAGCAAAGAGCAATAGCTTGTGACATTGCAACAGTACAAAGAGGGGATCAACCAAGTGTCACTAAGGTGGGTCAATCTAGTAAACTTAAACATGTTTCTTTTGAAAGTGTCGAACATGAAACATAAAATTATGATAGAATTAGTGAGGAGGAGATGAGAACTATTGTGCAAAAGAAGAAAACAGATCAGACACCAAAAAGAAAATTTGCCAAAGATCTCTCTCTTGTACCTCATGAAGGAGAGCTTGTTTATAAAGAAACTGATATGTTATCCAATAAGACTAGGAAATCAAATATTGGTGAACCTGTAAAGGTCGTGAGCAACAGTGAAGAACAAATTGAAAGCTCTTACGGAAGCAGAGAAATCATAACACCAGGTGCTGAGTTAGAGGATGGCATTATTAAAACAAAACAAATTGCTATTCGACAAGAGTTGAGGAAGAATAAATTAATTCTTGGTGGCCAAACATTTTAACTTAATGTTACCCAATTTTATGGCTCAGATGAAGGGCAATCTCAATATCAAATTAGAAAGGCCCATCACCTACATGTACATAATCTGAAAACATTGTTCAGGTTCAATCCATATGCGCATGTGGTGGATTATGTGGTTCTTGTCGATTCATGTCAGGTTCCCAACAAACAAGCATTTGACAAGGCAAAATGTTTTGATTATAAATATTATGTAATTGGAGGAAACCATTCAATAGAGGCTAAAAGACAATTGATTGCAGAATATCCCAATAACTATCTTTTTCAAACAATGAAATGCATCATTTACGCTGGCTTAACAGAAATGGAATCAAAGTTATTGGCATGGGATCATAATGCAGATAATGAGTACAGAATGAAAATGACTTTCATCCAAAGGGTCAGATTTATTCATAATGAATTCATAGAAAAATGTCATGGGGATAAGACAGAAGTTACTGTAGCATTTTGAAAGGAATGTTTAATGGAAATAGGTTATCAAATTGATGAAAAAAAAGCAAAAGATGGAAAATTGAATACAAATCTCTTGAGAGGCACAGATAACATTTTTCAGTTGGCATTTAGAACTGGGGAGGTATGGGATTTGATTGATGAGATTTTTGATCGATGGGAGAATATTTCCATAAAAAATCAGAAAGTTAGAAAGAGTAAACCCATAATATGTACCAACAGTAAGGGGGGTCCTGAAATGAAGCAGCTTCCAGAGGATATGACTATTACACCTTGGAAAACAATGCAAGGTGTGAAGGATGATAAATTAGTCAAATCAGTATTAGCCCGTGTGAAGTCGGGTGAATTATCAATGGAAGAAATGTGTGCAGAATTTCAAAAGTAAGTTCCTTGAATTATTTCTTTCATTATAATTTTATTTTAAATAAAACATAATGATGTTGGTAGAATTTGTTATACATGTCAATATATTATCGTTTTTAACTTGATTTATTCAGTCAGAAAATTTATATGAAAATACAAGAACACATGGTTAAAATATTGAATGAAGACAGTTGGGATGATGTTGTACGCAACTACCCAGAAGCAAGTTCTACATCAACACTAAAGGAGTTTTATATTGCATTCAATAAGGTATGTTGATTTATAAATTTATTTTATTCATATTTTAACTATTTTTATTTTATTACTTATACATATCTATATATATATATTTTTATGTCATTAAACATGTCGAAGAAGGATGGAAATGGAGTACCAGATACTTTCAAAAGCTTTATTGAAAAAATTAAGATGGAGAACATGAGAAGGAAGCATCTTATGAATGTTGAACTAGATCCTACTCTTAATCATTACATTTGGAATGGGCTCGACAGTGTCTAATATCAAATAATACAAGGTGACTGTGAAGACATTGCATCACTAATACCTAAAAGGGAATATGGCCTAGTTATTGCAGATATTCCTCATGGTTTCAATTTCCCAGACATGAATATGATAGAGAACCACATACTTATCAAGATTTTAGTAAAGTGGTTACGGGTTTTCAAGAAGTGACAACATCACCACTTTGGCGATTTGTGACATTTCATTCAGACACACAGTTTCCAATGTTATTAACAAGCTTCAAGGGTAAATCAAACTCAAGGATGCAACTTACATGGTAAGATTTTGAAATTGTATGTTTGATTCCTCCTAAAATTTTTTATTCATGTAAAATTTAATTGAACTTTTACTATGTTATGTAACAGGAAAAAGTCAAATATTGTTTCTTCCAAAGATCAACCTATTATAAATGATTGTGAGTTCATCCATGTTGAATGTTGGACAAAAGAGGATAGCTATAAGCATATTATTATGAATCGAGTAGATGGGAAGAGTCATAGTCAAGTATTGGTTTATGATGCAGTGGTAAGAAAACAAACATATGAGGATAAAGATGCAAAAGGAGATATAGTTAACATTTATAAAAAACCACAAGCATTGATTAACTATCTTATAGATCTATGTTCAAATGAAGGAGAATGGGTTTTGGATTTATTCTCAGGTTCAGGTAAGTTTTAATATACAAATTTAAATTTAAATATTGTCTTTTTTACTTTTTATGTCTCCATAGTAATTTTCTTACTTATTTTTTTTGTGCTTGATGATTAGGTACAACACTAGCATGTTGCCTACAAAAAGGAAGAAATTGCATTGCCATTAAGAAAGATCTAGTTCAATGCAAATTTATTCAACAAAGAATTAATGCTCTTAAATTCCTTCCAGATGCGAAGCAAGAAGTTGGTTTGAGGAAAGGAGATTTTAATGAATCACGTGTGGCAAAAAAAACAAAGGAACCTCAACCACCATTATATGGAATGATTGGAAAGGGACACTTTGGAAGATTTGCTGACATGAAAGATCCATTAGAAGACGACGATGATCAAAATGAAGAAGCAAATGTTGCGGAAGAAGCCATCAATGCTGTTCTAGATGATGTTGAAGATGTATTAGTTGATATTGTTGATGATGTTTAAGTTATGCTTGCAAACAAAGCTTATTTTTCAGAACTACTAATCAACTTTACTTGTAATGTTTAGACTTTGATATTTTATGAGAACAACCCCTTTTTTTTGCAAAAAACATGTGATCGCTATTATTTTTTGACATAAAATTCAATAAAAATGTTGTTTTCTTAAGTTTTTTTGTTAAAATTCTCCCAAAAAATTAGTTTATTTAACATGTTTTTTTCAACAAAAACTCTGTAAAAGTGTATTTTTTGCATTGTATTTATATTGAAAAATCGTATTTTTTTGTCATATGGTTCAAAATATTGGTTTTTTAGCGATAATTTTTTGATGTGCATTGAAAAATTATTTAACAATACATAAACATGTGGAAAATATAAACTTTAGAATATTGACCTTTTTTCCATCTTTTATGTATGTGAAAAGTGAAGATATCATTACAAGTTTTTATTTTTTAAAAAAATATTTTTTTATTTTTAAAACACAAGTACATAAATGCACTTAAAAATAAACATCTCACAGAAGAAGAAGACATTAAAAAATTTATAGTGTCAAAATCAATGCTATAAAAAAAACGTTGGTGATGATACACCACCACTATTCAAAATCGACATAAAAAACACCACTTAAAAAAAAAAAAAAAAAAACAAAATGAAAAAAAATTAAAGTGCCAAAAACATGCTCAAATTTTTTTTTCCTTGATTCTGCATCGCCACCTTTTCAAAATCAAGTGTTTTTCTTGATATTTCAAAAAGTAGGTAACATTGAGGTTACCTATTTCATCGGTAACATTGTTATAAGTGTGATGTACTGCTAGAGCACACCCTTGATGCTAAGAGGGAGTGTTGAGGTTTTGTGTATTTGGGATAGCATCAGTTGTGCTCTAGGTCCCAAATTTTGAGGAAGGACTACAGTTCACATGATCTACAAGACCCAGAAATGGATTTGGGAAATTTCATCTAGTTTAGGAGGGAGTCGGCCCCACTACCTGGCAGTGGACATGATAGTTAATGTGAGCCAAACGCGCCTCGATTTCATCCAGTGTCTCACTGTTTTGGCGCTGGGTGCATCCCACCGAAGCCAACTGCTCCAGAATCTCGCTGTGATTGCACTTCACATTGTTGATGTAGGCCATGATCTTGTTCTCATCCTCACACCTATGTTTGCGGAGGATGTCTTCCATGGCATAGATATCCCGAAATTTCTCAGCTATTGTGCCAAGGGAGGGCGGTTGTTCTACGCGGTCTCGAGAGTGGGCTTTGGCATGCGCTACCACAAATAATTTACCAAACAACGGCACTCTTTAATACATACTTTGAACAACAAGATATCTAAGATGATTGCTTACATTTCCGTTAGATTTGTACAACGTTGCCATCACTTCACTCCTTCCGCATGGCTCTATAATTATTCGAACCTAATCGCTTTCAACTTACCCCCGCCACCAATTCGTATGTTACACCAATCCTCGCGGTATTTATGCATTGTATCACACGAGAGCTGCATCTACATAGAAACCTTGGGTATTCTCATATTTTGGAGATTGATAAACCACATTCACTTACCCACACCTCTAGTCGCTATTCAGTGCCACACATAGTGACGTCCCAACAAATTCTTGGAAAACAAAACCACCTTCCATAGCCATGTACAATGAACAATTTTCTCTTCCATTGTTTCATTCTTCAACCACACGGGAAGCGACGAGACACTGTGTAAGATTCCTTAGGCCAAATAATAATTGAACAAGAAAAAAAAAAACTCCCCAATCCTTCGTTTTTATCACCCAGATTCTATTTTCATTGAATTTAAATAAACCACCATACAAAGGATACAATGAAGTGGCATGAATTCTATCTGAGGTCCGGACGATCCAACAAAGTTGTCAAATTTCGTGCCGGGTGAATGAGAATCTGTGCCATAGAGGAATCGATCATGGATAGCTCGCAAATAGTAAAAGTAGATGAATGTCTTTCAGATTAATCACATCATTAAGATTATACCTAATCCTAAAGATGTGATTAATCCGAAAGACATTCGTCTACATTATGGATCACAAAAGTCTTAGATCTAAGAAAAAAGTAAAAGGTTGAACAACCAATATATTTGATATGTCCAATAGAGTAAAAATATGAAATATTGAGTAACAACAACTTCTCTTTGTGGAATTTTAATTGGAAAAAGTAAGGTTAATATCGGTGTGTTTTTTTCAGTAGGCAAATAATTGATTTAATGCAGTGACGGTTCTGTGAACCGTCCTATAACTGGGCTTTATAGCCCATCGTATAAGTTACTATAAGAAGCTAATAGAGAAGGGGCAATTAAAGCACTCAATGACCATACGCGAGTTAAGATGATGCGATATAAGGGAATGGCATGAGCTGTATTAATTAAGACTACCCACGATCAAATAAGGTAATGTCGGTCGATTATACCAAACCAAAGGGGTCGATCGTGAATAACGCTGTAGTGGATTTGCTAATGGAAGACAACGTCGTTTGTGATAGACTGGATGGATTCTAGACTTTAAGAGAAATGATTCTTTAAACAATGGAGCTCGGGGCCATGCAACCTTTAATATGCCATCCAATATGACTCCAGTCTTACCCATTTGAATAGCGTTGTCACTATTATATGAAAATGATAGTTATGCCCTTGTTAATCGAGGGTTGCGCCCATCATCCAACACAGTCGTCAGCCCCACTAGATATAGCGGCTGAGTGACGCGTTCAATCCGATTTAACCCTTGAGTATGAGGAAGACCTATCAAAGGAAGGTGTCGTCGTTCATCTCCTTTCGACACCGACCCTTCCTCAAACCACTAAGTCAACCTTCACACGATGTGACAATGATTTCCATCCAATCGAGCTTAGCTTATACGCCCACATGGTTGATGCCCCTTCGTTCGTTCCTAAGTAGCTGAAAGTGATGGCCATAGCTCGCCAAACAATCTTCCACGTGCGATGTTTCCTTGTGGTTTGCAATTAAGATATCGTGAGCGCTGATTGATACAGTTCCAATTAGGTGGTCGCTTGGCCCCCAATCTCGCAATGCTGTCGTGATTCTCGAGACACCGTCCCTTATCTACTGCACGACTTATAAATCTGGCAGATGGGTGGCTTTTGTGCTCCTATTCTTATGCCTATCAGTGGAGTTTGTGACCCCTCGGCCCAACTTCTGCACTGTGGATGGATCATAGGTCGACTTGTCCCTACAGAAAAACCAGTGCCCCTAAACCCAAAAAATGATAAGTGTGAATAACCCTTTTCTAGAAAAGAGAGAAATAGAGCCAACAAGGGTGATCCAACTAGGGTGAGATCGAATCCCACTGAAGTTAGACTACGTAACTCGCCTAAAACCCTTGTTTGAAAACTCGCCCGAGACTTCGTTTAAAATTCCAAAGGAGAGAATCCAAACCCATGTCATGCTCTTGTTTCTCCTCCTCCTTTTAAAGCTTGGTTGCTTGAGCGAAACCGTGGGAAATTACGTGGGGCCAAAACCATGTGCTCAATGCCCCTTTATTTATTTAATTATTATTATCATAATTTTTTTTTTTTTTTGGTCCAACTTGGGTCAATTGGTTGGGGATATTACACACTGATGTGGAACATGATGGTGAGCCTTCTCTAGTCTTTTAGCATAATCACGGGTGGTTGGTTGCTCCATTCTAGCCTTCAAGTTGTTGCATTAGCATTATTTTAACATTTTTCTCAACCATTGTGTTGTGTGTATTATTGCATGGACTGATTGTAAATATATATAGAATCCTTTGGCAAAATGAAGAAAAGCAAGCAATCAACTCTAAATTGTTTCTCGTTTAGATTCTCTCGTCCATTGGATACAAGTGTTTCCTCGCAAGAAGTCACAAGTTCGAATCGAGAGGGGAGTAGAGCATGTACAGTGGTGTAGACTTTAACAGTCAAATCGTTGCACAGAGGCGAGTACCTTGCCTAGAAAACAAGGATTCACTTGCACCATTCTTAAATAAGATAGCCACTTAGATTCACTTGCACTCTTTGATTCGAGTGAATGTATACTCTTAATATGGAAAAGTGATATGCTCTTTTGACACAATGTAGGAGAGTGAGTATGTATTGCATTTGGAGTGACATCTTTTTGATTGGGGGTAGTAGACGAAATTAAGGAATGAATTAATAATAAAAAAATAACAAAGAATTAAGCAATGAATTAATAATAAAAAAATAAAAATAAATTAATAATATATTTTACATTAAAAAAAAAAAAAAAACAACCGTTGGGGAGCGTGCATAAGGCGCGGAGGGAGCGGGAGGTGCACAATATGGAGGTAGTTAAATATATTGAAATGGAGTTGGTTTTGGGATTTTGAATTGTGAGAGAGCCGCAGAGTGGGTCGGGTTGAGGGCTTCCACGGGCCAATTACGGATAAAGACGAGTAGAGGGTTTTTAGTTTGGAGGATGGATGGTAGAACTGAAGGGATTGGGGTTTTATCAGGTAATTTGAATGGATTGGAGTGTAAGCAGAGCAAATACGCTTTCCTACTGATTTGAGCAGAAAGGATTGGGAATGGAATTATGCAGAGCAGCGCAAATCAAACACCGGAATGGAGCTTTTGAGGTTGAATGTTTGGTGTTTGTTTCTCTGGAGTATAGCATGGCCGTGCTTTTGTTTATTTTTTAGATTTCCATTTGTTTTATTTATTTATTTTTATTTTCCATGTGTTGCTCTGACTTGTTTGCTGGGATTTCACTTTTATCTCTTGGATTTTCCTTGTGTTTGCTTTCTGGCATTTCACTTTCCATTTGTTTTTTGCCCAGAGGGTTTGATTTGATTTGCTATGCTCTGTTGGGTAAAGAGAGAAGGTGCTATGTTTACAGACAGGAAGGGTTCTGAAGTAGTGGGTATTGCCGGGATACAACGGCCATGGAAGATGGGCTACATTTATTTTTCACAGAGATCTTAGTTTCAATGGTAGAGGAAGCCCATGGAGATAGAGGCATAGGTGCAAAGGAATGTCAGCAGTAGTAAGTGCATATCCAAGTTCTCCATCATGTCCCAAATAATTTTGGTCATTTTGGTCTGTTTGGCACGATATCTCAAGTGAGTTGATTGGCACAATATTTGATAGTGTTGTTGAATTAGTAATTTCATAATCAACCCTTGAATATGTCGTTGAATTAGTATTTTCATAATCAACCCTTGAATATGCCAAGCCCTGGAAGCATAACAACCTTGAAACGTGGTTAGATACACCTGGAACCTAGGTCCAGGTCTACAAAGTCCTGTTTTAACACCTGCCCACTCTATCAATTCTAGTGTCAAAATGGGTATAAGATAGTTTTTATTCTTCCTTCTCTTTCCCAGTTCTATTTTCAGATACAATTTGTCTAATAGCTTTCATTTTCCCTCTTCTGTATTTATTTTAAATTGCAGTGACCGTTTCACTGTTTTGTTTTCTTTTTAAATTTTAGTGACAATTTGTGTAAGGATTTGAGGTTTCAAATTGCATTCAGATCCAGGTAATGTAATGTAGTGTTTAAATGGGTGTAATATGGTTTTTATTTGCCGTTCTCATAATGTTTTGATTCAAGGGTTTGAGATTTCAATGTGCAGCTAGCGAGTGCCTGCTCTCCCAATCCTGACAAGGGCCATTGTAATATGTACTCCCTTGGGTTTGAGATTTCAATGTGCAGCTAGTGAGTGCGTTTGTAATATGTACTGAGTTGGGTTTGAGATTTCAATGTGCAGCTAGTGAGTGCCTGCTTTCCCAATCCTGACAAGGGGCATTGTAATATGTAATAACTTTCAGTTGAACTAGTAGGTGGCCATGGCTTGTTAGTTAGTTTTACTGTATTACTACTACTGCTGCTGGATATAGTTCATTTCTTTGCTTTTAATTTTAATTTTTTTAAAGAGTGCCCTTCAATTTTTTTTTAAAGAATTGCACAATTTTCAAACAATTACAAGTTTGAAAATAGCACTAGCACCAGGCACTGAAATGCCATATCTAAGTCTACAAAAGATTGTTGGTACTGTGATCTTCGTCATGTTTGTTTATGGAGGAGAAGAACGAATCACTCCTTCCCTGGTGTGGAAGTAATTGGAAGTACCTTTCCCACTTGCTCATTCTCGTTACTTTTATGTATTGGTTCAGCTCTCTTTATGTATTGGTTCTTATTGCTTATCGTTAATCTGTAGCAAAAAGGGGCCGCCCTCTGAATATGCACACGTTGGGTCAAGTAGCATATAAAAGAAGTAGCGGGTGTTGAGAGCTTAGACAGTAAACGATACTCCATGATTAGATTGTTGTTGATTGATTCTTGGGTTGGGTCAGTCTTAATAATAATTGATTTGCTTTGGATATTAAGATGGTTGAGTTAACGTGTGTGCCGAATATATGTTTTTGTGTGTTATGACTTTACAGGAGCAACTCTGGTATTGCCCCAATCCTGTGTGTTATGACTTTACAGGAGCAACTCTGGTATTGCCCCAATCCTTAAGACCCACAGAGTCACAAGTCAGTTCATTCCCTCCGCTCCTCCAATCCATTCTGGGTTCCAACCCTGGTATTGCCCCAATCCTTAAGAGCCACAGAGTCAGAAGTCAATTCATTCCCTATGCTCCTCCAAACCATTCTGGGTTCCAATTCGCCATTTATTAAGACCATTTTCTCTTCCAAACCATCGCATGGGTGTTGCGTGTTGTAAAGTTGGGTGACACCTCAAGATCTAAAAAGTCCGAATTGATTAGAAAAATAGGCATTCAACAGACCAAACCAGGCCTTGGGTAAAATCTTAAATCCACGGTAATAATACTAACATTCCCATTCAATTCAGATTTGTATAGATTAAAATCTATTGTACATTTTAAGCTATAAACGTGTTACACTTTGCAAAGCAATTTGTTGGCTACCCATAGTTTTTATTCTTTTTAACCTCTTAGTACAAGCTCAATGGTTGAGCGTTGGGTTTGCCATATATTTTTAGCATTGGATTTATCAGTGAAATGCACATTCTGAACAATAATAAAAACAAAACCTAATAGATGCTGTGCTCTGTTCTCTCTTCTCTTTTTTTTTTCGTTTGAATAATTATGATTCTCGATTTCATTTCCATGATTGTGTCTCAGTGTAAGTTCTTGTAATTGACATTAGAGTTGATAGAAACCTAAATGGCATATGTTTTGGGCAAAATGGAAAGCAAGAAATGAGATGAGATGAATTGTGAGATGTTTTGAGCAAAATGGAAAGCAAGAGATGAGATGAGATGAATTCTAAAATGTGTTGTGATTTTATTTTTGTTGTTTCCAGTTTCATTCTAAAATCAACAAGTCAGTTTTTCACCTATTATTACTTTGAAAAATAATAAAAATAAAAATCTATAAATCAATTTCATGTAGACATTATAAGCTATCTTAATCATTAGGCTTAAGCTGGATTCAAATATCCATAGGCTTATCAAGTATCTAACTCTTCTTTCCACGTTAGTCATTGAACCTTGAACCTTAACTAATGGTGCTTTGGGGTTTGTGTTTTTTTTTATAGATTTTATGATTTATTTTTTTCAACCAACAGGTTTATATTATTTTATTTTTATTTAGTGCATGTGTCAATTGCGCCATTGAAAATTTTTACATTTAATGACCCTCTGCTTTTATTTAATTTTAGAGAAAACATTTATTTATTTATTTTATGATAGAAATCACTGAAAACACTCAGTTACTAAAAACAATCATATATTATGCACAAATGGTGTATGTGCACACACACTCACAGACAGATTACAGTCATATTACTCTATTAAATAGAGTTTCTGAGATCCAACTTATTCCTAATTTAGAGAGAGAGGTTGAGAGAATTTCTCAACCAACTTCTTAAATATGGAATCTAAGCATTAACTCCAACATCCCCCCTTAATGATTACATTACATGAAAAATAACAAAATAATCAAGCTTATCAGTAGATGCTCCATCAGGTTGCCTCATAACCCTCGGAAAGGTGTAGTTGGCAAGTTGGATTCCCGAGTTTGCTTCCTCAACTCCCGAATCAAGGACCTCCCGAAGTCAATTACTGGACAACATCCCAATTTGTCGCATAACCTCATTAGGAAACCACATCCACGTCTACCACTAATGAGGAATCCTTCCCTAGATCCGCAACTGCCATACTATCTGGGCAACCATCCATATTGAGTCTTACGGCCACTTGATCTCTTCGAAAACAATTGATTGCAATCACTGAACTCCTAGTCATTCTATGGAAAAGCTCCCATCCACCGAAATACCCGCTGTATTCACCAGTTATCTAGGAAAACTGTCTAGATGCGGAATGTATCTAAAATCAGTTATTACATCATGAACTTTCTTCTCTCATTTGAAATTCATCATGTAAAATTTTACAAATTAGAATAAAGAATAGTAATAACCATTCTCTTATATATGAAAAAGGTGAAAACTAGTCCTAGCCAGATTTGTTCCACTTTACTGCCTTTGCGGTGGGTGGAATAACGTGTGCCCATGTACATGATTTAAAAAACCTGTGAAATCGACCGATGTTTACGTGTGCACATCGTAACCTAATCTGTTGTTACTATGTCATAGAAAACATTGGTGTATACCAACGAATTTCCAACTCCGTGGATGTTGTGAACATTACCTCCATTGATAACGCTAGCATCGTCTTGATGTGGCAAGGGCCATGTGGTCAAACTTGGAATACAGTAGCCTTCAACATTCAAACGACGATTTTGACGCAACCCTAAATTTGCCATTTTTGTCAAAATTATTCACCTCGTTTTCTGCGTCTTGCAAGGAAGCGTGCCACAGTCAGCATGAGAGCCACGGTGATCGGTATCCTTACAGGAAATAAAGCTTTATTACAGACAAATTTATGTTCAGCGATGACAGCAGAACGCGTCAGTCCTTTGACGAAGAGTCAATCCACAGAGCGCCGAACGAAACCACCGCTTTCCTTTCTGGCCCTAAATTTCTTTTGCAAGAAAATAAGGAAATTATACACGAGTCGTCCAAGCTTCGACTCCTTTCCCTCGCAATTTCACAAAGCCCGCAAATCTAAAAAACAATGATTCCAATTGGCAACAACCCCTGGAGGATCCGTCAATGGCAACATCGTAGCCTCTCGGGCTTACCACCGACACAACAGTCAAACTAACACACTATTATGCAGCAACAAAATACATTCTCTCTGCCCCTTGGCCTTCCCATAATGGGTTAGCTTAGATAAGCTTCGATACCATGATAGAAATCACTGAAAAACACTCAGTTACTAAACAAAATCATATATTATGCACAAATGGTGTGTGTGCACACACACTCACACACATTATAGTCAAATTACTCTATTAAATAGAAATCACTGAAAACACTCAGTTACTAAAAACAATCATATATTATAGTGATTTCTATTTATTTTATGATAGAAATCACTGAAAACACTCAGATTATAGTGATTTCTATTTATTTTATGATAGAAATCACTGAAAACACTCAGTTACTAAAAACAATCATATATTATGCACAAATGGTGTATGTGCACACACACTCACAGACAGATTACAGTCATATTACTCTATTAAATAGAGTTTCTGAGATCCAACTTATTCCTAATTTAGAGAGAGAGGTTGAGAGAATTTCTCAACCAACTTCTTAAATATGGAATGTAAGCATTAACTCCAACATTTTATAAATATGTTTTCTTTCCAATGTATAAGCAATTTAATGGTACACTTAAATTAGTATGCATTTGGTTATATAAAAAGCATAAATGTGTTCAAAATATTTAGATTATGCAAATTTCATAACTGAAATATTATAACCAGTTTTAATTTTCTCAAATACCTTTTGGATGAATAAATGACTTATACATAGATCATCTAAATTTCATAGCTTAAATTTTACATTATCAAATTTTTAATTTCATATACATCAAATTTGTAACCATATAAATTATTTTTTTATAGAATATATTCCCATTTCAATTTATTTTAAGTTCTTCTAATAATATAATTTTCCATTTTCTATTTAATTAAAGATAAATAATAAAATAAAAATGCCTGAGTTATAGCTAATTTGATTTATTTTGGGTTTATCATTTGCATCATTGAATTAATCTAATTTTATAAAATTTAAGTGCTCCTTGTAATATAATTTTCCATTTACTTAAACATTAAAAAAAATAAAAATAAAAAGAAAATGGTTGAGTGATAAGGAATTTGATTTATTTTGAACTTCTATTTTTTCCGGGATAATTAAAAATAATATAAGCACAATTTTTAAACATTAATAATAATTTTTTATTTCTTTCACAATAATTTAAAATAAACAAAGCTGCTTCCATAGGTTTTGAAATATTTTTAATAATTTCATATTTTTTTCCTTAATATTTTATTGGAAGTTGAAATTATTTGATGAACTTTAATTAAAATATTACTTGTTTTATCATACAATTTAATTTGAATATTTTATAATAAAATTTAAAATGAAGTTATTTTATGAACTTCAATTAAAAGAGTAGTTCAATTTAATTAATATTTTGATGTGTAATTAAATTTTTTTGCATTTTGTAGTACAATTAAAAATAGGTTCCTTTATTATAATTTGTTACAATAGTTTGATTTTTACAATTAGTGTAATAAATACAATTTTTTTCTCTTTGGTCTTTAATAATTCGAATTTAAAATTATTTTATGAACATTTAATTAAAGGTTTGGATGGGTTTCAACAGCTCCTTCCATTCTCATTCTTATTGGTGTTCACTTTTAAAAACATTTTTAAACATGTGAAGTTTCAATATTTTAAATGTTTTATATTAACATGATTTACTTACATTTATTTACCATAAATTAGTTGGAATGTTTTTAAATTTCATTATAAATTGTTATATAAAAATTAATAATAAACAACGACATAATAAAATAAATGATTTACATGTTGCCTCAACTAATAATAATAAAGAGTTAAAAGTAATAAAAATAATAAAATTCAATTTGTTATATTGTAATTTTGCTTGTATTGTTCAAATTATGAATAATATTTTAGATAAGAGAAAATTATAATGTACATATAATATAAAATAATAGCTATAAATTATGATCAATTTTCCAATATAAATTAAAATATCCATTTCGTATTACTTAACCAATAATAAGTACATAAAAATTGAAAATTGTAATAAACTTGCAATATAACAAGATCCTTGACCATGGACATTCACTCCCACTTTATCATGTATATTATTAACTTGTCTACAATACCATGGCTTATCATTGCCACATGCTTAGGAACCTTAACTCATTTTGCAATCAAAATATTTTATTCCAATTTAATTCTACGACATTTTTCTAATTAAATTTGAAAGCAAAAATGTTATCTCTATTTTTGAGATGTATATTCTCACTACTACTAAAAATATTCCATGTATATTCTATATAGGTTAAATCAAGGTTTTAACAAGATCGAGAAAGATAATACTTTTAAATATAGAGATGTGAAAGTTATATAATATAAATATTATTATTAAGAACCAACATAGATCTATCTTAACCACGAGAGGAAGCAACTCTCTGGAGGCTCAAACTTTTGCTCAAGTTTTGCACCAAAAAAGAATTGACGTTTGCATCTTGAGAGATTTGATTCCCTTCGCTTGGAAGATTCGGAATTAAGATGGATCTATGTTGGCTTACTTCACATGTTTTATATAGATATGATTAATTTTTATTTCATATGCATTATTTGTTTAGAGAGAAATTGTGTATTTCATGAACTTGTTTTATTGGAATTAATTTTGATGTATTAAAAGCTTGAAAGAAGTAATTCTTTAAACATAATATCATGTTAATATTCGATAATTTGCTTGTTTCTATTTTAATGTGACTGATTTAAAATTATTAAGTTATTCGTTCAATGCTTACATATTATATAATATTGGTGGAAAGTGAGGAGCTTTTCATTGTTGGGGAAGGTTAAATTCTCGTAAGGGTACCTAAATACATGTTTGCATCCAGAGAGATTATTTTAAATGTTTTCATCTCGTGACTTGCGCACACATAAGTGGATCTAAGGCCACCCCATGTCCCTTTTAGGACTGTTCTATCATCTTAAAGAATAATTCGAAGTATCTTACGCGTGGAGCTTGGGTCTAGTCTCCAACAAATGGGAGGAACTTGGTTTCCGTCAAGGAATAACTTTGCCTAAATCTTATTCCTCCGATGGTTTAAGTCCTTTTATGCCACCTCGCGAATGCACACGTGACATCATTTGGGCAAAGGACATTATCCTATGCACATGAATGAAGTCTCTCAAGTGTCATATTGGGTCGTAGTCGTGTGAGCCCAGGGGTTTTTGTAATGCCCTCTCATCTAACCACATACACGGCCAATTGTTGTTGTTGTTGTTCTTTTTCCTTTTTTTTTTGTTATTTGGTTTTTCCAAATATAGTTGATAACAGAGTTGATACAACATCTGCAGCATCATAAACCATACTCATGTAATAATAAATTGACTATGAAGATTCAATAAACAATTAAAGTGTTTTCAGCATTTGCTATCGAATAGCCTACAACATTAATGATTTAAATAATTAGTTACTTCAAGTTTCTAGGAAAAACGTCCTGGATCTAGGTCATACATCTGTTTAGTTTTATCGAGGGATTAATCCACCACTTGGGACACAAGAATCTAGGAATATGAAGACATTTTGATTTAATTCCTATGTTAAGATTTCTCTATATCCACACAAATACGTATTTTAATTAAATCACGAGTATAGGGATGTGTGTCTATTTACATTTGTATGCAGTCAGGGCAAGTCGTATTTAGGGTCACTCTGAAGAATGTCAATCCTAAGTTAGCTAAATACTGAAAAGGGAGATCATCCTATGTTCTGAGGCCATACGTAAACTAGCTCCTTGGGGTTACTAACGTTGAGATAAAGGTGTCATTAACGTTTACTTAATGGTCTGACCCGTTATTTGTTAGAGGTTGTTATAACGTCACCCTATTAATTTCATGCAATATTGAAAAGCGGATACAATTCATGAGGCAAACTAGGACTTGAGATCATAACTTGATATTTAACTAGCAACATAACTTCTATAATACCAAGCATACCGAACCCCTTAATCTTGATTAAAGGTGTGGGCTGTAACTGGACCAACCTTTAAGGTTCATTTTGCATATGCGTAGTCAAATTCCCTCTTTCGTCTATCGCCTTAAATCACAGATCTAACATTGCCAATTTTTTCTACTCATCGAGAGATTTCAAATGATATAAATTTCACTCAATTCTGACCTTTGAGCACAAAGCTATGCCTGTTTAAAGTTTTACCCTTTTCAAGGTCACATCCGTGTCCATACATTGCATTAGGCTTGACACATAGCAAGATTGGCGACACCACGTTCTGTGTGGGTCCACATCAACTGTCGTATTGGACTGTTGCTATATCAAAGTTCTCACCCTTACCCTTTCCCAAATTATTTGGGCTCCGATATGCCGGTATGCTCTCCTTGTGTCAATCCACTAATACATCGATAATGATAATATAGAGATATCAGTAAACATTCGTGATTCCATAAAAATATTGAAATGAAAATATTTCGATAAGTAACAGCGTTGATATATCCCTTTGACTCTAAAATTGTGACATGTAGGTATAAAATAATGGGTAGCGCAGTTTCGGGAAAAAAATAAATATACAATTGCGAAACCTAGATTCTGCAATACGTCAAGGCATGTGGCCACCTCGACCTGCCACTTCACCTATGCCCTATAATCATCGCAGGTCACAGGTTCGATTTTGACACCTCATTAACCACATGGCAAGCTTACGTGTATATCATGGTGTATATCAACACTAGAATATCGATAAATTCTCAAGTTCGACCTCTAGAAAACCTTGATATGTCGATACATTGATATGGCATCCTCGCATGCCACATCATTCTTCGTACCTGTAACGTTATGAATGTTGACATGTGCCACTATCCCGGGTCTACTTAGCATGCCAAATCATCAAATATGAGTGACATGTGTCGTGCAAGTGGCATTTCCACCTAATCATATTAAGTCATCATTCCATCATTCGCGAGACATGTCATGCACTTGCCACTGCCATGTCATTCGTTGGGTTCCATAGAAATGTTCCAGCTCGAGTCTCAACATTTTGTGAAGGTTTTCCTTTTCTATTCATTTTTGTTGAAGTCTCGATATCTCGAGTTTACAGTCGTAAACTAACGAGAAACCAAGGAGGATCCCTTATTGTCTTTTGATGTGTCATCCACTCAGAGAGAACCTATATCGGGACTTTGGAAGTAGGGAAATAATCCGATACTATAATATCGATTGACCACCAATAACTCCGTGGGTTGACCCTTTGGTGTTGTTTTTGTTAGCATCGGGAAAATAGCTATCATATGTTTTATGTCATATCCACTTGATATGAGGGAAGGACTATATGCCAAGCTCCCAATTAAAAGATATAGTTAGTGCTCGGTTGTGGTGATTAAAGGAGCATCACCTCAGTGCTTAGGAGTCAAGCCTTTGGAAGTATTTTTCATATGTTAGAGTTAGCTCTAAGATAGTGAAGCATTGAATGATTGTTTAATGCAAGCAAAGGATAGGAAAGACCATGAAGCAAAGTTGGAATGAGTTGGTGGCACGGAAATTGTCTTGTCAACAATATGGTTCCCTTATGTAATCTATAAAAAATCCAACTTCCACTACTATAAAATTCATGTCCTTCGATTTCTAAATGAGGTAGGGTTTCCTGGATCCCCTAAGACTACATTGGAGTACTGAGGCTTCTAAGTAAGAGGTGTACTCTTTAGAGGATAAGTTTAGAATGCATTAAATTTAAAATATTTCCCTTGGTAGAAGAGGGAATACTGTGTTAAAAGATACATGTCATACCTAGTGGCATTTTGTTGCGAAACCCAAGTAATGGTTTTTTTTTTTTTTTTTAGGCTTACAAAGATGGGTGGGAGTTTTGTCTCTGGTTAACTTGATTAGAGGCATTTCAAGTGTTCAATGAACCCAAATCACGGATTGAAATGGGTTCCTCCTATTAACACTTTCATTATCATAGGGATTAGGATGAGATGTATATAGAATAACTAGTTTTATTCTTAAACTGATTGCCAAAATCTGTAGATATACTCGACTTTGTTTCTTCATTTTGTTCTTAAAACAATTATTGAATTCAATGGAATGTATGTAGAAATAAATAACTAGGCTCTTCATATTGCTACGAGAATCAAAGAGCATAACCAAGCTAACATATTAATTTACTCGCATCAATAAAACGTATACATAAGTAATTAATTGTGTTATCGAATTGTTACATTGTTCGATAGAGCACAACTCAAGTAATAGATTAGTTTTTGGTAACGATAGAAATTATATACACGATTGACATTACCACATAATTACCAACAATGATTTGCAATCACACTTATGTTTGATCTCCATTCACTAATAATATTTATTTTATGAATGTCACGACAACTCGCTTAACAAATACAACTTGCCCTTCATCAATTACTTGTTGTTCACATTACAAAATATTATGAATTTCTCCCATTACAATTACAATTCAAATTTCATCAAACTCCTTGTATTTGTTTCTACATCTATTAACTCGTCATCAACATGGCGTGTGTGTGTTTCATTGTTAAAATCAAATTTCAATATCAATTGTACTCGGTAGCCAAACAAGGATCCTGCAACATTTAGAACTTTGTGAGTAGCATTTGATATTGATCATAAATAGTAGTTATCATGATACATTTGTGACAAGCAACATTGATATCATCCATATCAACTATTATCATAACCATCAACATACTCTAGGATGGAAATCGAAGTAATTCCCTCACGGAATAAAGCGTGTCACGATGTTTGTCTCATGATTCAAAGTAAAATTGGAAATATTTATCTCATTCAAACTAGACCGGGGCACTACAGTTTCCAGTTTCGATCCCATCCATATCCTTCCCTTGCTGCATAGGACGACAAGCGCCATCCTAGATGGAGAATGTGAATGATTGTGCAAATATGTTATGGATCAAGTGTATTATTACATGGTCATGTTTCTCAATTCCACCTTTGCCAAAGATGGTTTTGAACCTGCAATGTCTGTGAAGGTGGTGGTTATCTTTCCTACTCGCTCTCTTACGTACTTGATGAATTCGACATCTCCTCTATAGAGTCGTTGTGCCTACTTGATTTGTGTTGATACATATCCTCCTATTGAATATTTCTGTTGACAGGGCTATGGAAAGAAAATGGTATGTGGCAAGTCCAAGTGGAGTAGGAGACCACGGAAATCACTGGCCAAATGGAAATTGATGCACTTAGTTTAAATTTCAACAGGAAATCGACCTAGATGGACACATTACTAGATATTATGTCGAGCTAGAGGAACCAAGTTCGTGAGCTCTACAAATAAGTTCGTAGAGTGGAATTTCATTTGGCCTTTGTTTACGCGGTTCAGTAAGGAGGAGGCCCTAACAGCCAAGACCAAGTTTATTCTACCAATTCTGCACAATCTATGGCACATTGACGACCAAATTTGAATTGAGTAGCACCACACCTTTTGATAACATAATTACTATTAATCATTGATTTTCATGTCTTAGTTATTACTTTTGTAAATATGACTAATCTTAACCATCTTCGACAAACTCTATACTTAAAAGAATACCTCGATATGTGTAATAGAATCTTGGTATAAAACAACAAATGGGAGAATGCTCTTTTTTTTTTTTTTATAATTATGAATGGATGTAATATGCAATAGTCAATACCAACTTAATCTTTATAATTGTTGTTTTAACTTGTTTTGATATAACATTTTAATATCTTGTATTAAAGAGAAATATAATATAACAACGATAATAATAATAATTGCCTTACGTTGCTCAATTGACAATTGTTGTGTTACAAAGTACTATGGGTCCAACCAACAAAGAAATTTTATTTAAATATGTTTATTTTATAGTTAAAATTAAATTTTACATTTAATATAATTTTATAAATATAATATAATGTGAATACTTTTACTTTTGAAAATATAATGTGATAATGGTAATTGAAATAATTTGTTTATTTTTATTTGTAAAAAAATATATTAATGTGATTAATTTGAAAATTATTAAGTTAATTATATATTTAAAAAAAAATGTATTTAATATAAAATTATTATTTTGTATATTTTAGAAAATTATAATAAAATAGAGATAATGTAAATAATTTATTTGTTTATATATTTGTTGTTAAAATTTTATATTGATATAACTAATTTGAAAATTATTAAATTATTATTATTTTTAGAAATATTTAATATAACATTAATATTTATATCATCTTGCTGCCACCGAGAGGAGAAAGCACGCATTCACGGTTTTGAAGGTGGTCCTGCACTGTTGGAGGGGGTTTTTAGCTGTTAACAGGAACAGAAACCATGGTTAAGGAACATGACTTCGTAGACCTTGATCCTGAGCCTGCAAATCTTCTCGCGGTGTGGGGTTACAAAGTATCGGAGAAAAACCTCGAGAAGTATATTCTGGCGATCGGTGGAGCTGCGTCAAAGCTTAGAGGTTCGGGGGAGGTATGGGGCATAGGGAACGGAATTGGATTTTTAGAGGAAAGTTTGCTCATTACCTTCAACTGTGCTCGGAAGCCGGATGGTGGAACTGATGGGCATTAGCAACCTGCAAATCTTGGGACGATGGCAGAAGTGGACGTCGTGGTCGTTCATGGAACGAAACATGGATGTAGACCTCCTATCTGAGGAGGTCATACAACAAGCTATGGGGTCCTTGGTAATCAAAGAATTCGAAGGAGATTTGGTCCGAGTCCTCGATCAACCTCCATTTTCTCTCTAAATTAAAAATCAACCAGTTCTTTTTGTTTTTTTATCTTTATTTTTTATTTTCACCTTATTATACAACTCTTGTTTAAATGTTAATTCAAACTTTCTTATACTGTTCAACTTTCCTTTTATCTATGTTTTCGGATTGTTTTCCTCGTGAGAGGAGATCTGGGAGATAACAAAGGGGTTTTTTCATGTTTCAAAACGCTGTACATCTAGAATAGTGTCTACTACTCATATGTTTTTTGTGTAAAAATCAGCAATAGGCCCAGTTTTCACTCCTGTTTAGGGTTGTGTTTCCTATAAAGGAAATCCCGAGGGTCAACACAGGTGCTATATATTGAAATGCTTGATAAGGCTAGTGGAAACAATGTCGTTGTGTTCCTTATAGTTGCAAACTCCATGTTTTTTCTTTCTCCTCTGACTGAAATGAAAACATTCAGTTTCTCGGAATGCCAAGGGCATTTACTATGTAACCTTCTATGAACATAATAGAAAGTTTGATTTTTCTTTTTCGAAGAAAACATTAATATTTATATATTTTAAAGAAGCATAATATAATAACCATAATGTTAATAATTTAAAGGTGTGCATTTTATATTTTAAATTTATTTTTTATTTTGCAATTATTAAAATACGATTTACTGCATATAGTAATAATAACATCAATAGTTTAAATGTTTTATATAAATATGATTAATTGGATTTTCCCCAATTCACATATAAAAGAACATTTTTATCAAGTTTTGTTTTACAATTATTGAAGTCAGATTTAAGTTATTGAAATTTTTTTTTGTCAGTCAAGGAAGTTTCAATATATTAAAGGAAAAAAACAGCTTAAATTTTGAAAGCTTTTATTGTTGAGATTTTGTGTATTTGGGGTAGCATTAGTTGTGCTCTAGGTCCCAAATTTCGAGGAAGGACTAGAGTTCACCTGATCTACAAGACCCAGAAATGGATTTTGGAAATTTCATCTGGTTTAGGAGATATTAAATTAATTAATGTAATTTCTAAGTTAAAACCTAGGAAAATAAAATAATTAAAGTGAATTTAATTAAACATGTGATGAAATTGTCTTAAGTCACACGGATCCAACTTTCTTTTAGTCTTATCCATTGATTCAAGATTTGATCATGGCCGTTGGTTTCCCAACGAGAAAAGTATAAAGGAAAGGCTTGGGGTCATTAATAAAGACACACAGAGGCAGAGAACTGAAGCTAAGCCGAGATTCTAGGGCGGGGTTGCTAAGAATTCTCAAGTGTTTCAATTGCAGGGACGACAATTTAGACCAAGGGGATGATCTGATCCCGGGGTCTAGAATACACAAGAAGTAGAGAAGAGATCAGGAAAGACAGCGCAGAGAAAGGCAGCAGCGACAGCAGTAGATGACAAACATCAGCAGCAGCAGTAGCAAGGACAGCGTGATTTTCAGGAAAGCCTTCAGGGGTTACGCAAAGACCCTTAGGGGCAGCGTAGTGACTGCGTCACTGATTCTGGGGTAACGCAGTGCCTTCCAGTGACAACGCTAAGCATTCGGAGGCCTTCAGAAGCTGCCGCAGTGTCTTTTAGGGGCAGATATGGGGTTTCTAGGCCTAGATCTAGCTAAGTTTTGTAAATCCCGTTTGAGGGTGTGGATCAGTCAGTATTATTGGTCTTAGATCAGCCAGGTGCTGCAGACCTAGAGTTTTCTCTATAGGGTTTTCCAGATCTGGAACCCAGAGTTGTGTATTCAGCAATATTCTCAATAATAAATCACTCCAGTAGCCAGAGATCGAATTTCGCACATTGGGTTTTCCCGGGGACAGTTTGTCCAGAAATAAATGTCACTTTGTCTATGTGTGCATGTGCTTATTCTAGATCTGAATTGGTAGAGGTCTGTTATGTGTTTTGCTTTGTTGTTAACTTGAATTTATTCAGTTGATAACTTGTATAAGTAGGAGAAGATTAACCGGATTAACAGAAATAATTTCTGCATAAGAATTAAGATTCAGAAATTTCTACATGGTATCAGAGAAATTGTAGATCTAGAATGGTCACGAGCTGAAGGATCTAGCTGCAGAAAGCAGCTGGAAAGGTAGTAGAAAAGCAGAATGAAGGGACAATGCAGTTTTCAGGAGCAGAATCACGCAAAGGGAAGGGTGACGCTGTCGAGCGCTGTGTCCTAGCAAGCCCACGCAATTACTGCGGAGAGGGAGCTGAAAAATAGCGATGGTTGGGTCTGAAGCCAGCTAGTGTGATTCGGATCCGAATCTGTCAGATCCAGAAAAAGTCTGCAGAAAAGTTGCAGAAATTCAGAAGAGTTGGTGGGGTTAAAATTCTCAAGTTTTCAGATTTTTAACCTTAGCACAAGTGATAAAGTTTGGGAAGAGATCAGCTTCTCAGAGAGTTTCTTGCCAAAGGAAACTTGCAGTTTGGTCAGAGGATCAAAGAAGAAGCTGAATCATAGTTGATTTGGAAGATTTCCAAGAAGGGAAATCAAGTGCCAGAGGGAGCAGAGGGTTCCCAGTCCGAAAAGGACCCTAGATCCAAGATCTCTAACATAGAGAAGAGGAGCTCCGACACATTTTGAGCAGATGGCTCCTCATGGACTGCGTGATGAGGATAGGCTAGAGGGCCTCTCAAAATTTTCAGTATGGAAAGCTACGATCCTGATTGTCCTAGATGCATATGGTCTAAGAGATCATGCAGAGCAGACCCTGGCCACACCGACAGATGCAGATCTCCTAAGGAAGCATAGCGAAGCTGCTGGACATGCCAAGCTGCTGATAATGGACAGTATCAAGGTTCATATTGTGCCACACATAGCTGAGAAGAGGACAACTAATGAGATGTGGAAGGCCTTGAATTCCATATATGAGGGAAAATCAGTCCAAAGAAAGATGTTGTTGGAGGCCCAAGTGAGGTCATTCGTGATGACCAAGGGAGAAGACATCAAGCATTTCCTCTTCAGATTGCTGTCAATCAGGGATCGGCTAATTGCAACGGGTGCAACCGTAGATGATGTAGTGATAGTCAGGAATGCCCTCAATGCAGTCACGGATGAGTGGGAAACCTTTGTCCAAGGTATCTTGGGCAGAGTGGACTTCCCAGGTTGGGACGACTTGTGGTCGATCCTGCGGCAAGAAGAACTATGAAGGTTCACCAAGAAGCAGTGCAGCCCTACGTTGATCAAGGTTAAGAAGGAAGAGGAGGAAGATGCAGCCTTGGTATCGAAGAAGAAGCCGAAGAAGAAGAAGGATCTTTCTGAGATCAAGTGCTTCCAGTGTGGCGAAATTGGATATTTTTCCAGCCATTGTCCAGAAAAGAAGAAAGACAATGAAGCATCTTCTTCCAAAGAAGCGGTGGCAGATGATGGGTCAGGAGATGATGTAGCCATGAGTGCTCATGAACCACAGAGGTGGGGTGACATGGACATGTAGAGGAGCTACATGGAAGTAAGGCAGGATCCTTGAGCAACTCATCTCTTGGATCACGAGCGAGCTACGACAGCCTTAAGACAGTAGCGGGACAAGTGGAGCAGTGAGTGCATAGATCACAGATGAGGCAGAGGTAGAGGTAGATCTGGGGGCTGGGAGGAGCGGCGCAGAGCATAGCAGCAGCATCATAGAAGCAGTAGCAGCGCAGAGGCTGATGCGACTTCAACAACGCAGAGCAGTGCTACTTACGCAGTGCAGAGCTACAGCCGCGCATAGAGCTTCAGAGGGGCAACACAGTGCAGCAGCAGCGTGATAGATTTCAGAACAAGGAGCTGATGTGACTTCAGTAGCGCAGAGGGAGACTGATTACGCAGGCAGAGCTGTAGCTGTGCATCGTTCTTTAGATGCAAGCACAGATCTGTAGCCTATGGAGCTTCAATGATGAGGATGCAGCCCATCTGACTTATTTATCAAAGATTGGGCAGGAGATTCAGTTGTTTCTCTCAATAACTGAAGTTGCAATGAGAAGATCAACAGTGGCAGTGCTATGAGGAGCACATATGCACAGTATTGAGAGGGAGCTGCAGTGGAGTGGTTGTAGCGGCAGTGGCAGAGTCATGGGCAACAGTACAGAATGGCAGCAACAGTGCAGAGTTGAGTGGCAGGAGGCCAAGCTTCAGCATCACATAACCAGTGCCCAAAATCATGCAATGCATAAGTGTGATGTACTGCTAGAGCACACCCTTGATGCTAAGAGGGAGTGTTGAGGTTTTGTGTATTTGGGATAGCATGAGTTGTGCTCTAGGTCCCAAATTTTGAGGAAGGACTACAGTTCACATGATCTACAAGATCCAGAAATGGATTTGGGAAATTTCATCTAGTTTAGGAGGGAGTCGGCCCCACTACCTGGCAGTGGACATGATAGTTAATGTGAGCCAAACGCACCTCAATTTCATCCAGTGTCTCACTGTTTTGGCGCTGGGTGCATCCCATCGAAGGCAACTGCTCCAGAATCTCGCTGTGATTGCACTTCACATTGTTGATGTAGGCCATAATCTTGTTCTCGTCCTCGTACCTACGTTTGCGGAGGATGTCTTTCATGGCATAGATATCCCGAAATTTCTCAGCTATTGTGCCAAGGGAGGGTGGTTGTTCTACACAGTCTCGAGAGTGGGCTTTGGCATGCGCTACCATAAATAATTTACCAAACAATGGCATTCTTTAATACATACTTTGAACAACAAGATATCTAAGATGATTTCTTACATTTCCGTTAGATTTATACAACGTTTCCATCACTTCACTCCTTCCGCATGGCTCTATAATTATTCGAACCTAATCGCTTTCAACTTACCCCCGCCACCAATTCGTATGTTACACCAATCCTCGCGTTATTTATGCATTGTATCACAGGAGAGCTGCATCTACATAGAAACCTTGGGTATTCTCATCTTTTGGAGATTGATAACCCACATTCACTTACCCACACCTCTAGTCGCTATTCAGTGCCACACATAGTGACGTCCCAACAAATTCTTGGAAAACAAAACCACCTTCCATAGCCATGTACAATGAACAATTTTATCTTCCATTGTTTCATTCTTCAACCACACGGGAAGCGACGAGACACTGTGTAAGATTCCTTAGGCCAAATAATAATCGAACAAGGAAAAAAAAAAACTCCCCAATCCTTCGTTTTTATCACCCAGCTTCTATTTTCATTGAATTTAAATAAATCACCATACAAAGGATACAATGAAGTGGCATGAATTCTATCTAAGGTCCGGACGATCCAATAAAGCTGTCAAATTTCGTGCCGGGTGAATGAGAATCCGTGCCATAGAGAAATCGATCATGGATAGCTCGCAAATAGTAAAAGTAGATGAATGTCTTTTGGATTAATCACATCATTAAGACTATACCTAATCCTAAAGATGTGATTAATCTGAAATAAATTCGTCTACATTATGGATCACAAAAGTCTTAGATCTAAGAAAAAAGTAAAAGGTTGAACAACCAATATATTTGATATGTCCAATAGAGTAAAAATATGAAAGATTGAGTAACAAAAAATTATCTTTGTGGAATTTTAATTGGAAAAAGTAAGGTTAATCTCGGTGTGTTTTTTTCAATAGGCAAATAACTGATTTAATGCAGTGACAGTTCTGCGAACCGTCCTGTAACTGGGCTTTATAGCCCAACGTATAAGTTACTATAAGAAGCTAATAGAGAAGGGGCAGTTAAAGCACTCAATGACCATACGCGAGTTAAGATGATGCGATATAAGGGAATGGCACGAGCTGTATTAATTAAGACTACCCACGATCAAATAAGGTAATGTCGGTCGATTATACCAAACCAAAGGGGTCGATCGTGAATAACGCTGCAGTGGATTTGCTAATGGAAGACAACGTCGTTTGTGATAGACTGGATGGATTCTCGACTTTAAGAGAAATGATTCGTTAAACAATGGAGCTCGGGGCCATGCAACCTTTAATATGCCATCAAATATGACTCCAGTCTTATCCATTTGAATAGCGTTGTCACTATTATATGAAAATGATAGTTATGCCCTTGTTAATCGAGGGTTGCGCCCATCATCCAACACAGTCGTCAGCCCCACTAGATATAGCGGCTGAGTGACGCGTTCAATCCGATTTAACCCTTGAGGATGAGGAAGACCTATCAAAGGAAGGTGTCGTCGTTCATCTCCTTTCGACACCGACCCTTCCTCAACCCACTAAGTCAACCTTCACACGATGCGACAATGATTTCCATCCAATCGAGCTTAGCTTATACGCCCAAATGGTTGATGCCCCTTCGTTCGTTCCTAAGTAGCTGAAAGTGATGGCCATAGCTCGCCAAACAATCTCCCACGTGCGATGTTTCCTTGTGGTTTGCAATTAAGATATCGTGAGCGTTGACTGATACAGTTCCAATTAGGCGGTCGCTTGGCCCCCAATCTCGCAATGCTGTCGTGAGTCTCGAGACACCGTCCCTTATCTACTGCATGACTTATAAAGCTGGCAGATGGGTGGCTTCTGTGCTCCTATTCTTATGCCTATCAGTGGAGTTTGTGACCCTTCGGCCCAACTTCTGCACTGTGGATGGATCATAGGTTGAATTGTCCCTGCAGAAAAACCAGTGCCCCCAAACCCAAAAAATGATAAGTTCGAATAACCCTTTTCTAGAAAAGAGAGAAACAGAGCCAACAAGGGTGATCCAACTAGGGTGAGATCGAATCCCACTGAAGTTAGACTGCGTAACTTGCCTAAAACCCTTGTTTGAAAACTTGCCCAATACTTCGTTTAAAATGCCAAAGAAGAGAATCCAAACCCATGTCATGCTCTTGTTTCTCCTCCTACTTTTAAAGCTTGGTTGCTCGAGCGAAACCGTGGGCAATTACCTGGGGCCAAAACCATGTGCTCAATGCCCCTTTATTTATTTAATTATTATTATCATGATTTTTTTTTTTTTTTTTGGGTCCAACTTGGGTCAATTGGTTGGGGATATTACACACTGATGTGGAACATGATGGTGAGCCTTCTCTAGTCTTTTAGCATAATCAAGGGTGGTTAGTTGCTCCATTCTAGCCTTCAAGTTGTTGCATTAGCATTATTTTAACATTTTTCTCAACCATTGTGTTGTGTGTATTATTGCATGGATTAATTGTAAATATATATAGAATCCTTTGGCAAAATGAAGAAAAGCAAGCAATCAACTCTAAATTGTTTCTCATTTAGATTCTCTCGTCCATTGGATACAAGTGTTTCCTCGTAAGAAGTCACAGGTTCGAATCGAGAGGGGAGTAGAGTATGTACAGTGCTGTAGACTTTAACAGTCAAATCGTTGCACAAAGGCGAGTACCTTGCCTAAAAAACAAGGATTCACTTGCACCATTCTTCAATAAGATAGCCACTTAGATTCACTTGCGCTCTTTGATTTGAGTGAATGTATACTCTTAATATGGAAAAGTGATATGATTTTTTGACACAATGTAGGAGAGTGAGTATGTATTGCATTTGGAGTGATATCTTTTTGATTGGGGGTAGTAGACGAAATTAAGCAATGAATTAATAATAAAAAATAACAACGAATTAAGAAATGAATTAATAATAAAAGATAACAATAAATAAATACTATATTTTACATTTAAAAAAAAACAACCATTGGGGAGCGTGCATAAGGCGTGGAGGGAGCGGGAGGTGCACAATATGGAGGGAGTTAAATATATTGAAATGGAGTTTTTTTTGGGATTTTGAATTGTGAGAGAGAGGCAGAGTAGGTTGGGTTGAGGGTGTCCACGGGCCAATTAGGGATGCAGACGAGCAGAGGGTTTTTAGTTTTTTATTTGAATAGACGGATGGATGGTAGATGTAATATCCCAAAATCAGGGATTCAGCAAGACATCAACTGTATACCAGTATTTCTATGATTAATACGCTTAGAATAGGTGTGAGGAACGTAAATACATCATATTTAACTACAAAATCCACTTTAATTCAGATTTACAAACCAAAGGATGGGGAAAATCAGCAATTAGTGCACTAAAAAGCTTAATATAAAATATTTGCATAAAAACAGGAGATGGGGACGGTTGGATCTAATAGCTTAGGTCATGAGGGACCTATTATCCTAATTTAATCTCAAACTAAGCATTCTAGCTAAGTTAAACAGTTCCTCCTTTTCTGACTAGTCTAGAAAACCCTGATTTCCCATGACTTTGCTAAACAGAAATTTCTGAATACCATGAGAGCGTATTTCCCATTAGGGTTGCTATAGGAAATGATGGAATATGATGTATATATATCTTATATTGATCAAATAGTAGAGAAATAGAGGTTTAACCTCTTTTACACAAAGAAAAGGACACCCGACAAGGGTTTCCGGCAATTTACATGTACCAAAAGTAGGACTGCTAAAAATAATGCAGTCTACTGTAAATATTCATTAAACATGACTGAATATGATGATATAAGCTCAGATAAATGAGGGGAGAAAATCTCTAACGCTTTAGAAGAAATAATACATGAATCCTCCAAGGGATTTGCCGAAATACACAAAATAGCCAAAATACCGGAGTTGTTGGGCAGCTGCTGCAACTCAAATCTAGAACTCAATAGAGAAGGCTGAATATTATGAAAAAACTGAAGTATACATCCTCCAATGGATCTCATAAGTGGAAGGCTAATCCTTACACTTGAGATCCCACCCTCCAATTAATCTGCAAAACCCCGCAGCAAATGCACTATGAAAATAACGCAGCTATTGGAGAAAACTGCGCAGTAGGGGCAAGAATATGTGTTGGCCTGATGCAAAGATCTACAAATAATCTCTCAAGCTTCCAAAATGATCCTCCAAAGTCAAGAAATACTCCCCCTCTGAAAAACAACCAATGGAAGAGGTGTTGTGGAGTCTCCACGGCAACACCCTACAACACAGTATTATGCTGCTGCAGCAATAACGCTGTCCTGGAGGATTATGCTTCGGTCTCGAACCAAAATAATGATGGGAAAATCTCACTTTATTAGGCACTCGAAGTCCCCTGGGGCTGAGGGTGAGATCTCCGAACAAAGACACTCGGTGCACTAAACAGTGTTGTAGACTAGTTAAACAACCGGCGTGCTCAAGAAGTCGAATGACCAACTCAATATCATAAACATATGCATGAATGGAAATAACTCTCCTCCCCTCCATTTATATAGCAATTGGAGACTCCTCATCGGTCCTTCCTCTAAAATCTTCCCTCCTATGTAGTGCTTTCCAACTCATACCCTGCGCTGGTTGACTTGGTCAAACCTTCTTGCAAACATTTCCTTTCACACATGAGGGTGTGAAATCTGGTTCCATGGTTGATCCCTTTTCATACTAAAAGGATTTTATTTATGTTTTTATTATCTTTGGGCCTCCTTACCCAATTATTCATCTCCTAAATGAGTTTAGACAAAATTTAATGTTCCAATTTATTAAAGAAAAATTTGGAACATTACAGTCCTCCCCTCCCAAATGTTGCTTGTCCCCAAGCAATTGCAAGGATAGAACTGAAGAATATCCACTAAAGGCATGGAGTCTGGAATATAATGAGGAAAATCTCCCTCATGTGGATCCTCCATCCCCAAGCAATCATCCAAACAAAATGAGCCACCTCCCAACAAGGCAACTCTTGAAAATCTCCTTCCACCTCAGGCTCCGGTAATGAAGGTGGGCTGAAAATTTGAGCTTGGCAAGCATCATATCTTACCCCATGCTGTCCTTCTCTCCACTCATGAAAAGTGTAGAGTGTATGCTGATCCTGGGCTGCAAAATTATTTCCCTCCAATGGCATAGTGAAGAACAATCCTCCAAAGAAGGCTCCTCCAACAATGAAGAACAAGTTGGCCCAAAACAATCCATCCATGAAGAATAGGACATGGTCATCATGGAACATCCTAATGAGAGGTTTGCTAAAGGTTTTACATGATGATACATGATGCAAACAATTTCTCACAAGGATACAACGTAGTCTCATCCACTACAACTTCAGAAAATTACATGGCAAGCAATATCGATGATTCATCACATCTACTAAAGGATAGTAAATGGCTGAATGTAACAACAATAATAAATGATAAAGAACTTGCCCATGGCTGTACAATGGATGAATATCAATCTTATGGCCCAGCTCAAAAGAGAACAAATATTTGGCCGTGGTGGCCCTATCTCCTCTCATGCTCCCATTAGAACATGTAGTGCAGAAATTGTGAGAATTCTTCCCACTCACAAACACATCCAGCTCATGTGTCTCCCTCATAATCAAGCCTCCCATACAATTCTAATCTATATTAGAAAATGAAGACATGGTCAGCAACAAAATGAAGAAAATGTTGAAGGTTACAAGTGATGCAAGAAGGTACCAATAACTTTCCCAGTAGTGACAGCTAAGTTTTACAAGTTGCTGCTTGATAAGAGTACATGGCGAAATGTTTCTTTTTACATGGTTAATCATGCATGTATTTATATGATACATGCTATAGTGCAGCAAATGAACATACATGTAGTGATAAAACATTTTCCCAAGGCCACAAAAGAGATGGTTTCCTCCATCATGTAGATTGGCCCAATACAATTCATGGAGCAATTTGACGAGCTTGCCCTCTTGTGAAGCAATGCATTGCATAAAAATGGTAAGAGTATGCAAATCAATGAATGCATAAACAAGCTTCTCACCATATGCTGGAAGTAAGATGGTACATGGGTACATGGGTCCATACATGAGTCCTTCATAGTGATTTGGCATGCTATGAAGAGGAATGAACCATGTGTTGTAAAAAGATAATCCTCCTTATGCTTGAAAACCCAAGTCAAGAAGAATATGTCATAGATGTTTCTATCATCATTACCTCCTCTTTGTTCATCAAGTGCAACAAATATGAAGTGATTCTGGGACCTATGGGTTATGGATCTACCATATCTCTGCTGGGCACACTTCATCCATAAGTCTTTACTCCAAAGTGACAACGCTGTGAGCTTATGCAAACAAGCTCCTGTCAATACGCAACTATGTTCTTTGGCATGCTCCTTCTCAAAGATTCTTCCAATAATGCTGCAAAAAAGGTGGAATACTTCCCAAGATGGAAGTGCTTCTCAATCATCATCAAAGACCAAGGAGATAGTGCCATCCCCTCCTCCTGCAACATCATACAAAGTGTGAGAGAAAATTTTCCCTTGCTCTCCCAAGCAAAGCAACAAAGTATTTTGTTGCCTCCTCATACTTCCATCATACATCTCATGTGATGAAGACACATCAAAATCATGCATTCATTCTCTATGCTGCTCAATGATGCAAGTATCCTGCCATATTTTCTCCATCCTCCTACTCTCAGGAAGAGTGTTTTCCAAGTGATGGCCAAACTCTTTCAAGAGTAACCAGCGCAGCCAAGCCTCCTACTACCCGGTATCATAGATATGTAAGTAGCCTCCTAGCTTCTTGCTCATCAACCACATCCACTCAATCACCTGTGGATGCCTCCTTCTTCTCCTCATCTTGGTACTCCTCCCATGAGGGCTACCATCCTCCCAAATCAAATTCCTGTCTTTGCACTTCATGGGATTTTGAAATGTAAACTTCTCAAGGATCAATGAGACCCTATCAAGAATCATATAGGTGGTAAGCAAAAACCTCCCATCATGATGTGTATGGCTCAAGGGATGTCCAACAGAAGCATGAGAGATGTTATCCATCCTAAGATGTCTTCCATCTTCTATCTGCTCTTGTGAGAAGGGAAGAAAAGCATTGCATTCCATGGTGTGTCGAAGTGCATCTCCAATGAGATCTCTCCTTGAGACCTCCCTTTCATCCATCGTCTTCCAAAACCAATGAGGTCTTGGATCTGAAAGTAGAAATTCCTCTTTAAGCTGAGAAGAGATCATTGAGAAAGTGTCATCTTGAAGGGAGAAAAGGTTTCTTACTCCAGGATGTCTACCATCAATCTTCAAGGCTTCAAACCCCAACCTCCAATGTGATGTACAATCCAACAATGGCTCATGATAATTATGGTTTGATTCCTTCTTGAGTGTTTCCATGTTGCACAGCGCAGTGCAACCAAGCTGCTCTATAGTGGCAATGAGATTTGACTCTTGGTTATGCAAAAGTAAATCCCCACATTGATCAAAAGAATTTGCTGCAACAATGGAATGTGGAAATATTTTCATACCTTGATGTGCATTTGGAAATTCTTGTAGGGCTACAAGAGTCCCTTCCTTAAAAGTGTTGGCTGCCCCAACTGTTGATGCATGTAGCTTCTCCTCCATGAGTGGGACAGCGTTATCACAAGCCTCCTCAAGAGGTGATGTGATCTCTTCTTTCTTTGTTCTTTCTCCATCAAAGGTTTGGATCAAACTTTGAGTGAACTCTACAAAAGTATTCACCCTTGCATGGCTCAAGTGGTTGCACCACCAATCATAGGCTTCACCCTCCAAATGCAGTGCTGAGATTTCAACAGCTTCTTTACCTGCTACAAGATGTAGTAGGAAAAATGCCTCCAACTTTCTCACCCAAGTTCTTGCATTAGATGACCCATCAAAGGTAGACAAAAAAAATATTTTGCCTTTGATTTCATTTCTACTGCATGGCCTCTTCTCTTCCTTCAGCTGGATGAAATGAGGAAAATCTAGAGTCTCCTTGAAGGCTCTAGGTTGAGATCTATATTCAACAAGGTAATCACTGAGAATCTGATGGTCCAAATATCTTCCATGCTCAATATATTCTTCTTGATGAGAATAGGAAGTGCATGGTACTTCCTCTTCTTTTTATTCAATCTTCTTGACCTCCTCAAAGGTGGATGCATTTCCTCTAGATCTAAAAATAGATGAGAATAAACTTATCTTTTTCAGCGTTCTGATCTTCTTGGGCTTAGACTCACAGGGATTAGTGGATCCCTCATACATGGTAAAAGGTGACCTCCCAGTGGTATGCGGAAACTTTGAACTCTTCATGCTAGATCCCCCATTGTTCCATTCACTTTCATCCTGCTTGAGCTGACAGTAATCTTTGAAAGGCAAAGCTGCTCTGAAGTCTTCCCCCATGGACTGCCATTTACGGAAATAGTCTCCAAAGGGTATATGATCATGTTTCCTCCCTTTCTCACTCAATAATGGAGGTAAGAATGTAGGCATTGTGAAAATGTCCCCACGGTTTCTCTTCTGGTGTCGTAGATAACTAGCTCCACAGGTTGAGCCAGAACTATGCTCTGATACCACTGTAATATCCCAAAATCAGGGATTCAACAAGACATCAATTGTATAACGGTATTTCTGTAATGAATAAGCTAATAATAGGCTTTAGGAACATAAATACATAATATTTAACTACAGGAGCCACTTTAATTCAAATTTACAAACCAAAGGATGGGGAAAATCAGCAATTTATGCACTAAAAAGCTTAATATCATCGATTTGCGTAAAAAAAGGGGATTGGGATGGCTTTATCTTATATCTTAGGTCATGGGTCCTCCATTTATATAGCAATTGGATACTCCTCATGGGTCCTTCATCTAGAAGCTTCCCTCCTATGTAGTGCTTTCCAACTCATACCCTGCGTTGGTTGACAAGGTCAAACCTTTTTGCAAATATCTCCTTTCACACATGAGGGTGTGAAATCTGGTTCCATGGCTGATCCATTTTCATACTAAAGGGATTTTATTTATGTTTTTATTATCTTTGGGCCTCCTTACCCAATTATTCATCTCCTAAATGAGTTTAGACAAAATTTAATGTTCCAATTTATTGAAGAAAAATTTGGAACATTACAGTAGAACTGAAGGGATTGGGGTTTTATCAAGTAATTTGAATGGATTGGAGTGTAAGTAGAGAAGATACACTTTCCTACTGATTTGAGCAGAAAGTATTGGGAATGGAATTATGCATAGCAGCGCAAATCAAACACGGGAATGGACCTTCTGAGGTTGAATGTTTGGTGTTTGTTTCTTTGGAGTATAGCATGGCCATGATTTTATTTATTTTTCAAATTTCCATCTGTTTTATTTATTTATTTCTATTTTCCATGTGTTGCTCTGACTTGTTTGCTGGGATTTCACTTTTATCTTTTGGATTTTCCATGTGTTTGCTTTCTGGCATTTCACTTTCCATTTGTTTTTTTCCCAGAGGGTTTGATTTGATTTGCTCTGCTATGCTCTGCTGGGTAAAGAGAGAAGGTGCTATGTTTACAGACAGGAAGGGTTCTGAAGTAGTGGGTATTGTCGGGATACAATGGCCATGGAAGATGGGCTACATTTATTTTTCACAGAGATCTTAGTTTCAATGGTAGAGGAAGCCCATAGAGATAGAGGCATAGGTGCAAAGGAATGTCAGCAATAGTAACTGCATATCCAAGTTCTCCATCATGTCCCAAATAATTTTGGTCATTTTGGTCTGTTTGGAATGACATCTCAAGTGAGTTGATTGGCACAATTTATGATAGTGTTGCTGAATTAGTATTTTCATAATCAGCCCTTGAATATGTTGTTGAATTAGTATTTTCATAATAAACCCTTGAATATGCCATGCCCTGGAAGCATAACAACCTTGAAACGTGGTTAGATACACTTGGAACCCAGGTCCAGGTCTACAAAGCCCTGTTTTAACACCTGCCCACTCTATCAATTCTAGTGTCAAAATGGGTATAAGATAGTTTTTATTCTTCCTTCTCTTTCCAGTTCTATTTTCAGATACAATTTGTCTAATAGCTTTCATTTTCCCTCTTCTGTATTCATTTTAAATTGCAGTGACCATTTCACTGTTTTGTTTTCTTTTTAAATTTTAGTGACAATTTATGTAAGGATTCGAGGTTTCAAATTGCATTCAGATCCAGGTAATGTAATGTAGTGTTTAAATGGGTGTAATATGGTTTTTATTTGCCATTCTCATAATATTTCGATTTAAGGGTTTGAGATTTCAATGTGCAGCTAGCGATTGCCTGCTCTCCCAATCCTGACAAGGGCCATTGTAATATGTACTCCCTTGGGTTTGAGATTTCAATGTGCAGCTAGTGAGTGCCTTTGTAATATGTACTGAGTTGGGTTTGAGATTTCAATGTGCAGCTAGTGAGTGCCTGCTTTCCCAATCCTAACAAGGGGCATTGTAATATGTAATAACTTTCAGTTGAACTTGTAGGTGGCCATGGCTTGTTAGTTAGTTTTACTGTATTACTACTGGATATAGTTCATTTCTTTGCTTTTAGAAAAATGATATAGTTCATTTCTTTGCTTTTATAAAAATGATATAGTTCATTTCTTTGCTTTTAATTTTAATTTTTTTAAAGAGTGCCCTTCAATTTTTTTTTAAAGAATTGCACAATTTTCAAACAATTTATGTGCAGAGGTTACAATTTTGAAAATAGCACTAGCACCAGGCACTGAAATGCCATATCTAATTCTACAAAATATTGTTAGTACTGTGATCTTCGTCGTGTTTGTTTCTGGAGGAGAAGAACAAATCACTCCTTCCCTGGTGTGGAAGTAATTGGAAGCACCTTTCCCACTTACTCATTCTCATTACTTTTATATATTGGTTATGCTCTCTTTATGTATTGGTTCTTATTGCTTATCGGTAATCTGTAGCAAAAAGGAGTCGCCCTCTGAATATGCACATGTTGGGTCAAGTAGCATATAAAAGAAGTAGCGGGTCTTGAGAGCTTAGACAGTAAACGATACTCCATGATTAGATTGTTTTTGATTGATTCTTGGGTTGGGTCAGTCTTAAGATGGTTGAGTTAATGTGTGTGCTGAATATATGTTTTTGTGTGTTATGACTTTACAGGAGCAACTCTGGTATTGCCCCAATCCTTAAGACCCACAGAGTCACAAGTCAATTCATTCCCTCTGCTCCTCCAATCCATTCTGGGTTCCAACTCTACTATTGCCGCAATCCTTAAGAGCCACAGAGTCAGAAGTCAATTCATTCCCTCTACTCCAAACCATTATGGGTTCCAATTCATCAGTTATTAAGACCATTTTCTCTTCCAAACCATCGCATGGGTGTTGCGTGTTGTAAAGTTGGGTGACACCTCAAGATTTAAAAAGTCTGAATTGATTAGAAAAACAGGCATTCAATAGGTCAAACCAGGCCTTGGGTAAAATCTTAAATCCACTGTAATAATACTAACATTCCCATTCAATTCAGGTTTGAATAGTTTAAAATCTATTGTACATTTTAAGCTATAGACGTGTTACACTTTGCAAAGAAATTCGTTGGCTACCAACAATTTTTATTCTTTTTGGAGTGGGCTAACCATTCAATGGAATGGCCTTGATTTTTGTGCGCCCGGCGACCAACGAATACATCTGGCGAATGCCTCTAGAAAATGCGGTCCCCACGCCCCTCACTGTCTCCGTCCCTGCGACGTTACCGTTACCATTCCCCGTCAACTGTCCCGTAACGAGCTAACACTCCTTGTTTCGAGCCATCCTTGCGTATGCTCACATGAGCCATCACGCGGGCTGACGCAGCCGCTTCAGGGCCGAATTACCATTTTATCCATTTTGAACTGAATTACTCGCTCGATGATTATTGTTGCTATCTACCAGCTGCAGAGTTTCCGCTCAAACCCATTTAAAATTTATGCATCCTCCCACACCCTCTACTTAGTCATTCCGTCGACCACCATTTCGTCGAGCCATTCAATCGAGTGCGTTTCTCCATTCGGTCGATTCATTCAGTCGAGTTCGTTTCTTCATTCGGTCGAGTCATTCAGTCGAGTGCGTTTCTCCATTTGGTCGAGAGCAGAGCAGATCAGAGCAGTAGCAGTAGAACAGAGGAGTACCAGCAATTGGAGTAGAGCATAACAGAGCCCCTAGTTCTTCCTTATCAACAAAGTAGAGCAGTAGCAAGGTCAGTAAATTTTCTTCAATGCATTTCCGCAAGCAACTACTGTAAATTCCAGTGTTTATTTATATGAACAAAATTGCAAACTGCATTCCTTTTTTATTTATTTCATAGAGAGCGGCAACTCGTTGTTGCAGTAGCAGCAACAACGAGTTTCCGCGACTGTAAATTTAAATTTTGAGCAGTGGCGGAAACAGTGAGTTGCCGCCACAATAACAGTGTGTTGCCGTCACTGTAAATTTAAATTTTTCATAGTGGCGGCAACTCGTTATTGCCGCCATTGCGCAAAATTAAAATTTACAGTAGTGGCAACACACTGTTACAGTGGCGGCAACTCGTTGTTTCCGCCACTGTAATAGCGAGTTGCCACCACTGCGCAAAATTAAAATTTATAGCGGCGGAAACACACTCTTACAGTGGCGGCAACAACGAGTTGCTGCCACTGTAACAGTGAGTTGTTGCCACTACGCAAAATTAAAATTTACAGCAGCGGCAACACACTCTTACAGTGCCGCAAATGAGAATAATTAAGATTTTATTTATATTGCAAACTTCATTTTGTATTTATTTTGTAGAGAGAGCAGTATTTATTTTGTATTTTATTGTTTTGCAGATGGTTTCAAAATGGGTCCTCGCTATCTAGATATGGTGCCATCCAAACCCAGGGAATGCACGGATAAGGTTCGTGCTTCACAATGAATGCCTTAGCCAGGTATATCAAAATAGTAGACAAATACCTGGGATTACAATGAATAATGAGGCATACTATCATGCATTGATAGAGGGCCTCACGACTGCACGGAACTATGGTGCAAATGACATTGTCCTTACACTAACTCCAAGCTAATCATCAACCAGATGAATGCCATCTACCAAGTTAGAAGACCTAACCTAAAGCCCCTTCACCAGCAAGAAAAATCCATTGCTGCACAATTTCACAGCTTTGAGATTATGTACCAAACTAATGTCCAAAGGGTCTGTGATTCAATACTTTCTGAAACAGCATCTAAAGGACGTGGATGTGGTAGATTTGTGGAGGCAACATGTGCTCCAATTGTTATTGATAGGCATCATTATATATTGCCTATTAATGAATGGATTGTTGCTCTGATTGGGATTGGGGTTATTATGGGGCGAGTAATATTATTGTGTTCATCTTTTTTGAGATAGATTGGAGCATGATCTCCATCGTTTTTGTATGAGTTATTTTTTATAGATGACCTCACTATTTTCTGGTTTTATATGTGATGGATGCTTTTATTTTCTGTATTTATTAAAATCATTGTTTAATTTTTTTTCAATTTATATATAGTAAAATTAATTTGGGATTGTATGTCATTTAATAAGTTTTAGGTGGTGCTCATAATTATATAACTCTAAATGCAAGATTTATGAAGTGCAACAAATTCTTATCAAATTAATATGTTAACATTATACTTCTCAATGATTATGTAAATAGAATCATATTTGAAATTTATCTTTTGAAAAGTAAATGTCATTTTGATTTCCATACAAGTAGAAGTGAGTTACTATTTTTAATTAAAACTATATCTCATACCAAGGATGACTATTTTTAGTTAAAACTATATCTCATACCAAGTGATGGCGGGGCTACCCCGCCAAACCCACATTCTCATTCTTAATGCATATAAAATTTCTGCACCCAATTCTATGCTCAATACCAAGTCAATCTGGGAAAAACTTGAAAGTCTATAAGGAAGCTTTAATATCTCAAATCTTAGATTTGAGATATTAAATTAAAATTCTCTTATGGTTATAAACTTACTCATCATAACCCAGATTTATAATGCAGAAGCTCTTTCTCTAATTCCAATTCCTATGGTTTAAACCATACCTATCAAAATTGTGTATGCGGAATTTTTTCTCTTCAATCAATGGGTTTAAGCCTTGTAATAAAACCCATCGGAATGACCTTCGAATTACTATTCAAATAACTTTGGTTTAACCATGTCTCAACGAACCTTATGGAACCCACGACATACCTACTCACCTTTAAACAATGCGGTCACAAATCTGCATGCTGAGGACATCATTATAATTTTGGACCCTTACTTAACACCCATTACATAATGGTCTAACTATATGCTCACGCTCACATCAAGCTGAATATTTTAACACATAGCACTTTAGACTATTGTTTGAAACCCCTTTAACCCATACATCAAACTTCAATTATAACAATAATCTTCATTTAACTCTAGGGATGCAACATTTTGTTACACATTACGTTTCCACGGGCCCCACACATCCATTGTTCAATTTTCATGTATTAAATAAACATTAAAAAAAACCAACACTACTGGGCCATACCTCACACTAACTCCCGTGCAGCTTGCCGCACGATTGCCATCGGATCTGTCATCCTACAGATCGAGCGGTTCTTATCGATATCGCGTTTTTTCAAGGGCTGAAGGTTAGCGCTTCAAAAAAACATGAAATGGGCAGTTTTTGAGGGATGACGTGTCCAAAATATATTGGATCGCATTTTTTTTTCGTGAATTCGCCCCCGGACCAAAAGCAGTGTGAAACGAGCGGTATTGTTTCACAAAGCCACCAACCGGTATTTGAACAGTGTTTGTTCGATTTTCCACGCGATTTGATTTATTCCTTCAATTTAACTTCTCCACTTCACATATCGGTTCAGTTCAATCAAACAACAAACACCAGCCTTCAATATCGACTGGTATCACTCCCATAGGCATAGATTTTATTACAATCGACACGCTCTGACCAACAGAGGTTCCAACGTTTGACAAAGTTCAATACACTTCATATAAATAGAGAATTTATTCAACTATACTTAATGAACATAATCGACTCTTGAACACAGAATTCATACATTCAATTCACACACCAAGACCATGGTTTCGATATATTTAGAGGTTAAATAGGAGATTTCCACAAAAACTGAATCTTTCAACTTATGCTCAGAATCCCAAAGTCGAAGGAGAGAATCATTATGGAGTTTACCAATAACACTCATATATCAACAATTCCACACTTTTATTAAAACAGAGAGAAAAAACCTCTCAACTCAGTCTTCTATTGCAAAATCCCCCCCCCCCCCTCATTGTATCAAGGGTTACATTTTATAAACTGTCACCTGATTGTTTGGTTCCTTCTCGAGGATCATTTTATTCTTAACACAAAAAAGCCTAATTACATAATATTACTAGAATCCTATCAACAGAAACCAATTAGACTGACACGAATGAAGCTATTCAACTTCTGTAGTTACTAAACTAACCCTAACTGCTCTAAGTGCAACAGACAGCTGAGGTATTGACACCTTGCTGGTGCATTCCTTGAATAATTTCAAACTCTTCTAGCCACAACATGTGGAAAAATTTATCACATTGTTGTCTAGTGTCCAATGCTCCTGCATGAAATTTCACGTCAAAACATCGACATGAATGTTGATTTCTTCAATGACACACAGAGTACATTAAAACCCAAAGTACAGAGATTGTATCCCGCATTATTCATCTAACTGTTTATGGAAATTCAAGCCCATTCACATAGAATTAAGTCGAATAATATTCATGAAATGTTGAGACAAATTCTTTCATAATATATAATTGAGATCCACTTACAAAACTTCTTGTTTGTCCAGATCTTCAATTCGATGGCCTTCTACCTCACTACTCTGTCTCTCCAGCTCTCAAGCCCTCTTGTTTAATGCCTTTGAGGCTTACATTTATACAAATTGATCATGAATTGATTCAGCTCCTTCAATGACTCAACCAAACTCTTGAATTCCTCAAAGTCCTAAATCTAGACTAATCCCTAAATTTACTGAAACTGTCTTGAATTTCATTCCTAAATTTGAACTGTCTCTTCATATTCCGAACTGATCAGCTTCTCTCATGTTCTCCAATCATTTGGGAACATTTACAACTTCTCTCCATATTTAATTTAAAATCCCTCTAATATTATTAATTACATAAGAAAGCAAAAATATGAGACCCCCCTATGTCTATTAAAATACAAAGTATTTTCTTTGGGCCTAATGCGCCTGCATCACCAAGGATGACTATTTTTACTTAAAACTATATCTCATACCAAGGATGAATATATCTCATAAGAAGTTGCCTTGAGTCTATAACAAACCTCATCAACAATTTTAAAATCAATTTTTAAAAAATAAAAATAAACACAGATATAAATTTATCTTTTGAAAAGTAAATGTCATATTGATTTCCATACAAGTAGAAGTGAGTTACTATTTTTAATTAAAACTATAACTCATACCAAGGATGACTATTTTTAGTTTAAACTATATCTTATACCAAGGATGACTATTTTTATTTAAAACTATATCTCATACCAAGGATGAATATATCTCATAACAAGTTGCCTTGGGTCTATAACAAACCTCATCAACAATTTTAAAATCAATTTTAAAAAAAAATAAAAATAAACATAGATATAAATTTATCTTTTGAAAAGTAAATGTCATATTGATTTCCATACAAGTAGAAGTGAGTTAATATTTTTAATTAAAACTATATCTCATACCAAGGATGATTATTTTTAGTTTAAACTATATCTCATACCAAGGATGACTATTTTTTGCTTAAAACTATATCTCATACCAAGGATAAATATATCTCATAAGAAGCTTCCTTGAGTCTATAACAAACCTCATCAACAATTTTAAAATCATTTTTTTTTAAATAGAAATAAACATAGATATAAATTTATCTTTTGAAAAGTAAATGTCATATTGATTTCCATACAAGTAGAAGTGAGTTACTATTTTTAATTAAAGCTATATCTCATACCAAGGATGAATATATATCATAAGAAGCTGCCTTGAGTCTATAACAAACCTCATCAACAATTTTAAAATCAGTTTAAAAAAAAATAAAAATAAACATAGATATAAATGTATCTTTTGAAAAGTAAATGTCATATTGATTTCCATGCAAGTAGAAGTGAGTTACTATTTTTAATTAAAACTATATCTCATACCAAGGATGACTATTTTTAGTTTAAACTATATCTCATACCAAGGATGACTATTTTTACTTAAAACTATATCTCATATCAAGGATGAATATATCTCATAAGAAGCTTCCTTCAGGCTATAACAAACCTCATCAACAATTTTAAAATCATATATCGATACTACCCAAAAGTCTTTTTGTAGGGTGTCATTTTGGAAAAAGAATCCTATAGTTTCATAACTTAAAAACATTGTTTTGTCAACCTGGTAGAATTTATATACTTTGAATGAAATTATTTGGCATAGTTCACCATTTAACAAGGTCATGTTATAACATGTTTATGTAATTTTTATAGGACCAAAGCATGGCAGTTTGTTGAAAGAAATAAACCTGTGAATGATAGCTTCACATTTGAAGGATAGGTTTACTTTGACACTGCTCGATGTCATTAGAAAGGATATTGTGCATCCTTTTTCAATTGTTTTAAAACCTTTTGTATGTCATTAGATTATGTGATGGATGCTTTTATTATGCCTTTTATTTTTGAAGTCAAATTCCAATACACCTTCATATTTCCAACTTCTATGAACATTGAAAAATTCATTATCCATGAGCAGCACATGGTCCCATAATTTATACAAGCCTCTTTTTTTACTATAATGAGCTCTAATTCTTAAGTGAAATTATGAACTTCATTAAGAGATTATGTGAGATACCCTTGGTTACAAGGCAACCAAGATAGCTTATATATCAAGAATTATTTGTCCTTTATACATACATGGTTAAATGCAAGAAAATGTGACATCTTGGACTTTTGAAATCCATAGATCCAACCTCATTTAAGGGGCAGAAATGTCTAAATACCCAAACCAATAATCCAATTATTGTGAATTTCTCCATCATCAACATCTACAGCCACAAGGCCAGGTGTTTTGAACTGGAGCACGTTTTGACATCCATGACAGCAACAATAGCTTAGCTTGCAAATCAATGAAGTTATCTTGACAACCCAGCTCTTTAACATTGTTATGTACTGAGAATAGCACCGACACAGATACCAATGAAAGTGAATAATGCCAGGGGATATGCTTTGAAAAGAATTAAGGTATATATGATTTTATGATTTGAATGAATTGAAAAAATAGCTTCACATGGACTTGTAAAGGGGAACATTCATCACCATCATAACATGTTTATATGAAATCGAGCCATACAGAGACTATTGATCTCAATATTGAAGGTCCGTTGTCTTCAGAATCTCATATAAAATTTGTCTAAAGTTTTAATAAAAAGCCAATATTTTTATTATGAAAAAATTCACATGTGGTGTTAGTAGATAGGTCAACAATTTCATAATGGAATGCATTGTTACAACATGAACTCTTTATTTTCACATCTTACCAAGCATATTGATACATATTTATATATTGTAATTTTAATCTTTTTTAAATTAAAGTAGCTTCAATCTCCTATTTCCAAGATATGTTTTAAAAAGCTTGAATATCTATTTCCCGACCCCTTGCGGCAACACGTGTCTGCATACGGGCATCGCCCTAAATAACTCATCCCCATTATTTATTTATTATTGTACACATTACCCTAACTCTTCCATTGTGCCACATTCGAATTCTTGTAAACAGCTAACACAACCAGAGCCGCTCTGAACTCTGGCTAGAGATGGGAGGTGCAAGAATACGCCATGAAAGTTTCAAAGAATTGTTATACGCATTTCCACTCGTTAAACAATTATTTGAACAAGCCGGCTGGATAGATTATATTTGCAGGTTTCAGGGGCATGAAAATTTCATAGCCCTAGAATTCGCCATGCATTACTGGGAGGGTAGATCAGAGGTAGCAGGGATAGTGGTGTCTGCGACAAAAGAGGCGATTGTTGAAGTGTCAGGGTTACTCTAGACGGGAGAAAAGTGGTTTGCACCTCGAAAACCCCAACCTGATATTGTGAGGAATTTCCTTGAGGTAGGTGAACGACTGATCAAGAGTGGCTCAAGATATGAGAGGAATTCATTACCACAACCCTGGTCGGATGTTGCATACCTTATCTAAAGATTTTTCACTTGTGAAGGAAGGTATGTGGTTATTTATTATGAGCACCTCCACTTGTTAGACCACCCGCATCATGGCAGGTTGCTTAACATGCCTTTATTTCTTGCAAAAACCCTAGACCAAATGGCCTGAGGTGTGCAGAAATCAAAGAGGTCACTAGAAATCCTTTCCCACCAAAGCCTTGTTAAAATTTTGGTGGTTGCTACACTGCAAAGGGAGGGGAGAACTTGGGAAGAAATATTTAGAATGGAATTGCATGTTGAAGTTGCGATTCCACCCCGTGACCTCCAAGCTACAACTCCGCGCCATGCCCTCTCAGCGGTAACTCCACCCCATGCTCTCTCAGCGGAAACTCCACCCGATAAACTCTCAGCGGCAACTCCACCGCATGCCCTCTCAGTGGCAACTCCACCCCATAACCTCTCAGCGGAAACTCCACCCCATGAACCCTCAGCGGCAACTCCACCCCATGAACAGAACCCTCAGCGGAAACTCCACCCCATGACCCCTTAGCGGAAACTTCTGCTGCTAAAGCTGTACATAAAGGAGATGGCCAAGATGATGATGATGAAGTACAAATATTGGTGAGTAAACCTGCGACCAGAAGATTGAGAGGATACAGGAAACGCCCAACAACAGTGCCAAAAGCCTAGAAGAACAAGGGAAAGAGAGGTCGTTATGCTCCAGTTCCTCAAACCCTCCCCCTTGTTCCAGAAAAACTCCTAGAAGAGATAGGAGTAGAAGAAAAGAAAGAGCAAGAGCAAGAGTATCCACATGATGTATTAATTGAAGGGGTCATGGATGAAGGATGCATGGAAGAAGGATTAGGCCAGCTTGCTGACACAAATGAACAAGTTGATAAGCTTCCCTCTCCTGATTCTGACTATCAATACATAGCGGGTCTAAGTGAATGGTACCACTCAGATGGCCTTATCTCAATCCAAATGTTGTATGCAGATGAAGAGGAGTACCAGCAATTGAAGAGGGAAAAAGTGTTGGGCCAACCAACTACACAACCCAAATTTTTTGGGTATGATCAGGAGGACCAATCAAATGCACAACCAGAATTGAGAAACAAGCGCATTGCAAAAGTAAGTACCTGTAAAAATCTTCCTCTGTATATTTCACTGGAAGAATAGGACTTTTGAGATGAAAAATAGACAACTACAAATCAAAGTTAAAACCCTAATAGATGAGCTCAAACAAAAAGAAACTTTTGATAGATTAGATTGCTTGGCCCAAGTTGCAGATTCCATACCCACTGATGACATAGGTATTCCTTCTCCAGGGGTCCAACAAGATATACCCCTTGGGAAAAAAAAAACTGTTGACATTGAATTGCAGAGTCCATACCCATTGATGACATAGGTTTCCTTCTCCCAGGGTCCAAAAATATATACCCCTTGGAAAAAAATAGACTGATGACATTGAAGTTACAGAGTCCCATACCAAAATCACAGCTGTCCATACAGAGGAACATGAATTATATATCAAAGATACAAAAGAAATGGGTATCGACACAGAGGAACAACAACCAGAACTGAAACTAACAGAGGATGAGGAACCAGAGATCAAACTGACCAAAGAAATTGGTGAGAAAAAATATGATGAGGAACCTTACGGTGTGCACAACAAATCACTTCTTGACCTTGCCAAGATATTTGAAGAATATCAAAACAAAGTTTTACAAAGACATAAGAAAATAGTGACTAGGCTGGAAAGCAGAGTGACCAAGTTGGAGAAGGATAAGCAAGAACTCGAACAGCTAATGGATGGTGTGCTCACTTGCAGGGCTCCTTCAACCAATTACAACATGTACTTGACTGAAAAATTCATGATATTTAAAAAGAATGCTATCATCCAAAATATCCCTCTCCCTGTTGAAAGCAGTTATTGTTTCAAGGAGGCATATATGTCAATTTGTAATCAAGAGAAATACTTTCTCTGTGAATTGTACCAACATAATTTTTTGGTACCTTATAATAAAAAATGGAATCCCAACTATGTTACAGGGGATGTCCACTTGAGGGCATTTGTATCATATTTGAGAAATCAGGCCAGTTGGTTGGATGATCTAAACATTTATTTTCAAAATTCCGAGAGCCCTCTGTGGGTTAGATGAGAACATCCCAAACTTGTGGAGGTGATAAAAGAACATCAAAAATACATCAACTCTCCAAAAGTAGTAGAGGTTATCTCCGAGAACAAGGAGATGACCATTGCATATTGTGCAGACCAGATTCAATTATTGGAAATTAAGGGCTAAGCTGGAAAGCAGAGTGACCAAGTTGGAGAAGGATAAGCAAGAACTCGGACAACTAATGGATGATGTGCTCGCTTGTACGGCTCCTTCAACCAACTACAATATGTACTTGACTGAAAAATTCATGATATTTAAAAAGAATGCTATCATCCAAAATATCCCTCTCCCTGTTGAAAGCAGTTATTGTTTCAAGGAGGCATATATGTCAATTTGTAATCAAGAGAAAGACTTGCTCTATGAACTGTACCAACATAATTTTTTGGTACCTTATAATAAAAAATGGAATCCCAACTATGTTACAGGGGATGTCCAATTGAGGGCATTTGTATCATATTCGAGAAATCAAGCCAGTTGGTTGGATGATCTAAACATTTATTTGCGAAATTCCGAGAGCCTTCTGTGGGTTAGACGAGAACATCCCAAACCTGTGGAGGTGATAAAATAAAATAAAAAATACATCAAATCTCCAAAAGTAGTAGAGGTTATCTCCGAGAACAAGGAGATGACCATTGCATATTGTGCAGACCAGATTCAATTATTGGAAATTAAGGCACAAGGAGGATGTAAGGTAAGGTGAGATAGCATGGGAAAACAACCTCGAGATAAAGATCGATTTAAGTACCTCAACTTAAAGACAACCTTAACAAGGGTTTCTCAGTATATTATTGCTATGGTACAATGTGGGAATCACTGGATAGGTCTTAGATTTCGGTATCCAATGATCTGGCTTCCAACAAGGGTATATAAAAAGAAATATACGCTGACAAAAAAATAATAATTTGATTGCTGGAATGTAATTATGGAGACAGGAGGGTATCTTCGTCCCAATGTACCAGGAAATAATGATTATTGTATCAACTATCTTCATGAATGTCCCCCTTCATTCACAGATTCAAATTGACAGACTGGGTCACCGTTGCTGACACACTGGGTCACAGTTGCTTACACACTGGGTCACAGTTGCTAACACACTAGGTCACAATTGCTGACACACTGGGTCACCGTTGCTGCAACACTGGTTCACCATTGCTGACACCCTGGCTCACAGTTGCTGACACACTGGCTCACCATTGTTTCAACACTGGGTCACCGTTGCTGCAACACTGGCTCATCGTTGCAGCAACTCATAGACATTAAAGGCATTATATTTGATGTTGTAATATATAACTCTCTAGTTTGTTTTGTTAGTTATAAAAAACTGGTAAAATTGTGTTTGACATGTTTAGTTACAATTTCAATGCAGTTCCTCTAATAATTTTGTTACATTTTCATTATTTTTATTCGAATTTATATATCAGATTATTGTTTGCACACCAATATATGCAACTATGCAAACTGGCTCATAATTGTTGACACACTGGCTCACAGTTGCTGACACACTGGGTCAGAGATGCTGCAACACTGGCTCACCGTTGCTGCAACTCATAGACAGTAAAGGAATTATATTTGATGTTGTAATATATAACTCTCCAATTTGTTTTTTTAGTTATAAAAAACTGGTAAAATTGTGTTTGACATGTTTAGTTACAATTTCAATGCAGTTCCTCTAATCATTTTGTTACATTTTCATTGTTTTTATTCGAATTTATATATCAGATTATTGTTTGCACGCCAATATATGCAACTATGCAAACTGTCTCACAGTTGCTAACACACTGGCTCACAGTTGCTGACACACTGGCTCACCGTTGCTGCAACACTGGCTCACCGTTGCTGCAACACTGGTTCACCGTTGCTGTAACACTGCTCACCGTTGCTGCAACTCAAAGATGTTTTAATATATAACTCTCCAGTTTGTTTTGTTAGTTATAAAAAACTAGTAAAATTGTGTTTGACATGTTTAGTTACAATTTCATTGTAGTTCCTCTAATAATTTTGTTACATTTCCATTGTTTTTATTCGAATCTATATATCAAATTATTGTTTGCACACCAATATATGCAACTCTGCAAGTATGCAAAACCACTTGAAATCTATCTTCCATGACTCATAAAACAATCAATGTATTAAAAGAATGAGTGTAAATGCAAGCAGTTATTTAATCACCTTAAATGAAAATTCCATCAAATTAGAGAAATCTCCAATCATATCCTCACCACCTATCAAACAGACATGGACATAGTCAACAACACATTAATACATCAAATACAGCTAATACAGGAACAAATATTAATATCAAATTGAAAACAAAATCGTGCACAAGAAACTTGGAAAAACATTCATTGTTGGCACAGGGGCGTCCTCGCTTGTTGAGTTCTTCAAACTAAAACGATTCATCTTCACCTGCCGGGATATTCAAGTAAATTTCAAATCTTGCACTGTGTTGCCTTGTTTTTCTTCTCTTTTTGGGGCTTGGGAAACTTTTATTCCTCTTTAAAGACAACTCAAAAGCACCCAATCCACACTTGAATTCATAATCCATAATATGAATATTGTTGGCGTCATCCAACAATTTTTTAACTAAAGCAATCAACTGTTCAATCTTGGTCAAAGTAGCTGGAGGACTGTTTCGAACTAGGTCTAAGTAGCCAAATAACTCCTCATTGGCCATCTCAATTTCTTCAACATTTACATCAACATTGCAACTATCCATGGGATCTTCAAGAAGATCGGATACTGCCTCTATACTTATCTTAGGAGGGTCATTGTATGACTCAGTCGTGCTTTGATGATTTTGTAATTGGTTTGAAGCCATTGAACCGGAACACAGCCAACCCACCTTTATGGCATGCTTACATATGTTGCCATGAATAGACCATGGGCAATCAGAAGTTATGAAATTTGTACGATGACAAGTGAAAAGATATTGCTTATTAACTTTAGATTGACTCCTCACCCAAAAAGCATGAGACATTTGCGAATGAGGGCTGCAATAACTATCTGGTATCCTTTTTGCTTTCTCCATTGATGATTCCAACTGTTTCTCTTTCTTGTAATTATTTAAAAATCCTTCCTTTTTTATAATTTCCTTAAACCAATAACAGGGTTCAACATTTTTTAGAAGAACATATATCAACCAGTCCATCCTACGAGAACATTTCTTTCTGCTATCAGATAGAATTTTTTTCTTTAGGTAACAGTGATATGATTCCACAACATTCTTTGTCTCCTTATTTGCATGGGGAAAATCCCGAAAACCTTTGACCCACATCCCTAATTGCATAAAATTTGGGTTAATGAAGATATTTCATCCATATTTCAAACCAAAAAGAGAAATGTAACTTTAGAGTTTTTCAACTTACAAACCTTGTCACCCGCAACCCAATTCTTGTTGAAATAGTCTAGAAACTTTTCCTGATCAGAAAATTTGTTGAAGAAAGCATTAATTGCAGTGATGACTTCAACATTGGAACAATAATTCATAATTAAACCCAAATCACTAAACATTTCTTTTTCTATTTCTGGATTACTGGCCAATCGATTCACATTTTTTAGCCTTGCTCGACGTACGTGCCAAACACACAAGATAACATTGCACCTTGTGATTCTCCTGCCACATTCAATTCATTTCAAGCATGTTATTTTTGTAATAAATACAAGTTGTACTGTAAAATAAGAATATTGAAGTTACCTTAAAGCACCAATTTCAGCCAATGCATCATCAACCATGAAAGCATTAACTTTCCAACTATGATCAACTTGGTGACACCTATGCATGAGTTGTTCCAACCATGGCGAAATGTCCTGTGATGTATTACGTGATGACACCACCCATGCAACGGGAACCCCTCTTTGTTGGTGATCAAACATGACAAGTGTGTACAATTGATACTATCACATTCAAAATACATAGATCATCAACTTCAGATCATCAATCATTATTAATCAAGTTATTGTACTAGATCAATCATTCTTAATACACTCACCCCATACTTATTCGTGTTGAATTTCGAATCCATGGCTATTAGGCTATTATTTGATAGCTTCACCATGGTCTCCAACATCCACTTCGCTTGAATTCCAATTATAAAAGGGACATATCCACCATTGGGCTTTTGATAAAAGAAAAAATAATTTTGGTGTTTCCTATACCAAAGGTTCACACTCATTTCATCCTTCTTATGCAACTGATAATTTCCTTTCATTAAACGATTATATATGTTAACAACATCTTTTCTACAAAAAAAGAAATCCCTATCTCGAGATGCAACATCCATGTCAATATATTTTTTAACGTGCATTTTGAAAACAGAGTCAACTGGCACATCCAAAAAGAAGCAACTCTCTACATAGGAAACCATGTCCCTTGATAACTTTGGTTTATGCAGTGCCCTAGCATGACCCAAGGTGTCATGTTGGCCATGACAAGGCAATCCTTGGCTATATACATGCTCATACATGTTATATGTTATTATCGCAACCTCAGGGATTTGAACCATAATTTTTACAATGAAATGGGATGGGCATCCCCTATTTTTCACAAATGAGTATTTTTTGTTCACTTCATCTTGTCCCCTTCTGTCATTGCGGCCATATGAACAAGCATAGCTGCATAAAAAAGTTTGGAAACTCAATACATATGATACCAACATATTGAAAACTATTTGAGCACTATTCATACCAACATATTGAAAATTGTATGAGCACTATTCATACCAAATCCATTCAAAACTGTTTGAGCACTATTCATACCAACATATTGAAAACTATTTGAGCACTATTCATACCAACATATTGAAAACTGTATGAGCACTATTCATACCAACATATTGAAAACTGTTTGAGCACTATTCATACCAACATATATACATAGGATTTATAAAAAAACTTACATTTCATATACCAAGGAAGCAGTAGGCCTTGAGCCTGGGCGTTTTCTTTGTACCCAGGTGAACTAACATGGAGCATTTGGGTTCATTTCCTCTCCTTTAATAAAGTCTTCAATTCTAGCTGAAGGAATTTTTGCAATCCAATCTAAGGAGTCCATGTGTTTTCCTTGTAAAAGAGACCAATCTAAATCCGACTTAGAGAAGATTTGCTTTTCTTTAGGGTTTTGCACCGAAAGGGCAATTATTGATTCCCATTTCAATTTCTTCACCATTTTTAAGCGAGTATCTGTTTAAGTGAGTTTCCGCAATAGTGGAGTGGGCGCAAGGGGGATTCTCACTTAAAAATAATCAGACATCGAATTAAAAAACAGTGTTTCACTAAACAAAATAGAAACAGACCGATTTTTAGTAATGGTCCCGCGACTCAGACTGGTTTTCAGTAGTGGTCCCGCGAGTTGCCGCAACGGAGGAGTGAGCGCAACGGGGATTCTCCCTTAAAAATACATAGACATCGAATTAAAAAACAAACCCCAGTCTTCAGTAGCTGTTTTGTTCAATCCAGCGACTCTCCCTTTCATTCAATCCAATGACTCTCCCTTTCGTTCAATCCAATGACTCTCCCTCTCGATTTTTCGTTCATTCCACGCCTCTCCCCCGTCTTCCCTCGACTGGTTTGCACCGACTTGTTCGCAGGGGGCGCAGGAAATTTGCATTCGTGTTATTCATGGCACCCTCGTGCGTAGGTGAGTAGGAGGAAAACGGTATGTTTCGTGGGACGAAGACGGAGATGGAGCTCCTAAAAGGGAGGTCTCATTCGACGGAGATGAAGACGGAGACATGGAGAGGCGTGGGGCTGCGTTTGCTGGAGGGATTTGGCAGTCTGTCGGGGGCAAAAAACCCAAAGGCCATTCCATTGAATGGTTAGCTTACTCCATTCTTTTTAACCTATTAGTACAAGCACAATGGTTGAGTGTTGGGTTTGCCATATATTTTTAGCATTGGATTTATCAGTGAAATGCACATTCTGAACAATAATAAAAACAAAGCCTAATAGATGTTGTGCTCTATTCTCTCTTCTTCTTTTTTTCTTTTTTTTTTTCGTTTGAATAATTCTAATTCTTGATTTCATTTCCATGACTGTGTCTCAGTGTAATTTCTTGGAATTGATATTAGAGTTGATAGAAACCTAAATGGCATATGTTTTGGGAAAAATGGAAAGCAAGAAATGAGATGAGATGAATTGTGAGATGTTTTGAGCAAAATGGAAAGCAAGAGATGAGATGAGATGAATTCTGAAATGTGTTGTGATTTTATTTTTGTTGTTTCCAGTTTCATTCTGAAATCAACAAGTCAGTTTTGCACCTATTATTACTTTGAAAAATAATAAAAATAAAAATCTATAAATCAATTTCATGTAGACATTATAAGTTGTCTTAATCATTAGGCTTAAGCTGGATTCAAATATCCATAGGCTTATCAAGTAGCTAACTCTTCTATCCACATTAGTCATTGAACCTTGAACCTTAACTAATGGTGCTTTGGGGTTTGTGTTTTTTTTTATAGATTTTATGATTTATTTTTTTCAACCAACAGGTTTATATTATTTTATTTTTATTTTGTGCATGTGTCAATTGCGTCATTGAAAATTTTCACATTTAATGAACCTCTGCTTTTATTTAATTTTAGAGAAAACATTTATTTATTTATTTATTTTATAAATATGTTTTCTTTCCAATGTATAAGCAATTTAATGGCACACTTAAATTATTATGCATTTGGTTATATAAAAAGCATAAATGTATTCAAAATATTTAGATTATGCAAATTTCATAACTGAAATTTTATAACCAGTTTTAATTTTCTCAAATACCTTTTGGATGAATAAATGACTTATACATAGATCATCTAAATTTCATAGCTTAAATTTTACAATATCAAATTTTTAATTTCATATACATCAAATTTGTAACCATATAAATTATTTTTTATAAAATATATTCCCATTACAATTTATTTAATTCAATAGGTATTAATTCTTCGAAAATAATATAAAATTGTACAAGTTTTAATGTTTTACAAAATTAATGGTAGATTTTTAAGATTATATTTTTATTAAATTAGTTTTATAAACATTACTTTGGGTTTATCATTTGCAGCAGTGAATTAATTTTATAAATTTTAAGTTCTAATAATACAATTTTCCATTTTCTATTTAATTAAAGATAAACAATAAAATAAAAATTCTTGAGTTATAGCTAATTTGATTTATTTTGGGTTTATCATTTGCAGCAATGAATTAATTTAATTTTATAAAATTTAAGTGCTCCTTTTAATATAATTTTCCATTTACTTAAAAATAAATAAAAAAAGAAAATGGTTGAGTGATACGGAATTCGATTTATTTTGAACTTCTATTTTTTCTAGGATAATTAAAAATACTATAAGCAATTTTTAAACATTAATAATAATTTTTTATTTCTTTCACAATAATTTAAAATAAAAAAAGCTACTTCCATAGGTTTTAAAATATTTTTAATAATTTCATATTTTTTTCCTTAATATTTTATTGGAAGTTGAAATTATTTGATGAACTTTAATTAAAAGATTACTTGTTTTATCATACAATTTAATTTGAATATTTTATAATAAAATTTAAAGTGAAATTATTTTATGAAATTCAATTAAAAGAGTAGTTCAATTTAATTAATATTTTGATGTATAATTAAAATGTTTTGCATTTTGTAGTACAATTAAAAATAAGTTCCTTTATTATAATTTGTTACAATAGTTTGATTTTTACAATTAGTGTAATAAATACAATTTTTTTCTCTTTGGTCTTTAATAATTTGAATTTAAAATTATTTTATGAACATTTAATTAAAGGTTTGGATGGCTAAAGCCAACAAGGGTTTCAACAGCTCCTTCCATTCTCATTCTTATTGGTGTTCACTTTTAAAAACATTTTTAAACATGTGAACTTCCAATATTTTAAATGTTTTATATTAACATGATTTAATTACATTTATTTACCATAAATTAGTTGGAATGTTTTTAAATTTCATTATAAATTTTTATATAAAAATTAATAATAAGCAACAACATAATAAAATAAATGATTTACATGTTGCCTCAACTAATAATAAAGAGTTAAAAGTAATAAAAATAATAAAATTCAATTTGTTATATTGTAATTTTTGTTGGAAATGTTGGAAATGTTGTCATTGATGGCAAAGAGAGAAGCAAATTAGCAGAGAGGCAGAGGTAGCAGAGAGGTAGCAGAGGCAGCAAAAAGAGAAGCAAGGAGCAGCATCAGTCGAGGAGCAGAGGAAGCAAAGGTAGTGAATTGAAGCAGAGAGTTATTCAAGGTGCAGGTCCTATGTGTTATTGATGGTGTGGTGTGCAATTATCTGTGCATTGATGATTTATTACATATGTGAGTCTATCAGGGTTTATAAACAGTTTTGAATAAACTATGTGGCAAGGGTTTTAATGGTGTTCTGCAGATAGTTGAGACAGGGTTGACTATGAGATCGAGAATGAATATTCATTTGTGTAAATTATGTGAGTTTGAACCAGTGCCAACCTAGAGAGTGTTTGGTAATTGCAGAGAACCTGACCCTGTTGTAAAAAGCCAAGTGGGCAGATAATACAGAGGCGAGCGCAGAGGAACCCTGATAGTGTGCAGACCGAATCGAGAATGGGTTCGTTGGCAATCTTATAATTTTGTTGATAGTATATACAGTGGTCGATTGTAAAATTCTATTCCACAAGCTTGATATCGGAAAGGAATCCACCAAGATGCGTTGGAACATTGGTTAATGGGGAAGAACCGAAAAGCAAAAGAACACTAGGGTTATATATATGTTTGAGAGAAATTGATAAATATATAATCCAGTTATATTGCAGGGTTAATGCACAAACTGTGTATTTAAATGAAGAATGGAGGACAAGTAAACGTTGAAGCGGAATTATAAGAAGCGGAACCCTGAGTCAAGAACAGAACCCTGAGGAGAATAGTGAAGGCAGTTTCGGTGGTGGAAACAAGCAGTACCGCGCGACCATAAGAGTGGTAAGCGGGATTGTGAAAAAAAAACGTGATATATGCCTTTGGTCGACACGTGGCGATAAGTGGTTTGGAAAAACCATTTATATCGCGTGATTTTGGAGAATTAACCTTCGTGCAGTTAAGTTGCGCGATATTACACGATTACTGTCAGATCTAGGGTTGGAGCGCGATAATTTATTCACCTTCGGATGAGAAGGGTGTGTTAATCACTGGGACCCATCTCAATCGCACGATTTGGAGAATTTAAAGCGCGAGCAAGTTCATCACGCAACTGTCGTCGAATCGGTTGGTTGGAGCGCGACGACTCCTCAACTGTCAGATGTGAAAGGTAAGTCATATATGGGACCATATAAATCGTTTAAAGATTGGGTTGTATTAAAGTCCGAATGCAATTGAGGCCATGAACGAACCTGTGGGTTATTGGCGCATTAACCTTAGAATTATAGTTGATAAGCGGATTATGATTTATAAAGGTGCTTCCGCACTTGCCCATGTAAATATGAATATTAATATGAGCCAAGTATATATCTGGTGAATGGCGGATATTAAGGTGTGGGCCCAAAAGTCCTGTTTGATATATGCATTATGAAGTAAAATGTTTAATTGCATTCAGGACAGTGGAAGCGGTTAAAACACATTTACATCTATAAATTATTAGTGTGGACCAGACACTATTATGTAGTGTTTGGATTTTATCCAAAGTCGGGATTGTAAGTCAAAAGGAATATTTGTATGGTATAGATATATGATGGGTAGAGACTTGCATTGAATGATAGCAAAGTCGAAAGTTGAATATTCATGAAATGGACTTGACTATGGTCTTTAAATATAAAGTATTAAAATTAGCTTCCATATATGAAGAACAATGTTATTTGATTGTTGGGTTCTGACCATAGTGTTGAGAAGAAAAAGGTAGCTTCCGCATATCATTATTAATACTTGCCCAGATCAGAGAGTGCAACGGGGTTAAATGGTTTTGATGACCAGCAGATGTAAAAAGAAAAGCTTCCGCACACATTTGTTTTAATTACCAGTCCAAGAAAAATGAATGGAGAGGCATCTTTATATGCATGAGACTTTGAGATTTATATATGCAGCAGATACACAATTGCAGTGAACAACAGAGGTATGCAGAACAATTACATGACAACAACAGAAAAGACAAAACCAATAAGCCAAGGGCTACAAAAGGGTTGAGTGAAATTGATGTATGTAACTGAAAATGTGAATGTAAATGTTTAATTGATTTTATATTGTTTTTGATGCAAAGGCAAGTCTCTGGTAGGAAAACAAAGCTCCACTTTAAAACTAAAATTTGTATAGATTACTGGACAAAAAAATGAGAAGGAAAAAGTCAAAGAGTCATGGTTGTTCACTTAAAATTCCCTGTAGAATACAAAAATTCAAGAGGAGAAATCTATAAATGATATCACATTGATATGCATAGAGAGGTTAGAGAATGCAAAAATGAAGCAGTGAGGCAGAGAAGAAGGAGGAGCTAGTAGAAAATCTGAGAAGATGCAGAGATGACATGGGGCAGATATGAGGACTGATGGACAACAGAAAAGAAGGATCAGAACAGAGCTGATATCCAGGTAAATCAACAAGTGTTTTCTTTTGAAAGAGTGAGGGAGTTGGAGCTTCCCTATCAAGTTGTAGCTTAATAGAAGTCAGTTGTAGCTGGCTGAGGTAGGAGCCTTTTGTAGATTGGTGCCTGCAGAAAATTGATGGGATTTGGAGCTTCCTTGCAAGTTGTAGCTTGCAGACTTGAGGTTAGAGCCTACAGAAAATCAGTGGTGAGAGGCTTGAGAGGAAGTTAGACTTGCATGTGCATCACAGCAATAATAAGATGTGGTTTTCTCCTTTATAGGTTTCCCTTATACACATTGCCACTATGCATGATGATTATGTGTTGATACCTTGTATTTATTACCTTAATGCACACTTCTCATTTATTAGAATGTAATCACATTATGTAATATATTAAATTATTTTTAACTAGGGGTAAATTAGATTAAAAGAAAGATTAAAAACAATAGAATGTGTTAAAGTGGATTCCCTAACAAACTCTCGGTTTAACTAAGGGTTCAACATTCCAAGTGGTTTGGTTTTTATATCCCAAGTGGTTTTTTGGATTCTAATGATGATTTATATTCTATACCATAACCCTTAGCAGATTAAGTGTCCAACAACATGGACATACCAACCCAAAAACACATAACACTCATGCACATGGTCACCAAAGAACTAAAAAAATGTCCTCAACTCACCAACCTATTTAATGTGTCCTGGATCACCAACCTAGTGTGTGTTATTTACATTCCAGAGATCCAACAGGTGTGTTACATGAGTAAAAAATGAAACATGGAAAATAATTTTGAATTTAAATTTTAGGTACTTTATCCATATGGATTTTCTCGCTATGGCTATTTACTTGACATAAAAGATGATTTCCACAACCCCCAAGCTAACACTACTCATGGTATCATGGATAGTACCAGTGTTCCACCCTTAAAGTCAGTTGGTTAGTGAAATTTTTATTAATTAATGAAATACATTTACATAATTTAAAATTGGTCGATCATAATTCAAAATTTATCAAAAGTTATATCTATAACAATACTAGTCTATAATTATAACAATACAAGTCTATAATTATGATAACGGGGGGCAATGAGGTCTTACAATTAACGAATTAGTTTGAAAAACATATTTGATGCATCATAGTGATGTTGCAAGCATATAAATCCCACATATCCCTAGTAATGATCATTATTACGAATCAAAGTGGCTTGTGTTAATGGTAAGTATGTTTGTTATTCTTGTTGAACAATGATTTGAATACCCACTAAGCAACTCAACTAAGATTTTAGAGCTAACAATCATGTATTATTTGTAATTCAATATAATATTATGTTATACCCATGTATTATTTGTAATTCAATATAATATTATGTTATACCCATGCTATTATTGAACATAATTTGCTCGAGCTCATGAAAATATTTTTTAGTTACTTTCATTGTTATTATCGAGGAAATTATCTTATTGTACAAATTGATTTTATTAACTTCTCAAATCAAGCATCTAGTCTCATATTTGGCTCGCTTACTTTATATGCAATTTTAATTCTTATCTTCCAATGTGAAAGTGTCAATTTTTTTATGTACTTGAGATTTAGTAAGTTTGAATATACTCATGCCAATACCATCTACTCTAAGGACTTGTAACAATATGCCGAATGGATCATTAATTAGATTCTCATTATTCAACACAAGGTATGAGTAATAGAGGTATATTAACTACTCTCAATATTAATAAGTTATTATTGAAAACTAACCAATATAAAATAATATATTTTCCTTTTTTCCCACTTTGAAACAAATTCATTTATTTCTACATATTTGGGATGGAGAGCCCTACTTGAGGAGTTGTTGGTGTAGGCCTAACCTTTCTAAATGGCCTCATTGATGTACATTGCATGTAAGTCTCTTTAGGTATAATATGTTTCTAGGGATGTTTTTTACTTGGACTCAACATTACAATGTGAAATATGTTGAAAATGCAACAAGAAAATCTCAGTTTGACCTTGCCTTGGTCAAACTCGAGAAAATTCAAATTTCCACATCAGCAAAATCTTGGAGGTAGTTCACTGAGGTTACATGGAACTTGTCACTCAGTTAATTCAGTTAATTCAAGTTGTGGAAACTTGCGTTCAGTTCAATATGGTTGATTTCTAATTTGTAACAATGTATTTTAATTAATTTGAGTTATTACCAGTTAAACTAGTTCCCGCTGTTGGAAAAACTAGTGGAAGGTCAAGTTGTGTAGTGTAACTTCAATCACACTTAGTTGCCATCCAATTAACTGATAAATAAACCCAAAATAGTTGTTCCATGAAGATAATTCGATTTACCCAGTTCAGATGGAGATTCCAAGGCAGTGTACTATCAGTTGTAAACTAGTCCCATGCACTACAAGGAAAATACCCTCTAGCGGATGTTTTTGAGGAACCCCTTATAAAAATACCCCAAACATCCATTTCTAGCGGAGGTTAATAGAGGAGGTTGGCGGGTGGAGGTTTTTGCGGATGTTTTCTGTCTGGTGCCTTATCAACCTAAACCACACTGGTGCGTTCAACAAGAGAAAGCACCGGTGCACACAAAACATTGGCACACCGGACACCATGCGCTCCATAAAAACCCGCCCGGTGTGTCTTATTACTGTAGCGCACCGGTGCTTTACAAAAATTCCACACCGGTGCATCCTAAAACCTCACGCCAAAAAAGAAACTGCCCAATGTGGTCTTAAGAAACCGCATCGATGTGCCTATAAAACCCCGCGCACCAGAACATGGTTAAATAAAAAAAATTATGGCCAAAAAAACACATTTTTCACTTTTCTTAGTGCTCCAAAGCTCTCAAGCACCAGTGCAATTTATCCTTGTCTGAGCTACCCTGACATCGATGCTCCCATTGCACCCATTGCACGCACTGCTTCTGTACATTTCCCACCAATCTCCAGCTTGAATTTTGCAAAACGGTGGGAAAATTTTTCTTTTGCAAATTCTACAACCAATATGCCTCCTTGATGGCCAAATGTATAAGTATTTTTCTTGTTTTTCCACAATTAAGCCTTTTAGCGGATTAGAATTTCAAATTACCTTAAAATTAACCATTTAAAAGAAAAAGAAAAGAAAAATTGTCGCGCGGTGCGCTCGAGCCATTCGGCTCGCATCGGTTCGCGATGTTGCCTGTAAATTTACAGGTCACACCGCAACCTGTGCTAACAGTATCCGCACCGGTTCTAGGGCGGTACAGAAAGGCGTACCGTGTTATTTTAAAATTTTGAAAAAGGTGTGGTGCGTTCGGTTACCCGACTACACCATTGACCATGTGGAATAGTGGAAATGCGGTGCGTTGACTTAAATATCTACCCACGGGCAGGTATTTATATCAGTGCACTGCATTCTGAATTTCGACAAGGTCAACGATGTTGCCTGGTAAAAGACCGCACTGTTGACTATGTAATGATGTGAGGAGGTCGGTGCGCTGACCGAACTATATGCTCCGGGGTGTAGAGTTTAGTCAGCGCACCGCACTTCCGACACCGTCCATAGTCAACGTTGCACTGAAAATTTTCAGGTACACCGCCGCTGGTGCGCTGAATATTTCTAGTGCACCGTCACCGGTGTGTGACAAAAAGAAGACGCACCGGTACCAGTGCATGCCTGTTATTTTCTGGACACCGACTGCTTTTTTTTTTCCAAAAAAAAAATATATATATATATATTCCTAAATACATGTCTCATTTACTAGAAAATTTGTATTTAATATGTCAACCATTCAGAGACGTGAAAGGAGAGAAGAGGGGGAACAACAGCAACAACAGATGGACTAGTATAACATGGTTCGCCTATGGGAGGCACAAGAGAGGGAGATAGATGTGTACCCTCGCCCTATTATAGCAGCTACCCAGGGGCTCCTAAGGCAAGTAGGCCTCCTCAAGTTCTATGAGGAGGCTACTTCCCTAAATGGCCATGGCGTGTTTTTGAGACACCTTATCCGCAGGTGGAATGCCCACCGACAGGCTTTCCGGGTTGGTCCTAACCAGTTGTACATGCCCACTGAGGAGGACATATATTTCATTACAAGGCTATTGAGGAGAGGGTTGGGTTTCCCTCATTCCTAGAGGTTCTAGTTGGTTATGCAGCAGGGAGTCAGTTGGTGTACTCCTAGAGATACATTAACGCAAATATAATGTCTCCTTTAGATTTTCAGGTCTCCAGAGGTCAGTTACGTATTGGTGCATTTGGTATTCAAGAGGTGAGGTGCCTCTCACTTCTGATTTCGACCATTTCACACAACACCAGTGACAGACAACGGATTAGTTGCTCGCTTCTATATTATGTTGATTCGTTAGTAGAGGAGTCACCACTTGTCAGGTGGTCTACCATTTTTTTTCCACGGTTTTGTACAGCCTTAGATAGATGTCATTCTCATGCACAAGGAGGGTTAACTTCCCTTTTGCTTTAGAGATTTTTTGTTTATTTTTTGATAGGTTTCCAAAGACGAGGCCTACTTTTGTTCGACAGCCTCGTAGGTCGATGTTCGAGGCACGAATGCACATGTGGGGACAGATGATACCCAAGAGGGGCGAGACTATGTTTTCTGCGAGAATATCGCATGATGCACTAAAGTTGCTAGCTAGTGTTAACGAGCATCCCTTCATTATGGTCCCCTATCCTTATGCTGGTTTGGATTGGTGAGGCTGTGCCAACATCCTCTTCACAGATGATGAGCCGTCAGATGATAGAGGTAATATTAATATTTTTTTAAAATTTATTCTAACATATTATTTAACTTGTTTTTATTAAATTGTGTAATATTCTAACATATTATTTAACTTGTTTTTATTAAATTGTGTAATGAAATTGTCTAATTATTGTTGTGTACTTGTATATATTTTGCAGACATTGGGTCTTTTGATGGTGAGGACATGCCAACACCACCACATGATCCACGTGTGGATCCTGATGACGATCAGGATATGCCAGATGTCTAGGATCATCATGAGGCCGGTGCAGAGAGACTTGCTCCTACTGGTGTGCCGGTACCGCCTTTTGCTAGGCGCAGTAGGCTTGATAGCAGATACAGGATGGATTTGGGAGATCAACTCACTACATTAATTGTTGCGGTGGGAGTTAGGCCCACTAATATGATAGACATACAATTCGATGGTAGGCTGTTACATATGTGGAGAGACATGCCATGTGACATGTACAGCATGATGCGGCATGTCATAGGAGCTACGACCTTAGTTACGCGGCCGAGGAGGACTGTTTCACATTATAGGTGTGGTTGAGACACAGCACGTGATCGACAGTCCGCGAGAAGTGACGCATCATTTGATGATCATTCACCTTGCGTCGTGCTAGATGAGTAGCCTCCACTAGCATCGAGCAGCAGTCATCATGGAGAGCTAGCTGGACCATCGGCCACGTCCAGTCAGCAGTCTGCAGCATCTAGAAGTACTCATGATCATGAGCATGCTGGAATATCGACCATGTCGATTCATCATGATGAGCAGCTGACAGTTGGTCATGATCAGCATGAGGCACCAGTACCAGATCAGCAGGCACGTGATGATCAACATGTCCCAAACTTCGGTGCACCATTGGTGGCAGACCTAGAGCTAATCACTGCTATTGATGCAATGCCACCACACGATCTAGGACATTTATATTATAGTTGTATATTTTTGACATTATTAGGTTATATATATATATATATATAGTCCATGTATTTTATGTTCATGTTGCAGTTGTACTTAATTTACATGTTGGTGATCATTTACTTAAAGATAATTTAGATATGGCACATCCTAGGTCTTGAGGGAATTCATGTTTCACACACCCACACACGAGCAAAGGATAATGACACTGCAAAGTTATAAACACATGCAATAATATACAAAATTAGTTATGTTTTATGATCCCCGCATGGGATGAAATTTATTAATATAACAAATAATAAAATCATGCTTTTAACATTATACATACTCTTAGAATATTCAAATGGTCATGCGATTTCAACCCCGAAAAATGGTCATCCACGGTGAAGCAGCGCCGTAGTGAAGACCTGTATGAAGTTGGCACCCTCACACCCATTATAACTTCCTTTGCCAAAGAAATATCATCTTTTTTTAAAATCCATGGGACATCACCTTCTTTGAAATACCATGAATTAGAGGGACCAGCGCCTGCCTCTAATCTCATACTTTCTAATCGTCTTGGCCAATGTTTCTTTTTAGTTTTTGAAGTAATAAGATCTTTCCTAACAGCTAATGTGTCACTTTGTTTCGATGATATGTGCCTCCATAAAGAAGATAAAACATTTTTAAATATATGCATGGGATCTAATAAGTGGTTAATATTAAGATTATCCCAATATGGGAGGTTATAAAAGATAGATTTCCTTTTCATCCCAATGGGAAATTTCTTAACATAGGTTTCGAAGAATTCTGGATCATCGAACATAGGCTCCCAATTTGAATTGAACATTTCTATGAACTCCTTCTCCTTCTCTCTCTCATATGCTCTAAGCCATTCAGTTGGTGTCGTTATTGGAAGCCTTTGGGTTCTCTCTCATTTACCATTGAAAGAGGATGCTACTCTTCTGTAAGGGTGTACTTCTAGGAGTAATACCCTGGAGCAATCATACACTGGCTTTCATAGGTCCTTAGACCATCTAGCTTTCAGAGAAGGTCCACAACACTTACATCGAAAATACCCTTTTGTTACAAGACCTGCGAGCTTATTGTATACAATTAATATGCATGGCACATTAAAGAATATCATGAAGATCAGAACAATTACAACGAATTAAATAACTAATATGTGAAAGAATATTGTTACGTATATAAACAAATCAATAAATTAAACATGTAATTTACCAGAGAAAACTCCTAAGCCTGGATAATCATGTGTCGTGTAAGCACATATGCCATACAACGTAAAAATCCTCTCTGCTGCGATGGGTCTTGATACATCGTATACATTTATCCCATCCCATAATTCCTTCAATTCATCTACCAGTGGTTGTAAGTAGACATCCATATTCTTCACTTGTCTTCTACCAGGGACTATGAGAGCCAACATAAGATGTTCATTCTTCACGGACAACCATGGGGGATATTTTTATTGATCACTCTGTGAATGATAGAATGTTTGGTGCCGGAGGAATATGGGTTGACGCCATCCATGGCTATCTTGAGTCATAGACTTCATACTTCATCCTTGAATTTTCGGGCCACGCCATATCTTCTATATGATTCATGGCTATTAGATCTGATTGGATTAACAGAACTCCCAACTCATACTAATGTGAGGCATGCACCATCCCTACAACATAGTTAATTCTTTGAAATGAAAGAACCTTTGAATCATGGGATTATAGGGATGTGCCTCAATATCTTAAAAGGAGGACCAATACGTGATTTAACCTTCTTTTTTTATTTATCATACCTGTCATGCCCACATTTCAGACAAATCTCTTTGTCTGCATATTCTCCTCTATATAGAATACATTCATTTTGACATGCATGATATGATATGTACTTGACACCCAGCATTTTCAACAATTTCTTTGCCTCTTCACAGCTACCGGGCAAGACATTATCACTCAGAAGAACCTTATCTTTGAATAACATGTAGTTGGTGATCATGGAAAAATATATTAATAAATGTGCATTAATGTCGATATAATTATTAACGTTCATAAACTTTACCATTTGTAATGTTCATTGCAGTGTACTGATTATGTTTCAAATTTATATAAGGGAGTAATTTATGGTAACTTACCTCAAAAGTTCTAAGAAACATGCATTCAACAAGCCAAAATTTTCATTCAATTTTTACAGTAACATCGTTGTCCCAAGCTGGTGGGCCTGACTAACTCGGGTCCAAAGAGAGGGAGTGGTGGAAGCAAATTTAAGGCTTTCGAATTATGTGTCGGCCCGATATAAGCATCATCCCCTAGTTGAATGCATCTAACAACATTGTTGTTAAAATTGGACAACTAGGTCCAAACTCCAGGTTGCGCTGCTCAGATGACGATCCCAATATTTTTATTGGATTCCTCTTTCGGAGAGGTGTAAGATTGATCTAAAGATCATCTTGATCGGATGAGCAAAACATATACTTTGAATTTATTCCACTTATGTGCTAGGTCGGCCTAGAATAAAATATAGACTTAAATGTCTTAAAGGACGTGTCACACACCCCCAAAGATTCCTATATATTGGAGAGACTTAGAGTTCATTTGACACACATTGTGTGGAGGAATTCTCTCTCTCTCTGGATAGCATTGGAGCTGTGATATATATATGGACGATTCTTTGTTTGGGTTGTTTTGGGTTGTGTGTGACACGCTTGGCTGAATGACCTATTGGAGACTTTGCTGGTAGAAGCATCCTGCTGATCGCCGTAACACCCCCATCCATCATCTCTATTTTGGCTTGTCTTCTATCGATCCATTAACATGTTCTATCTTCTTCATTATTGTTCCCTAATCTAAAATGGCATAGAACATCTGCCGAAATTAACATGGTATCAGAGCGTGGAAATTTTCATAAATTTGGCCCTTCAGCAACTTCAGTCACCTGGAAATTTTGAGCGTGGCTTAACACCCGTTAGATGACGTTAAACGTGCCATGATCTCCTCATAGGCTTGACGGCACAGATGGTCCAATAGTTAGCCAAATTCTTCTGATGACCACGATTGGTTGACTTTCTTTTGCCCAACAAACGATTTGCCCTGTGGTAATGTCGTGACTCACAGGAATCACTGGTGTATTTGACTGCGGTCTTCTGCTCTTTGTCGGACCAACTCTCCAAACCACGCACGATTGTGTTCGAGGACGAATCTCCCTCTTTATTCATGCTCTCCAATTCATACGTTCTTGGCAGAGAGCTCGTGATCCCGAATTTGTTCCGACGGCGTGTCGAGGTCATCATAATTTTATACAATTTAAAGTGTTTTGAGAATAATTTCCCAAGTCTTTTGATGTGACCAAGAGAGGAAGGCTCCTCTATATCTTTTGCCTTGGGCATTCTCTTTCCTAGGCTAGATACCATGTTAATTTCTTGACCCTTTTCTTATACGAGTGTCGACCAATTTGTATGTGCACCATAATTATGCAGTTTTCTTCCTCCTTCGGATAACATCACCGTCTTTGCTTTTGATGCCTCCTCAATTTGCCACCAACTTACCTTTCTAAAAGCATTGTAACTTACCTCAAGGAGCTGTGTGAAGGGACGACCTCCCATTGAAGAGTAGCCGTAGCTCAGGGAAACAATTGTGGGCCACATTTAAGCAATTAAGGTATGTCTTCTATGCTAACTTTGTATGAAAACTATATAGCAGCAGCATGGGATGACAGGAAGACGACAACAAGTCTTGTATGGGCAAAAAAATTTTCCCTGTTACCCTCAGCTTGAAGGAAGAATATCCTTTCTAGCCTACGAACTTAAGGAAGATTAAGGTACAACAATTTTTTTTCTGGCCCTTCCATAAAGGTTGGGTAAAGGATGAATCTCCTCAGGGATCATCACAGAAAATTATAGGTGGTTATCACAGTTTTTTTACTGTGTATTCACTCTGTATTGACCTCACTTCTGGGGTAGCCATTGGCCCAAACCAAAGTTGGACATAGACCTAAGGGGTTATTATGTGCAAAGGAAGTTGGAGTATTTATCCCCTAAGGATTCAGATTTGTACATTAACATGACACATGTAAAATTTTATTGATGACTTGAGATTTATCCTGCTGGATGACTAGGGCTGAATCAATGATGAGCAGGATTGGCCTATATCCTTATGGAACTCTGATGAGTAGAAGTATCTTATGAGTATGCTATATCTGCATATCTGGACTGGCATGAAGAATGAAATATTCTGTGTTCTTTGAACATCTGTATAATTGGTTTCTAGACCTGTGCAATTGAAGAGACAAATCGCAAAACTGAGATCTGAAGTCTTGTAGCCCTAGATCCGCAACTGTAGTTGGGCAGACCTGAAATTAAGAAGCAGTGCTGGATAAGATGCCAGATGTAGTAGATGAAGCTCTCAAGTGCAGAATTATGAAAGAAGGAATCATGTTTGGATTCCTAGTTCTGTGGGTCACAGTAGTTTGAGGAAGCTCCAACAAATCTCCTCAGAATAATAGGACTTCTAACACAAGCTGAGGCTTGTTGATATATTCTCCCTGTTGGACAGTGACATAGATAGACACCTATGTCGCAGTAAGCATGTGACAGTAGCAGTCTCACATTGGAGCGTTATGGTAAAATGTGTTTCAGCAGCTTTCAGACACATTGTTGGAATCCTGAACCATGATCAGCAAAGCCTGTTGGATGGCTTTGTTTGTGGGAAATTAAGTCACCTTTCCAAGTTGGTGTCTGGGATGACCTCATTTAAAATAGATGTCTTCTCTCTCGAGAGAAGCTGGTATTAAGAGGGAGAATACAACTGTATATGCCCCTGAGCGGATACCATTACTGAACGAAAGAAGATCCTCATGACTCAAGACATATGGCTTCAGAGGGGGAAATTCCAGAGGAAAACCAAGAAACCATATAAATACCAGGGGTATCTAGCTGCCATGAGTTCAATATGAGCCTAGATCATTTGGAGAAGCTGTAAAGTATCTAAATCTGCAAGGATACAAGGTTGATGTATGGGATATGGTTCCTAGACCACAGATCAAAGATGTTGTCACCTCGATACAAAATCAAACATGGATTTGATGGAAGTGCTGAAAAGTTCAAGGCAAGATTCAATGACACTCTTGCACCTGTGGCTCGATATACCACCATTCGATCAATCATAGCCTTTGCTGCTACACAAGGATGGAGTCTTCATCAGATAGATGAAAAGACTGCATTTCTGCATGATGCAATAAAGGAAGAGGTGTATGTTGAGCAACCTTTGGGGTTCGAAGTCCAGGTTAGGGACACCCATGTCTGCAGGTTGAAGAAAGCTCTCTATGGGCTGAAGCAAGTACCCAGAGCTTGGTAGAAGAGGATAGATAGCTACCTAATGAAGCTGGGTTTCACCTGTAGTAATGCTGATCCGAATCTTTACTTCAAGGTTGATAGAGAGAAGCCTCTCATTTTGGTGTTGTATGAGGACGACCTCTTCCTGACAAGTGCTGACCCTCTCATTCATCAATGCAAGAGGGCGCTTGTTGCTGAGTTCGAGATAAAGGACCTAGGACTGATGCACTATTTCCTAGGCCTAGAGCTCTGGCAGAGACCTGGTGAGATTTTCCTTTCTCAAGGAAAATACATTGTGAAACTTCTGGAAAGATTTGGTATGGTGGACTGCAAGTCCGTGTCAACACCAATGGAACTCAACTTCAAGAAGTTGAGTGGCAGCGCTGCTGGGCCCGTATTGGCAAATCCTACTGAGTATCGTCAACTCGTAGGGGCCTTGATGTTCTTAGTGAACACTCGTCCGGATATATGTTTTGCAGTGAACACCTTGAGTCAACAGATGGTTGAGCCTCATCACTTTCACTGGGTTGGTGCCAAGAATCTTCTGAGATATCTTCAGGGCACAATAAACCATGGGCTGAGATACATTGTCGGGAGCGTGACACTCCTTGGTTATACTAATGCTGATTGGGTTAGCAGTGTGGTGGATCGTAAGAGCACATCGGGATGCTACTTCAACCTTGGTTCTGCTTCGATCTCATGGATGAGCAGGAAGCAGAAGTCGGTGGCTTTGAGCACCGCAGAGGCCGGATACATTGCAACAAGTATGGCCTGTTGTGAAGCAGTCTGGTTGTGAAGGCTCTTGAGTGAGCTATTCGAGCATGTGCTAGATACCACGGTGATACTCTGTGATAATCAGAGTGGGATTCGCTTGACTGAGAATCCTGTGTTCCACGACCGATCAAGCATATTGATATCAAGTACCATTTCATCCGAGATATGGTACAGCGAGGCGCCGTAAGGCTCGATCATATAGGAACTTATGAGCAGGTCGCGGATATTCTCACTAAGCCCCTGGGGAAGGTCAAGTTCCTAACCTTCCATGAGAGACTTGGTATCGTGGAACGACCCTATGATGTGGGTCCTGTTGGACGATGAGCTCGAGGAGCTCTGGGGGGCTTTGGGGACAGCTTCTTGGAGCTATGAGCAACCACAAGGCTAGGCTTGCCAAACCTTGTTGGTGTGCTTGGACCCCATCGTTGTGATTATTGAGTTGGTTCACCTCTCATTATCTGTGCCCCGTATGCATCCTACCCATTGAGTTCAGGGCTCATGGGAAGTACCTCTCATTTGGCCAATGAGATGGGAAAAGCTAGAGACTAGTAGCAAAGACTGATGGACGCATTAGAGATTGTCGTACTCTCTATCTAGGATGGCACGGTCCAACCACTTGATCTGGGATCAAGTCTAGTGAGGTCTCGGACCTCCGCCTGACTTCGGGTCAGATGAACCAACTTCAGGTTGGTTGGAGACTCTTTGTGAGTCCGATAGAGGTTTCGGACCTCTGGGCTGAATTTGTCAGCCGGGGGATGATGTCTTTGTGACTGACCCACTTCTGTTCTGAAATAAAGAGGCCAGCAAAGCAAGTTACGGCGGGATGACGCACGATGTTTGGATTGCACTTGTGGACGGAGTTCTCCCTAGTTGAGAGGGAGTGTTAAAATTGGACAACTAGGTCCAAACTCCGGGTTGTGCTGCTCAGATGATGATCCCAATATTTTTATTGGATTCCTCTTTCGGAGAGGTGTAAGATTGATCTAAAGATCATCTTGATCGGATGAGCAGAACATATACTTTGAATTTATTCCACTTATGTGCTAGGTCGGCCTAGAATAAAATATAGACTTAAATGTCTTAAAGGACGTGTCACACACCCCCAAATATTCCTATATATTGGAGAGACTTAGAGTTCATTTGACACACATTTTTGTGGAGGAATTCTCTCTCTGGATAGCGTTGGAGCTGTGATATATATGGACTATTCTTTGTTTGGGTTGTTCTAGGTTATGTGTAACATGCTTGGCTGAATGACCTATTGGAGAATTTGATGGTAGAAGCATCCTGCTGATCGCCGTAATGCCACCATTTCTTATCTTTGTTTTGGCTTGTCTTCTATCGATCTATTAGTACGCTCTATCTTCTTCAGTATTGTGCCCTAATCTGAAATGGCATAGAACATATTGATATT